>JAVMKO010000014.1:25735000-26935000 GCA_032164245.1 Sternotherus odoratus | reverse complement strand
GGTGAGAAGGGGAGAGAAATCCTTTTAAAAACTACTGTGAGAAAAACATAATTGTATTCTCCCTCATTACAGGCATTGGCTGCCATCCTCCAACTGGTTAGGCTTGCAGGACAAACAATGAGACAGTGTTGAGTAAACACAGCACTGCCACTATGCATTGCAATCAATAGACCCAGTGCTAAAGATCACATTGCTAATGAAAGTTTGTCCTTGAAACACAGATGGGTGAGGAGCGGGAATACTGAATACCATAGGAGCATAGTTGTACTTAGCCCAAAACTTGACTTTAGGGGTATAACAACCAGAATATATTAACTAGTACACAGAATTTGGGGACTGTGTTCAACCTTGTCTTTCAGTGAGTACTGCTGATAATGCCATGAGCCACTGGGAGCAATGAGACATTATTCTAGTGCTCCTAGAAATAGGTTAAAGGTTGGAAATACTACATAGGTTTTGCAACTTAAAAAATAAAGAGAAAATACATTTCCTGGGAGAGGTGTCTTTAAGGATAAACAAAGATTTATATTGGGAATAGGGTGACCAGACAGCAAGTGTGACAAATCGGGACATGGGGTGGGGGGCCTATATAAGAAAAAGACCCAAAAATCGGGACTGTCCCTATAAAATCGGGACATCTGGTCACCCTAATTGGGAACACTGACATTACTTAAGAGTCCCCTCACTAGAAGACTTTGAGGTTCTGGAACCCCCCCCCCCTTTTTTTTTTCCATTGTCTTATTCTTGACAAACTTCTTAGTTCCATGAGTTTTTAGGATTTTCATCTGCTATTACTTCTCCTCATGCCTTATACCAATGGGGATTTTCTCCCTTTTGTAATGGGTATTTTGCCTCCTGGTTACTCTTTTTTTTTCCCTACTAGGAGTTTTTGTAGCTGAGTTTTTTGGATTGATTAACTTTTTTTTAGACCTTGTTCTTAGAGCAATGTCAGCATAGTTAAAGCGGCAACACTCCCCTAGTAAGGACACAGTATAAAAGTGCTTATGTCCATATAGCTGCTTCTGGTAAGGCACATTTATACTGATATGACTTCATTTAGTGTAAGGATTTTAATGGTATAACTATATCTTTTTTTGGGGGGGGGAGGAGGGGAGGGAAATCACATCACTTAGGCAATGTCTACACTGGCACTTCTGTTGCTAAAACTTTTGACCCCCGCTCTTCGTCGGCAGGAGCCACAGTTCCGGCACCAAAGCTATCGCTCCTCGTTGGAGGTGGTTTTATTTTTCGCTGGGAGAGCTTTCTCCTGGCAATCGAGTGGCCACACAGTGTACCTTACAACAGCCTGGCTGTAATGGCACAGCCGCACAGTTGTAAGGTGCACGGTGTAGACATAGCCTTAGCAACATGGCTATGCCAGTAAAACCTTCAAAATGCACCCTAATCCTTAGATATTTTTAAAGGTGTAGTATTGGGTGATTTATTTTGTACACTCTTAAACCATTCAGGTCCCCTCTTTATTTAAGATGCGAACCTGGAGCAGGCTATTGAATGTAGTTCTTAGTTTAGGTTTCTTTGTGTGTGTGGATAGATAATGGCATATGAAAGTGGATCAGTCATGAAGTAGTGTCGCCATAAAATATTACTGTTTCCCATTGCTTTTTATTGGGAACTCCTTAAAGGTGTGTGTGTGTGTCCCAGTGTAATCTGCATGCAGCCTTCAACAGCTAGCAGTGTTCATGCTAGCGGGTAGTATTCAGTAGAGCATGTAGTCATGAAATTGGAGGGAACTTTTATGGAGAAGGTCCCTGCAGCCACTGTTCAGGAGCTTCAACTGCACTAACCCAGCCTGCTTCACCTCCTAACCTTAAACATTCTTAAAGTATGTTCTTAGGGGCAGAAATATAACCTTATACAGGTTTAAACCTTGGCCCATGAAGGGGAAAGGAATTAATATTTTGATACTATGAATAGCTCTACAGTGGTGATCTTCCAAATAATTCCGCCTCACATGGCTGCGAATATCTTCTTCCTGTGGGGTGGGGAAGAGGGGTGGAGAGAGAGAGAGAACCCTTCCCTCCATCAACTTCCATGTTAACCAGGAAACTAACTTCACTTTCAGCATGTGGTGGTTTACCAGTGTGTGTGTGTGTTTTTTTTTTTAAATTGCTTTTGGGGTGAAGGCAAGTCCAGAAAGATATGCAGTACAGTTTTCTCTTCTTCTCTCACAATCTGTTTCACCCTCACTCCTTTCATATAAAGTTTATGAGCTTAATTTCAATCCTAAGGGACTACCCTTTATCACTATTTTTTAGTTTCTGTCCCAACAAAAGCCTTCCATTGTGTGTGTCCCTAAAACTGGAATACTCAAAACTTCTCTGAAACTTGGTGTTAAGCCTCACTTCTCTAGCAAACTAGTGCAGTAGCTTGTTTAGCTTCCATTACCTGATCCAACAAAGGGGGAGGGAGGGAAGAGAGAGAGAATTAGTTTGAAGGTAGGAGGGATTTTCCCCCACCTCTCAATAAGCAAACATTTCAATAGTTCTTAGTTGCTTCCCATCATGATAGTACAGTAGCAAAAGACTAACAATAATGGAGCATGGCCCAGTTGTTTTATAAACCCTTGGAATGTGTTTGTCTTACAGAAGTGCCATCTTTGACTTATCTTTGGCCTTTTCCATCTATATTTTTTTCAACATTTGATATTAAAATAACCTGATTGTGTATTTTGAATGTTGATTACCATGCAGTTCCGGTGGCCTGAACCATAATTTTGCGTTTTGTGCACTACTTCGTTACCTGAGCTGGATAGATACCATAGACAGGCATGAAAATATTCTGGCTCTTGCAAACTTCCACCCAAGAAATAATTAATCAAAATTGGCCATAAATATTCGAGAGGGGTAGGACTCAGGCAGTTTTTTCTCTTAGGTAGTAACTAGAACCAGACAGAATTAAAAGCTAAGCAACCAGCCTCTGTTTACTTTCAAGAACCATATAAACCCCCAAACCCAGTTAAAATGAAGCAAGAAAGGCATACACAATGGAAGCTCCTCTGGTAATCTTGTTCCCTTATGCTGTTTGAGTCACAGTAGGTTTACAGCATCAAGCAAACAATTCGTTCTAATGAGCCATTTTGTATGAACTTCCTATTCCCCACATTTTGCACCAGTCTCCTCTTTGTGCTACCCTACTTCTCCCCCTTGCCTATCTATACCCAGAAAACAAGGATCTGACAAAACTTTATTCTGGGTAATGCCCCTAATAGCTTTTTCCTTGGACTTTGTCCCACCATTGTAAGAGCACCATGTGCTTATTTATTTAATTATTTTTCCCCCTCCCCCCTAAGACTTCATAGTTACTCTTTTCCCCAGTAGTAAGGCATTGTGATGTCAATCATATCAACTCCTGAAATGTGGGTTTCTTGGCACCTGAGCATGAGGAAAGGGTGGAAAATGTAAAGGGGAGAAAGAATCAATTAAAAAAAAAATGACATTGAAAAAAAATCCATAAACAGAATTTTTAAAATTTATATCCTGAATTTAAAAACAAAAACAAACAATTCTTATTCTTTTCACTGAAGAAAATTTGCTGCTGTTTGTTAGAATCTATAACATCAGCGCGCTAAACCTACTCTAATTTTTATAAGAACAATGTTGAGATGTTTATTATCCCTAAGCACATGCCAATTATAAAGGAAGATGAAATGAAATGGATTTTCACAAATAACTAATTCCATGGTACACTAATCATTTTTGTCTTTCATATGAACCCTTG
Source organism: Sternotherus odoratus (assembly GCA_032164245.1). Taxonomy (NCBI): domain Eukaryota; kingdom Metazoa; phylum Chordata; order Testudines; family Kinosternidae; genus Sternotherus; species Sternotherus odoratus. Next base: position 26,931,262 of record JAVMKO010000014.1, on the reverse strand, counting down.
ATGTAGATGAAATTTGACTTGAAAGAAGAGCAGAAACTCCACTGCACGCTAACTAATTTATTGGCATTGGAGTGGCAGGAAATGCAGCTGGAATAGTAATAAGAGATAAGATTAATAGCTATTAGCAAGTGACATAATATTTTTCAAGGAAGATGATATAATGTCTGGAAACTCAGTGCTCAATTTTGCTTCTGTCTGAGATTAGGGTAATATTTTACTCAAGTTCAATTTATAAATTTTGATATCAACCTATTGTATGCATGTTTATGGCTACCATTACTGTATTATCTGAGTGCCTCAGTCTTTAATGTATTTCCCACAACACCTCTGTGAGGTAGAATGGGAATTGAGGCACAGAGTGATTGAATAATTGCCCAAAATTACACAGGAAATCTATGGCAGAACAGAGAATTGAACTCTCCATCTCCTACTTCTTAGGCTAGCACCCTAACCCTCTGGACAGTGCTTCCCATATTTCAGTGCCATAGGGAAAAAGCAGGGCATTTCCATCTGCAGTTTCTTTTTTAGCTCCGAGAAGGAAAATCTAATACAAAATTTCAAGTAGGAGGGTTTGACCTGTGTGTGTTCTCCTTATAATTATGTTGTTAATGTGAAGCTTCCCCCTTGTGAGGACTGTAACCACTAGAATATTTCTTCTTGTGCCAGCAAGGTCCAGAGTAGTATCCAGATACAGTAGCTCTTCTGTATTGCCAGAAGCAGAAAGAAATTAGCCACAGCTTGATGGATTATGCTTTTTACACATGGTGATTTCAATACAAGGTCACCATGTACCCTTTGTCAGCCATATGGAATAACAGTTAACAGATGAACAAAGGAAAAGGCTTACTATAGATTCTGTTTAAAAAGTTACCTAACATAATAAAGGTTTATCATGCCTGCAAATACTATTGAAACACTAGCTACACACCTTTTTATAGTATTGACAAGCTTTAAATTCCTCATGACAGGGATAAGGTAGATGTAGTTAAGATTTAAAGAGTAAAGGAGCAGAAAACTATTGGTTCAGTTTGTATCTGAAATGTGCATCACTGATATAGAGGAGGCCCAACACACACCATCCAAATGAGAATATTCCTGAAGACAAGGGGCATTGGAATGTAGAATATATTCCTACCTCTGTGTAATAGCAAGCTGATGAATTGCATGTAAGGTGCTTAGGCATTGCCTGTAACTCTAATGGACTCCTTTAAGGGCCACTGGAAGTTTTGAGCTGCTGCTGTTCTCCTATTGGAAACATCAGGTCTTGTATTGGTGAGAAGCAGTGGAAGACTCTTTAAGGCTCTCATAGTATAGTGGGTTGGTTGGTTGTTTTTAAGTCTTCAAGTATGGACCTTTGTCCCAGCTGGAGTAGGAGCAAAATGCACAATGGAGGGAGCAAAGGTGGTCTCCTTTTAGGACCTCCGTACCTGTGACTCCATTGACTTCTTAGCAATAGGAGTTGTGGTTATTTGGTCTCTCTCAAGATCAGGTTCTGACACAGGGATGGGCAAACTACCGCTCTCCAGATGTTTATATCCAGCCCCGGAGCTCCCGCCAGGGAGCAGGGTTGGGAGCTTGCCCCATGTCACATTTTAACATTTGATTCTGTTCTTTCACACTTCTCATTATTGGAAAAGCAGACAATACATGAGATGCTACAAGCAAAAAGTGACCCACGTTGAAGTTAGACTCAAAATTACTAGCATGCATGTTAAAGGATAAAATGTACATGCTTTTAAATGAGCTTGAATGTAGGTAGATATAATCACATGGTTATCTTAAATATCCGAGGATCTATATTATTCAGTGTGTGTGACATTCATCCCTGTTCAAGGTCCTATATTATCACTGCATTAAGAGAAAAGTTGAACACTTATTGTGCATGTAAAACCATGGGTCTGCCTCCAGTCTGAATTTATTTAATTTGGATTCCTCTAAGCTTCAACCGCCGGCCTAGGAAACCTGTGGCATATCAGCTACTGTCAGCCCAGCTGCAGCTCCCAGAGGCAGCGTGCCTGACAGGAACTCCTGGAGGCATTGTGCCCCTAGCAAGGTGTAGGCTAGAATAGCCCCTGCGTACACCTTTTTGCAGGCTGTAGCTGTGATCCCTCTGCCCAACTGCATTGCTTGGTGCATGCGGAGCTATGGCTATTGTCCTATCTTTGACCCTCACCATTGTCATGGTTAGGGTCATGTGCTCAGACTACAGAATGGAACAAAGGGTGCTGGGACCGTTTTATTTATTTATTTATTTATTTTATACCCTGGGTGCATTTACCCAGGGGAAGTCCCCATGTAGCTCAAATTTAGAGCACAATTTGAGGTTCAAAACCTTCTCTTTCTTGCATCCCATGATGGTAAAAGGTTCTAGAGCCCCATTCCACTCTGGGTTACACCAAGAGCACAGAACTCCGCTTGGAGTTTTGTTTGTGTGGGCTGGAATAGGACACCGCTTGCTCTGCTGTTGTGTTGGCGCTGTAGGGCTAACAGGAGTGAAACCAAACCCGTGCTGTAGATATTGGAGCAAGTAGATCTAACTCTCAATCTGTGCAAGGAGGAGATTTGGTGAGTGAGAAGCTGGTGTATTTCCTGCCATTCCTTCTAACAGAACCGCGTGCACGACTGGGATAGTGTCTTACTGCTAGTTCACTCTATCAGGCTGGTATGGAGGGATTATGCAATTGAACTATGTCCTTGCAGCACTTCTACACTAATTGTAGATGCTGCATGAAACCGATGCAGATGTCTTTCAAGGATGAGTATTTTGGGGGGCCGGGGAGAAGAGAAATCCAAAGAGCCAGTTTCTTATATTAGCTCTTTATAAATCATAACTATGGGAAGGAGCTTGTTGAAGAATCCTCATGTTTCTCTAAGAGTCACAGTTTATTTTTTCAGTCATAGTTCAGGCAACATGAAGGGGGCTATGTCATTTCAGCCTCTTGGGATTGGTTTGCAGAAAACACAGCAGTCTGTACTGGCTCCCATCCAGCATGCTGCTGGCTAAACATGTCTCTCTGCTTCTCTCTCTACTCTCAGCTGATTGACCAGAATCCTGTTCAGCCAGTTTTTCAATTTGGCATTTAAACACTTTCCTTCCTCCTTCCCCCTCCTCCAAGAACAGTCTTGGCTTCAGATTAAGTACAAAGCAGCTTGTTTGCCACAGAACTTTTTTGTTGAACTTTTATTTCAAAGTTGAACTACTCAATGATTTCCTGATTCATGAAACAATTTATTTAAAACACCACCAAAGTGACTGGCCCTGCACAATACACACTACAAAGATGTTCGCCATGCTCTGAGCAGCTTACTCATAGACTTTAAGGTCAGAAGGGACCATTATGATCTTGTCTGACCTCCTGCACAACACAGGCCATCTAAAAAGACAAAGACAGGCTGTGAAAACACACAGACCCAGTTGTTGATGTAATGGTAGGGTTTTTTTAATAATAGTGGAGTGCTGGAACAATTTGTATAGAGGATGCTGAGAGCCATTAAACCAAACTGTAAACCTTGTATCTGATGGTAACTATACAAGCTAGGGGGTGCTGCCACACCCCAGCATCTCTTGTTCCAGCACCTATGGGTGTCAGCATGTTGCCAACAGACTCAAGGAAGAAGTGAGTTTCAAGAAGGGATCTTGACATGCAAGGCACACACCCTCTCAATTAAAATGAAGGCGTGCCACCTATATGGGGCATCATGAAATAAAGTGTAAAGATGAGTAAGAGGAGGTAGTGGTGAGGTGGTTTTCATTACTTGTGCCTAGGGCACAGGGGGAAAGTGATAAGAGAAGCAGAAGTCAGCATTTTAACTGAAAGCCTGAATTTCTAGGCTTTTATTTCCGTGTGGTTTGATAACCATTTCTACATGGATGTGCTTCAACTCCATCTGAAAAGACATTGGACTTGTCTAACTGTTTCCTTGGAGCCATATAGTTCCTTACATGAGTCTGTGCTTACAAGAGCTGGGATTGAGCTATGCAGTTCATATTCAAACTTCCCAGACCTTGGTGCCTGTTGGGATTGTTACGGGTGGAGGAGGCTGGTGGGATAAGACTCGACTACTTTTTGCTATTCCTCTAACAGTTGCTTAATGTCTTTATTAAATTTGCACATACACCCCCCACCCACAGGGACCCAGCCAAGAAAAAGAACATTCTCTCGTCTCCCCGTTTTTCATTCTTTTTCTTCTTCGTCCTCTTCCTATATTATAATTAATGGGAATTAAATTTAAAATAAAGTGAGGTATCTTGATTGGGGCAAGGGGTTGGGTCACAGAAGGAGGTGCAAGGATTGGGCTCTGGGAGGGAGTTTGGGTGCGGGCTCGGGGCTGGGGCTGGTGCTTACCCCAGGTGGTGGGACTCCCACACACACCCCTTCTGGCAGCGGTTCCTGGGTGTCGGGGGTCTCCATGTGCTGCTGCCCCCGCAGCTTCCATAGGCTGCAGTTTCTAGCCAATGGGAGCTGTGAAGTCGGTGCTCGGGTCGGGGGCAGTGCGTAGAGAGACTCCCCTCCCAGGGGCTGCAGGGACATGCCGGCCGCTTTTGGGATTGGCGCAGCGCATAGGGAGGGAGGCAGAGCGGGCAGGGGGTCTCTGTGGGCTGCTGCTGGCGTGTCTCTGTACATCCCTTTGGGAGACGAAGGGCAGCAGGTCTGTGTGTGCTGTCTGGAGCCACCTTTAAGGCTCCTGCCACATGAAATCGCTGTCCTGCATCTGCCTCCTTCACCAGCTCTCCATTCAATTTAAAATATCTCCTGCTTGCACTCCTTTTGTATGGACCTGTTGTATCAAGCAGGCAAGGTACAGTACTATCAAACTTCAACAATTACAAGCAGCATCTAAAACACCACAGGACCCAGTCCATCTTCAGAAACGTCGGGCCCAAAGCTCACTGTTGGCTTCCTTTCAATAAGAATCTGTAGATAAACCTTACAGTTATTTCTAGCTTCTCCCCCACCCCTGCTTTTTTGGGAGGGGGAATATTTGTTCTCCTATCACAGACAATAGCTACAGAAAAATAGTAAGGTGCTGCATCTAATGAGAAATACAGACCGCTCCCCACTTTCCATGATTACAGGGAGGCTCTTTGCTACTGTGCTGTGGATGTAGCAGTCTCCAGAGCTGCACCTCGGAGGGGCTTCCACCTCTCTGGAATTCGCTTGTCTTGCTGGTGTTTATATTGCCGTTGAGGTATTTGAGCACTCTTAGATCTTAATCTCTGGGTTTTATGCAGTGGCTGAAAGTCTTCCTTAAACAATAACCTGCTGTGTTGTTTCATGTTCTTCAGACCTTTGACTCTCCTCTGCTCTGAACACGAATTCTTCAACAGCAGGCTAAATATTTTAGGCAAAGACCATCCTTCTGAGCCCATAGTGAATTGAGCTGGTTACATTTTTGCACGTGTATGAGGGTAGACAGAGGGACTATTGTGGAAACTTCAAAAGAAAATGTTTGTTTTGTTTGAAATTTTACAGTGAAGAGATCACTTTTTACAATGAAAAAAATCTTTAATTTTGAAAAATTTGTTTTACCCTTTTTTTACTTTCTCTCACTACTTGTGGTGGTTTTTATTGTGAGCGAGTTATTTTTGTTTTGTTCTTGTGAAGAAAAAAAGTGATTGATGTGTTTGAATGTTCTCTCCTTTTCATTTTTTTAAATATGAAGATTGAAAGAGAGTAACATTTTCATCCTACTGTCACAAAAAAACCTGGAAAAATGTGTGCAGAGAAAAGCAACACTTACCTTTTTGTTTATACTAGAAAAAGAATTACTAATACTCTTTTCCCCATGTGGTTTGTGGGCAAAGGGGGAAAAAAGTGAGAGAAAAATCTAATAGTATCTTTCCCAAACTTACCTTCTCATCCTCTTTCCTCTTTTTTTACACTGCAAAAGTGTTTGTGGGGGGAAGAGAAGGGAGAGTGATTCTTAAGATTAGAAAGTGAAAAAAGAACAGTGTGCTTGCTCTCTCTCTCTCTCTCTCTCTCTCTCTCTCTCTCTCTCTCTCTCTCTCTCTCTCTCTCTCTCTCAATCTATTTTCCTTGGAGAAGAGGGAGAAATTCTGTGAGAGATGGGAGAAATGTCTTACTGTTCAAAAAAAAAAGAAAAAAAAGAAAAGAAATCGGGAAATTATTTTCCAAAATAAATTTTTCCCTTTTATCAAATGAAACTTTTTTTGGTGGAAAAACTGCTTGGACAACTCTTGTCTTTTTAGTGAAAAACATTGAACCTGCTTTTGTAACATCACCTTTTAACTGGTTAATCCTTTGTTGATTTGATTGCTTTAATGGATAGTGAGACATTGCTATTGGTGCAAAATGGGACAGAACCATTTTAAGGTTTTGGTTCATCCTGGCGTAAACTTCATTCAGCCCTACCTGAATATGGAATTCAACTGAACACCAGTAAATATTGGGAGGGGGGAAAGCGACAGGCAGCCCAGAGCAGACTTTTTAGAAGCTTCAGGCGTGCAATTCCTTGCACAAAATGTGTGCAATTTGCTTGTGCGTTTACCATAGTGGCAAACAAAATGAGCTCAATACATGCATTTTCACAGAACCGTGTCTTCCTGTGTGTGTGTGTGTGTGTGTGTGTGCACACAACACCTCACAAATTGGGACCCTGATCTTTAGTTGGGCCTTGGGGCATTGCAATTCAAAAACCAAAGAACTTGGTTTGTAGGTAAAATTATGGTACTAAGAGATGCACTTGCAGATGTAAAATGTCTGAAACGCTGGCACTAAAACCTTTAAGCTACAGTTTCTCCAGTGCTTGCCAGGGATTAATAAATGCTTAAGATATGTGTCGGGTGGGAATGAAAACCTGAGAATTGATGCTGACCAGCCTTTAAATAGAGTGGCACGAAGATACATGTCTCAAAACAGTTGTGACAGTTCATGAAACAATTATGTTTATTGACTTGAGTAGCTTTCACAGGCTGAGAGATTCTGTGCAGTTTGTTGCACAGAATTTTACTAGGCAGATCAGTTCGTATTTTGAGAGGGGATTCATATTCGTCTTGAAGCACAGAGTTTGTTTTCTCGAGATATTGTGTGTACTTGCCTGCTGTGCTACAGTAGCTTCTGCCCCAATGAACTCTTACCCCTGGCTCTCATTGTGTGGTCACAGAATGAATCAAATGTTCCCTGTGCCATGCCTACACACCTATAAAACAAACTGTAGAAGGTACAGCATCTCCAGTCGTATTTGTTTGTTAAAGGAGGAAGTTTATCGTTTTGCTCGATTCAGTAGTATGCGTGCATGAAAGGTAATTAGTGGCTACTACTGTGGCAGCTGTCTTTCCGAAGTAGCAATTTTAGCTCAAAGTAGTACGTCTAAGATGGAAACTTGTACTGTTTTGGCATGAGAACCAAATCCCTTCAGATTCAAACCCCCAGTTTGGATTGATGTGATTTTTTTGGTTTTATTTTAATGAAAGGAATTAGAGTCAATTTTGAGTTTCCAGCTGCTGTCTCCACATGTGTCTAGTGATGAGCACAAATGCATCCTGGATGAGAGATGTGCTAGGAGGGAGAAAAGCATCATTGGTGACCTGGTTGCTTTGCTAGGAACCTGCCACTGTACAGTTTGTGGGCACGTGGAAGTACTTAATCGTCCTACTTTGCCTCTAATGATCCAAAGAGTCTTGGACAGGGCAGAATACTGGAATCCTGAGTCTGCTGGACACTAGGAGGAACTGAGAGGAGACTGGGAGGCCTGCCTTCTTATAGCTCCTGACGTGGGAAGGAAATAAGGGAAAGTAATGCTTGTCTCCTTCCTTCCTTCCTTCCTCCTAGGAAACAGCACTTTAATTCTTACTAGAGGCTTCCACAAACTCCCCTTCCTGTGTGTCCCCTCCTATTCCTTCCCCAGAGGAGATGTGTGGATTAGGAGAGGAACTCTGCAGCAGCAGGCTCCCCAGGGAAAAAAAGCCAGAGTGACTTTTTGGTGAAGTGCGCAGCTCTGGGGGAAAGGAAGCATATGAAAGCCAGCGTGGGGATGAAAAGATTTCCCTGTGGCTGACTCGTACCAGTGAGGGTTACCAAACATTTGGGTTTTCCAGGATGTTGCCTCTCTCTTGAGTCTCTCCATCTTCTCTTAGGGTGGATTTTTCAACTAACAGGAAATGTCCAGGTTTTTGCAGAGCAAAAGCTGCAGCTCCAGAAATAGACCCGATTGGTTGGCTTCCCAATCATTCCCTCCCCTGCATCAAGGGTTGGAAAGGGGATTCCGCAGGGAAACACTGATTTGACGGCTCTTGATATGTTTTGGGTTTGCGCCAGCTGCCCTACCACTGTGACAGTGAGTGACACCACCTCCAATGAGTAACCCCACCCGACCATAGGTACCCCCTTTATCTCCCTCAACTATACCTCCCCTCCAACTCCCCATTCACCACAGCATCCTCTTTTGGGGAACCTGAAATAAGGTAATCCTATTACCCCTTCCTTCGACAAGGCTTAGCGGCGCTGTGCTGGGCACTGTGAGGAGAAGTGTGTGTCTCTTTTTTCAGGGAGAGTCTGTTGCCAGAACACACCCCAGCATATAGAGCAAAATGCAGCCCTTATGTAAGATGGTGGAATCCTTATTAAAGTTGATGGAAGCCACACCATTCAAACCAGGACTGAACGCAAACCTCCAGTTTGTGCACAGGAGTAGCCCTCGTGTTAATCTGTAACACCTTTATATTAACAACCTGCTGCCTCCTTCAGGTTCACTTTCAACGTTGTCTGCAAAGCTCACCCCACTCAAATGAATTAAAACATTAAAAAAAAAAGTTTATTACCAAAAATTAGACCTAATGAGGGTGTACAAAAAGTACTCCGCCTTAACCACCCATATCCTCTGGTCTTGTCTTGCTTTGCCTTGTTACCTCTTGCAGCCTGATACTGCCACACTTGCTCACAAAGTTGATCTCATGTGACTGCTTGTGTGATAGCTGCAGAATCAAGCCTTTAAGCTGTGATGTCTGAAGAGCAGAGGTGGATTGTGGGACTACATAGTGCCATGTATGCCTGCCTAAATGAATAGGTGAAGACATAGTGCAAAGATAACCATTATTCTACAAAACAAACTGCAAGGGAAAGCCATTACTGAGAGAAATGTGTGACGCTGAATCATGCTATTAATTGTTTTGTTTGTGGTACAATGCATACATTCTTGTAGGGAGGGGTTTGCATGGGGTAAATTTAAACTAACTATGTTTGTCCCCTTGAAAATTATCTCTGCTTATCAAATCAGTAAATAGCTTGTTAGTTATGGTAATACCTATATCAGGGCCTCTAGCACGGATGTAGATTAATCAGAAGGCTAAAAAATTATGTACAAAGATGGAAAATAACATTTAACAATCCAGAAATTAACAGCAAAAAATCATTTTCCTAGTGAGGATCAACACTGTGAGAATCAACACTGTGAGAAACCTGAAAAGATAGGATAGCTTTGTGCTAATGTTTACTGTACCATATCTCTGACTGACATTATTTTGCCTTTGCACAGACTCTTACAAATTCATTACTCGACATCAGACTTCAATTTGTTTGGTTTTGATTAGCATGTGGTTGTTAAATACCAATAAACCCTACAGAGTAGTGTCCTAGCTCTTCATGGTTTTTTTGGTTAAGCTTAAAAACAAAATAAAACTTGGGTCCAATTTAGTTATAACAGCAGTGTTGCAAAATCAGTTTTGAGATTGGTCTAATATTCTCTTACTATCAGTTTTCTGTTGAAAGTAAGGAGTCCAAATGTTTGAACCTTACTGTTACAATTACAGCAGCTTCCAACCATTTTAACTCTGCTTAAATGCCCACTTTCTGGTTTTAGGTTTTTTTTGTTTTTTTTTTGTCCTTGTGATATAAATCTCTGCCCTGTAATTGCCTAATGGCTGTCTGTTTGCCCCTCAGATAAACGGGAGACCTATTCTCTTCTATCAGTTGTGATCTTTCAAAGATTATCATTGTCTTTAATTTCCTTTTTATCTTTGGAAATACATTCGGTAAATAAAATGGTAAAGCAGTAAGATGGGCTGACAAGCTTGAATTTTATTTTTAGTTTAGCCAGCTGGTCTCCAGTGATTTGAAGTTATTGGGAAGAAGCTCTTATACACTCTGCACAGATGGCCAGTTGCTCATTCGGCAGGTCCTCCACCCAGAAGCATCCAAAAAGGTATGAGATCAGAGCTTGGTGTGGAAGAAAGGCAGATCCGCTATTTCAAATCAGCAAAGAAAATATCCTGCATGGTACTCGTACACCTGAGACACACAATCCTGCTCTGGGAAGTAAGATGTCTTAGTAATATTTATTGGTGGCCCCTGTAGCTAATAAAATAGAGGCATTGACTGACTCTAGGAAGAGTCTGCTTCTTGGCTGGGAGGATGGTGGCTACAGTAATGGAGCATCAAAGGTGTGGAGTGTAAAGCAGAAAAAATATGGAAAGGCAGTAGATTAAAAGGACTTTTCGTCCCTTCCACCTATTTCTGTCTCCCTCCCTCAGAAATATTGGAGATAGAACAACTGTTTCTACCAGATCGAGGGATGGGTATCACTTAGCTGTGAGGGTCCTTCCGTCCCCAACATATTTTTGCATGGCCTTCAAACATTATTAAAACCTCTTTACAACCCTCAGACCCTGGCTTTTGTAGCTTCCCAGTACGATTCTCATGACTTTTCTGAATGATTTGATTCTAACACAGGTGAGCGCTACTGTGCTTGGATTAAAATCAAACTTCACAAAGCACTAGCGCAGAGAGAGAGACCTGGATTACCACCTGTCCACTTGTTTGTAGAAGGGAGGAATAATGTTTAATGAAGCACTTATTTCCAGAAATCTGTTCTATCCTATATTGGACAAAGTGATCGGAAAATATTTTCTACACTATTACCATTTTCCTTTAAATTTTTTTTTTTTTTTTTTAACATTTAACATGGTGCTTACCTTCTGGAGTCCTCTTGCTTTTGGCAAGGGCACAGAAGACAAAGATATAATAGCCTAAATGGGAACCTTAATATAACACCACAAGTCAGTTTTTAAAACTAGTAACTATTCTGCATGGACTTAGATCTGGGAAGCCATCCTGATTTGCTACTGTAGTAGTGTATATCCTTGCAGTCAATGACACCAATTATTAGAATTTGATGATAGGAGAAATAAATTGGTTGGTCTTGGTCAAATGAGTGACCTGCAGCGCTCTAATCAGAGAGGGAAAGAGTAGATATGGTATAAAATAAAAGAATTATATATATAACTGTGGCCAGGTAAGATCCTTGTTCAACCCCAAGAAAATCTAATTGTCCTTTACTGGGATGTGGCATTCATAATGTTGTTTAATTTTCTCCCTTTCTTCCTTGTAGAACTTCCTGCTGTCAGACTGCTTTTATTCATTTTATGACCTACGCAAAGAGTTTCACACGTGCTACCCCAATTCAGCCCCCGTGAAGGATCAAACTATCAAATCCATGGCAGAGTGTATCCTTTTGATGTCACTTTGAAAACCATAATTCTCAGTGTAGTTGTTTATAGTTTTCATCCCAGTAAATTAATTGAGAAGCTGGCTTTAAAAATTAATCTCTGCAGAGAGCTGAAGGAATTTTTAACATAATCCTGAAGATAGTGGTGCAGTCTTCAGGTGTTAACATCTTTTTTCATATGTAGTCTTTTGTCTAGTAATGAAATTTAGAATGGGTTCAGTACACTGATAGGGTTTTTTAATTCTTTGAGATGTTGACACAAACTTTGCCTTATGAGAAAATGCTTCTCTAGCGCTTGAGTAAAATGGTCTTCTCTAGAATTGAGCACCTGAAGCTACCCTATCCAAGTGCATTAGTGCTTGCAGTTGGTAATTGTTCTGAGTGTCTGACCCAGAGGGAGTCTAATGTAAAAAACAAAACAAAAAAGAACAATAAAAAATCTTTACTCCCTGGGAGGAATTTTCTGGTCCAGATGAATACAGCAAAAGATCAGGTGTATTTACCACGGATAGTAGGAATGACTCCCGCTTTTGTAAACTTAGGATGAGATTATGTCGGCTATCAGTAGTTTTCAGAATGTTGACCAGTAAAGTGAATATTAACCAGTTTAAGAGCAGAGTGACACACATGCAGTGGTCACATGTTGCTGTTAAAGTTGATCCAATTGAATTGTCAGTTTTGTGTTGACAGTAGCAAAGCCTTATAACTTGTTGACAAATGATTGTGAAATCCTTTTTATTTTCTTTGACTTGCTGTATAGATATAGGCTTAGAGACAGATGAAACAGAGGAGGACTTTGGTGTATGGCAAGTGAAAACCATGGTGGCTATTATTTTCAGCATGCTTTCTGAAACCTGCAGTAAGTGGGATATTTGTATGGGATGCTCTTGCATAGAGGCAAAATGTCTTAATTAATTGTCAAGGGCATTTTCAATGCTGCTGAAATAGCTGTTGTTCAGGATTGTATTTTAACTTAATCTCTTATTAGTTACAGATTGCAGATTTACTGACCCTGAAACTGTGAAATACAAGTATGAAACAGGTCCCTGGTAAGTACCTTTGCTGCTGAAGTTTTTAGCTTTGCAAACATTTTCCATCATTGCTAACCAGTTCAGCCCCACTGGTGGTAGTAATGTTGGGAAGCCCAAGTGTAGACAGTAATGCCACTGATACCTTAAGCACTGTCATCTAGCCCTGCTCTGAGTATGTGCAATTACTATAGTGCATAAAATGCTAGTGGTCCATATACACTAGTGATGGACTAGACTAACATCAGTGGAGCTGAAACCATTTAGTAAGTAGAAGATAAATATTTAGAAACTTTCACTAGCATGGACAGGGATAGTATCTTGTGCACACTAAACCAGTATAATCTCTCATGCTTTATACTATTTTCTTTCAGTACAGAGGGATGATAAAAGGGAGAAATTGTACTGTACACTGTATTGTAAAACTGTCTTAGAAACTGCAGTTGAAGCTAATGTAAGGAAAAAAAGATAATTTGAGGGATTCTGGGACCTTGGTAGATAGGAGTCTTTGCACTCTGATGGCAAAAAGAGTGAGAGAGTTATGTGATATGTAAATGCTGATTACTTGCTGTCCAGTCACAGCCTATTTAGAAATCTACAGATTCTCTGACCTCTGTGGATTGCTGCTTTCACTCAAACTTTTAAACAAAAGTTGTTAATTAGTGTGGACATAAATTGCACCTTGTCTCTTTCTCACTTTAGTTGCTGGTATCTCTAGCAATTTGCATTTAGGTTCCTATAATGCCCTGTTGTTTGGTGTACTGTGTATATTAACAAATGGGCATTCAGCATTTGGTGTGGATAATTCACAGGGGACCAGGGAATTATTTTTCTCTCTCTTGCTGCTGGAATTTTCAAATCACAGTCAAGTTATAGAAATGAAGAGACTGGAAGGGATAGGGGTAAGGAAAACCTATCCCCTTCCAATCAAAACTGGCAATTAAGATGAGCTTGCCCTTTGTACCTGTACCATGAAATGTTTCAAGTTGTATTGGATACCATTCTCTTTGCCAGGAGATTCTCACTCTATATCTCAACAAACTGTTCCTAAATTAATGTAATTCCTTCATTTTCCTCTAAGAGGAGTTAAGCTTTTGTCTCTTTGTGCTATTCTAAATTGTGGCTTGGGGGTAGAAAAGGGAGAGAGCTAAAATGTGTTTTGTTTTTGAAAGAAATCGCAATAGCCAGGAGTTCAGCTGTCTAAAACCTGTTTGATCAATCTTATCATTAGTGATGGTGTACAAATAATCTTCCAATGGATTGTTAACCCTAAATCATCTCTAATAATTCCATGAATCTATTTAAATTCCCTGTGAACTTGTTACTGTGCATTCTAGCTATTGAAAAGAAAAACAAAACACCTTTTTGGGTGATGAGATGACCTCAAAGTATATTTCAGGGTAATATGTAGGTAATATTCATAGTAGCTTGCTTCTCATTTCAGTCAAGAAAATGAATGATTAAAAAAATCCCAACAGCAAATATCTCAGTGGTATTAAGACATTCTCTGTGATCTATGTGCTGAAATGATACTTGCAATGAAATTTGGTACTAATAATGTAAAAGTAATCATGTAAAGAAAACTTGGATTAATTACCTTGAATTTTACTATTCTCTTTTTCTGCAGTAGTAAATCTGAAGCAGTAGATAGCGAAACAGTAATACGTGCTAGAGGTTTGCCCTGGCAGTCTTCAGATCAAGATATTGCCCGTTTTTTCAAAGGACTAAATATTGCCAAGTAAGAGTGCTAGATCTGGTCTAATGCTGTGTTACTTTGTTTTTATCATCAGTCTTTATTTTGTAAATGAAGTCCATTTTGTGTGGTCTTCCTCATCCATGCAGTTCATGAAATTCAGGAAAGGTTTCACCAAAAGACTTTGCCCACCTGTATACGAATTTGATCTTTCTAGTGTGCAAACTTGGAGCTATTACCAGCCATCACATTGAGAAATACACAATCCCTCTGTGTCCGATTTTGTCATTGATGAAATACATTATTCCTCACACAGGACTTGTGGTAGAGTGAGGAACTGATCTAGGTTTCCTGACTTCTATTCTTAGGGTTTAGCCTTTAACCGAAATATCCATCTTCACCCTCCTCACAAGACTATGTAGTAAACAAAGCATTTTTTGAACAAGTAGATGATGAAGGGGGATTTCTTTCATTAGATGCACCGCAAACTCACTTGTTGCTATCACTACAGGTACAAGATCTGAGTGCAGTAGTCAGGATTCAGTCAAAGATTAATATGAACTAATTGGGGAAGAATTAATCTGGGGCTAATGTTTCAGGATTCTAGTCTAGCTCTTAAGAAGAATGGGCTCGGAAGCCCATAAGTATTGTTTGGAAGAAACTCGCAGATATGCTAATTTAGCATAGCTTCCAATTGATATAATCTAATTTACATATTTATAGGTGAATATAGATATATAGATAGATAGATAGATAAAATTATGCAGGGGTACCAGCATATTTCCATTTGAAAAAGTGAGGGTAATTCCCAGACACAACACTAGTACGCTGGAGGAGGGAGGGAGTTGTAAATATATATCAGTTAGAAGGCGGAAAAAATTTGAGCAGTTTTATGAATGGTAATACAGACTAGAAAGCCAGGAAGTGATAAATTAAAATTTAAGGAGAAAAATTGGAAAGGTCTAAAAATGGAGAGCCAGGCTACCCAAAGCAACCTTTCCTTTGGTTCTGCAGCACCTCCGTACTTCATCTTACTTAGTTTGTAATATGTAATATGTTTTTCCATCAATAAGTTCACAAAGCTCCGAGTAAGTTTTCCTACAGATTTTGAAATCTTTTTACATTTGGGAAACCTATTCTATTTCGACAGCTTGAATATGAAAGGTAGTAAACCTACAGTATTAGTTTGATACGTAGATTTAATAGAAATTGAATGCCACAGTGCACTAAATTGCAATCATTAGAATGTCCTACAGTACTGTATGTAAGATTTCTGTTAGGCTTATACAGAGATAACACAGCTGTGTATTTAATGATATTTCTCTACTGAGAAGTATATGCCCTTGGGGAACAGTATAGAGTAATTGCCCCAATATATTTTTTTTGGGAGGCAGGGGGGTTTAAACGACATGAAGGAGGCCAAACAAATTTTGCTGGTTTATTTGTTTAACTTGAAATGTTTTGACTTTTTGCTTCCGTGTTCTTTCAAGGATTTTTCCTAAGTTACCAATATGAATTTACAATACTAAATCCACCATTTCAGCTCTTTGTGAATTTACTTCACTTTTTAACTGTACACGAAACATGTGAGGTTTAAAATGCTTTCTGCTTGTGGTAAGTACCGTCAAGTATTGATGGTATAGTGTGGTAAAACACTTGCCTCACTAATCTACCAAAAAGTGGATTATATAGCATAACCCTTTTTTTTTTTTTTTAAATTTATTTAAATGATTTTTGGATTAATAACGGTTGTTGGTAGAAAAACATTGAAAATATAGGCTCTTTCTTAAAGCCTGGCCTCTGCTGAATAAAAGAGTGGGGAATTATGTCAATGATGTATTCTAAGACATTGATGATTCAAGCTTTCCTTTTATTGTGGTCCTTGCTTTTTCAGAGGTGGCGTTGCCCTTTGCCTGAATGCTCAAGGAAGGCGAAATGGGGAAGCCCTGGTGCGATTTGTCAACCCTGAACAGAGAGATTTGGCATTGGAAAGACATAAGCATCACATGGGTAGCAGATACATTGAGGTAAAGAACTACAGCATGACAACATATCAGCACTATTATGCTGGGACTGCATCCAGTTTTAAACTAGTGCAGATGGTTATTCCCCAGTGCAATACTGTGCTTTACAGACTTATTGTATAACTAGGGAGGAATTGTCTTTCATTAACTTTGGGTGCGATAGTCAAAGGAGACTAAGGGAGCTAGGCATCCAACTCCTATTGACAGTCACTGGCAGCTGACCCTCTACCATTCCTAACTGTTTCTGGAAAGCCTCTCTTTCATCTGAGTTTTAAAAGTTACTTTTTTTGGTTGTTTAAAGCTGGACAGCTCTAAAAAATGAGAGATTCTGAAGTTTTACGGAGCTCTGGAACGTGTTACTTTTCAATCTGGTACTGACCATTGAATGCTTTTCTGTTTGTTTAAATATAACCATTTTTTTTCGTTTTAGGTTTACAAAGCAACTGGAGAAGAATTTTTAAAGATTGCTGGAGGTGAGTAATTTTAAGATAAACCTATTTACTAAAGTGTAATGTTTACATGGTCTGCTTCCACTCTTCAGGTAGGCGAGAAGATAAAGGACTAATAAGTGACTCTTTCTGTTCGCACTTCAGAAGTTCAGAGGGTCAAATAGCGGGTGCTTCCCAGCTCAGACTAGTCATACAAGTCGAAACCCACCCCAGCCTCCGGGGTATGAAGTTGGATGGCTAGCCCGAGCCATCACCTGTGCTGCCCCAGTCACACTGCTATTTTTAGTGCGCTAGCTTTAGCAGAGCTAGTGTGCATCTCTCTGTCTCTAGCTGTGCTGGGAAGCACCCTCCCAGTTGCTGTGTAGATGTGCCCCTATAATGAGTCCCTTCCTGTGAGGTTACAGGCAGAACAGCCATGACTAACCTGGTCCCAGCTGCTCACTCCCTGCGCTGTATATACACCCTTAGAGGGAGAAGAGAAGCCTAGGTTGTTTCTGATGTGTGAGATTCCTTGTATCCAGTATAAGCTCTTCGTTCTTGTTAATTCTAATGGAATTATTTGAAACACTTTTTTATACACATTTTGTTTTAATATATGGCACTTTTAAAGTAGTATACCCGGGATCACGAAGCGGGGAAGGGAGAGACATCTCCATGCTTGTCAGTTGTTTTGTTGCTTAGTGCCAGCTACTAATCCTCCTGTCTCATTCCTTAATGGTTTCATGTCGCTCCCCAGCTCTAAGCAACCAGTCAATGTACTTGGGGGTAGCTTCACATCAAGATGTGGTTACTGAGCAAGTCTCTGGTACCGCGGGCTGTACAGAACTGGCAGTTTATCAGGGGATGTCCTTGCAGTTTCCCCCTACCTTGTATTGCTAGGTCTATTTGTGCTGGTTCCTCACAGTTTCCAAACTAAATGAACACTCTCTTTTATTTCCTGTCCTGCCAGGCACCTCCAATGAAGTAGCCCAGTTCTTGTCCAAGGAGAATCAAGTCATTATCCGGATGAGGGGCCTTCCTTTCACAGCCACCCTGGAGGATGTCTTGGGGTTCTTGGGGCCTGAGTGTCCAGTCACAGGAGGGAAAGAGGGACTTCTCTTTGTCAAGTACCCAGATGGCAGACCCACGGGAGATGCATTTGTGTTGTTTTCCTGTGAAGAATATGCACAGAATGCACTTAAAAAGCACAAGGAGATCCTTGGAAAACGTTACATTGAACTCTTCAGGAGCACCGCAGCAGAAGTCCAGCAGGTTGTAACTACTGGCTATGAAATCCAGAAAACTTACCTTTTCCAGTCATTTTTTAATGTTACCCTGTACTTATGAAGGTCAGCATTTACATTAGGTCTTGCAAAAACAGTATAGTCAGAGAAGGTTTTCTATTTACATAAATCAAATACCAAAGAAGACATTTTGATTATTGATTGCGTAGTTTTCTACCGCTTTGTTGCATTTTTTTCCTCTTTAACACTGCCAATATAGAAATTATCAGATATATTTATTTTCCTCCACTTGCCTGTCAAGTTTAAGAATGACTTAATTTTTTAATGTATATCTTTATATTCAACAGTGGATCCCTAAGGGGTTGGGGCACTGAGAATCTGTAGCATTTTTCAAAAAATTCAGATGCCCAACCACAGAATTCTTCCAAACACTTTGTTTACTTTTATAAATAGATTTTAAGGGTTGATAAATTATCAATGTTTTACTAGATGGTTAATCAATTGAGACTTCAACAAGTTGTTTATAACCATTTATAACTCCCTCTACCTATAACCCATCTATAATACATACTGCTCATATCTGTAACATGTTTGTAACATCCATTCATAAATGGTTTATAACAGGGATGGGCAAACTACGGCCCGGGGTGGGGGTGGGCTGAATCCGGCCCTTCTGATGTTTTAATCCAGCCCTCGAGTTCCTGATGGGGAGCGGGGTCTAGGGCTTGCCGTGCTCTGTGCAGCTCCCAGAAGCAGCAGCATGTCCCCCGGTCAAGCTCCTACGTGTAGGGGTAGCCAGGGGGCTCCGCACACTGCCCCCGCCCCAAGCACCATGAGCCCAGCTCCCATTGACCAGGAACTGCGGCTCATGGGAGGTGCAGAGTTGCCTTCGCGTAGGAGCTGGAGGAAGGACATGCCATTGCTTCCAGAAGCTGCTTGAGGTAAGTGCTGCTCCGAGGCTGTGCCCCTGCACCCCTCCAGTGCCCCAACCCACTGCCTCATCCCTGATCCCCCTCCCATCCGCCAGACCTCCCAGTCCCACCCTCCTGCACCCCAGAGCCTGCACTGCCAGCTGAAGTGTTTACCCCCCTCCCATACCCTAACTCCCCTGCAGCCTGGAGCCCCTTCTGCACCCTGAACGTCTCATTTTGGCCTCATCCCAGAGCCTGCACCCCCAGCCAGAGACCTCACCCCCTTTCCACACCCCAACCCCCAATTTTGTGAGCATTGATGGCCCACCATACAATTTCCATACCCAGATGTGGCCCTTGGGTCAAAAAGTTTGCCCACCCCTCATTTATAAAGAGCTATAATAGAACTGTAACATGGTGTGTGATTAAAACTCAGGCACAGTCAAGGATCTTGTTAAAATTCAGTCATTTAGGGACACTTAGAGGTTTTTGAAAAGTGCTTAATAGATCTTTTTAGGAATGGGAATTAAATTCCCAATTTCCCAAGGAATAACAACCCCCAACCTGATTTTCCTTCCCTCCCCTACTCCACTTACTTTCTCTCTCTGACTGTATTCATCGATGTCTAGTAATATTTGTAAAAATTAACCCTGGCCCACTTCAATTAAACATATCTTGTTACCAGCAAGTTGAGCCTTTGAAATTGCCACATTTAAGGAGATTACCGTATTTTTCGTCCTATAGGACGCTCCGGCGTATAAGACGCCCCCGAGTTTTTAAATAAAAAAGCCGGGGGGGGGGGGGGAACCCACCACCACACAAAAAGCGCCGCTTTTTTCGCGCCGCTCTCCCGTCCCCGCCGCGCGGGCGGGCTGCCGGGAGCGTCCCGGTTCCCCCCTCCCCGCCGCGGGCGGGCTGCCGGGAGCGTCCCGGTTCCCCCCTCCCCGCCGCGGGCGGGCTGCCGGGAGCGTCCCGGTTCCCCCCTCCCCGCCGCGGGCGGGCTGCCGGGAGCGTCCCGGTTCCCCGCTCCCCGCCGCGGGTGGGCTGCCGGGAGCGCTCCCGGCAGCCCGCCCGCGGCGGGGAGGGGGGAACCGGGACGCTCCCGGCAGCCCACCCACGGCGGGGAGGAGGGAACCGGGGCGCACATTCGCCCTATAAGACGCACCAACTTTTCCCCCCCCCCCCCCGTTTTGGGGAAGAAAAAGTGCGTCTTATAGGGCGAAAAATACGGTACCTGTTTTGGGAGACGATATTCATAGACTTTAAGACCAAAAGAGACCATTATGATCATCTAGCATAACACAAGGCATAGAATTTCATCCAGTAACTTCTGCATTTTTTTTTTTTGTTTGAGCTGTGTCATGTGGTATACTCTTGTCCAAGTAAGCAATGAGTCAAGTGGAAGAATATCTATGCTACATGTTATTTGTGGGGGTTTATCAACGTCACTGTGCCCATAGACATAAGAATAGTCTATTCAATCTGACACAGCTATAGTAAAACCCATTTTGAAAATGAAATGGCATTGGCTTGTGGTGTTGGTTATTGTTTACTTTTGGATGTTGTCCTTGAGGGAGGATAATTCCTTTGAGCACCTAAAAACTCAAGTCCTATTACTCCAGTCTGCTTGGCTAAGGAGAACTGCCTAGGACTGCATTCATACTAGATGAATATGCTGCTGCTTGCTTTACCAGGAGGGGTCTCTGGAGTGAGGCACTCAGACATCATGCTGATCCAAGGAGCAATAGTCCTGTTCTGGGAATTGGAGCCCAGTTGTTGATATGGCAACGGGGAGTCCTAACCATAGAACCAGCTCACTGGCTAGTGTTAAAATGGACAAAATTGTAGTACTCAAATCAATAACCATCTGATAGTTGAGAAATCTTCCCTTTACTAATGTGTATATTTAGAGCATTAGATTGCTCCTACTGTTTCTAAGGAAGCACCACAGTCTAGGTTGAATCACTGCTGACAAAATTAAAGCCTGCCACTGAAGTTTGCCTTTTATTTGCTGCACCTACCGGTGTAACTTGTTTGTCTGTCCTAACTTATTTTATTACTCATACTCTGTAATTAGCTTTTGAACATTAAGTCCCAACAGCATCTTCTGGCAGTGCAACGTGTTTGCAATTATCTTTTTCTCTCGTTCTCTATATTTGTCCTTTGGGAGAGATCAGAGAGCAAATAAAATGTTAAACAATGGGGGACTGAGAAAGAGGGGTCGTCCACCACTTTTACTGTTCTTTATTCAAGAACTCTACAGTCACGGTAGCTACGAGGGCATTGACTAAGCAGTAGTAATATTTAGCTTTACTGTGAAAACAGGAGAATAGAACTCTATTAAAAAAAAAACTTTTTAAAGATGCATAGCTGTATGTGAACTACCTTAATTTAATGAAATATCTGTAACTTGTAAGAAACCCAAATTGGTACAATCTGTGAGCCTGGTGTTTTTCAAATGCTACATTTTGGGATCCTGTAAAATAAGTAACTTTAATCTACTTTTGTCTTCTATTTAATGAGATTGGTAGAAAAACTAAATGGGTGCTTCTAAATTAAATTTGTCAATGGCTCTATTTAGATCTTCCTCCTGTTTGAAACTGAAAAGTGTCAAAACAGAGGGGGAAAAAAAAGCTGGGACTATTTTATATATACAACATTTTTTGCCTATTCTAAAACAGTTGGCTATGTTTGAATGTATGCTGAAGACCTATTTGCATCCCATATAGGATTTTAACTCTTATCCATCCACTTATGTTTTTTGTCATTAGGTGCTTAACAGATACTTGTCAACACCTCTCATCCCCACTCTTCCAACTCCCATCATTCCTGTCATCCCCCCGCCTTACACCATTGCTGCCGGCAGCATCCGTGATTGTGTCCGGCTCCGAGGCCTTCCTTACACAGCTGGTATTGATGACATCCTGGAATTCATGGGAGACTCGACAGCAGATATCAAACCACATGGAGTCCACATGGTCCTTAATCAACAGGTAACAGAACTTTGCAGGGAGGCTGGCTAGCCTTTAAAGAGCAGGACTGGGAGTTGGAGTCAGACCTGATCTCTCTTCCTGACTGCCTCAAATCTTGTGTGACCTTGCAAAAGTATCTTCTCCTCTTTAATAAAACCGGGATAATGGTTACTGTCATCTTAGTATTGTGAAGCTTTGAATAGTGAGCATTGATTTCTGCTGCATGGCGTCAGATATAAGGGTGGCAAGGGGAGGGTAAAACGAAATCAACGATTCTGAGCTCTACCCCTTCCAGGATCTGAGGCCCTGCCCCACTCACTCCATTCCCCCCTACCTCCGTTGGTCACTTACACCAGGCTGGGGCAGGGCAACCCCTACTTATACTCTGGGAAGTCGACTGACTCTTAGCATGATCTGTTCCCGATTCCACAGGGCCGACCATCGGGCGATGCTTTTATCCAAATGAAATCTTCCGATAGAGCCTTTTTGGTGGCCCAGAAGTGTCACAAGAAAATGATGAAGGACCGCTACGTGGAAGTGTTCCAGTGTTCAGGAGAGGAGATGAACTTTGTTTTAATGGGTGGCACTTTAAATCGTAGTGGCTTATCCCCACCGCCATGTAAGTTACCATGTAAGTCTCCAATTTTTCTGCTCTCTGCTGCTAAAGGCTGATATGTGGTAGGTGCTCAAGCTCTGTGGCCTTTCACCTTTTTGACTTGGGTTTTGCCATGATCAATAATCATCCATCTGTATATAGCTGAGATTGGAAGTTGTTCCCTTGGGCAATAATGGGAGTGATTGAAGCATTTTTATTATGTTTCGGTGGTGAATAGATGTCCGAGATGCCTTGCCAATTAATATGTTGCGCACTTTTGCTTTGACGGGTGTACTGTTCTTCTGAGCTCTGCAGTAGACTTGCCTGTAGTGAAACCTGTTTGGAACCGGATTATTTTGTTTTCAAATTGGAAGAAATTCTTTACTATAGCTGCCAGTGAATGTTCTTGCTATTCTGCCTCTGAGCATTGAGAAGGTGCTACTCTTGGGGATAGCTTGTTTTTGAAGGAAACATCCATTGGGATACATTTCTAATGGAGTGGGGGTGGTGAAATTGGATGGATTTTACTGGTTGTCATCTGTGAACAGTATTACTATCCCTACTATGTACTGAACACTTCCAGCGAATAACAGTAATTTGTCTTTCTTAAGAATATATAAACACTACAGTGATTTATAATTTAACATTTGGGGCTTTACTGTGGGCTGATGATTTCCATTCAAACTTGTTTGATTACCCAATCACAATGCAGATAGTGATGTATATTTTCAAAATATTAAAATGGCCATTTTTAAAAAAAAGCTAGCTGTGCAGTTGCATGCTTAATCTTTATATGAAAAACAGGTATCTGTGCCTGCCAATGAATCTAATTAGCCATTTGTATTTACAATATCCTGATATGCTCGTCAGCCTGCAGTAGTTGCATGCAGGCTGTTGATTGAGAATTGAAGGTACACTTGTGTACCTAACGTCTTTGAAAATCTGTCCCACAGAGAGCAACTTCTGCTAGAAGTAATAGAAAGTTTGCGTCCACACATGTGCTTCCAATGCCCTGCATTATCTATTGATGTGGCGTCAGACTTTCTTTGACTAACTGTGCAGCTTCCTACTATCCATTTCAATATGGCTGAGGCTACTCATCTTCATGCACTTGGAATAAACAATACCTACCAAGTATCCCAGAAATCCTCTCATTCATGTTGACATGACAGGAGTCTCCATTGAGAGAGGGTTTAGCGCAGACATTGTGTGAACTTTAGTTCATTGTGGTCAGATGCTCTTAGCATGGATAGTAATCACGTTGGAATAAATAATTCTTCTCCCATCATGTTCCCACCCCAGGCGTTACTCTTCTGAATGGTCTGTTTTTCTGGTTTGTTTTTTAGGTCTTTCTCCACCAGCGTATGCTGCTTTCCAAACAGCCGCAGCAGTGATCCCAGCAGAAGCAGCACTTTATCAGCCACAAGCCCTGTTATCAACAACTAGGACTCCCCAGGCTTCTGCTGCCGCCCCTCCAACTGTTACCTACTACCCGGCTCAGGCTGCTCAGCTTTATATGAATTACACAGCTTACTATCCCAGGTACGGTGGGGCTTGGTTGGTTTCTGCTACTTGATCTCAAAATCCATTTCTTTATAGGAAGGAAACTATTGGCTCACCTGTGCACACCTTTAATTTGTAATTCTGATCTTGACCATCCTGAGTTGCTGATGTTTATTAACAGGGGCAATGACTGCCTAGGTGGCTTCATCTAGGCCTCTTAATGGGACTTAGCTGGAGGGGATGAAGCCTCCTTCAGGCAAGCAAGGATGTGTTAGACACTAGGTATGTCTACACTGCAACTGGAAATGGGATTGCAGCGTGTGTAGTCATACCGACGCTACCTAGCATAACTAAAAATTGCATTGCTCGCCTGCTGGCAGAGCCTGTACCAGCCTGCCCAGACCCCTGGGCACATACTCGCATTCGTAGCCCCTGCCAGTGTCCATGACACCTCACCTTCATGACTATTTTTAGCCGTGTCTGCTAGGGGCTATGCCTACACAAGCTGCAATCCCATTTCCAGTTGCAATGTAGACATACCCTGTGCCAGTTTTTTACATAGCCAGCTTATTGTACTGGGAAGAGCCATTATCTGCTTGCCTGGTGGTTTAGAGCTATTGATTTTTGGGGGTATTTTCTCTGATGTAGCACTTTGTACAGATTTGTGGTAGGGCTGGGAATGAAGAGCGTTCAGGAGCTCTTCCCCCACAAGCTAATATTGAAACTTCAGTGAAATTGACCCTTCTCAAACCTTTTTCCTACCCCAAGCCCTAAAGTCACCCATTGATCATAGATAACCATTCTGCTTCGCTTTTTCCTTTTCAGTCCTCCGGTATCGCCTACCACGGTGGGTTATATTGCAGCTCCTCCCGCAGCTGTAGCAGCGGCTGCCTCAGCCACACACACTCCAATGCTGACCCAGCCTGGAGCCTTAGTTCGTATGCAGGGTTTGCCTTATAACACAGGAATGAAGGAAATTCTCAGTTTCTTCCAGGGATACCAGGTTAGTATCCAGTTCCTCTCCTCAACATCTACCTTTCTGTGACTTGGACTTCTGAGAGGTATTGTTCTGTGTCAATCTTAGTAAAACTCTGCTTTGAGGAAGAAGGGGAAGGGACCTGCTGGCTATGCATTCGTAATCGTATGGGCCATGTCTGCACTCCGCACCACAGGTGGTTGGGGGGGAGGGAGGGTGTAGGGTGCATGTAGCTATACGCTGCAGTGAAAAGCCTGCCGAGTCAATACGGCGGTGTGTAGTTAGTTACATGTGTCAATGAAAGGCTCTGGCAAAGGGGAGGCAACTGCGAGCTACTGGAAACTTTCCCCACTGCTTCCCCTCTGTCAGAGCCTTTACCTACCACCATAGTCTTTCTCTGCAGTGGGGAAAGGCTCTGGTAACAGGAAAATAGCAGTACATTACACTACTAAAAATAGCAATGTAGATAGGGGAAAGGGAGGCACTGCTTGGGTGCATAGACAGCCAAGTACATGTAGTGTACTTACGTAGAGGATTTAGGTGTGTCTTTAGCTGCCTAAGCAGTGCCTCAGTATCTACACTGCTGTTTATGCCAGGCTAGAGCAGGCATGCAGGGTATGTTCTTACACACTGCTGTAAGGCGTATGCAGTGTAGATGTACCGATGGTCAGCCAGTAGTGGTGTGTTGCATCATGAGTAATGCAAGTTTTACAATAAGCATATCCCAAAATATATTTATGAAAAGTTCATTTTTGTTAATTATAGCCATTCAGATTTTTCTCTTCAAATGTTAGATGCATGACCTAGTGGTCGGCACACAGGTGTGAATGATCATTTCATCATTGAAAGGCTCCCTCTGTGACCTAGATGGGGAGGAATTGAGATGCATCTGTAAAATGAGGGTGATACCAATACACCTACCTACTTCAGAGGCATTTTACAAGGCCTAACTAGTTCCAGTCAACAGCAAAATATATCCTCCAAAGCATGTTTTACCTTGAACAAATGCCCTATACACCCTCAGTAGTTATCTAAATAATTATTAGGTGAACTGAATTCCAGTTAATTGGCAAGTGAGCATGAATCTACCATATATTTTTTCAAAAGATAAGAATGTGAGCTGCATCCAGGGGATAGCCACATATTTGAATGTGTAGATTAGTACTCCCCTATATCTTTCTGCACACACATCCAATGAGCTTTGTTGATACACCTGCTATCAACTGAACACTTGCAAAGGCAAAAATAACATTATTCGGGAGATAATTTAATGCCTGTGAATAGCAATAAATGATACAGATTCCAAACCTTTGATCGCAGGGATTAAATTGTACTGAAACATTGGAAAAATGTAAAACTTGATGTCTGTTACATTAGGTCTCAAGTTACCATCTGTGTGGCTGATAAACAGTAAGTAAATGAGACTGTCCAGCCTTACCAGCCTGTTGCTGACTTTTAGAGACTGCAATGCAGATGGGTTGTTTGGGTAGTGGCAAACTTCAGGCAAGGAAAATACTCAGAATAAGAAGACAATCATTGTACCTTCATTTCTCCAAGATTCGTCTATAGTAGACTTGGTTTTGTAATGCATGACATCAGCCATGTGATCTTGTTTGGGCCCGAGAAAACACTTAGCTATACATCTTAGGAGCTGTCGCTCTGATAATTAGGGTGGGAAGAAAACCAAGTCTTCTCCAGAACTAGTGGCCTCTTTAGAGTTATTGAAAATCCTATGGCTCTGGTCTTGCTAATTCAGAATTTTGTAGACTTTACACAGTTTTGGGAATTAATGGCTTCAAAACCACAAAAGTCTTGTGTAAATCAAGCACAACCTCTTGAATTCTGCTAAGAAATTCATCTTACTGTTTTTCTAATCAGCTGTGTTTTTTGCTTTGTCTCAGAAATTTTCTTCTAAGGAGAAGTTCAAACCAAAGTACCTTGTGTTTCTGATATGACAGTGACTCTTCAGCTACTACTTATTCATTTATATTGATTTGAATTAACTTTTTTTAAACCTACATTTATTTTCATTTTTTCCCTGCTAGCTTTTAACATGAGATTTTATTTTGAGAATGTAAAATTATGTCCTGCATCAAAACCTAAGGTGGAAAAGTAACAAGAAAATATGTGAAATTAGACCTGCCCCTATCCATGGATGGGACTGCACAGACAATTGTTTGTGGATCAGTAACGTTTCCACTTCTGATAGCTGGGTGTTAACTAAATCTTATATTTATAGTCTACAGGTTTCAGTTCTGTTGCTTAATTTGCCCCTTTCTATCCTCTTAAATCAGGGGTGGGGAACCTCCGGCCCGCGGGCCTTATACGGCCTGCCAAATGATTCCGTCTGGCCCACGGCGGGGCCGGGGCTGAATCAGGCACTGGGGCGTGGGGAGAAGACGCGCCGCAGCTGCCGGCCAGGGACACGCGTGGGCCGCCAGGCAGGGGCAGCTCCGCGCTCCGGCCAGCAAGCGCCTGGGGCGGCCGCCGGCCAGGGACGTGCGCGGGTCACCAGGCGGGGGCGGCTCCGCACTCCGGCCGGCAAGCACCTGGGGCAGCCGCCGGCCAGGGACGTGAGCGGGTCGCCAGGCGGGAGCGGCTCCGTGCAGGGGCCGGCAAGTGCCTAGGGGAGCCGCCGGCCAGGGACGCGCGGGGGCGGCTCTGCGCTCCGGTAGGCAGGCGGGCGTGGCTCCGCGCTGGGGCTGGCAAGCGCCTGGGGGAGCCGCCAGCAAGGGACGTGCTCCGGCTGGCAGGCAGTGGCGGCTCTGCGCTCCGGCTGGCAGGCAGGGGCGGCTCTGCGCAGGGGCTGGCAAGCGCCTGGGGGAGCCGCCGGCCAGGGACGAGTGGGGGTGGGTTTGTGCTCCGGCCGGCAGGCGGGGGCCGCTCTGCGCTGGGGCCGGCAAGCGCCTGGGGGAGCCGCCGGCCAGGGATGCGCGTGGGCTGCCAGGCGGGGGCGGCTCGAACCTGGGGGGGGGGCACCAGCGCCGCGGGGAGCAGACGGTCAATGGGGTGTGGAGGGGAGGCCAGGTGGGCGTGGTGTGGGTGCAGGAGGGAAGGAGGTTTGGTGGGGGGAGGCTGGGCTGGGCGGGTCAGGCATGGGGGGCAGGAGGCTGGGTTGGGAGTGGGAGGGGGGAGGAGGTTAGCTTCGGTGGGGTGGGCCGGGCCAGGCAGGGGTGGGGGAGGGAAGGTGGTTAGATGGGGGGAGGCTGGGTGGGGGTAAAGCAACATCACCCCCTACACCCAGGCTGATAGCGGGAGCTGACTGGGGCAGGCGGCAGGACCCCGGCTGGCAAGGGGCCAGCGGGGAAACCCCAAAGCAGTGCAGGGCTAAGCACTCCGCCTGCCACTGCTTTGGGGTTTCCCCCGCTGGCCCCTTGCCAGCTGGGGTCTCAGCTCCCATTGCCAGCCTGGGCTTCCTGGGGTGGGGGTGGGGGGGCAGCGGCCCGTGAATGGCATTATAAATGTCCAAATGGCCCTTGGCACAAAAAAGGTTCCCCACCCCTGTCTTAAATGGAAGGTAGCTTAAAGTGTGTGTGTAGCATATTTAAAATTTTAAAATGCATAGGAATGTGTTTATAAATCAGAACTAGATGTATATTCCTACTTTAACCTGTTCCCTAGTCACAAGAAATAAATCCCTAACCTACTCCACCCAAAAATAATTTTAAAAGAGACGCTTAGTCATTACGACATTTTAAGGAGCTGGTTTTGGGTGTGTCTTTCATCATTTGCCCAGTTGAATTATCTTTCTAGAGTTTGAGGTGAGGAACACAGCAAGATATTTAAAAGTTTATGCGTTTTACTGTCATCAGCTACTGCTGATCAAAGAGAGTGACTGATTAAGTCTTTAGAATATGCTGCCCTGAGTAGATCAGAGCTGAGTAGCTGAGAAATCACTACATGATACATGTGCTAGTCCAGGGGTTTTTTTTATTTACACACATCCATGCACACATTCACTCCTGCAGTAATCTGGAAAAATACTTTTGTAAGTAAAAGGTCTGATGACTTATTGTGTTGGGACAGGGTTTTGTCTCTGGTAAGAAAATCTAACATTATCTCCTTCCTCCTTCCCCTATTCCCCCATTTCATTTCTTTTTCTACTGCTCCCCGGAGGATGTGTTGAATGATGCTTCTGGTCCTTTATAAAGTGAGCCCTTGTTAAACATCATTGGCATGGGTATGATCTTAATCCCTTTGTGAAAATAATTGAAGTTGATTTTCAGTGGACACGGAAATTGGATCTGAGATGATGAGAACAAAGGGTGATTTTTATCTTTTGTGTATTCCTGTCTGAAAGGGATGAGTTAAGTTTTATTTTCTGCTGTTTCCTTGTCTGAATCTCTTTGGTCTTAAAGGGCTTCATGTACTGCATGTATGCACACGTTGCTACTTAACTGAAAGCAGCTTTCACACCAGACCTGCTTCATAACCGAGATACTCTTGTCTTACCATATGCTTGAACAAGCTGGTCTCAACATCAGTACATGCTTCCAACAGTAGATAGTGTTAAAATTCAATATTTTCATCAGTTTGGCTAATAGTATTGGCTTCTTTTATTTAATAGCCAATAAATTGGTTTCATACTTATAGCACCATCAGGTGATCCTATGATTTTTTAAGTTAAGAATTCCTCCATCACAGTTAAACATGGAGGCAGGCCAATCCTGGCCCACAGACAACCCACCAACCTTAAGCAGATTCTCACCAGCAACAGCACACTGCGCCATAATAACTCCAACTCAGGAACCAATCCATGCAACAAACCTCAATGCCAACTCTGCCCACATATCTACACCAGCAACACCATCACAGGACCTAACCAGATCAGCCACACCATCACTGGTTCATTCACCTGCACATCTACCAATGTAATATATGCCATTATGTGCCAGCAATGTCCCTCTGCTGTGTACGTCGGCCAAACTGGAGAGTCCCTACAAAAAAGGATAAATGGACACAAATCAGATATCAGGAATGGCAATATACCAAAAACCTGTAGAAGAACCCTTCAATCTCCCTGCACACACAGTTAAAGATTTAAAGGTCAGTATCTTGCAGCAACAAAACTTCAAGACCAGACTGCAAAGAGAAACTGCAGAGCTGCAATTCATTTGCAAATTTGATAGCATCAATTTGGGATTGAACAAAGATTTTTGAGTGGCTTGCTAATTACAAAAGCAGCTTCTCTTCTCTCGGAGTTCACACCTCCAGTTCAGTTGCTAGAGGAATACCTCATCCTCCCTGATTAGAGATGACAAGCTAGTTCAGCCTGATTGGACTAACCTTGTTATCTCCAACCTGGTTCTTGCCTTCTTATTTATACCTACCCCTGGACACTTCCACTGCCCGACTAAGTGGGTATTAGCCCACGAAAGCTTATGCTTCAATACTTTAGTTAGTCTTTAAGGTGCCACAGGACTCTTTGTCACAAGATGCTTTCAGTTAACCTCACAAAAAAATCTACAGAGCAGTTAATATAATTGTCTTTGGAGGTGATTGAAAAATAATAATAATTCATGATGTAGCTTATAATTATTATTGTATTGCAGTGAATCCTGGGAGATCAAGGCCCAGGCGCCACTGTGCTAAGCACAGTACAGATAACAAAAGGACGGTCTGTCACAGATAGCTACAATCTGACTCTGTCTACTCACACTTTTATTGGCAAAACTTAAAGTACCCCTTTGACCGACATAATTTCACTAACACAAGCGCTGGTGTGGACAGTGCTATATTGGCAGGAGAGGCTCTGTAACTGACACAGCTGCCACCGCTCATTGGGGGTGATTTAATTATGCCAGTGAGAGAGCTTTTTCCTGTCGGCAAAGAGCACTACACATATGTGTGTACACTGTGCCACTGCAAGGTCTAAGTATAAGACGAGACAATAGGAGGACCTAGATAGACAGATGGGGAAACACAAGGAAATAATGAGCCCATACAGGTCAGCATGACTGGCAGTGGTCTCAGCACATCAGTTCCCTAATCATTTGTTAAAAGTTTTGGAGGGATTTGAAGGAGGACTATGAGTCAGACTGGATATTTACTGCGAGCTCCTATCCTAATTTGAAAATCATCTCCTTTTCAGCTAAAAATCCACTTTTTAGCTCCTGAAACTCTCTCTCTACCAGGAAGAAGGAATGGGGGAAACGTAGGTGCTTGGTTTATTCAGCACTAGTAAACTAGTTAGTTCACTGCAGCACAACACTCTAAACACCTGTCATTAAAGTTGAGAGGAATTAAGTAAATGACGAGTGAATGATTGGAGAATAGCCGTTAGCACTTGTAGACACACAGTGGTGTTTATATGCAAGGGTAAATGCATACCAAGTAAGCAAAGGTACTTTTTGCTTCTATTTTGTTCATTATTTATGTAACACACATTTGCTAAATCTGCTGTGTATTGTACACTTTATCCTTACATTTGCGTAGTGGTTAATTAGTCATCTCATACTCACTATCTGAACCAATGAGATTAAGGGGAATTTTCCAAGACTAATCCAAGCTTGAGTATGTTCCAAGACTAATCCAACCTTTTGATGCTTGCTACTTTCATAGGAGTGTGTGTGTGTGTGTGTGTGTGTGTGTGTCCCATTAATAGAATTGTGATACTCTGGAACAGAAAGTAGATTTATCAACCTGGTTAGCCTGGAGGTCAGTGTAGTCCTGTTCAGTAGAGCACTGTGTTTCATTCAGAACTATAGTCAGAAATGATATGAGCTGGGAAGACTGAATGTGAGGAAGTGCAGTCAACATCTGAAATTTGCTTAAAGTTTGTGAGAGTTTTAGTCCCCACTTGCTGAAACAGGGCCAGAGTAGAAACCTGAGTACCTGTTTTACTGTTTTTTATATAGGATAAAATAAAACGAATACTCTAAACCTGTACTGGGTTTGTGTACCATTCCTCATCTGTAGCTATAGAGGGTTTTGTAACATATCTATCTTCTGGCTCTTCATAGACACAGAATTCAAGGCTTATTGGGCTGAGGAGGAGGTGGGGGAAATGGACGAATGGCAAAATTCCAAAAATTTTTAACAACTCATCTCTCTCTAATATCAGGACAGCAGACTTCACTGTTGCTGACTTCCCCTGGATTAAGCTTTGCCTGACATGTATGTTTGAACAAAGAAAGTATTCTATCTTTCCTACGAGTCCTTTTTGAAATCAGACACCTTTCACAGTCCTAGGGGGGATAACATCTTCATCCATGTCTGTTGCATCCTCTAGCTGCTAATTCTAGTTACAACACCTTGTGGGGTAGAGGTGGGAGGGAGTAGTGGTGGTGATTGGTGCATAGATTTGTAGGCAAGCTAGCAAGCAGTAGACAATATTGTCTGACTTTCCCCTCTAAAACGGAACACAGCTGTAGCTCACATGCTTTGGTTCTGGATTTAGCTTGATCTTTCAGTTGGAAGCACTGCCCACAAAGAAAGAACCTCTAAAAATTGGGATAGTAAATTTTGCTGTTTACCATTGATGTCAATTAGCTGCTTGTCACACTTAAAGCAATTCAGTTAAATTGCACCACTATTGTGGTGGGTAATTGGAATGATGCAGGTCTCTCCTTTATTACCTCTTCCACCAAACATTTAAGCTTGTCTCTGCTGCTGTATTATGGCACTTTGCTTCAATACCAAATACATCTAGACTGAATCAGTCTTGGACATTTTGGAATTCCTCCCCTCCCTAGGACCTGTTCTCTGGCCTGGGCTCACATTTTCAGAGGAAGTTTCAGATTAGCAGCTGTGTTAGTCTGTATCCGTAAATAAAACGAGGAAGACTTTGTATCACCTTAGAGGCTGACCAGTTTATTTCAGCATAAGCTTTCGTGGACTATAGCCCACTTCATCGGATGCATAGAATGGAACAGAAGATGCATTTATACACACACAAAGCAAAAAAAAAAAAAAAAAAGTTGTACATTAGCATACCAATTCAGCTTATGCTGAAATAAACTGGTTAGTCTCTAAGGTGATACAAAGTCTTCCTCGTCTTATTTTCAGAGGAGATTTTCCTAGCAAGCTCTTCTGGTGACTAGCCCTGTAAATCCAGAATAGAGTTGCTGCAGCTGCATCTCTGAAGAGGCCATTTTGCCTCTAACGGCTGCAAGTTGTACCTCCATTTTAGCTGGAAACTATTCTTCGCTCCTATTATGTTTCCCTTAATTTCCCTATTCTCTTAGGGCTTAACTAAAATCAGTTTCTAAACCATTTAGTTAAACCAATGCACAAACGGTGTGTAGCCAAGCCCTTACTCCTGTTTAGGTGGCAGATAACTCGCAGACGCACTAACATAGGGAAAATGGAATTGAGTAGAGCTAGTAACGTGGTGAGAGTAGTGCACTCATTTTAGAAGCAAAAAGATGTAGGTTCAAATGCATTTTTTAGGAATGAGTGGAAAAGCAGCATGATCTCCCCAGAAAGCAGCACAGGAGGTCTCTCTATAAGATGATTGGCTAACAGCAGAATTATTGCGGGTCAGAAATTAATAAATGTTGGAAGATCTGTGTGAAGGATGCTTGTGGTGTTGCTTATTGTATCATGTGTATCAAATTAACCTTGGAAACAGTAGAGGGAGAGTATTTCAGCCAGAGAATGTGACTCTTCAGATGGACTGAGGTAAACCAAGCAAAGTAATAGGCCCTTGATTACGGCTAGTGAAGGAGAGGTGAGTCCACCTAAATCAGAGGTGCGCAAACTTTTTGGCCCAAGGGCCAAAATTGTATGGAGGGCCAAGTAGGGAAGGCTGTGCCTTCCCGAACAGCCTGGCCCGGTCCCCTATCTGACCCCCTCCCACTTCCTGCCCCCTGACTATCCTCAGAACCATTGACCCATCCAACCCCCCATGTTCCTAGTCCCCTGACTCCCCCTCCAGGGACCTCCCCGTCCCAACTGCCTCCTGGGACCCCACCCACATCTAAGCCTCCCTGTTCCTTGTCCCCTGACTGCCCCTTCCGAGACCCCCCACCCGAACTGCCTCCCCCCCCCCCAGGATCCCACTCCCTATCCAACCCCCCTGACTGACCCCTGGGATTCCCTGCACCTTATCCAACCTCCCTGATCGATGTCCACCAGGACTCCCTGCCCCTTATCCCTTGCCCCAGCCCCCTTACCACACCACTCAGTGCAGTGCGTCTGGTGGTGAGAGCCATAGACGCTGCCCTGCTCTCCTGGAGGAACGTGCAGCCCTGGCCCCCAGAATGTGCCCGTGTGGCAACATGGTTCCAGGGAAGGGGGGACAACGGGAGGAACCTCCCTGGCCAGGAGCTCGGGCCGGGCAGGAAGGGCCTGCAGGCCGGATGTGGCCCGTGGGCCATGGTTTGCCCACCCCGACCTAGATGGTACATGGGTTTGCAACTCTTGGTTCAACTTTCCCTTGGAACATGAAGTACAATGCTGTAAATTGCCATTCAAAAACCATAAAACCCTCATACTGAGAAACTGCAAGAAAACAGACAAACATGGAGCAGAGAAACAATGGTACAAGAATGTCTTTAAATGTACAGTGCAGGATCAAGTAATTGTAGAACTCGATTTGTTTAACAGTACGTACCTGAGACAGAATTTAACAACCTTTGATAACCAAGGGATGGATTAATTTTTTTTCTTTTACATTTTTGCCAATTCATATAAGACAGTAGAAAACACCTACCGAGTCTGGAAATCCTCTAGATTTGATCAAATAGGGTTGTGGCTATCTCCTCCCTCGGCCTTCATAAATCTAGATTTCTGACTGATTTCTCAATGTGAAAATCCTACCGTCACTCTCAATAGTCAATAAGAGATCAATCCTATTCTCTATACCTTTTAAAATGATTCCTGACATCCTATTAGCTTTTTTCCTAAATTAAGAGGCTTAATGCTAATGACATATCCCTGCATTCAAAGCTAGCAACACTGCAATTCCATTTTGTACACCTGAGCTGACCTCAGGTTCTTCCAGTTTTTAGACGCCCAGTCCAGTAGTACCTTGGCCTTCCTGGTTTAGGAGGCTTCTGAAATATAGCCAACACCTGAAAAATTCATTTAATGCTCTATCTCAAGTAGTTTGGAGTAACTGTCATTTTCTCACTAGAGATATACCGGTAGTTTCTTTTGTGACCTCTTCTATTACATTATTTCCCTTACTTGATTTACAATAATGCCTTTTTGTAAAAAAATTTAAGTTGGAGCTGTTCAGAAGCATTTACTATTCTATAACCTCTGTTTGTTTAACTTAATACACTCTCTCTTCTTACATGTCTGTCCTCTAAATAAACAACTCTTAAACCCCCCCACAATAGTTATTCAAGTTTCCTGCACTCTTGAGCTCATACTTTATACCAGTCTCTCTTCTTGCCGTTTCTTATACACTCTAATTTTTCCAGTCCTTGCTTTTCTTGTTGCTTATTCATATCAAGTAACATTTTAAAAAAAATAAAAGATACTCTCACTAGAGGCTACAGGGCTTTTACTGTAGCCTACTGTAAATCTGCTAATAATCTATAGTAGCTAAAGTATGTACTATATTGAGACATTCCTTCCAAAGAACAAACTTACTTTTTGTAGATTGGTTTC
This sequence comes from Sternotherus odoratus, assembly GCA_032164245.1. NCBI lineage: Eukaryota > Metazoa > Chordata > Testudines > Kinosternidae > Sternotherus > Sternotherus odoratus. The sequence goes on along the minus strand of JAVMKO010000014.1, from coordinate 26,895,865 downwards.
AAGGGCAGGTCTGGTAGCTGATAATTAATATTTGCACAGCCTGGTTGCCCTGGTAGAGACTATCTAGAAAAAACTTCTTACGTCTGTTTGTACTTAATGGAGTGGGTCTAGATGTGAAGGTGGCTAGAAATCTGTAGGAAAAATTGTGGGGGTTCTTTCTCTTATGGTCTTTGGGCTCTTGGATGTTGCTCTGTGTGGTAGGTGTATTACGTGTTCTTTAAATTTCACTATAGGTGGCTATAAAGTGTCTTTTTTATTTTCTTTTATAAATACAATATTGATTCTTCCTTATAAACTGGCAGGAGACATTTTCTGTATCAAAAGAAACAAAGGGCAGCCTAGCAATAGAACCTTGTGTGGTTGGGGATAGTGTAATCTGCCAATGCATGTAAAGGAAGCCATTTCAAAAAAGAAAAGTCTGTGGATTACCGCAGAAAGTACGTAATGTAAAATGGGCTATGCATACCTCTTTGCTTTAAAGTAGCATGAACCATTCCAGTAGTCTCCACAACAAATCTAGTCAGGTGTTCTCTGGGATTCATTTCTTTCCAGTATGTTCACTTCTGGAGAGATTCTGTATAAACTGGCATTTGGTCTCATCAACCAAGATCTGTTTTATGACTTTAGACACAGACTTGCACCATCCCCTATAACATCCCCTTCTCGTGCACGGTTAAAATATTTGACCTGATTCTTCTCTCTTAGGCCTAGTCTATACACAGCTTTTGTACTAGGGTTGCCAATTTTGGTTGGACCTGTTCCTGGAGGTTTCATCACCTGACCTGATTAATTTTCTGGAGACTCCAGGGCAATCCCAGAGGGTTGGCAACCCTATTTTATACTGGTATAACTTTATTGGTTAGGGATGTGATTTTTCTTTTTACCAAAATGGTTATACTGGCACAACCCGAGAGTGGACTCCGTTGTCTCAGAATAAAAGAGCTTTACACTGGTATAGCTTATTCTCCTTCCTGCATGGGGGTAAGCACTTTTATATCCATGTAAGTGCATCCACACATGGGAGTTGTATGGCTTTAGCTGTCTTGGTGTTCGGCACAGAGGTACAACTTTTGCTTTTGTGTGTGGATGTCTCTCACTGGCTTTTCACCAGTGTAACTCTCTCTAGTTCAGTGGAGTTAACTTCTTATTTATACTTCTGTAAATGAGATCAGAATTCAGACCTTGGTCTCTCCTAATCCTTCCTCTCCTCGTGTCCATTTGTGCAGTCTAGAAAGCATGCTGTCCAAATCCCATGAGATTCTCTGCTGTAACATAGTATAGCTCTCTGATATGTAGACTTTGTCATTTGTTACCTGGCACATAATTCTCAATATCTACTTGCTGTTGTTCTATGAATATTAAGGAAAAAAGGGTATTTGATTGTTTAAATTTCCTTATTAAGAAAGACTTGCATTATAAAAAGCTACTATATGCAGTATATAATCTCCCCCATATTTTTTCCATAAACCTGCCTCCAACCAACTCATCAAGTAATGTATTTTATTGATTTGCATATAAGCTGTGTGTGTCAAATTCACTTTGTCTCCTGCCAGTTACTGTAGCTGATGCTTTTAATTAAGGTTGCATATGTAGTCTATGTGGCTTGCTGTACAAGAACTGTTCCTTCTAAATCTGATTATCGTGTATCACACTTGTACTGTAGTATGCACCTGATGACTACAATGGCCTTATTCAGCTGAACGATCAAGCAAGGAGTGTGTTACAAGCACCGAAAGAGTGGGTCTGTTTGTAACTGTTTGTAACTTCCGAAGAAGGTAAGATGGGACTGGCAGAAGCTGGGTCTCCAATGGTGAATGGGAAGGGAAATGAAGGGCTTGGTGATGCGGAGATTGTTTTTTCCTTCCTAGCTTGTGTTTGGTAACCTTGCTCTAACCTTCCCTGCTCCTGTCCTATTTTTTTTAAAAAATCAACTAATCTGGTGAAACTGAGGCTACTCCTGTGATCTGTGGCTGATGGGACAGCAGTGGTAAATGGTGGAGGTTCTGTGACAGCTTGGCTTTGTGTAAAGAAATTTCTGTTAGTTTCACAGTGGTTTATTACCGTTTGCTGAGTGCTCCAGTGAGGCTTTTAACTCCGGGCTTTTACTCTTGTTTGTTGAACATAGCAAGAAAACTACTTCTAATCTTGACTTAAAAAAAATAGGGAGACTCTTTCTGTTTTTAACCCCTCCGCCCCTAATGTTCTCCATCTCTCTTACACTGTAAAGTTGTGTAGATATGAATGCTTCTCTGATATCTCCTGCTCACTTTTCACCAATGAGATCCCCATTCTTTAGAATGGGTCTGGAATGTTGCTCTGTCAATAAGGGTGTTTGTTTTCTTTATATGTTTGAGTAAACTTGTCAATGGTGAACTATCCCAGTCGTCCATTGCAGACTGATCCTGGCTTCCCCAATACATACTTACACTTTGGCCTCTGAGCTGGGACTTCTTTTCAATCATTAACATATAATAAAGGTAACAGACATTTGAAAAGTGTAATGGATATTGATTAAACTACTAAACCTTTCAATGAACTTGTTTTTTTTTAAAAAAAGCATATACTTATAGAAAAAATGGTGCCATTTGAGGGCACAAAACAATATTAAGATAAGACACTTATTCATATTATACTGTAGGTTCAAAGTATTCTTCTGATTTAACAGTATGAGTTGAACAACTTCAGAAATTAAAAGAAAACAAAGTAGGAGAGGGAAAGCAGTTTATCCCCGGAGCCTGGAAACTTTGGATACTTTTTCAGGGTGAAATTCACTCTTGCCCAGGGCCAACCCCAAGATGTGTACTGCATAAGCCCTCAAGTCAATAAGTTTTGTATAGGCTCTCTGCTGAATGCTAGAACACTAAGTTATGTATTGCTTCATTCCCACGTAAAAAATTTGCTCCTGAATCTTCAATACTAAGCTAACCAACTTTTTTTCTAAAGACACTTAGATTTGTTTTAAAAAAATAATTATTCTAATACTTTTTGGAAGAGAAACCAAAGCAATCATTTGTGAGCTCAAATGGTAGTATTTTAAATTATGCATTTAAATGTTCCGCTAATGTGCAAGTCTTTTTTTCAGCGCAGTAACAAGTGACAAAACTTTATGCCTCTGCCTTGATATTAATTGTAATAACTTTAATGAATTTTGGCATTTGTGTGGTTGTAATGCATAATTCTAATATGACCTAGAAAGTATTAAGGGCTTCCATAATATCTAGTCTCTCCCTTTTAAAAATCCTACAGATTAATCCCACTGGTCTCTCCCCGCACCGCCCCCCCCCCCCCCCCATATGTATAATATCATTTGGAAACAGATGACTTACAAAGAGTTGAGTTAATAGGTCATTAGGTTAAAGCGTCTTTTCTGTAAAGCCATTTGTATCAAGGCATTCGTGTGTGCCATTTCACTCTAAGGGCTGTGATATTGAACATATCACACCTGCTGTGGAGCAAGGCTGTGTGGTGTAGTGTTTAAAAGAGTGGGGACTGGAGAATCTGTGGCTTATTCTGAGCAGTTAAGTAGACACTCACTCTTCGTGATCCTGGGCACGTTATTCATCTGCTCTTGTGTTTCATTCATATCATCTGGAAAATGGGGTTAAGAACTGGGCCTTGCTATAGCCAAATGGGAGCTGAGTTCTTACAGACTACAAAATGGGAGGTATAGTAACTTCATGCATCCTCCGGTACAGGATACAGGGTACAGGTACAGGTACAGGAACATCTCTGGTGCAAACCATCCAGAGAGAATAAATATTTGCCACGATGTGTCAGTATATCATTCTCCTCCTCTGAATGAATCTTTAGCTGTAATTCCCAAAATGAGTACATTTACCTATGGCCTCTAAATTAAAACCATAGGTTTTTTTAAACCCATAGGTGTTTTAAAGTGAACACAAATGAGCTCGGAAACGAGTTAATCAAACATAGGTAATTCTGCCTTTTGCAGCTGCGCAGCCTGTTCCGTTAGCCTTTCATACCATTTTTTAAATGAGTTTCCTGCTACTGATATTGCTTGTTTCAAAAAAAGAGTGGGGGTGGGAGAAGACGCACATGCCCATCTATCATAACTACACTATTTTTCTTATGGGCATCCTATCTAATACATTGATTTTAAAAACCAAAGCTGCTATGGAAACTGCTTTTTTGCTGTCTCCTGTGCTCAGTGGGGTAACCGTACTTTCCATATGCTCTCATTGCATTTGGGTCTGGAGAATAAAACTTACTCATAACTGACTCCAATATACTGTAGTTATGACTTAATCTGCCCGAGGTTAGCAATCACAGATGTAGGTTCAGAAACGTTGGGTCTGTTTTAAAACAGACCCAATATAATTTTGTCAGTAATTCTACCCAAATGAAATGCTTCTTCCTTTTTACGTGCATTAGTAATCTGAAATGTATAAAGCTGATTTCTAAACCAAATTTGGGCTTCTTACAGGAATTTTTGTTTAAAGTTCCTGAATATTTTTCGGCATGCTGCTTTCCTAATTCATCTTGTTTCTGGAGGGATAAATGTATCTGTATAAGGATCTAACAGTGTCTATGCTAACTGCCCTGTTAAGTACCTATAATTTCTAACATTCATTGCTTATAACTTAAGACTGCTTTTATTGCCTACCAAGCATTGGGTGAGTGAAGTTCTCGTATGTCCTGGCTTTACTTCTACACGTTAGAATATAAAGTTGGTCAGAAACTTGTGTGGGAGGTAACCAAAAAGTGAGCGTTTTGCCATTTATTTTACTGTAACAAGCATATATGGTAGCATCATTTGGGGGGTTGGGTGCTGTGAATGTTTTTCCTCTTTAAATCTGAAGAATATAGGCTCCAAAAAGCAAATATTAAGCTTGATCTCTGTCTCTCTTTTTTTAAACTGTAGTGTTCTAACTTAAGTGTGTTTTTTCTTTTTTTCTTTCTGGCAATGAGTTGACCCCATCTTAAGTTTCCAGCAAATGGATCTCTCGAATTCAGAGTTTTTGCTGCTTCAACTTTTGATTTCTTAACTTGGTTCAGATTTATTAAATCAAATATACAAATGAGAGTTCCAAATTTACCCTGCCAGCGCTTTCAGGATGTCTGGTTCTGGGGCACAGACAAGCCGGCGCACATCTGCTGAGTGGATTTTATACTCGATATTTTGAGGTTAAACCCTTGAACACCCCAAGTAAATTAATTACCCTGACAGAATAGTCTCATTTCCCACCACTCTTCCCCCCCTCCATATTAACAAAGGTTCCTTTGATTCAATTGAAGTACTACAACTTTTACATCTCTGGTTTTGGGGGCTAATTTAGTTCTGTTAATTCTCATGCATCTTCTTTCATGCTGCTCCATCCATACTTCCCTTTCTGTTGACACTGTTGGCCTTTTTTCCTTTTGGGTTGGTATTCATGTTGCTTTGATAGCCCTTTTCCTGTTTTTCTTGGCCAATAAGCCAGGTAACACACAAGCATACTTCACTGCAGACTGAGTTTTCCTTTCTTGCTTGGCCTATCATTTACTAAATTTTATACCTCTTCTGTCTTGGGCTAGTCTACACTTCAAACTTGGGTCCACATAACTACGATGCTCAGAGGTATGACAAATTCACACCCCTGAGTGCTGTAGCTATGTCAGCCTATCCCGTGCTATAGATGCAATGATGTCAATTGAAGAATGCTTCTGACAACCTAGCTACTACCACTTCAGAAGGTGGAGTTCCTACAGCGATGGAAAAACCCCTTCTGTCATTGTTGTCTGCATCAATACCATCTGGTACAGCGCAGTAGGTATGCCACTGTATTGCCCATAATGTGGACACGTGGCCTTGCTAACCTTATATCTAAGTTATCTGCAGTATTTCTGTACTGGACTCTCTTCCTGGAGCTACTTCTGAATCTTTCTGACCTGTATACCAGCAGAACTCAAGTTCCTTCTGCAGTGAACTAAAAAACAACTCTCAGTTCAGTCTTCATAGACTCATAGACTTTAAAGTCAGAAGGGACCATTATGATCATCTAGTCTGACCTACTGCACAATGCAGGACACAGAATCTCACCCACTCACTCCTATAGTAAACCTCTCACCTCTTCAGTCCTTTATTCTTTGCCAGACTTGGTTGTTTGTAGCCACGATGATCTGAAGCTTGGCAGATGAAGTGTTTTTATGTATAAAAATGTTGATCTAAAGTGATTAAAGAAACCAGCAAGAGTGCATAGCATTGGGGACAGAGCCTACATCTGTGGTCTTCGGTTTTAAGTTTCTCTTCCCTCTCCCTTGTGTTCTTCTCCCTGCAGCTCCACACAGATTCCATTCTCGTGCTTTACAACTTTAGTGGCCAGCCCAGTGGAGAAGCGCTGGTGACTTTTCCAAGCCTGGACCTAGCTAAGAAAGCAGTGGCTGAGAAAAATGGACGGCTCCTGGGAAGTCGCTATATAGAACTCTATCTGGTCTAACCAAAGAACTCTTGAGGGGGGGGGGGGAGCGGGGCGGGAGAAGAGAGGGAAGGGAAGTAATACTAAACACTGTGCCTCTTTAAGAAAACAAAAAGTCTTCCCTTGCTATCCACACAGCAGTAAATGTGCCTTCTCAGCCTGATGTGGTAGGGTGCGGGAGTGATACTTGTTCCTGTATCTAATTTAAAAGAACTTCTGCCTTATGCCAAAAAGAGAAATAAAAACTATACAACTAATTTCCTTAAGAAGGAGAAGGAAGATTGACTTCAGGGTACTTGTTGAAATACTGCCACCCAGTTAACCTGTGAGGCAACCCAAGAGCACTTCAGCTGTCACAGCCACAGAGGAAGAGGGGGAGACTTAATTTTTGTTCTGTAGTGTTTGAAGTGGAAAGTGAAACTTGGTTTGTTCAGATTCTTTTGTTTTAGGTTTGAAGACTTTACCCTCGTCAAAATGTCTCCAGAAAGGGCTGCTTAAACTTGCAGTGTTCCCAAATTGTAGCATAAATCCTATTGGATTTTTTGTTGTTGCTTTCCTTGACTGGAAAATACCCAGGATGCCGCATCCAAATGGAATAGGAGAAGCTGCTTCTTGTCATTGTGTTGTGTAATGCAAAAGCCATATCAGTCTTTCCTATCAACATACATGCTGCCAATGTGTGAAGCAAAAAGAACCCAAACTTTTAATTTCTACAGGACAAAAATGGCACATAAACATTGAGTACTAGTAAGTTATATTTTTTATTTAAGCATAATAGCTTTCAGATACTGTACTAAAGATTTTGCTCTAGTTTATGTGCATGCAATTTGTTTACATCTTTAAACTACTTTATTTGTATATTATGAAGCAACAAAATGGTTGAAATCTAAGCCTTCTAGTGCATGCATGTTTCCTTTTTTTGTGTGTATATACATAAGCTAGAAAAACTAGTTTGTCATGTAGCATGTGTTTAAAAAGACATCTGCTGTAGAAGCACTAAATGATTTTGTTTTTACTGTGCCTTAATTCAAGCCTATTCAAAGTGCAATACCAGCAGAGCAAAATGTCATGAGTCCTGTTGTGACAGGCTCATGGATGTCTGTGTAAACTGATCTTTTTTTTTTGTTGGTGTACAATTTGAGTTGTACTGAAAAGAAAGAATGATGTATGCTTCTTTATATTACAACAAATAAAAGAGATGCTTACAGTGTGTGTTGGCTTAAGTGTCTCTGTTCCTTCATCCAAACACATCAAGGTGATGTAGTCCCCAACTAAGTGTTGGTGTGACCATTGCTTAGGATATCTTGCTGATGAAGAATACTGAAATACATCATATATATATAAAAGGTAAGCTTGTTTTTTTGTTTGTTCTGCAATAGCTAATCATAGCTCACAATGGGGACAGCTAAACTAAGCTATAGATATAGAACATAGCTAGTACTCATCCAAGTAGTTAGCTCAGAAGTAATACAAAAGTGTCAGGCCTAGTCTTCCGCAAATGAAACAATGCGCAGAATTGTTGGCAAGTAGCAGCTGTAACTCGGCCTTCATGTGTTCAGATGGTGTTTTGAAAGAGAACCCAAAGTAAAAGGGTAACTTGACAGTATCAAATTCATTAGTAGTTCATTGCAATTGTACTGTAAATATCTAACATCTAGCTGCCGTAAGTGGAGGTGCAGGAAGCTTCTGATGCAGTTGTGAGACACTCAGCTTTCTACCTCTTAGCATACTTGAGTTAATGACATTTACTGTGTGTATGTATATTTTGTAAAACAAACTCAGATTTTGCAGTCTTGGAATCAAGCATACATGGATTTTATAAAACAATTCATTATCTGGCTGCGTAACTTGTAGTACAGTTTCATAAAGGCATAGAGTGAGTATATATGAGATTTAGACCTTTTCAAAGTTAATCCAGGCAGGTGAAATTTGGCTACTCTAGTAGCAAAACAGGTGAAATGGAAAATTTGCAAATTTGTGGTGATTTCCCCCTTGCTCTTACTACTTTAAATAAGTAAGTTAATATTGAAAAGTCTCTAATTAATTCAGCCCTTTACTTTTACTATGTCTCTGCTTAGATAGTGAAACTAGACTGGTCACTTTAACATTCTGGTTCTTAGCTACTTGAATAAGATAGGTTGGTTGTTGCTCAGATTCCAGCACCACAGAAGAGGCTCTAATTGGAAAGGTGGTGTAATCCAGGAGTGAGTCAGGAGACCTGAGTTCTATTCCAGTTCTGCCACTGAGGTGTACAGAGAGGTAAAGTGACTTGCCCAGTTTCCTGGGCAATGCTGATAATGGCATTTGCCCTTTTTCTTTTTGTGAAGCACTTATGTGATCTAGAGATGGACAGCAATATATAGTATTTACTAAGTATTGTATTGTTTTAGACTTTTAAAAACCTAAATGGGCTGGGACCTGCCTGTCTCAGATTGCTTCTTTCTCACAGCTGCAATCAGCTGAGCATGTGAGTTGATGTCCCCTCTTTTTTAAAAGAAGAAACTGATGGTGGCCCAGCAAGTCCCTACCCTCTTTCCCTGATCTGACCATCAGGATGTGCTTCATCGTTTATCTAGTCACGTGGGCTTTAGGGGAAAGGGGATTATTCTATGATTCTAAGGGGCTTCACTGGGGCTGAAGTGTGCATGTGTGTGCGTGTTCTGTTGATCTGGAGGTAAACAATTGTTTAGGGCTGTTGGGGTCGCTGATAGTTTGTTTGATTCTAAAACTTATCCCAAAGGAACCCTGTGTTATACAGGAGATCAGACCAGAGGATAAAAATGGTCCCTTCTGACCATGGAATCTAGAATGTAAGATGTGTGTGTGTGTGTCTATATATTTGAGTTCTGAATAAATCCAATAAATATCAACATACAACCGTCAAATATAACCGCTAACAAAAACAGTTCATTGGGGGGGAGTGAGGGTTGTTTACTATTTTAATTTGGGGCCCATCTTGCCAGTAACACTTAAATAAGAGGGTGAAATAACAACCAAGCAACTGGCAAGTGAAACTATTCCCTCGTCTAATGAAATTTATATTGGGCACAATTCCCTGCTTGGGGAAAAAAAAATAAGCAGAGCAAGATTTAGATGTTTGAGTTTGCGCCTCGCTAGCTACAATATTCCCATGATGGACACCATCTCAAACTAGCAAGGTGACGTTTCAATATTGCAACTAAATGTGATGGGATGATGAAGCTTGCTCCTTGTTATCGGTGAGGCATGACCTCTTTCAAACTATATTACCCAGAGTGAATTAATCTTTTCCCAACTTTTGTCTTGGCAAATCCTGCAAAAAGTAGGTCGCAGGTCCTTGCTGCTAGTAGGCCAGTCTTTTAATATTGTAACAAATCCATTATCGAGATAGGACTGTACCGCTGTCACTGAATGCTGCTTGCTTGCGTCCCTGAGAAACTTCGGGAGCATGAGTCTAGAAGTCTGATCCTCCTGTTCCAATACAAATAAAATCCCCACAGCTAGAGCAGAGTCCAGCCTCTGAAACATAGCTGAGCAGTTTAGAATCTTCCCCATAGAAGGGAGTGTTAGCTAGCCACTAGCTACTTCATTAGTATGTTGCATCCTGTCACACTCCAGGTGGCAAGAATCTGCAGCTAATTTTCTTCTCAACTTCCTTTATAAAACTTCTGGCTGTAAATTATGTGAACCTGATGCTTAATCTATTTATAAAGAACTTTACAGCAACTTCCATTGTTGTTTGTATGCTATTCCACTCCTCCCTTCACAGGTTAGGAAATCTGATCCATACCTTAGGTACTGTAGCCCTACCTTCCTTCAGAATAACCTGTTAACTCCTTGGTAGATTTGAAGTACTGATGGAAGGCCAGGGATGTTTAAGTGAGTACAAGCAGCTGGATTCTCTCTTCCCCAAAGGGCTAACCTACCTCCTTCCACAGTCTATGAAACCCCGTATTGTAATGGTCTGGAAGCTAATGCCAAACCCTTTGCTGTGTGTAAATGCCTCACAGTTTGAAATGTTGTTAGTCTCTCTGATTAAAACATATTGTCAGACTCCCGCTGCCAGCCATCACTGTGAAGTGGTGACATTTTCACTTGGAATATTTAAGCCACTGGTATCTGGCTGACACAAACTGTAGTTAGATGTGACTCAAGTGTGTTCATTTCTGTTGGGTGTGTGTATACACATCAGGGCTCTTGATAGGGTGGTAGTTATGGTTGCCAACTTTGTGATATTTAAAAGCTGGACTCTCCAGCAGGAGTGCCAGGACCCCCCCGCAAGGCTCCATCCCTTCCCTCCCAAGGTCTTGCTCCCATTTGCTCCTCTTCTCCCTCCCTCCCTATTGCTTGCTACTTTTCCCCTCTCCTCTCCCCATGGGTCAGGAGGGACTCATTTGTGGAGCCAGGGCTGCAAGTTGCAGCTGCCTGATACCTCCCCACATCCACTAACTAGGCTTTGGGTGTCAGGTCAGTAGATCTGACTGGACACTGGTACACTTTTCAACCACACTTTCCAGTTGAAAACCAGGCACCTGGTCACCTTAGAGATGGTTTCTTTTAATGATGTTAATGACAAATAATCACCTTTGCAAGAAGGGTGTGTGGAAAAAGTTCTACGCTAGGGTAAGGCTACAGAAGCCCAGTAGAGAAGAGAAACTACTTGTGAATACACTTGTACTTTGTTCTCTGGATTGCAGGGGAAACACTGTCTGGTCTTGTCTAAAATTATCCAGTTGCTGAAGGAGGGTGAAAGACTAGAATAAACCACAGGTAGGGGAAGCAACAACAGTTCAGCTAAATATATACTATGTAAAATATGCCCTCTTAAGCTGAACTAAAAGAATGTTACTGATTTTGTTCTTTGAGTGATGGGTCTTATGAATAAACTATGGAAGGTTCTTCCATGCATTAAAGGCAACGTGAAGATAATTAGAAGAAGCTGAGTATTGGGCAATAGAGACAGGCACTTTTGGAGGAGCTGCTAGTGATGGTTTCTAATTCTCACTCTTTTTGAACCTCTTCATTTTGCATATGCTCTTCCAGTATTCCTGTAAAACGTTTCTCTCTGTGTCAATAGCAATTCAGGACTCCAAAGAGTTAAGACCGTTCTTTAGTTTTAATCTGTTTGTCTTTTTCCACCTCAGCCATTCCCATATAATATTTGGCTTCTTTGCACTTGTTCACTGATTGCATTTGATATAGCCAAACCGCAGTGCTGATGGATGGTGTACTTTGCTAGTGCTAGTTATAGCAAGATTGCTTTATACCTCTGTTTGTTCCTGGAGCTTGGCACAAAGGGAGGAGGACACCTCAAGGTTCTTTTCTTACATTACACATCCACCAGCAAGGACTTATTATTATTTTTTTTTTTAATTTCAGTAGAACAGAAGAATGACCATACTGGTCCAGTATCCAGTCTTACAATGGTGGGCAGTGCCGGAAGATTCACAGGGAATGAACAGAACAGGGTAATTTTGGGTGAGCCATTCCCTGTCAACCAGTCCTAGTTTCTGGAAGTAAGAGGTTTAGGGACACCCAGAGCATGGGGTTGCATCTAGGCTAATAGCCACTGAGGCACCTATCCTCTATGAATTTATCTAATTCTTTTTAAAATTCAATTATACTTTTGTCCATCACAATATCCCCTGGCAACGAGTTTCATGGGTTGATTGTGCATTGTGTGATGAAGTATTTTCTAATGTTTGTTTTAAACTTGCTGCTTATTTATTTCATTGTAGGACCCCAGTAATTGTGTTGTGAAGGGGTAAATATAACACTTTTTCCCCCTCATTTATTATTTTATAGACCTTTTATTATATCCTCCCTTAGCCATCTCTTTTCCAAGCTGACCAGTCCGTCTTTTTGATCTCTTCTCATGTGGAAGTTGTGCTATACCCCTCATAATTTTTATGGCCTTCTCTGTGCTTTTTTCAATTCTAATAGCTTTTTTGAGATGGAGCGACTAGAACTGCATGCAGTATTCAAGGTGGGGTTGTATAATGGATTTATATAGTGGCAATATGATTTCTGTCTTATTAACTATCCCTTTCTTAATGGTTCCAAACATTGTTAGCTTTTTTGACTGCTGCTGCATATTGAGCAGATATTTTTCAGAAAACTATCCATAATGCTTCCAAGATATTTCCTGAGTGATAACTACTAATTTATATGTTATAATTTTGGAAAACATAATCTGAACTACACATATAATGTGCATTACTTTGCATTTATCACTATTGAATTTCATCTGCCATTTTGTTGCCTAGTCACCACATTTTTGTGAGTAGCTCTTAGCAATTAGCTATGGACTTAATTAGCTTGACTAATTTTGCATGATCTGCAAACTCTGCCACCTGTCTGTTTACCCCTTCTTCAAAATCATTTATGAATGTGTTGAACAGCACTGGTCCTAGTACAGATTTTTGAGGGACCCCATTGCTTACCTCTTCCCGTTGTGAGACATGACCATTTATTCCTGTCCTTTGTTTCCTGTCTTTTAACTTGTTCCTGATCCATGAGAAATTTTCCCTCTTATCCCATGACTGCTTACTTTGCTTATGAGCCTTTCCAGCTTTCTGAAAGCCCAGTATACTATATTCACTGGATCACCCTTGTCCACGTTTGTTGACCCCCCTCAAGGAATTTGCATAGATTGGTGAGGCACAATTTCCCTTTACAAAAGCCATGTTGACTCTTCCCCCCCCCCCTCCCAAACAAATTGTGTTCATCTACATAACTGATAATTCTGCTTCCTATAATTTCACTCAATTTGCCTGGTTCTGACGTTAGGTTTACCAGCCTGCAATTGCCAAGATCACCTCTTGTTACAGAAACTGATTTTAGTGATTTGGGTACATAACACACTTAGTAGTTCTGCCATTTCATATTTGAGTTCCTTCAGAACTTTTGGATGAATCCCATCTGGTCCTGGTGACTTATTACTGGTTAACATATCCATTTGTTCCCAAATCTCCCTTTACTGATACCTCACTCTGGGACAGTTCTTCAGATTGGTCACCTAAAAAGAGTGGTTCGAGCATGGGACTGTTTCTCGCATCCTCTGCAGTGAAGAATGATGTAAAGAATTCATTGAACTTCACTGAAGCAGCCTTGTCTTCCTTGAGTTCTTCTTCAACACCTCTATCATCCATTGTTCTACTGATTAGTTTATTTGGCAGGTTTCCACCTTCTGATGAACTTACAAAACTGACAGCATTTTTTGTTAATTGCTCTTCAAATTCTTTTTTGGCCTACCTAATTATACTTGACTTGTCAGAGTTTGTGCTCCTTTCAATTTTCCTCAGTAGAATTTGACTTCATTTTTAAAGGATGCCTTTTTGCCTCTTTTTCTGCTGTTTAGCCAGAAAGGCACTTCTTTAGTCCTCTTACTTTTTTTATTATTTGAGGTACACATTTAGTTTGATCTTCTATTAGGGTGTTTTAAAATAATGTCCATGCAGCTCGCAGGTATTTCACTCTTGTCACTGTTCCTTTTAATTTCATTTAACTGGCGTCCTCCTTTTTGTGTAGTTCCTTTTTTTTTAAATTAAATGCTATTGTGTTCGGTTTCTTTGGTATTTTTCCTCCCTATGTGGATGTTAAATTTAATATATTTGTGGTTGGTATTACTGAGCAGTTGAGCTATATTCACTTCTTGGACCACATTTTGGACCACTAAATCAAGAATTGACTATCCCTTTGTGGGTTCCAGGGCTAGCTGGTCCAAGAACCAGTCATTAATTATGTCTAGAAATTTTCTCTGCATCCCATCCTACTGTGTGACACATACCCAGTCAATATGGGGATAGTTGAAATCTTCCATTATTATTAGGTCTTTTGTTCTCTCTCTAATCTTCCTGGACATTTCACAATCAGAGTCACCATCCTGGTTAGGTGCTCAGTAGTATATTCCTACTGCTATACTCTTATTCAAGCATGGTTTCTTTCACATATTATGCAACTCCCCCACGAGTCTGACCTGCTTGGTCATTCCAATGTATTTTGCACCCTGCGGACTGGCTGGTAACCTCTCTGCTGGTCCAGCAGGGATTTTAGCTTAGCACCCAGCCTCCCAACCAGACTGCCGATAAACTGCAACCAAGCAGACAACACAATCGGCCCAGGGCTTCTGTAGCAATCCTCCACCTGGAGAACTCCCTCACAAAAGTCCTGTTTGCTGCTCTTCCAACAAGAAGAGTTCTCATCCCCATCTCTTTGCAAGGGGACAGTTAAAGGAAAGGTCTCACTCACAGAACACTCACTTGGCTAGAAAGCCTGAAAGGTATTTCCATGCTCACCCTTTTAATCAGGATTTGTTAACATTCAGCACCACCCTTCCTGTCTTGGAAGTAAACAAATAAACTTTACAAATATGCACCCCCATAAAATCCCGGAGGGGGGCAAGGTGTGAAAATACGCATGTGACATAGGTAGAGGAGAATATGACAGTGCGGAGAGAGTCTCGCTTTCTTGCCTTGTGCCTACCACCACTGTATTGCTAGAGCTGTTTTTCAAATGGATCCTGCTTAGCCTCTAGAACAAGCTGAATGGAGGCACACACGGTGCAGGTGGTGTAGGGGAAGTCAATAGAGCATCTGGAGTATCTGGAGCCCTCCATCTCCAACCTTCTTGTAAAGCGCCATTTTTGTTTACTTAGTACATGCAACCAGGGATAACTTGGCCCAGCAAGGTTTTGAGACCCTAAGCTATGGCTGTGCATGATGAGCCGATAGTTGGACTTTCAGCTTCCTGGTTCGCACGTAGAAACGCAGGGTGGATGCACAGGTCTTCGTGTGCAGGACCTGCGAGCCTGTAAGTAGACAGGCCTGTCGGTTCCACGTGCCTGGTGCACTCAGTTAAGCAGTAGGATTAGCTGAAATTGCTGTTTTGGGCCAGCAGAGGTCGCACTAGTCATGCTTACTAGGCTAGGTCACATCAGGGAGGGAAGGGGCAGGTGTGAGGAGGGGGAAGAGGTCCTCTAGCTTCCCTCAGACACCCAGCAGCTCCTGCTCCCACTCCCCATTCCTTACTCACCGCAGGCCCCAGACCCCACTTCACTGCAGCTTCATGCCCGGCCCTGCCCCGGCGGGGGGCATTTTCTGATCATTAGCACGAAATGGAACCCACGGAGCCGGCACACAAGATGGCAGGTTTGTGTGTGAAATGAATCCAATGCAATTGAAGATGGGGCGTTGCTATCACGCAGTGTGTGTGTGTGTGGGGGGTTCTCAACCTTTTTCTTTCTGAGCCCCCCCATCCCCTCTGACATGCTATAAAAACTCCAGGGTCTTGTGGCTCCTTAGCTGTGCAGGGGGAAGGGAGGAGGGCGCAGACTTAGGGCTTCAGTCACATGATGGGGGGAGGCTCAGGGCTCCAGACTGCAGCCACAGTGTGGCCTCTGCACTTTAGACCAGTAGGGGTGCTGGGTCTCAGCCCCACAGCTTCTCTCCAGGCTTTTGCCCTGAAGGGAGCTCTGTCTTCAGCCCCACGGGGGCTCTGGGCTTCAGCCTCACAGCAAGGCTGGGGCTCTGGGTTTGAGCCCTCTGGTTTCAGCCCGGGGGGGAGTGCTGGACTCAGGACTTTATCCCTGGGTGGAGGGGGTGCCGGGGCTTGGGGCTCCCCTCAGCTCCACTCCTGGTTTCAGCCCCACGAGGCCTTGGGGCACCAGGCTTCAGCCATGGGGCCCTTAGGCCCCCCTGAAACTGGCTCAGCCCCTCAGGAGGTTGCGGACCCCTGGTTGAGAACCACGGGTGTAGAGGAACCAGCTTTTATTGACAGAGGCCAGCCCTGGCTCTGAACACCTTCACATTGAAACTAAACCAATCCGCCCCCTTCCCCCCAACTTGTGAGTTCCCACCCTCCCTGCCCAAAGGCTGTGAAAGTCAGGAGTGCGAACCCAAACTCTTCATTCAGGATGAGGTGAATTTTTTACTTGCCGGTTTGAGCAGGTAGAGGTCACTTGGGTTGTATTTTCAAGTTTCTCCTCAATAGGGTTACCAACTTTACCACCCCTTCCCCGAGGTGCCCTTCCCACTCACTACATTCCCTCTCCCTCAGTGGTTCGCTCTCCCCCACCCTCACTCACTTTCACTGGGCTGGGGCAGGGGGTTGGGGTGTGTGTGTGTGGGCTCTGGGGTGGGGCCAGAACTGAGGGGTTCAAGGTGAGGGAGGGGGCTCTGGGCTGGGGCAGGGAGTTGGGGTACATGATGGGGTGAGGGCTCTGACTGGGGGTGGAGCTGGGGATGAGGGGTTTGGGGTATATGAAGGGGCTCCAGGCTTGGGGGGTGGTGGGACCGAGGGATATGGAGTGTGGGAGGGAACTGTGGTTTGGGGTATGGGATGGCATATGGGCTCTGGGCTGGGGGTGTGTGGGCTCTGGGGTGGGGCTGAGTCTGTGGGTTTTGGGGTGCAGGTTGGGGGGACTCAGGGCTGGCAGAGGGGACTGGGACTCAGGGGTGGGGGTACAAGCTTACCTCCGGCACCTCCTGGTCAGAGGTGCAGTGGGGCTAAGACAGGCTCTATGCCGCGTATGTCCCAGAAATAGCCAGCAGGCCTGTCTCCTGGGGGTTGGGCCAGGAGGCTCTGCGAAGTTCCTGGCCTAAGGGAAGTGCAGAGACAGTGCTTGGGTGGGGACAGAGCACAGAGACCCATGGGTCCCCACCTAGGAGCCAGACCTGCTGGCCACTTCTGGGGTGCAGTGTGGTGCCAGGACAAGTAGGGACTAGCCTCCCTTAGACCAGCCACACAACTGACCGGACTTTTAACGGGTCAGTTGGCAGTGCTGACCGGAGCCACCGGGGTCCCTTTTTGACCGGGCAACCATACTCCACAACTAGGTAGGGAAGGGGGGGGGGAAGCAAGCTGAGATTTTTCTCAAAAAGAGTCCAGCTCCTGAGGCTTTAAAACACTTAATAAGAGAGCTGGAGCTGAATTTTGTGAAGTGTTTCAGCGCAGCTGGCTTCTTCTGGTATCACACCACACTGAAAATCATGAATTTCACTCTGTAACAAGACAGCAGTTCTCCCTTTCTTTTTTGGGTATGTTCCCCTTAAGATCTATATTCACATTTGATATTTGAACATTCCTTTGTGTTGTAAAGGGTTAAATGTTGGGGCTGATGCAGCTTCAATTAAACTGGACCATCCAGGCTAATGTAAGTCAGCTGCGTATACCACTGCAAAGGAATAGGGTCTGGGAAAGCACAAGGAAGAGTGTTGGTTTGTCATTTCAGAGCAACAGTATTTTAAGTGCCAGAGATCTCAAGTAAAACCAACAACATCTGAAAGTTTAAAGCCTGTTTGCTCTACTTCTGGAAACAGCATGTGTTGGAACTGGTGCCAGGGATGTCTTTACCATCTTCCCTTATTGATAGATTTTCTGGATGTAGAGCTTGCTTCCAAATCCAGCTGCTCTCCTCAAGGAATGGAATATAAACATGTTCATCACACTTCCTTCCAGCTACAGTTTACATGATTTGAAAAGGTCAGCAACTTGGGGGTAAGGCCTAAATATTTCTCTTTGAAGCATGCATTTATTCTTTCACCTGAATTTCTAGACTGTGGCAATTTGGGAGAAGGCTTTTAAAAGCATTTCTTTCTGTACCAAGTATATCACACAATAGTATCTTGGGATAAGGTTATTAGTTTACACAATTTTGGTAACTTGTACATCTCTCTACCACACTAAAACAGGCACTATCTGTGATGAGGTACTTTTTTTAATGCAGTTTATCTTCATAGTAAAAAAGATTAATTCACATGTAATGTTTTCATCTATTAAAAAGGAAAGTTGGAGTATGGGACAGAACTGTACTTCAGACTGATGTAATTTAAAGATTTATAGCTGCTGAAGGTTATTTTTCAATCTTATGCTTTTTAAAAGTCAGTTAATCTTATCTGGAATCACAAACACTAAAATACCTTAATCAGACTTGTATTGTTAGTACTTGGCATCACTACAAGACAAAGTTATGATTGTTTTGGTGGCTTGACTGCATTTCTTACCTTTAACACATTTGGATTTTTTTAACCTTAACTCTGAAATTCCTAGATTTATGATACTTGGCTTAAGAAATAAGACTGTAATTATTCTACTCTGGAATGCATGATGTATACTCTCAGCCTTAAGGTAAATTGTTGTTTTGTTGTGTGTTGGAATTCTGTAATACAGTACCCATGATCAAGGCTGAATCCATAAAAAGAGAACTTCAGTTCAGTTTAGGATGTGTTGCAGTTTGGCTTCTTATTAAGGCTGAGAGAGCATCTTCAGCCTTAGCCTGGTTAAGAATCTCGAGGAGCAAAATGTTTAGCTCTCCTGTAGAATAATTTTACAAGAGCTGTGTGCAACACTATGTTCTCCTTCAGACTTTTTATGAGGTGCCATGCCAGGCTGAAAATGCTCTGTCTCCTCCATGAGTTCCTCACAGCATAATCTCATTATGGAGCAACTCAGTTTGTGTAAGCAGGGAAAACGTATGTGTTTTCCAAGTCTCTCCCCACCTCCACACTCCAACTCTCAAATGAAACTATTTTGCTTGAGAAATTATTCTCTCTCTGGGAAACGGTGAAATTTTAAAAAAATGTAAAACAAAGCTTTTTGTAAAAAATTAGACACTTATTCTGCCTCCCCATTAGTCTCTCACCATATTAATTAAAATGGAATTCCCAAGAATTGCAATTCAGCCAGCTGTATCCATTGATTAAAAAAGACACATCAAAGGGACTGAATCCCTGATAGATCTCAGGTGTAGGGCAGTGTATTGAAAACCAATTACCCTGTATAAAGATTCAAGTAAAGCACACACTGCCTGACCCATTCTGAATATGTCACTGCTTTGTGTTGCTATATTACCACTTTCCTTCCTCCAGTTTGTTTATTTAGTTAGTCATTTTACTGCACACACATTCCAGCAAGCACCCTGTTTCAAGAAAGCTGTTCATAGTATAAAAGGAGGGTTCTGATATAGAGTGTTTTTCCACATATAGAGTGACAGCTCACTAACTAGAGTCCTGGAAAGTATCGTAGCAACTTTAGCTGCTGCATTAAAATAGAAAATACAGACCAGTGAGCTCTCTCTTAGTGAAGGAAGGGAAAGAAAACTGACTTTCAGAGTCCCTAGGACAAGCAGTGGATCTTTAAATTGCATTAATTTCCAGAATCTCTTACAATTTTGTGCTTCTTGCTTACATTAATCTTTGCCGCCAGCAGATGTCCCCTTCAGGCTAAAGTTAGCAAATAGTAGGGCTGACAAAATTTAAAGAGGTGAGCTTTAGGCAGAGACTCCTGAAATATTTATAATTATAGCAAAAGGAATGACCTTCATAGGAGATGATGCACAATAGTTTTAGTATAATTCTCCACTAGTCTTAAGAAAAAAAGGCAACTTTCTGGGAAATGCAGTTCTCTCTCATTTTTCCTTTTTTTCCCCTTGTGCCTCTCTTCCTCATTAAAAAGGTAATGTATATATGTATGTTGGCTGCAAGCTGGAGAAATCTGGCTGGCTGCACATGGGAGCATTGGCACATTCATGCATATTTGGTAGGAGTGTTCTAGAAGTTGTGGTCTCAGATTTTGCAAATTGTTAGAGGCACTGACTCCTCCAGTTTAGCCCCAAATGCTTGGCTTTGTTAAAAAATATCTGGTGATGGTTACATGGCTGCACCTCTGTCCCCTTCTTGGAGTTCTTGAGTGCACCCCCGTCCGGTGTTACCTGGCCTTTGGAATTCCACCCTGGGAAAGGTACAGTTCTCAGATTCATAACTTCAAGACCAGAAGGGACCATTGTGATCATCTAGTCTGACCTCCTGCACATCCTCACCAACCTATTCCTGCAATAGGCCCATAACCTCTGGCTGAGTTACTGAAGTCCTCAACTCTTGATTTTAAAGATTTCAAGTTACAGAAAACCCATCATTTTATGGACATCTCCCTCCCTCCCTCATTGCAGACTGGGTTACAGTACCCTGTGTATCAACCCGTCTTACTCCACAGGTCTGACTTTCTGGCACCTGTGGTCCTTCCCTTCAGGCAACTTTGACCAACGTCATACAGTGACAAAACAGACTTCTTAAAACAAAAGTGCTGTTTACTTTGCAGTAGGAATAAAACCCGTTTTCTGTAAGCGATTTAAAACAACTAAAAGTCTACAGGCATGTCTATCTTGCCTTAAGCCTTACCCTCCCCTGGTGATAACCCAGGAAGGCCTAACTTCTTCAGACATCTCCAGGTAGGGGCAGATGTGTCTCAGGCTGTATCTCCCAAACAGCTGCCCCCAACATTCCCTCAAAGAGAGAGTGAGTTCCTTTTTAAACCCCACTATAGTAGGGTGGTTTTGTTGTTGTTGTTTTATTGTATGTTCCAAGGCCTCTTTCTGACCTGCCATTGTTTCTTAACAACCCTCAAGAGTTCGCAAGAAAGCGACTCATCTTGAACCATTCTCTTGCCTGCTTGTTTTTTCCTTACAACCCCCTATTAATTTAAACCCCTGGAGTCATACAGTAAATATCCAATAAGCAGGCCCACATAAAGCATTCATAGATTAGAGTAGCTCTAACTCCACCACAATAGCTTTTACAAAAATTAAAGCAGGGAATTTTAACACACAAATCCAATGGAAATAGCTGAACAAAATAACCCAGGCACTGTTTGCAAGTCTTGGGAGCCAAAAAGAGCCAATTTAGAGATACCGGGAGGAAAATAAAAGGATCCAGGAGAAAAGTCAAAAATAACAAAGAGGTAATTCTTGCTTTCCTCCACCTGTCTCTTTACTGTTGCATGCTCTGGGTTTTTATTTAGACAGATGTGGGATGGCCAGGATGGTGATTCTTGGCTGAGGAGTTAGGTTTGGGTGTCTTTCTGCTGCCACCTCCCGCTTTGTCCTCAATACCTATCCTATGCACTTCCACCCCACCCCGTCATATGTTTCTTGGTTTTTCTTTGACAATCTGGTCCTGCTATCCAGATGCAGATCTGCCACAGAGCCATTTGTCATTGGATTTCCCACCTAATGCCAGACAGATTCCCTTTTAAATTGGAAATA
This sequence comes from Sternotherus odoratus, assembly GCA_032164245.1. Classification (NCBI taxonomy): domain Eukaryota; kingdom Metazoa; phylum Chordata; order Testudines; family Kinosternidae; genus Sternotherus; species Sternotherus odoratus. Next base: position 26,874,433 of record JAVMKO010000014.1, on the reverse strand, counting down.
AACAAACTACCTTTCTCCCCTTCAGCAGACCTTCACAGTGTGGTTCTGTCAGTTATGGGGCACCCTTCTGATAACGTTGATGACGATAGATTCAAAAGGGCAAGCACTTCTTGCACTGAGACACGCCTATTCTTGGAGGGTAAATCCTATGAAATGACAAAGCTCAAGAGACCTGGTGAATAGACCGTCATACTCCATTTTGATACAAAATGTAGATGGGTTCTAGAGCCTGTGTGTTTGGCCCCTGGCCTTGATGTAGTGGCTGCATCATTACATGATTCACACACTTCTAATCAGAAGTCCTTTTCCAACTGCTGAAAATGATAAAATAATTTTACCTGCCAGTGGCTCAGTCATCTTTTTTTGAATGGTCAGGGACACTTGAACTTAAAGCAAGGAGGACAGTTGGGAATCTGACGGGTCAAATAGTGGTAAAGATTTTGCAGAAAGCGTCAAGACTTTCACTCTGCAAGTTTTGAAAGGAACAATATTTCATTTAAAAAATGTTTTTCCTCCAGCTCTGTTGTTACTGAAAAGGGGGGAAACAGTTTTTAGAGGTGTCAAAAAAATTATTTTGAAATAAACTGTTGAAAACTTCATTTTTTTAAAAAAAACAACAGGCCACTTTCCTGTCATCCCCACCTCTTTCCCCTTCCCACCCCCCAGATGAAAAATATTGGTCATGCCATTTGGGGACTCTCCTCTCCGGTGGGACCAAGGTGGTTCTGCACCAGAGAGTTTTGTATTCCTCTGTCAGGAGCTAGCAACATTGAACTTGTCAGGAAGGCCAGCCAGTGCTAAAATACTTTCCTAATGTCTTCTGTGCTGTCCTGCAGCCAGGAATCTGCAGCCAGGAATCTGCCTCCCAAAGCCTTGGCATGCACTGCTTCCTGCATGGATGGCAGAACATATACAATGATCTGCTTTGCAGAAGAGGTAGATGCAGCTTAACTATTGAACTGAAGGAACAAACTAGCAATAAATGCTCTCTCTCATCCTGTTGTACCAAAGATACTGATCTAGATGAACTATTGGGCTTTCTCATGTAGTCTAATTCCTGTGAAATGCCAAACATTTCTTTAAAAATCCATACCAACCACCTTTTTTTCTTAAAATGCTACTTTACAATTGTTTGCAGTGTTGAAGCTGTGTGGGCCCCAGGATATGAGAGAGACAAGGTAGGTAAGATAATATTTTATTGGACCAACTGCTGCAGAGGGGGAGGTCCAAGCTTTTAAGTTACATGGAGAAATCGCTTCAAGTCTGGGGAAGGAAGCAGACACTTTCTTCCCCAAACATGAAGAACTCTGTGTAGCTCAAAAGCTTGTGCCTTCCACCAACAGCTGTTTATTGGTCCAATAAACAATATTACCTTACCCAGCATGTCTCTCTCATGTTACAATTAACTCTCTTACTCCATTAAGGGCTATTATACCTTCTTCAAGGTAGTAATCTGCTTATTGTAAGTGGTGTAAATATTTTTTAAACGTGTGTATTTATTTTGTAAAGGACAATACTGATCACATATCTCCCTATGTGAGGAAAGCATGATAGACCTGGGGAAATTATCCTCTAAATACCATAAACTATTAGTCTGTGTCTGACACAGTATAAAGTCACAAGATCTCTGCTATCACCCAATACATCCTGTGCAATATGTATTACTTAAAATCCCTTAAAAATGAGTAGAGTTGAAAATCAGCTACCTGGTACTGTACTATTAATGGAATCTAGGGGGCAGTTAGACAATGCAGACATATCCTCATCCAGCAGTAGAAAGAAGCTGATGTGACCATAACTCTCAACTCTGCTTGCACCGATAACGGGCCTTTTTTTTCTCATTTTCCTTTCTATGAGTAAGAGAAGGCTTAAAGCTACAGTGGCTTGTGTTCTAACCTTCCCCAACCTTCAGACTTGCACCTTGGTCTCTTCACTTTCAGTAAAAGGATGTTAGTGACTGAAAAAGCTTTCAAATGCTGCAACCTCATGAGAGAACCGCATTCCTTTCCATGTAATAGGCATAGTGCAAAATGAGCATTCTAGAACATTTCCTAAAATAGTGGCTCCCTACCCTTTTCTGGAAACTGTGCCAGGTCACTATGCTTAAATCTGCTGTAGGAGCCAATTTCTGCAACCACTACCGCTCATTCAGTTGTGCTATCTGCTGTGTCCCACCTCAGACTGTTCCATGTCCCAGTCTCTGCTTAGCAGGACTGGGAATCTGAGCACAACAAGCAACATAGCGGAGAGAATCCTCCAGAGTGAATGAGACAGGGGCCACAGCAGGCAGACTCAATAAAGAATGGAGGGCAGACAAGTATCAGTGTTGGAACCAGCACCAGGCTTTAAAATAATCATTTACGGTATGTGCAAACAACTTACCTGTAGTGCTTCCCAGGGCAGTAAGCCAGCATGAAGGAGACGCCATGCAGCATGTGTAACTCAATAACCTTCTAGTTACAATGCTGAAACTTTTAAAGTACGATTGTTTTAAAGAACACACCGACGTGCTTATGAAACAACTTGCTTACCAAGTAGGCCGTGACCACAGCGAGAGAAAGGAAACTGAAGCACTACGGCTTAGCACTTAGATTGTAGGCATCTAAATTCACATTGTGATGTGACACATCCATGTGCGGTAATCATGACTCTGTAAAAATCACACATTAGACCAGAAAGTTAATCCGCCCCCTCAAATATAAGCCCCTATCACTTGAGGTAAAGGAGATCTCATTTAGCTTAACAGTAGTAGGTACTAGTTACAGGCTAGTAATTGTTGCCTGAGGAGCCACACCTTGCCGGCACGTGTTCATTCCACTGAGAAGGGGGTTGATTCTCCTGAGAAGTGGGTTTTGCTGTCTTCTCCATGCAAGTGACCCATTACATCGTATGGCTATAAGGGAGGTGAGAGAGGGAATATGCGGTGTGTGGGTTGAGCAGTCATGAGGGAGGAACCTTAGGAGCAGCCAACCTTGGAGAGAAAATGAGAGAGAGTTATCTTCATTTCTCTGGTATTAAACTTAAGTCCTAGGAAATGGATGAGTTTGACTCTATGCAGTTTGAGGACTCCCGCTGAGATCTGAAATCAGTTTGAGTCCTCTTTGAGGACCTGGGCCTCTCTTTTGGAGACCGTTCTGAAGGAAAAGCACTTGTAATAGCTTATATCTGTGGTCTCAACCACTAGAGAGCAGCATCACACAAAGTTAGCATGTTGTAGTAGGGGAAATCCTGGCTGCATTGAAGTCAGTGGCAAAGTTTCCATCGATTTCATTGGGGTCAGGACTTCATCCGCTTGTGATTTTGTAAATGAATTAAGTAGGGGAAACCAGGATGCAGTCTAGTCAGCTGAGGTGGGCCCAGACACTTCCAAACTTTGGCAGAAGCTGAGTTCTGAACACCTGGGCTTTCAAGCCCACTTCTAATTACTAGATTGTTTAGGTGAGCTGCAAAGACGGAGAGCTCTCTCTCAAGGTTACAGAAGATTATATGCATTTCTGACCTACTATGTGCTGGGTAAATAGCTTAGAATTCTGCTGAGAGGACATGCTACCCTGTTTTGGAATGGGATGCTGCCAAAGAGGTGGTAGTTGTCAGAGCATTTCTGACTGGGCCAGGACTAGATGGTGCAGTCATACAAAAGTGAAGCAAAAACAAAGTTAACTAAATATTTTTAGCTACAACGGTGAGCAGTTTGGCACTAGCTCACCTACTCCTTGTTCGATGGGAGAAGAGATTCAGTCAAATTCAGCTGCAGTTTCTCAGTTACTTATTTCTGCCATTTCATTATGTACCTCCAGTGAGTCCATTGGATAGTCAATGGAAGCAACATAGAACTCAGGACTTGGAATCAAGGCACTTGACGTGCTCTTCAGCTGTACAACTCGTATTACTGCTGTACTTTAATTTCCTCCTCTGTAAAACACGGATAGTTGGATGAAGCATGCTTGTATATAAACTAGTGCTATTTCAAAAGAAATTTGAAGTTGCCTAGATATTTATTAACCTATTTACAGAGCTGGACTTGAACTAATACGCCTGGATCCAAACATCCCTGAATTTTCTAATTGTGTGACTCTGACCCACTGCAGCATCTGATAGAACAGCAATTACCAAATTAATGAATAACTTCCCATTCTAATTAGCAAGCAATGTAGAAATACTTTAGATTCCTAAAGGATTATTACTAGTGCAAGAAATACTTTAGCCATCTGCTGTTGCTTATAGATATGCTATCTGTGAAGTAAATAGAAACTCTCTTTATAACAGCATATACAATTTAAAATGTGGCTGTACACAATTCTTTGTGTAAGAGGGCTTGCATTTTTGTGCTAATAGTTAAAACCACAGCCTTCCCCCACACAAACTTAAATGTTTTTCTCATTTTTTTCCTGTGTGCAGTAAACAAGATGTTGCGGTTTACCTTTCATTTTTATTTTTTTACCTGCATGAACCACAGGGTAGGGTTCTTCAACTAAATTATTATTAAAAAAAATACACACCCCAAAATCAACAAATCTGAAGAGGGAGATTGATATCTCAAATAGTTACTAGCCGCCTTGCTTTGTTACCGATCTGTTTTGATAGATGGATGCACTATCAGCATCTATGGTGTAGTCATTACATGCTCGGCAACAAATTGCATGTGACTTTGTATGTTAGAACCTGTGTCGGTACAAGGGATAGCATTGGAGAAAATATCCTAGTTATCCCTGTTACTCTCTTCAAAAAGTTCCATGGGAGCTGTTATGCTTTAAAACGGGTGGGCAAACTACAGCCCAAGAGCCATATGCAGCCCGCTGGCCATTTTTATCCAGCTGGCAAACTTGGGCTGGGGAGCGGTGCCAATGGCCCCGCGCTCCAGGGCCTTGGGGGCCTGACTGAGCATGGTAAGCAAGGCGGGGGGCTTAGATGGTGTGATCCTGGGGTGGGGGTTGGGGTGGGTGGGTTTCAGGAGAGGGCAGTCAGGGAACAAAGAGCAGGGGGGCTCAGATAGGGGTGAGGTCCTGGGGGGGGCAGTTAGAAGGAGGGGGGGTTGGATGGGTCGTGAGTTCTGAGGGGGGCAGTCAGGGGACGGGAAGTGGGTGGGGTGGGGCCAAGCTGTTTGGGGAAACACAGCCTTCCCTACCCCACCCTCCATACAATTTTGAACCCCAATGTGGCCCTCGGGGTTCTCACATCTTACAGTAGATGCGATAAATTGATCCCTGATGGATCGAGCACTGCCCACCGATCCGGCGGGTAGTGAGGACATACCTTTAAGCCGACCTAAGCCCAAGTGTAAATGGTGTTAAATCATTGAAATAATACTTCCTAGTTTCTGCCTTTGAGAGGTGGACTTACAACAGCCACAGAAAGAACCCCTTCTGTTGCTATAAGAATTGTCTACACTAAGGTGCACCTGCTGGAATGTTTCTAGTGTAGACATACCCTAAATACCAGATTGTTTGTTTGTGCCACAAAGGGCTTTGAACACAGTCTTGTCTTTCATTTCCTATCTCCTCCTGTTTTGTATCCCCTGGCCTTCCTTTCGTGTGTGCTTACCCTCTTGAATCTCTCATCTTCAGAGGGATACATCCCTTACATTTCAGGGATACAGCCAACCTCTAACTTTCGGAGATAGGGGGAAAATATTTCCCTGGGAGCTGGTTATCCCCACCTGCTTACTGCATGGGTTTTGCACTGTCCTCCAAATCAGCTAGCACTGGCCATTATAGAAGACAGAACAGGGGAGTAAATGGACCATTGGTCTGCTGTGTAGGACTGTTCCTATGACTGAGCTCAGATTATGAACTCTCTGGGGAAAAAGCCGGTTCTCCTGTGAGCTCCAAGAGTGTGTCTAAAACAAAACAAACAAACCACCCCCCTCCCCACCCCCCTGCAGCTCAGGTCAGTTGATGTGGGCTCATGGGTCTAAAAATAGCAGCATGGCTGTTCTAGCTTGGGCTGGAGCCAGGACTCTGAAACCTGGTTGCGGGTGGGAGGGAGGGTCTTAGAGCCTGGGGTACAGGCCGAATCTCTCTCTTGCTACTTTTTGCCCTGCAGCCTGAGCCAATTGACCCAGGCTTTGAGACTTGGTGCTGTGTGGTGTTCTTTGCAGTGTAGACGTACCCAAAGTTACATACCACACCTTTGGCCATAATCTAAATAAATAATTTAAATTTTAAACGACTTTTTCTTTTTCCATATGATTGGTTAAGGCTGAACATTTAATCCCTCAAGGCTGAATTAGAGCAGAAAGGTGCTGTTGTATCTCCTTGCCTTTCTCTTCCTCCCTTATCACATCACTGTTCCATATCGTTCAGATTTTCATCTGCACCCAGATTTTTATTATTGTTTTCAAGGTGAATACAGTAAACCGAGTCCATCTCAAACTCCTGCAAAAACCACACATGTAACCCATTGACTCCATTGCTTTGAAGTACTGGAGATAATGTCCTTTTAATGATGCATTATGGAGGAAAAACATTCCTCCCCTTTTAGTGAGTGCCTTACACTTTATTTTATTGTAGGCACCATTTGTCCTAATGTAGCTTGCACTAAAAATGTTGCTAGTGCTGGAACATTATAAATAACTATCACTCCATATCTATAATAGTTTAATGGACAGTTCTGTGGTACAGATAGGCAGTACCAAGGGATGCCTCAAGAACAAAGGTGCATGTTTTGGTTTTTAAGATTTTATCACTAACTGATGCACAGACTTGAATACTCAAGATACTGTGTATATGGTACGTTGCTATGCAAGCAAGAGCACACTTTGTACCTACTGTTCCCAGCCCCTCACCATGCTTTGAGAAGGCCTCTTTCCTGAAAGCATTGTAAATATGGCTCTAGCTCTGTGAAACCAACAGGGGGGCTACAGTAGCCACTGGAAAGCCAACCCTGAGAGTGCGGACTTCTCAGATAAAATAACGGAGACCTCTCCAATTCTAAGTGACCAAAGCAAGGTTCCCAACCACCATCTTCCTTTGCCAAGCTCATCCTAATGCTTGAACTCTCCCTTCACTTCAGCCTGGTTGGGGAAGGAAGCTTCTTCCTGTAATTGAAGGGTCTCCTGCTTGAATGACTTCCCTTAAAAGGAAGCCATCCCTCAATACTGGAGTTTGCCTAAAACATAGTGCCTGTGAAACTGCCTGTGGCTCTAGCCCTAGTTACTTTACATTGAAGAGGGTTACAAATCCATGCCATGTAAATATCAACAATAAAACATTACAATGGTCAGCTTTTTAAAGAGGTATCTATCTATTTAGGAGGTTGGTCATGTAAGGTGCTCTGACTCTGAGTAGGGGAAGCTAGGTGGAAAAGAATAAGCAGCCTCCCTTAAGAGGAATTGCCATCAATAAAATCTGAGTGCACTTGCATGTTCCCCACACCGTTTGTACATGCGACTGGCAAGCTTTGTGCATACATGTGGCAGGAAAGACCATCTGTTATGCCTTATGCATGCACATATGCCCTTCTTTCAGTCCTAGAAGGTACACAGGAAGTAAACCTGCAATTTCTGTATGAACAGGCCTAGAGTAATGAGCCTATAATGAAGTCTGATACTAGCCACTAGATGACTTAATGTAATTTAATATTTAAAAAGTGGAGGAATTGCTTCATTATTTGTTTGGATATCTCATGCTTCCTTCCACTCTCTTTTACCAATCCTTCCCTCACCCCCCACCTTCTTAGTGAAATGACTTCTCCTCTCCTTTGAGCAATGAAATCTTAAAATTGCTCAATTTAGTGGGGATGGGAACCAAAAGTATCATGCAAAAACTGAACACAAAGGGGTGTACAAACTGAGCTTTCAGCCGTCTGTGCCAAACTGCCTGCTTGTTTTATTCACTCATTCATTTTCAAGGCCAGAGGGGCCGTGGTGATTTAATTGGACCTCCTGCTTAACACAGGTCACTGAATTTCAGCCCTAGCCTCACCTTTTCCTGGACTGCTCCCCTTGTTCTAGAGTATATTCGTCCTTTCCTATTTAGTAGGCTGCTGGGTGGTACTTTGATTGTTGTGCCTTCCCAATGAGTAGCTAAGGCAAAATGGCGCCCCCTGCTGCATAATTATGATGTTTTCCTCAAGATGGGAATGTGAGTGTTAGTCATGCATTGACCATGTATGCCTGATTCAGCTTTGATACAACAGCTAATTAATATTAGCACCACTCACTTGACATTGACAAGTGTAACAGTTTGCAGGAGCAGGTATTGCAGACAGGCCTGGTGGCTTTCCTGCATGCAAGATATTTCACTTTGGAATCCTGCGACCCACATTTGAAAACAAAGACCCCATTAGAAGGTTATGTGTGACACTTATCTAGGTAAATGCTGCTCTGTGCAAAGGCATTTTTATTCAGGCAGTATTTTGCTATGAAAGAACAGGCAGATGTCAGTGGGAATAAAGTGATTTCAAATACACAAACCAGACCATCATCTATCTTGTGTGTCCTAAAGCTCCCTCCTCTGAGTTGGGATTGGAATATTAAAGCTAAAAGTGGTATGCAGTACAGTTTGTGAAGAGAGGGGTCTTCTTTTAAAAAAGCCCACCACCACTGATTTCAAACTGGAAGGAGATGAAGCCATGTCTGTTTCATCTCTGAATGTTTGTGTGTGGGCAGCAGCTCAGTTTTCAAGTATCAGGCAAAGTGCACTCTCATAGTAATTTCTTGAAGGGGTGGTATTGAATTTTTTTGCCATCTCATCCCATGCTACTAGGGTGACCAGATGTCTCAATTTTATAGGGACAGTCTGGATTTGGGGGTCTTTTTTTCTTATATAGGCTATTACCTCCCCACCCCATCCCAATTTTTCACAAATCCCACCCCCATCCCAATTTTTCTAGACCCAAATTTAGCCACTTGCATCCAGGGCCGGCGACAGGGGGGTACTACGGGTAGAGCTGTACCGGGCCCCGCACTTTAGGGGGGCCCCGGTACAGCTCTACCCGTAGTCATGCGGCGCGGCTCTCCCCCGGACGAGCGTGTGTCCCCGGCCGAGCAGTGAGCCCGGCCGGCAGCAGCAGCTCAGTCCGGGGAGGGGGGGAGGGAGCAGCAAGGGCAGGGCGGCAAGGGCAAGGGAGCAGCTGGGGGGGGGAGCGCTGGCTGGGCTGGGGGCCCCCAGCCGCTGTCGGCTGGACTGGGGGGGGGCGCGGCTGGGCTGGGGGGCCCCCAGCCGCTGTCGGCTAGGCTGGAGGGGGCCCGGCTGGGCTGGGGGGCCCCCCAAACTATCAGAGTAGGGGGCCCCCACATTTCTGTCGCCGGCCCTGCTTGCATCTACCTCTAAAGGGAGACAACCCAACGCCAGCTCCAAAGACTTCAGAGTGTATAAAATCCAGGTCTGAATTTGACTATTCAGGCTCTTCTCTAATAATTACTTAGAACAAGATTATTTGTTTTTTGGCCTCTGGCTGTAGGTAAGCAGGCCCAAGATGGGTGGGATATAAGTACAGTCAGGTTCTAATAACCAGATTTTAAATGGTTGAGTGCAAGGAGAATGTCATGGCCATTTTAATTGCAGTCTTGATACTTTATGAAAAGTTAAGTCAAAAGTTAACCCCAAGTTTAACCAACTGGTACTAATATTAATCCATGTACTATTTGAAAAATATAGAGCATGTAACACACGTGTGAGTATGTAACTGATGTGCAGTAGTGGTGCTAGAGGAAGAGGATTTGGTGAGACAATAGATTTCAGTTTCAATATTCTAAAATAAAACACGGGGAGAAAAATGGCACAGAAGGGTGAAAGAGAGAAAATATTGAATGACCAGTGTCACATTTAGCTCAATTATTTATCCAAAAATAATTCACCCTACGTGCTTGGCATTAGGGTTTATAATACTTTTTTCTGATCTCCACCACAAGCTAAGATTAGAGGTTACACTTCTGTAGTATTACAGTACTGAGGTAGGTGACTATTTAATCTGTCCTGTAACCAAATTTTGCTGGATGACTTTTGAGTTCTCTTTCCTGTCCACTTCTAGCTAATGAAACCTCCTCATTCTCTGGTATCCTTATCCTTTTCATTTCAGGAGCTGGACTGGTATCAAGGGGCTTATGTTCAGCCAGTCAGCATTTCAAACTCTTAGTGACACTGGTGACAGTCATAAATGTCAATATTTGCCAACAGTCACCCCCCTCCTCCCCCAGACTGCTTTTATTCACTTCATATTAACATTTTTATGAGCACCTTTTTGTTCATGGGAATAGAAAGTGTCAGAATAGAGAGCCACACATTTTTGCACCAGAAGGCTAAATAATGTGTGACAATCTGCTGAACAGGGAGCAGAAACAATACCTCGTGAACTTAGCCAGTCAAACACCACTGTGGATTGCAGCTGTTCTAAGCAACCATCACAATAGATGATTTGTGAGCCACTCATACATTAAATATATTTGCCTAAGCACTTAGTGTATTCAGTCAATTAAATATTTGTAAAGCTCAATGTGCACAGACTTCTTAAGAACTGAAAGAAGGGCTCAAATTCATTGAATAAATGGTTCACCCATCTCTGGCTATTCCATGCCTCTCATTGCACCAAACTACCAATGAATTCTAACTCACTTAGTAAAAGAGTAGAAAACCAGTGCTCTGTAGCAAGTTACACAAAAAGCAGAAGACATTGCTTTAATGAAAATAAGACTGCTCTGACACAATACACGTAGCAGTTTCTATCTAAAAATATAAAATGAAAAAAGATTTAAAAGCAGTTGATTCATTTAGCGAGAATCTCTGTTGCGCTCATGCCATACTTAGCCATTGTGACCAGTATGAATTCCTCACCATTCGGCAAGGATATCAACCCTGATTCATATTTTCTTTAGGTATATTGTGAACGAAGATTAATGGACACGTTCACTGATCAATTCATAGAAGATTTTCAGGCAATTTACAACACTAGGAGCAATCTTCACCTTAGTGGGAGAATGTCCTGATATTCCAAGCTACCCTGATCCTAAATTTTCCGGGTTAGCTTAAGCTGGAGTTGATCATGTCCAGTGTGGCACATTATATTACAGACAAGAATGTAGCCATGATATTTCATACCATAGAAATGCCATAAATGATATTCTAGATTGGATTAAGTTCTGCAAACTGGTAAATTCAGCACTCAACCAACTTTACTTGTGGTGTCTGTACATCTGTTGGTTGCATGGGCAGCATGCTAGGGAATTTAGCTCTGTGACACAAAAAGATGAATTTGTCCCCTGGTAGTTGAGAGCTGCTGTAGTTAGATATTTGGGGGAGGGATGGGGTGCAGAGAGAAAGTTGGTTGGTTTTTAAATGTAATGTGCTTCATTAGTTTTTTTACATTCATTAGATACTGTGTCCTTCACAGCAGCCTTCTGGAAATTCCCATTCCTTGTCTTTTTGAGTTATTCGGACCCTGTTACAAGAAAGGCCCTTCCACGTTAATCATCTCTCACCCAAATAACCTAGAACCCTAGAAATGTTTCTCACCTCTTCCCACTCGACTCTTTCCAGGTGAGGTCCTGGATAGTTCAGCTTCTGGCATCACATCACATTCATTCCACAGAAGACTCGGTTTGGTACTGTTAGTGTCCCATCCTCCCCTCCGCCCCCACTTTGAGATGCACATATTTTGCTGCTTTCTTTGAAAACTAGGTCCCTTTCTGTAATATTTGATCAACAAGTGGCAAGGCACAGAGCGGTTTCCTTCTCGTGTGATTAAAAGTAAAGTTGGTAGGAAGGAGTAGGAGTGAGAGGGGGAGGATAAAAATGTATTAGTACAATTAGAAAAAAAACAAGTCTGGTTAACAAAGCAGCTAGGGTGTGTATAAAAGTGGTGATTTAGGCAAGTGATAGGAACCTACTGCAATGAGAGTATTGCGGGCTGGAATTCACCTTTCAGTGTGAGGGGCAGGAGTCTTCTCAAAACAAAAGGCCAGACAGCTATGCAAGACTTGGTCTTTAAAGCATTACAATCTTCCATTCCCCATTCGCTGGGAGCCAGTCTTCAGTATTTACCTATCCCAAGGCATCCTTTTGCCCTATTCCTCTTCTCCCCTATAGTCCATACCTTTTCTGTTTACTTCCAGCCTCCCCTCTCCCTGCCCCTCTTTACTCCCTTAATTGTTTTTTCATTATCAAATCAAGGTTCTTCAGGATACCAGGTCCATGGTTAATTTACTAAGTGCCTACGGCACCTGAATGTCTCTGCGTGGCATTCCTGTTCAGATGATACATAATTTTTGGTTAGAATTAAGTTATTTGCTTTGTAATAAATGAGAATTTAAATTACTGCTCTTGAAGGGAAATTAAATTGGGCCTAAAGGCTACTCCTTGTGGTAGAAGCCATAATGGCAGGATTTACTTACTTTTGTGTCTTCAAACTAATCCTCCAGGCCTGGAAACACCTTAGCCCTCCAAAGCTGTGCAGGGATGGCTATTTTTGAGGGTCAGCTGGGATCTACTGTTGGTAAGGAAGGGTACAGTCATTCACAAATGTGCTTTCTGATTTTTTTGTAAAAGTAATTTTCAAAGAAGCTGGAAAGGCATTTTAGTCAGCTCATTTTGTTAGGAGGTTTGCGCCAGTGCATGCTGTTACCTTGCATTTACCCCCAGCTTTTAGGATCTTTACATCTAAGTTATTTTCCCCCACCACCTGCTTTACTATCCCTCTTTTCAAAAGCTTCATGGCTGTGAGAACACACAGTGAAGCTCTGAGCACTGGGGCCCTCGAACCAAATCTTTCCATGGTGGAAAGTTCCAATTTTGCTCTCCTATCTAGTGGAGTGTAGATCAGGTGTAACGCCACTGAAGTTAGTGCAGTTACGCCAGAGCAAGACTTGCATGAGGAGACTGAGGCCCCAAGTATTGCTTCTGTGATTGTTAGTGCAGCTTTAGAAGCGCCTTGCTCTGCGATCTTTAATTGGACACATGCAGCAGGTTAAATGCTGGAAAGGGAAGAGAAGGGATGTGGCACAGAACCAAATATAGTGAGCTAAAGGACCAAAATGCTTGTTACACAACTAGATTTGGCCTTCATCATCCCTCCTTTTTATAAACCTGATTTTTAAATGTCAGATGAGAGGTTTCATAGAGTTCACAGGCCTGAAGAAACCATCAGCTCATCTGGTCTGACCTCTTGTATAGTCCAGAGCATTCGATTTCAAGATAGACCAAAAGATTTCAGTCCTCAGGAAACTAAACTGTCATAGGCAGCAAACATGAGAGACCAAAGTGCCACCGTTGACTGAAGCCTTGCAATGGCAGAGAACTGAGTAAGATGATCCCAGCAGGCAACCACCCTCCTACAGAGGAAGGTGATCCCTCTGCCCCCTTCTCCACCCCCCCCTCCCCCAACTCCCTCCCAATCTGAATTTGGGGGAAATTCCTTCCTGCCTCCCAGATCTGGTGCTCAGTTAGACCCCGAGCATGTGAGTAAGATACTCCAGCAAGGTATCTACAGAGGATTCTCTTCTATTTCAGAGAATTAGTCCATGTTTTTCAGTGTCTTATCTCCAGCTCTGGCCAATCTCTGATGCTTCAGAGGAAGTCCCCCACCCCCTCACGTTTAGCCAGTGTGTTGTGCATCTGTGGGTGGAGGAGGGATGCTTCCTGATGTTTTCAGGCGATTAGATGAAGCCCTGAAATATGACATTTGATTTGAATTATGTGAATGCAGAGCTGCAACTCTTCTGAGCATTCCGAGGTGAACTAAGTAAAGCTAGATCTGTCTGGTAGAAGCAGAATGACGGAAATGAATGCATGCGGTAGCGGGCCTCATCTTTGCATATTACAGGCAAGGACCATATACCTTTGCTGAGTGCCTGACACCTTCATTTAGAGAGTGGTTTACTGAGAGAAAATCCTATTCCTGTTCATCTTATCCCTGTTCCTAGGGAGCATTGACCATAAATATATTGTTGTCCCAGACCTTCCCAGCAGATGTCGCTACGGTGACAGTGTTGCCAAGCAGTAGCTAAAGATAGTAAATGTAAAAATGAACAAGGTCTCCTATACAGTCAGAATCTGCTGAAACAGCAGGAGGAAATCTTAACTGCAACTCTACTGTGTAAAGTTTAGCTCCATTGCTGTTCGGTAGGAATTAACTAATGCTACAGTAGTTCTGTTACATCATTATTTGCAACAGAAATGACTTGGGTAATCTTGGTCAGAAATTAATAACCAGTGCCTCCTTTAAGAACAATCCTAGAATGGCTAGCTCTAGAGTCTCCCGGTGGTGTTCTTGCACTTAATGCCTAAAATAGGAAATGAAAAGGAAATAGAAAGAAGGAAAAAAAGCTAAATTACAAAAATCAGCCAACGGAAAGGTGGATATGAAGCTCTTAGCATTGCTGTATGTGAGTGTACATAGGAAATTTAAGATACCTGTCCCCTTTTTCTCACTACACCATCAATATAAGGTCACATTTGTTTGACAAACTACTATGAATTTGTATTTTAAACTGAAAGTTTTAGAAATGGGTAAGAAATGTCAATCACACCTTTGTAATGGCTTTGTCTGGGAGCCTACTAGAAACACAGAAAAGCTTCCCATCTCTTCTTAACAGATGGGAATTCATGCAATACGAAGTTAAAAGGGGTTGTGGAGTCAAACTACTGCCAAAGGGTGGAAACTGGGATATGAATCACAGCCGAGTTCAATGCTAAATTCAGTCAGTGAAGTCACCATCAGGTACCTGTTGGAGTGTCTCATATTTTTTAAGACTAACAGAGTTTAGGGATCATGAGCTTTTGTGGGCTAAGACCCACTTCATCAGATGCATGTTGTGGAAATCTCTAGAGGCAGGTATAAATATGCAGGCAAGAAAGCAAGGTAAATTCAATCAGGGAAGGGGAACCTTCCCTTGCTTTCTTGCCCGCATATTTATACCTGCCGCTGGAGATTTCCACAACATTCATCTGATGAAGTAGTCTTAGCCCACGAAAGTTCATGATCCCTAAGATCTGTTAATCTATAAGGTGCTTTTGCAGATCCACAGCTACCCCTCTGATACTAAATATTTTTCAGTTTACCCATAGCAAGAAATTCTTCTCATCCTGGTTTTTTGCCATACTCTTAGAGTGCCTAAGTGTTAATTCATGTAATCCAGCACATCATCACATAATTAACATTTTAATATCCCTGTACTATGAGCTTTCCAAACGTGGTCTGTTCCCTGAAGCGCTAAATATAAAGATCAGTGCTCAAGTAAAGAGCTAAACCAGACAAAGTAATCAGTAGAGAACAATCAGACTGGAGAATAAGTATGTGCCTTAAAAGGTATTATGGAGTTAGAGGAAGGCAGGAGAGCTACATAAGGGAGAAATGGGCTTTGAAGCAGAAGGCAGGGGGAGATAGACTGGCAAGGGAGGGAGAGGTGGTGCCCAGGCAGTGAGAAGGGTCCTCTGCTCAGTTCAGTGCACAAGGGAGGAGTAACTTTTTTCCTGAGTGGGAGGTAGGGAGCAAAGGAAGCCTCGAATTCATGCCCCATGGGCACGCTGTTTTCTCCCTCAGATGAGGAGCCCAGGCCCAGTGCCACATCGTAAGTGTGCCATTACTGTTGTCTCGGTATTAAGGGCCTCCCTTTTGCTATGATCCTGGGTCATATATAAAACCCAAGCCACTGACTTCTGGCAAAGGGATTTTCTTCAGCAGGGCTGCCACCTCTGTCTAGTGAACTGGAAGGACAAAATGCTCCTTTCACATCATTGCCATTTTCATGATGCCTGGAATAAGATTTGGGTCCAGCTACCCCACAGGACATGGAACAGATGTGAAAATAGGTGTGTCAGCATGAGTCCGCAGGGTTAGTTAGAGTTTTCATCATTTAGTCTTCCTCTGGCTGGAGAACATATTCTCTAACCCCTCAATGAACCAGTCTTCAGCTCTCTTCGATGTTAGCTGTATGCAATGGTGCTGTAACTATTGTGTTCCAGGATATTACCTCATATACCACCTTTTTGCTCATCTTTTATCAGACCAATTTCTGTTGATATGAGAGATGTTTCCACCAACCTCTTCTTTTGATCACCTGAAGAGCAGTGTGTAAGTTTGAAAGCTTGCTCCAATAAAAGATGTTACCTCACACATCCTGTGTGTTTCATAGGCGGTGAGCTCTGCTTCTTTTCTCTAAGTAGCTAGAAAGCATTGGAAAAATATGGAAAAATTTCCAGCAGTGGAAAAATATGTAGTGTTCAAACATCAAGCACTATGTTTAGTAAATCTCACATAAATTACTTAGCATTAAATCACTGGCACAGGGGCCAGCTGTTCTGGTTTATAAATAGGGACTATCAGTAAAGATAAACAGGCCACACACTGAATAGGAGACTAATCCTAAATTGATCAATGCTCTCTCAGTGCCATGTGATTGAGATCCTGACCTACCCCATCAGACAAGTGCAATATTGCCAAACGACGACTATAGATCAAGGCTAAATTTGGAATTTGTTCAACTGTGAGATAGCTAAGGGTTTAATATAATTACACATACTCCTAGGTAGCTAGAAAATACTGAATTCATAACCAGTTAATCTTTCTGCAGCTCATTAAGTGGCTTTGAAGAGATCAATCTTTTCAAAATCAGTAGCCTTACAGCAGGTCTGACTTTTCCTTTAGTTTCTAAGAAATCAGTGTGGCATGAGCTGACTAGTTCTTGGATAGATGCACAAAATCACTGCATTATTTAAGCTCTCCATTAGGACTGTATATGAACCCTGTGTACACTAGGGAAAGGGTCTTCCCTCTACAATGGGGAAAGGAATCACTTCACAAACACCAGTTCCAAGGACACCAACAGGGGTAGGGGTGATTGTGTCTGTAATAAGAGCTCCAGAAGCCTGAATCCACAATGCAAGCAGTGCAAATGGATTACCGTATTTTTCACCCTATAAGACGCACTTTTTCTTCCCCAAAACGGGGGGGAAAAAGTTGGTGCGTCTTATAGGGCGAATGCAAAAAAAAAAAAAAAAAAAAAAGCGCCTCGCTCTCCCGTCCCCGCCGCGCGGGCGGGCTGCCGAGGTTCCCCCCTCCCCGCCGCGGGCGGGCTGGGCTGCCGGGAGCGTCCCGGTTCCCCCTCCCCGCCTCCCGGCAGCCCGCCCGCACGGCGGGGACGGGAGAGCGAGGCGCTTTTTTTTTTTTTTTGGTCCGGATTTTTTATTAAAAAACGAGGGGGCGTCTTATAGGCCGGAGCGTCCTACAAGACGAAAAATACGGTATGTGCTCCCAAGCTTCTGTAAGCACAGTTTGGTTACTACTCACTTTGTGCAAGTGAAGTAACACTATGTTGAACTCCGTAAAAAATTTATTCTAAATTTCTGAAAGTATAAAGGTGCAGCCAGGTTGAGGCATCGTGTAGAAATGCGGTTTAGCTCTTGAGATGGTCACTGCTTTTATTTTTTTTATATTGTGTTTATCACTGCAGTATAGTGAAACTAGTTAAACAAGTTCTAGTCCAGTGTCCGTCATTTAGATACAGGTTGTGGTTCTCAAACGGTCATCTTTGGAACACTTCCATGCTGTCCATGAAACTGCTTCTCTCCCCTTGTTGAAGCAACTTTTTGGTTTACACACAATAATCGCTAATTTTAGCCTAGTCCTGGGCTCTTCAGGTTTTCAGATGCTCTACTATTACCCCATCCACCCTTTGTCAATCACCTCTTGGCATCCTGCACAACAACATTTGGTCTTTGTCAGATGTTTCTTTGGTATCAATTCAGGAGTAATCAGATTTCTGGATGAAACAAAAAAAAAACAAAGAAATGAAACATGCATGAAGACAGAAGTCAGTCTGCAGTTTGTGACTGCAATCAATCAGTGAGGGCTGCAAGCATGAGCAGATTCAGAACTGATAAACAATGTTGTACAGGGTGAGCGAGGAAATATACAACAGATGCAAAGAGATTAGATATGAACAAAATTTAATATGCTGGATGTATGCTCATTTGGCATTCTTAGTCCTAATATCCTTACATGCAACCAAGCCTTTCTTTTGGTGGCTGTGGAATTAGGAGTTGAGAGATTGGAAGAAGGGAGGCACAAAAACTAGAACAAATCCATTAAATTGACTATTCACCACCTTTTGATAAAATACTGATGAATGTATCTTGCCTCTAATGACAGAAAATAAAGTATAATTTTATGAATGAAGATTACGGTTTACCATGGAGAAAAAGAATATACAATAGTAACTAATATTTCATAATTTTGTTGTAAATGGGAATATTTTTAACTGGGTTATCTTGATATTCAAGCACTTGAGGGATCAGTAGCATTAACCAGCAGTGTGTGTACTCCCCCATTATGCTTTACAAAGGCTAATTCATTCTGAACTGCAAGAATATTGCAATTTCAGACCAGGATTAATTTGTACCAAAATATGCAGCCATTTAGTGATATTAACAATCATCATACATTTGGTATCCCAAATAGCAGTGCAACATAGCTGTCCAGCAGTGTAAGACTAATGGAATAAAAACAATTTTATTCAACTCCTACATAGGTGAGATATTTCAATAAACAGCGACACATTATGTATTTTCTTATTTATTTTCAACACTATGATTTAAGAGCCTAAAATACAAGTTCTTCCCTTTGTATTTCTCAAATAGCACTGCAATCATAACTTACAAAATGTTTAAAATACAAAATGTACATGAAATTACAATACAAGGCTCTGTAAACAGCTAGAACTTAATCTTTAGTCAATGTTTATTGTCCCATATTTTTAAATATAAAACTTCAATTTGAACAATTTCCAAATCTCAAGGAATGACATCCATTATGTGTATCAAAAATAGAGTTTCAAAGCTTTGTTTGCATCAGAACAAAATTGTCATTTTTCTCTTTGGTTTACAAAGGATGGCAGTTCCACTGATATAATTAAAGATTTAATAGAGGAAGTCTGATTGCCAGGTTTGTGGTTAAATTCAGAAACTTAAGTTACTTTTTCATGGCCCACAACTAATGTGCCAAATATTTCTCAATCTTTATTCTTAAAACTGATCCTCCATAGAAGACAGACTACTATTAAGGCTTTCCTTCATGTTTAAAATCTAAACATCAGTATGGAAAGCAGGGACTGAGGAAGGGCAAGAAAGTGGATGCCAACAAATTATCAAGTCACAAGGTATTGTAAAATTAAATTTGCATAGTCCAATGGAGATTGTGTGCTTTTAACAGTCTTTACAGTATCATACAAGCCAAAATAAAATTAAGACCCTTGTACTGACGCTTTTACAAGGCAAATACAAAAACTGCTTTATCCAAAAGGTTTGTTTTTTTAAAAAATAGGAAAGCATCTCTAGGTCTACAGGCATCAAGGTATTTAAAGGCATCAGAAGATTTAGTGCATAGCAACTCAGGGATTGTATGGGCTCTCATATTTTAGGTACAGTATAAATTCCAGCTACTCACTCAAAGGACTTGCAAGGAGAAGAGGCTGTACCAGTTGTTAGGAGCACAAAACCCACACAAGTATAAAAAGCTCAAAATTAGAGTCCTCCCACAAATATTGAATAATTCAACAGACCTGGTACATTAAATGAAAACTGGAACACACGTTGCACCAGCACACAACCTAAAGACAGTTACACAGCTTACAGTGATTTAAACGTATAAAAACGTAACTCGCTGTATTTCTGAACACTTCAGTGTTTTAGCATGTTTAAAGTTAATTAAGCAAGGATAGTAACTAAAGAAGCACCTGAGGGACAGTTGCAATTCTTTTCAAGTGATCGAACTACCAAAATAACTATTTTGAGAGACACTTACACTAATGTACAGTACATTAACTGAAAGGATGCTTAGCTTCCCAGAATACAGTCTACCTCTACAGTGGCCTTACTATAAATTTATTTTAAAAATAATAATTAAAAATAAGATTTACCACCATGGTAGTCCTAAATAGCATTTAAAAAAATGCATGTTTGCTTAGAAGGAAGTTTCATTTCCACCAACTTTTCAAATGTATGTCTTTTCCAAAGCTTCATGATCCAACAAATACAAAGATATATTCTCTATCCTTTAACAGTATTGCTAGAACATTACATCTAAACATGAATAGCACATGGGTATTTCATATACAAGAGGTTCTATGTAAACTTCCCCTTGCTGCTCTGCCAATACATGTGCCACCACAAAACCTATATTTACTATAGTGGGTTTTTATTCCTAATGACCTCAATAATGGAGTCCATTTAAGACTTTCTTTGTGTTACTGTAACTTAAGAACATATATAGACAAAACAGCATCATTTCTCCAAAACAAGGGTAGTTCCTGACATGTATTGATTGCAATGAAAATACCCTCATATAACATTGAATTAGTTCAGATATCCTCTTATAATCATAAAGTTGAATGCATTTGCTTTTCATTGGAACCAGAATGAGTAATGGTTATTTCAACAAAACAAAAGAAATCTGGACTAAATTTCAAGGATGAAAGTGGATTTCTGATCTTATTTTCCTATATAGGAATCGCTCTCATTTTTTGCATACCCTGTATGTTCCACATCAGATGGGTCTGTAAACTACAGCCTCTTGGGAAATACTTAATGTGGCCTAAATAGGCAGTTTCAGATCCTCTCCTAGGTTTTTAATGGGAGGCCTGAGGTTTTAAAAGCCATGTAGTGTAAACATTACTATCTGATGAAGTGGGTAGGTGAGGAAAATACATCATTTCATACAAACTGTAAGGGATTAATACCACAGTCATTGCCTTATATATTATTTTCCCCTGAAATAAATTCTGCTTTATAAATTTACCATTAACAATGGGCAAATTACACAAATGTATTTCCTTTAAAAGCAGTCACTCATAGTAAGTTTCTTTTTAGCAGATAAATGTTCAAATTTAAGAAATTGCAATGTCAACGTGGCATGATTTAGGTAGATGAACATATAGAATAGGGATGGATGTAAGCCAATAATTTACTGCATGGAAAATATTAGAGCCACTGATGATTGGTATATTTCAAAACAGTATTTCATAAGGATAATACACTTAAATCCTCCGCAAATATCAAAATTCCTCCTTATCTAACATGGCTTTGAAATTAAGGTTCTTCACATCAAAATCCTAGTTTTTCAAATTTGACTACAAATGCATCATTTCTGTTAAAAAGCTATTTCAGTGAGGATCCTGTGCTAACAAAGTACAGGAAGATTATCCCTATAGTTATAAAAGTTAAATTTTGGAATGTAATTTCTATCCCAACACTTCCATGATGGAATGGTCTCTTTGCAGCCTATCAAATAACATTTTCAGTTTATAAAGAAGTGCAGATCTACATTTGGCTTGGCTTCCTATGAATCACAGAAAGAAAACACTAAGGGTATTTTTTATACCCAATAGCTTCCAAGGCATTGGCTTAAGATGTTTTGTTTGTTTTGCCTCTGGAAGATTTTATTATAAAAAGTTATCTTTTAAACAATATAAGCTTAAAGGCTGTTCAGAATGACCAAAAGGTGTACAAAACTGTCAATTACAATTCTACTACTTCTTCTAAGGGAAAGCAGCACATTAAAGATGTGTATTAAATTTTTCTCCATATTTAGTACTGTGAATATTATAAGAGCAAAACTAACATCGCCACACATTTTAAGCACTTACAATATAAAAGTATTCTATTTAAATGTAAAACAGCAAAGCTCATTTGAAATTTTTAAATGGTTAAAATATCTTGCCTTGCTTCTTTGTGTCCATTTACTCAGTCATTTTTAACAGCACTCAAGAAACTAGAATTAGAAATGCTGTGTCTACATCAAATGTAACCCACTAAAAAGGCTATGCAAGGATCCATTGTTCCAGTTCATTAAAGGCCACAAGAGTTGGAAGCACAGTGAGTGTAAGAGAAGGGGATGAAGAAGAAATATTCAGAGAAAACTTGAAAGATTTCATGGGCATTTAGTTGCAAGCTTAGCTGCTTTTAGACTCCATCCGATATTCCTGTCTCCAGAGATCCAGAGCATGTATGTGGAGATTGGCCGGCCACTGTTGCTCCATGTGACACTGAGATCTGTGACATATCTCTTCCTATGATCTCATTCACTAAAAAAAAAAAAAAAAAAAAAAAAAGTATAAAAAGTTATACAATTATAATGGACAGCTACTGTAAATACCCCAACCTAATGGCTAGGTGTTACTTTTTCCAGAAGTGCAATACTCATTAGTATACCCTTTTGAAAAATCTATCAACTAAGATGCAGTCAGTAAGTAGCAGAAAATAAACTTCAGTAACATTAACAAATGATAATTAAAGCATAGTTGTATCACTACACTCAGACCTCAGACAGCTTCTAAATACCCCTAGGACAATGACTCAAACGGAGTCTGTGTGGGCTGCAAGAAACAAGGGACTACAAAGAACTCGAGGCAGAGTGTAGGCAGGTACAGTTCAGGTTTTCCCATGCAGTTGTTCCTATTGCAGGCCTCACCAGACCAGGGAGAGCAATTAACTCAAAACTATATTAACTATAGTTTTGGGGTCCTAGCTAAGTTCTACTTACAGAACTTCCTCAAAATCTGGACTTCAGTCAACACACTATCCCCTTAAGCATGTAAATCTATTTTAGCAGTTCTTCTCATTTCTTAAGTTGGAGAGCTATTACAACTAATCATTTAATAGCAAAAATCCCCATCTCCCAAATGTTTGTTTCTATATTATGGAAAAACTGGGGCTAATACAAGATGCAAGCCTCGCACAGCCTTACATTCAACTGGAAGGCTAGTTTCGAAGCTGCTGTTAGAAAGATGTTACTTTTTAATAATTATTTCTATCATAAAAGCAATCAAACAATACTCTTTATGGGCAACAATTGGTATAGGCACCAATATAACTTATGGTTACATTGAAAGTTTGAGAAGGAATGTGGATGTTACGGCTAAGACACTAGAATTCTCAACTTATTTATAAACAACTTTAATCTGAAATTATGGCATTTCTAAAATAGTGAGCTCTAGACAAGTTTCTCTTCCCTCAAACACTTTTCTTCACTTTGAATTTTAGTTTAGTAGGAACAGCAGGGTTTACTCCCAAAGTAGGACATTAGTTTACAGAGAGTAGCAGCACTGAAATAATCATAAAACACCAGAAAACTTTGTGTGTGTTATTTTGACCCCCAGGGATCTACAAGATATAACTGAGGTCAGGGTTTAGAAACCATTGTAGAAATATTTATTTTGAATAGGCAAATTTCAATCAAGTCTTACAAATTCAGACCAATACACGAACAATACAGTAACACAAGAATATTGGATTAGTAATATTCCAAATGTCACAACAGAAAAACAAGGTGTGGGAGTGCTATATAGCTCAAGAGCTTGTCTCTCTCACCAACAGAAACTGGTCCATAAAAGAGATTACCATACCAAGCTTGTCTCCAATATCCTGGGACTGACAAGGCTACATGGGGTACTACAGAAAAAGCATACAGAATCTGAGCACAAAAACAATACTTATTTTTGGAACATAGACAAAAATCAAAACAATTTGGTGAGTACTTGTAACAATAAAACTATACTTGATGTTAAAATAAACCATGAAGGCTCTAAAACATTGTGAAGTTAGTTTCTAATACTGGTCATGCTGACACTCTAAGAGCTCGTCCCCTTTTCTGCACTAGGGACTTTAACAATCTGGACACTGGATTTTCCCCCTAGAAGCAATGTGTATGTACTAGAGCGACGCATGAACTTACTATACAAGTTCTATGGTTGAGATGCACTTTCTTTTGGTGTATTTCTAATGAGAGACATTTTAAAGTATGTGAAAGATAGCTGTATAAAAAACATTCAACAATTTTCTATCTGGGTAGAGCAACTGCTGTTTAATGGTTAAACTAAACATTATCCAAGTCAGGATAATTGCTTCATTAAGCAATTCTATTTGGCTTAAAAACTGACAATGAATACTCCCATACTCACATGGGAAAACGATAAAAGATAAGAACACTATTTCACCTGTTAGTGAACACTTTTCACAAAGCCATAACTATCTGACCACTCAGACCTTATCTTCAAAGGAAACCTGTACAAGTTTCAAAAGATGAGCGCAGGAAATTAAACTCATAACTGCTAAAAACATGGGGCTTGTCTACACTATAAAATTACGTAGGCAATTTATGTCAACCTACAGCCACCGCAGTTATTAAATCTACAATTGTGTGCAGAATAATATATCTACACACACACACACTACGCAAAGTAACAGTTATTCATCGAATGTTTATACAAGGCAAGGTTTTTAGATGAACAAGTTTACATGGATGTTTCAGAGATTCTGCAATGTGCTTTTAATTAGCTTGTATTTGTTGGTTCTGGTAATTAAGACCTAATGAATTTTAAAATGTAGGAGTTACTGACATTGCAAAACAAATTCTATGGGGAAATGAAAATTACTTTAGCACTTTATTTCAATCCTACACAAAATAAGTATGTATAGCACTTTTCAGATTAAGGCCATAAATTAAAGATGAATGTGTCAGAAAAACACACTGGTATTTAATCAATAGAACAATTATACTGTACAAACCTTGCCCCTAAAATTGGTGTTTTTAAAATAAATCCACAATATGAAAGGAATTGTGAGTCTAGTTTTTTACTTATCAAAAATGGTTCCTCAATTTTATTTTCATATTTTGCCTTAAAAAACTTGAATCAAAAAGGGGTTATTTCGGTAACTTAAATTTTGCGGTATTTGTTACTTTAAATTTAAAAATTCATTTGCCCTTTGGGGATATATGATGACTGTTCAATCTGAGCTGCAGTTATTCCTGACCTTTCCGTAACGCAAATAAAATTTTTTAATTATAGAGGCTATTAATAAAATTCTTTCACAAGTGATTTCACAATACCTTGTTTAAAACCCTAGTGCAAATGATTTAAATCATGTGTGCACATTTCAAGGCCGAATAAGCATCATTACTATTTATACTATTTGTTGCTGGGCATGGGAAAAATGTATAACAAAATGTGCTCTTCTCTCGTTGCTTATGTGATTAATATTTACATTATGCCAATTGAGTCACAATTTAATCATTTTTAAAAAAAAAACAGTATGAAGTTCATTTTGATCAGTCTGTTTTTGTTGTTAGTGGAAATATGTGATACTCTATCATGAGATGATGAAAATGGCTTACTTGATGCATCAGTTTTCTATAAAACTTTCAGAAAACCATCACTTCCAATCCTGGAAACTGCACTGGATGGCAAATGAAAACTGCCCCAATACAGCCTGAAGCTGCACAGGTTTTTGCTGCCCAAGAGGCAGTTTTTCATGAAGTTGGCAATTTCATGTAATTCCTAGTAAATAATTTTCTTAGAAACTCAGTTGCAGATTAAAGTATTGCAATGAAGTGGAGGTGAAAATGTTCTGGATTTAAAGGTGATCAAGTGTTTCCATGTTATTCCATGTTTAACCCTAAAAACAAGAACAATTTTGGGACCTTATTTCAGTATGTAGGGAGCTCCTGAAACACCCATTGATTTCATGGGAAACAAGAGGCCTGGATATACTTAGGTCAGGCACTTAATCTGAAGTAATGGAAGTAGTGTCTTTGGGAGGAAAAAACAAAAACCACATATGCTTACCAACACAGAAATTTAGAAGCTCTCTGCTTATGACTTACAAAAATTGGAGAATATAAAGCATGAACCTCCCATTCAAATACATAGTATTATACTGTAGTCTTGAAATAAGCTTCTAAGGATTTCAATGTAAATCCTTCAATAGTACTGTAAAGGCAGTAAAAATCAAATGATAGCAATTATGGTTGGTAGTACAAATAGATTTGAGAACTTTAACAGGTGTATTGCAATGATTTAGTCCTTTTTAAAAATTTTGATCTTTGAGAACTTCTTAACATGAAATCAGCAAGGAGTCTGGTGGCTCCTTAAAGACTAACTGATTTATTTGGGCATAAGCTTTCCTGGGTAAAAAGCCAGTTCTTCAGATACATCTTGCATCTGAAGAAGTGGGTTTTTTACCCAGAAAAATTATGGCCAAATACATCCATTATGTGCCACCAGACTCCTCGTTGTTTTTGTGGATACAGACTAACATGGCTACCCCTCTGATACTCAGACAACATGGTTTTTAGCAACTCAGTAGGCTATAAAGTATTAAACTGCAAAGTGATGCATCAATTCACTTCTGTTGAAATTGCTTACTCCATGTTATGGCTTTAAAAACAATATAGCATACAAGCCTGCTCTTGGACTGAAATACATAAAAGGCACTATGTGTATCTTATATTCTTTTTTAAAAAAAAAAAAATATCAGGGAATTTATGTTTAGAAAATACATCTAGGTTTCATGGAACACTTTGGGTGGGGAAGGAAAAAAGAAAGGGGTCATCTTCCTGCAGTAGTTCTTTGACTCTTCAAAGTGCTTTCAGTTAATGGAAAACCTAGAACTGTGAAATTCTCAGTAGGAAAATATGCAAAATTTAAAAATATATTCCAGAGAAATCAGGAGTTAGCTTCAGCTCAGAAAAATGTATTTTCAGAAAGGCAGCACTAAAGGTCAAATGTTGATTTTTATCAATAGTTTATGGCAAAACTCCTACTGTCAGTTTGCTTCACGAAATCGAGAGAATTTTAGTGCACACGTGGATTTTTCCAACAACATGCCAACTCATTATACTAAGTTTGAATAGTAAGGTTCTGCTGAGCAGCACACTGAACATTCCATTGACCCGCTTTGTAAATAAATTATGTAGACTTAATTCATATTGCTGATCTTTCATTTTTGAAAGATGTTAAAAAAATAAGTGCAGGAGAATCTCACCATACTTACAAAACAATTTTAATTTTATAGTTTCTATGTAAATTCATCTCTACAAGATGGATGGAGTGGGAGAACTGTCACAATGACAGGTATATTAGCAAGCTCTGAACTGGTAAACTAATCCAAGATAAGTTAGTTAGTTTGATTAACAACAAGAAATTGCTATGTAGGTTTCCAAAAGCTTCCTTTGAGGTTATTTGCTAATTTCACTTACCTTCACATTTCTACCACTACACATATTACACCTTAATGGTTACCATAGAAGGAAGCCAGCCTTTGTCCCTCCAAATTTTCAGTCGCATATGTGTGTCACCCTATACAATCTCCCCCCCCCACAAAAAGTACATGGCATTGTATGTAGGGAATGACTGTGTGGATGGACCCTTTTAATAAAAAAAATAGTGGCTACGTCAGAACTGTCACGTGTTAACGAACAGTCTGGTACTGGGGTTTAAGCGCACCAAAACAATCACAATATTTCAGAAACTTTAAGTGAGAGGGATTTAGACTGTTTGTGGTGATGGCTGGATTGTTTACACTGGCAGAATCCAGAAGGATTTGCTGAAACTACTCAAGGAGTAGAATAAAGTACATTCTGCACTGCAGAAGAATAGGTTTTGAGGTACATTCATCTCTGGATACAGAATGGACATGTTTTTGACAAAAGAAAGAAAGATATTCCCCATCTAACTATGTATTTTGATTATATACAGTTAATGTTGCAACAATACTTCATCTTTTCCTTTAAAATGGATCTTTGTCCTTAGCTCCCCATCAATACTTTAAAAGTACAAAACCAAAATTCAATGTAATAAATTCATTGTTTCTACTAAGAAGTTGCACATGTTAACACTCTCATATAGCAACCTTTACTCAGTCCCCTTACCTCTTTTCAAAGACCTGATGAAACAGATTAGTTTCACACCATGCCCTGAAAGTTGGCACATCCAAGCTATTCTAATTATGAACTGGAAAGCATTCTTGAATCCCAGCAATATTACTGGGAATGCCCTGACTGGTGCCGCTTCTCTTATTTCAAGGAGATAAAGCATTAATACTCCACTAACAGCAACTATGGAAGTGTCTCAGGAGGCTAATCCCATGCAATTTAGGGCTTTGTAGGTCCACACCACCACCTTAAAATCTCTCTGATAAATAATTCAGGTCCAGAGCACAGGTGTGGTGTACTCTATAGTACACTTCACTTGCCAAGTGCACAATCAGCAACCATTCCAGCTTCAGAATCATTTTAAGATTAAGCACTGGAATATATTCCACTAATTAAGCAAAAAATGGTAAGAGGTATTGTGTGCCCTCTTACTTGTCTTCCTGAAGACCAAATACATTTTCTTAAAAAACACAAAAAACCCAAACACCTCAACACAAATGCATGCTGCTTTCCCTTTCCCTATTCTAGCTGCTTGCTTTACTGACAAGTTTTAATATTTTCTTAACCATTCTGGTAGTAGGTCTATGGAGGACTGTAGAAATGAAAATTAAATTTAGAATCCTATTTCACTTTCAGGTTTCTAAGGCATTAGTATAACTAACCAAAACTTTAAATGTTTAACTTAGTGTAGTTTCTCTCTTTAAATATTAATTGAAAAACCTTAATATTGTGATGGTTAAAGTTCGAATTATGTACTGATTGAGTACTACTCCGTAGGTTTTTACCTGGACTAAAACAGAGCTCAGTAGCGGTTTTATTTTTTATAGTGTTGTGTAATCCTAAATTAACAAACCTTTTATTTCTGAATTTCCAGTGACAGAATAAAAGCTGCTGAGAATCTTAAATGTTTTTAATTAGAATGTTTTGCATATCCATATGTAGAGAAAAAAAGCACAAGCAAGATCAACTACCATGTGCCTATTTCCAGTATCAGCAATCCTGCCAATGTTTAACAAATAAAAATCAGTGTAAAATTCTTATTTTATACATATGAAGGGAGCAAGTTAATGGATTTCCAAGGCAACTGCAGAACATTTCCCCCAGTTACAGTTCATACAACTAGCCAGGTGAAGTGCCAGTGTACCCTGATACCTTGGCTAGAGCTCCAATTTACCTTCTTCAACCTTATTTATCTAAAATTAGACCTAATTTAAGATTTAATTAAATCAGATTTTTTCTTAAGTTTAAAAAAAAGTTTGAAACTTAATATAACACAGTGAAAAGTCAGAGGTTATTTTGGCCACTCTGATCTTGTTCTACTCACTTAATAAAAACCCCCTCAAACAAACAAGCTTCGTACTCTCTGCAGCAAATTAGACTGTTTCCCTAGATTCTAGATCACCCTAGTAGAAATTCTTCAGCAGTTTCAAATCCCTTTTTTAAACTGAGTTATTTTATTGAATTGGGGGATACCTCTAGTACACACCTGGTTCACAATATCAAGCTTTTCTTTGTAAGCTTAAAGACTGGAAATCAATTTTTTTAAAACTGAAGCTTAAATTCCAGAACACTATTCTGCAGCAAGGACAAATGAGACAAAATTCCACATCTGGGAATCACAGAACAAATACACGTCCCTATTTATAGTCATACTTAGTTATTAGATAGCATTTTTCATCTCTAGATATTAGAACTACCACAACATTTTCCCCTTCCTTACTTTTGTGCTCCAATATAAAACATTGAAGCATTTAAGCAGACTCACCCTCTAGATTTTCCACACAGGAGTTGGACATGAATGCTGAATGTTGAGTCCATTTCTCTGCTGAACCTGATGGCTGGTATTCCAGGTCAGAGATAAAATTGTCTGTGTCAGAGAAGAAGACAGACATAACTACTGACTGGCCTAAACCAAGAAGTCACAGTTCACTCAGCCAGGAAGTGGATTTCCCTGATTTTTTCCTATAATAGTACTGACTTGCCAGGTCAGAGGAAGTACCCAGTTTCATTCAAGATAACAGTGTATTTTGAGGTGAATATCACTTTGTAAATTAACAAATATCTTATTAAAACAACGTTGATTACCTAACAGGTAGCATCCCAAATTCACGCTACATAACTTCAGTTTTTTGCATCCTGTCCTTGTGAAAGTTTTCAGTTAAAATAATCATGTCCAAAGTCAAGTTTTCATTTTTGTGTTAACCTCCTAATTTTCTTTGTGGTGTAGTTACAGCAGCACAAACTACTAAATATTTCTTTCTCCCTGAAAAATCCCGCTGAGAGGCGGCCAATAACTCAGAGAAAAACAAAAGAAATGAGGATTTCTCTTGACTTCAAAGGAGGATTACATCCATTACAGTAAGTTATTTATTTTACCCAATAATGATCAAGCTATCTGAACAAACATCTCCTTGTTTTTTCCTGAACATATCCTCCCATCTGTGGTAATCCAGCCAGGACACCTGACAGTAAAAGTTAAGTACCAGGAAATGGACACTGATCCTGGTACTACTAATACAGACTGACAGCTATGACATGAATAGGTGTTCCTAAGGAATTATCAAAAGATGTTAATATCTGAGATGAAGCAGGGATAAATTGAGAAAATGCTCAGTGCCCAGTTTAACCTTCCAGAAGAGAGCTCGTTAAGGGTAGAATATTGCATTAACCTACTCCAGCATGTTCATTTGGTAGTGTTTTGCAGATGTACAACTAGTACCAAGTTGGGTTTTTTTTAGGTAGCTGTAAAATTTGTAAAGTGTGTGTGTGGTGGAGGAGAGATTTGATTCAGTACAGACAGGTTATTTAGGAAGAAAGGTTGAAGGAGGAACTCAGGCAGTTGGTATTCTTGATCAAATAAAATATGCATGCAACTTTTAGGAGAAAAGGATAAGGAGAGAGGACAACTAGTTCTCTTTAAACAGGCCTAGCTAGTGAGAGGAGAGAGTTCTATCAAGTGGGTGGGCACCATGACCAACAAGGAGGTAGATCTTTCCTTTAAAAATCAAAGAATTCAGGATGGAGGGGGATGCTAATCTGGGACCTAAGGCAGAAAATTGCCTTGAGGAACTAAGACTAAAGCAGTGGTTCTCAAACTTCTTGTAGTGGTGACCCCTTTCCCAGACTGGGCCTCTAAGCGCGACCCCCTCCAGGGGTCAGGCGGGGTGGGCGTGCCTGCAGCCCACCGTGGCAGGGGCTGGTATGGGGGGGGTTCCAGCAGCCCCCCAAGGCAAGGGTTGGGATTGAGGGGGGTTCCAGCAGCCCCACGGAGGCGCCGGCAGCCCACCGCGGCAGGGGCCAGGCTCACGGGGGTGCCGGAAGCCCACCTCTGCAGGGGGCCGGGGCTGGGTTGGGCACGTGGCAGTGCTGGCAGCCCACCGCAGCAGGAGCCAGGGCCTGGACAGGGCTTGCGGGGCTGCCAGCAGCCCGCCGCGGCATGAGCCGGGACCAGGTTCGCGGGGCCACCAGGAGCCGTGGCCGGGACTAGCCTTATGGGGACGCTGGCAGCCCGCCATGGCAGGGGCATGGGCTGCCTGCAGCAGCAGGGGCCGGATGCCAGGAGCCCGTGGCAGCAGCGTTGTTCAGGGCTGGCTGCTGGCAGCAGGGGATCGTGACCCACACAGAACTGGCTCGCAACCCCTAGAGGGGTCCCGACCCCCACTTTGAGAACCCATGGACTAAAGGGAGCACCGCTACAGCAAAGCATGTTGGGGCAGAGGCTTAAGATTTCATTGGGGTAGGCAAGAGATCCTTTTAAAAAGTCTCTTGATGCAGAGGGTGAAAGCAATTTGATCTTTAAAGAATACCAACACTATGCCAACCTTTGAGTAGGGAGGTACACTGTTTGGGCTACCTTAACAAGGTATTTCTTCTCTTACTACCATCTGCCTGGCTACAGTGCATGCAGATGCATCACCTGCAGATCTCTAAACAACATCTATGCATATAACAAAGGAGCACTGTTTACTTAATAATGTGCTTCTCTGTTCCCCTGGCAATTAAGAAATTACTACCATGTTATTCTCAATGTTCACACTATCATTCTAAACATCCTGAAAAAGACATCAATGCCAACTTGCCATCGCTCTGCTACCATAGATTCATATGTATCCTCTTCTCCATGAGTACACTGCTTGGTTTGCCATTGATGCAGAGCCTCCCCAAACATTCATGTCCATTACAAAAATCTGCTAGAGATATAAGGACGACTGTCTGTGAAGCTGAGATAATTTTGCTCTTATTGTGAGGCCAAATCTCTGTGTTAGGGATCCTAACAAGTCCAAGATTTCTCTGTCCCTTGAAAACAAAGGAAGCAGCTGTTGCAGTTCCCTGGAGTAGAATGGAAGTCATGGCATCAGACACTAACAGCAGATCATGTCCGGAGAAGGGGTGGATTTAGGTTTGATAATTCTGTTGTCCAAATTTTTCTGATCTTCCCTTTGATAAGCCCCCTGATTTTGTGCAGCTGTAATGCAGAAGTGGGTGGTTTCTGCAAGAATGTAAAGAAACTTCCTTTTGAACATTAATCCTAAGGACTTGACACGACCAAGATCCCTGCTATGTTGTCCTAGCCTCTGATTTTGCTTGGATGAGCCAATCATTCAGGTATGGAATGACAAACTTTTGAGGGGTGACCATTACCACTACCGACACGCCTTGGAAAAAGTGCTTAGAGGCCAAGATAAAGAGGAGGAACCTGCCAGGTAGCCAACATAATCTAGAGGAGCCTCTTATATGACCGAGCAATATACAAAACACAACCGTAAATTTTGTGGCTGCACCTTGGTTCTAACAGCCATCAATCCAGGGGACAATTCAGAGTCCAGAATTTTGGCTTGATATTTGAAGTCCTAAATGAGACTTGCCTCTGTTTTTTTTATAATGAAAGAATAGCTGGAATTTCTGATCCTCTAATGTGTGCAAAATAGTTCTGTTCAGGTAATAGTTAATGTTTGTTATGCCTTTTTAAAAATTCCAACATCTCCTACTATTGACACTTGAAAGAGACTAGCTGGAAAAACTGCATGGTAAACACACAATACCAGAAATGTTGCATGAGGTAATTCAGACCCATTGGGAAAAAAAACCCAGATCATTTCCCCAGCGATCACCACTCCCAGAAATAAGCAGGGATATAAAAACTTCACCTCAATCTAGCAGGACGCTTTCAAACTGGATTAAGATAATCCAGAACACAGAATTTTTAATCTGGAATAAGTGTCCATTCATGGAGTTATTCAGAAATCATCATCATCCCAGAATAGCTATTCCTGAATAACTCCATAGGTAGACGAGCCCCGGGGAGTAAACAGTGGGAGAAGTGTGTCTGTTTTGGATTTGTTTCTCTACTATTCAGCTGGGCCAAGATTTTCACATGTGATTATAATCAAATTTAGTGACCTAAAGGTGGACAGGTGATCAGCACTTTTCAGAAAGTAAGGCACAAAAACCCGAGGTACTGTATTCAAAATCACCACTGACAATCTTGATTTGGGACTAGGTGAATCCTACAAAAAATTCTTCAGGCAGCATTTGCTCAAATTTTTTTTTTTAAAAAATGCTTCAGCTGTAGCTGCATCTCTCTTGCATTTGCTTTGCATGAAGCATTTCAATGATTTATTTGCTTTTATTAAAATGTGCAGAAAACAGAATCTTAAGTTTGCATTCTTTAGTATAGACATCCAAGTAATTTTTTTTGAAATGGGAGAGCGCCTCGGAACTCTAGCACAGAACCTATTAAATGGTTCAGACAATCTGACAGTACACCTGACAACTAGGATTATGCACACGCATACAACTGATTTAATTGTATCACAGTCACAAAATAACAGCAGACAAAATAAATCTTATCCCCTAGTTTAAAAATATTTTCTTTAACAATGATGCCTTAGCTAGGGCCTAGGCAGCCCAGAAAAGAAAAGATTTAACATTTGTAAATACTTACATTTTTTAACTATTAATTCTGCCTAGGAATTCCAGAGGAGTAATCTGAAGGTTGTCTGATTATAGAAAAATCCTCATACCTCAGAAGAGAGAGAGACGAAAGCAATTCCATGTGATTTTGACCAAATCACAACCCATCAACACAGCCTGATTTTAGACTAATGCAGCATACTGTGCATAATAAATCCATAGAGGTAAGAGTTAACAATTTATAAAGTAAATACTAATGATGAATAAATAGGGAATTTGTGATCTGCTCAGAGCCTTCTTTCTAGTGGTGGAATCTCTAAACTGAGTTAGTTGTTCAGTGATAATACTCTTTGAAATTAGTTTTATATACAATTTTGATTGAGGTTATTGTGTCCTGGCTGAGCGATCACTGATAGCAATGAGCTCTAAGGCATTTTACTGTATTCCGTATTGCTCATCACATGATACATATTTTATATTTAAAAGGGCTTTCCTGTCATGCTCTTTCTGGAATTAAGTTAGGGATCTGTGATATCAAATACCATGAACCACAAGTGAGCAAAGTTACAGTCCTTTAGAATATGCACTCTGGTGCAGGGATTTTGTTTTTTGTTGTGCATACATTAAAGCCATGTACACTTACGGAAGTAGAGAGTCTGAATTGACCTACAAATCCATATTTCTGATATGTTTTCTACCTTAAATTCACAGATTATATTAACTGACAATTAGTGTTAAATTAAAATAATTTGTAAATAAGTAGATTCAAAAAGGAATTATTTCTTCAAAAATATTCCACTCTATTATATGATTTTAGATAAATTTGATATTATTCCCTTAAACGAGACTAAAAAAATGCTTAAGGTACTCCTGAACTGTATACTTAAAAGAAAGGCAGTGCTTTTATGTCAAATTATCCCTCAATTAGGAGATAAATTCCTTCGCCCATTGAACTGAAAAAGAGACTCCGTCATCTGGGTAAATTAAACTTCCAGAGGTAGGTAGAAAAGAAGGGCAGGAATAAATACTTGTTTGGGATAGTGACGGCATTATAAAATTAAGTTATTTGAGACCATTTGAAGACACTGTGTTGGGTACACACACCCAGGTAAAAGTGCAGTCAGTGAAGTGTATCTGAATCCAACAATGTGGTTCCCTCCTCCTCCCCGCATAGGTGCTGTGCATGCCACGCAGCATAAATGTGTAGCAGTCTGCACATTCTCTACATTTTACAGTCAGTGGTGCAGCACGGGTAAATTGAAATGAATCTGTGTTCTTTTTTAGCAAATGCGGTGGCATATGCTTTGTTCTGTACAGGATATTTTAAATAATTACACTTTTTAATTGAATTATTATTGATGGATTTATTAAGATTACCAGTAATCCTCAAGAACATGAAGGGAAAACTACAGCATGTTTCCTCTGATACTGGCCTTCCACTTGTCATTTACATGTAGAGCAGTAACAGCTGTGGGTATGTCAAGAGTCCCTGTACTACATAAGATTAGTTAGTGTAATATATTTAGCTTAGTCTTTCACAGCACACAACCAGCAAGTGCTATAGTATCAACTTTCACTACAGCAGTTGAAAGCAGCAGGCCAGGCTATAATTAACCCACATCCTTCTCTACTGGGGAACAACCAGCTGTGATTCTATTGGTTTGTGATCCAAAGAGGGCATAGGGCAATAGCAAACTATGAAGGACCTGGTTGACTGCCTTACAAGTTACTTTAGACCATTAAAAAAAAGATATAGAACATACTTATGGCCTTTGACAATTTCAAGGTTTAGATTATCTAGATGATATATTTTTTTTAATTAGAGCAATATAGTCTTAGGGTTTGTGTACTACAGGGTAGGCAACGTATGGCACACATGTCAAAAGTGGCACACAAGCTGATTTTCAGTGGCATTCACTTCCCAGGTCCTGGCCCCCGGCCTAGGGGGCTCTGCATTTTAAATTTAATTTTAAATGAAACGTCTTAAATATTTTAAAAACCTTATTTACTTTATATACAACAATAGTTTAGTTATATGTCACAGACTTATAGAAAGAGACAGTCTAAAAAGGTTAAAATGTATTACTGGCACGCAAAATCTTAAATTAGAATGAATAAATGAAGTCTCGGCACACCACTTCTGAAAGGTTGCTGACCCCCCCCTCTCCCCCCCCCGGTCTACTACATAGTGCATTAGTCTGCACAACAGGGGTGTGACCTGCAAGGCACAATAGCAATGAACATTTCATGGACTAACTGGCCCATGTGGATCCTGCTGGCATGCACTAAAAATTCCCTAGTGCGTCAGCAGAGTCCATGTGGGTCAGTTAGAGAGTAACATGCCAATATGCGCTAGAATTTACACTGCTCTGGTGTGGACTAATGTACTGTGTAGACAAGCCCTTAGAGTCTGTGTGCACAAGGTCCTGTATCCTCACCCCAAAAAAGTGAGATACACAAATTTGAACAGCATTTATCTGGCCTCTCCCTCACTCCACCGGCTGGCTAATATTTGAAATCAGACTCCCCCTTCATCTTCTTTCCAGCATATGACAACTGCTAACGCTGCCCCACTTCCAAGCCCTCAGAACAGCCATGGTACTTACCAGAAAGCAACCAGGAAAGGGTACAGCACTACATTTTATTGCAAAAGCACCCCAGTTTTTGAAGTATGCCAATTTAGGCAAAATCATGAGATGAAAAGAACTATTCTAACACAATTTTAAAAAATGAAATCAACAATGCTAGTACAGTGTAGTCAGTAAAGAACCTCATTTTTGAATATTTTCCAGGGTATAGTAAGATACTGTAAATTCAACCTCTGTGTACAACAGAAATTGAAGTCCTGCAACAAAGCTTAGGCCCAATGGGCTGGAAAATACAGAGCCTTACTGTATGTTTAGACAAATCAGTCAGTTTATGGAACACTAGTCCAAAGGAGGCAGTTTTTGTTCCCTTATTTCTTAAGCAGGATTTTCAAGTATTAGATTTCTTACTTCAGCGTTCATATAGTGTTCACTTTCCAATACATTCAAATTAGCTTGCTATTATTATTACACTTCTGTGAAAATTACTAGACTCAGTCTGTGAAAGCTGGTGAATAGCTTCTCTAGATAATAGTATTGATCCCTAGACCAGCTAGCAAAGGATCTCAATCATCAGTGCTTTCACACAACTGAACATATCCCCTAAAAGACTAAATTATTCATCACAATACCATTATAGGAAACTGAATTAGGGGAAAAAGTTGAACAGATGTGGACTATATCTTACAAAGCAGCTCCATCATTTTACGTACAGAAAATTGTTAGATGAAATCTAGTTATGGATTTATTAAAAAAACGCATCTGTTTTCTAATCTACACCTTAATGTAATGAGGATACAACACATAAGGACGTGAAAAGGGATTAGCAAAAAGGTGATCATACTCCGATACTAAACACAACCCACGGTTAATATAACCTCCTAAAAATGATTAATTTACAATTATATATATTATCCAAATCCACAAAAAGAAATGAAATTTACATGATGCACACTCAGAAGTAGAAATACTCAAAAGCTTAAGTTTCAGATGACCAAAAAGAGTATTTCAAATTTTAGTTTATAAAATGTCTCGCTTGTAAACTGGAAAGCCATAAAAGTTAATAATAATTTGCTACAAGTTAACAGAATGAAAAAATGAAGAAATGCTGCAGATCTCCACTTGACACACTGCTGCAAACATTCTGAACTAGAACGACCAGATTTTCTAGATAAAAGACTGGAACACCTGTCCTGAGGCAAGAGCACACAGGGTACTGTGTCAGAGGGTGATAGATGTATATGGCAAAGACTAAATCAAATGCTGAATCCTACTGTCTTCAGCCAAGCAATCTCCATCCCTCTGTCTCCATTATCTGAAGGATCTCACACACTGTGTAGGGAAAGGGTGGTTTGAGTCAATGGGAAGAAAAGGATGTCAACTTGTAACACACCTTGAGAACCACCTGAACTTACGCAGCCTGCTGTCAGTTTCACCAGCTCAGATGATCAATGGTTCTGAGATGGCCAATGTGCACAAGTTTTTAAGACTGGAACAACACTGGTCCTCAGGAACACAGGGCCATTCTTTATTTAGAGTGGCACACAATATAGTTGGCTTTGAAACGGCTACATCTTCCAAAAAGTAAATTTTAAGTGAAGCTTTTTCAAGATCTGTTAGTAGTTATGTTATATTTAAAATATAAATCATAATTCAGCCCATATGTGCCCATAAAACAAATTATGGTGCAAATCAAAGGAAGAACACTTAGCTCCTCTAATTACAGGAATTACACCAAATGTGCAGTACATATACAACAAGCAGTAGGGTGGACAAAAATGTGACTGCAAGTTTTGTGGATGGAACCTATGCCTGCAAGAGCCTGTTTTGTTGAAAATATGTTGCTTACATTATTGCTCTAATGAGGTTTCTAATGTCAGCAGTATTTTACAAAATCCCAGCCATCAAAAGTTGTATCCACTTACCATCATCTAGTGTGATGTCTTGCAATCCAATTGTTTGAAAATTTAACTCTCGATCCTCAGGTTCTGGTTTAATATTAACAGCTACCCCGTCTGATGAAAATGGAGATGATTCGCATACACTGTGATGTACTAAAGATGAAGCTGCATGAAGACCTCCCAGTCCAGGACTATGTTCTTGAGGGGAGTGTTGTCCTGAGTGACTTATAGCTGTTGGGGGAGGAGATGAGGCAGTTCCTGAGCTAGGAGACTGGTATGGCATAGGTTGTAGCTGAGGAGAAGCTGGCCCCGACAGTGGCGAATGAACCAAAGGATGGGAAGCTGTTGGGGATGGTGATGAAGCAGATCCTGGGTTTGCAGAATGGTATGTGACTTGCTGCAACTGAG
Organism: Sternotherus odoratus; assembly: GCA_032164245.1. Lineage (NCBI taxonomy): Eukaryota > Metazoa > Chordata > Testudines > Kinosternidae > Sternotherus > Sternotherus odoratus. The sequence goes on along the minus strand of JAVMKO010000014.1, from coordinate 26,835,990 downwards.
AGGAAGGTTGCCCAATGGGTTGAGTCATTGCAGAAGAGACAGAACCCTGCCCAGTATTTGGACAGTGGTATCCCATTGACTGCAGATGAGGTGATGATTGTCCTGAATGAGCTGGATGTGCCAAAGGATGTCCTACTGTACATGAAGTTGTCACTGAGCCAGGATTTGAAGAATGGTACTGCATTGGTGGCAGAGGTGGGCAGCTAAGATTTATCAAATGAGGTACAGCTGCATCTTGTTGAAATGAAATAGCATCAAATCCTTGGCTGGAGGCAGAGTTCATGGGAAGACCAGATTGTCCATTGTACACAACATTAGATTGCATAGGCTGGTAGGAAGGCCTCACAGGAGGTGTTGATGTTATTTGGAAAGACTGGTGAACCACAGGAGGCAAAACATGACATTCATCACCTGGACTGATGTTTCTACCTTGTATGTGAGACAAATGGGATACTGGTGATGTCACCATGGATGTATACGGTTGCTGAATCGGGCACGCAAGGCTCCTGGGTGATGTAGACAGTAAATTATCGTGCGTGTGCCCTGGATCTGCTGAAGACAGCTGAGTTCGGATGGAGTGTAGGCCCTGAACACTGCCAGTATGAGCCAGGGACAAAGATGGAACGGCAGACAAATCCATTTCATCTCTGTGCTCTTGTTTCATTAAAACTAGAAAAGTGAATAAAAATCAAAATTATACCTTACAATCTACTTCACTACAATGTGACTCAGTATATGCTCTAATTACATAGGACTTATGTGTAAATATCATGCCACTACTTTTGTGTTTCTTACATACTCAACTTCTTTTCCCCCCCTCTTACCATTTCTTTTGTCTCACTCTTCATTTCTCTCTTCCATTCCTGAATTTGTGCTTCTTGTCATGCTGGCCTCTATGCCTGAAACATTTTCCCTTTTCTTATCTACTCAGTATTTTCCTTCAGCTCCCTCTTTCCTCATCAGTAACCCCCAGGTTTCTCCCTCTCCTGAACTATTGCCCTTTGCTTTGTATTGGCTTGGAAAGGAAGCGAGTGGTTACTGTACTATTACTGGCCAGGGGACTAAGCTCAGTAGACTTGAATTAATAAAGGACATTGGGAGCCAACCAGTGAGCTTCACTGACAATGTTCTGACAAGAAGTTCAGCACCAATCCCCACATACAGGGGAAAGGGTTACGAAACTATTACCAGAGGCTCCAAATTATACCTCCGCAGATCTAAAAGTTTTGACAGCACAGCAATATTGGATAGGAGTATGATTGAACTATGCCAGAAGATCTTCTACTGTTGACCCAATTATACTGTTAATTATACACCATAATGATATATTGCAAAGCTGGAAAATATTAACCAAATAAATTAATAACATTAATTTAAAAAAATCTTGTAACAGAGCCTTAGGAAATATCTAAGTATTTTCCCTTTTAACCAGGGGTCTCAAACTCAAATGACCATGAGGGCCGCATGAGGACTAGTGCACTGGCCCGAGGGCCGCACCACTGACACACACACATACCCTCGCTGCCCCGGCTCTGCCCCCACTCCACCCCTTCCATGAGGACTAGTGCACTGGCCCGAGGGCCGCACCACTGACACACACCCTGCCCTCGCTGCCCCGGCTCCGCCCCCACTCCACCCCTTCCAAGAGGTCCCACCCCTGCCCCACCGCCTCCTCTGAGCACGCAGCTCCCCATTCCCTCCTGGAAAGCGCTAGGCACCACCAACAGCTGTTTGGCAAACAAAGCAAGAGCAATATAGGAAGTCCAGAGCTAGAAACACGCGCGGCCCAGCCAGGCAGCAGAGAATCCTCCACTTCTGGCCCCTCCATCCTGCAAATTGCTATGGGGGGACCGGGGGGGGGGGGGCAGGAAGCTTGGCGGGCCGCAGGGAAGGGCTTTGCGGGCCGCATGTGGCCCCCGGGCCGCATGTTTGAGACCCCTGCTTTTAACCTTGAAAACCTGAGACGAGATCCAACTACTTCAGTTCTGAAGAACCATTTCTGGATATTCCAGAATATGAGACATGGAGTGTATAAGTCAGCAAATTCACAGGTAAGAAGGAAGGTTTCCCATTTACCTCCCCTCTCCAGTCTGACAGTCTGTACAGTGGAATGCAGCCGAGGAGCAGTTACAAATGGAAGTTTGGATGGGCTCCAATTATGGAGGACAAGCAATGACCAATCAGCTGAAGCAGTGATGGTAGCAGCAGCTGCTACTGTTCCACCTGCCCCTGCAAGGTACCTTTATGAGATCTCCCTGTGTGATCTCCTGTGTGCCACCTCGGTGATCTAATTTCTAGCTCACCATGGACCCTGCCTTCATGCCAGTCAAATGGACTAGATTCATGCCTGCAGTGCTACAAGGAGATCCGGAGGATGCTTTCTTGAAGCCATAAGCTCCTGTCTGCAGGTGGGACAGTCCAGTCCCAAGGCTCCTGAATAAAAAGAGTAAGACTTGAGCGGTATTCTACCAGCAGGATAAAGGGTAATGCCCATAGTACAGACTGCCAGACATGGAAGGGGTGTAGAGTGAGAATTCATGTGGAAGTTTGGGAGAGGAAGAATGGATAATTATGAAATACTACTTAACTGATTATGGATATTTACACTGTAAATTAGTCAAACAGAAAAAGTCTCTTTCAATTAAGTAACAGTTAAGATATTTTAGCAGCTTTACCCCATTATTGCAAAAGAATTATTTTTAGGTATCTACAATACTACTTTCAAGAAAACTTCAAAGAAAAAAAAATTGCCCTTTTGAATTGAATGGGTCCTAGATGTAAAGTTCCTAAAAATTTCCTGAGGAAAGGAGGAAGATTGGCCTTTAGGTAGACTGAGTAACAGGCTTTTCAACATCACTGTCTCCTAAGCATTCAAATCTGTCAAGACAGAATGTCTGATAGATGGCGGTCAGTGCTTTTAATGTGGGTGGTGAGATGTTGGAAGCTAGATTTAGAGGGCAGCACTGCTAGCCTCTCTATTAGGCCATCTCATGATTTGGTGTTGATATCCACAGCTAACCATGGCTATGCAGATCATGGAACCGACATTCCAAGAAGAAAGAGGTGAATCTCAAAAGAGGTTCCCTTAAGTAGGTCATTGTTGATCTTAATGGAATCAACAATTAGTCCTCAAGGAAGTATTTGTGGACCCGAGTGAAGCTGCTGGACCTCAATTTGCACATGAGATAATGGTAAGGTTGATTTTGAGGGCCCTACAAATAGACACCTCTATTTTGAGGAGTCTTTCTGCCTGAAGGAATAATGGAAGAAGGTTCTCTATTAATATGGATGGAATGGCATTCAAGTTTTCTTGCCCCACCTCATGCCTCTAATCCCATAAGCATATTTAGTATATAGCAATGTATGAGCAAACCCCCCTCCCCCCCAAAAAACCCGCTTTGGTTTGCACTGAAAAATCTGAAGTACTACAACATTATTCTAGCAAAGATTTCCAAAGTTCCACCGATAACGAAGCATTCCTTTGCACCCATAGGTATGGATATGTGCTTTCAATAATTATCTTTTTTATATAACACCTAGAATGATTCCCCCCACACTCCCCCGACCCACCAGATGCTTATTACCATGCCTACACAGACTTATTTCCTATTTCCTCTCAGCTCCAGGGTTCTTATCAAAAGCAGTCACAGAATTGTAGGTTGACACATTCTTCATTAGAGTCCCCCTGCTTCGTTAATCCAAAGGCCAAGTTTAACCGATAATCAAGGGCTATTACTTATAAGCACAACAGCTTTTTCTTGCCAACACCTGTACCAATCAATTACTGGCTTACAGCATGCATGTTGAAATGAAAACAGGAAACCCTTCAAGTGGGTGTTAAGGGTTGCTGTAATATAGTTTCAGTTATAACTTCACTTCCTATTTATTTTGGATACATTTTAAGCTGGTATGTTCCATTACTCATTCCAATAATTCAAAAGTAGTTTTTTTCCCCCCCAATAAAGAGCCACCTTAAGTTTAAGAATATTTTCAAGCAGCTGACATTCTTTTAAAAATGTGATAAAGTTACCGGTACTTTAAATACTGTTTGAAACTACTGCTATTGTAGTGATAATTCATACAAAGTTAACTAGATAATTGTAGAACACTTAATTATGCTTAAATGTACAAAATGTGTAACTTTTGGTGTAAAATAATAATTCAATTGTCAGTTTACAGTGACTATTAGGAGCATCCATTAGTTTTTTGATATATACTTGTGTATGTCAAGTCCTCCAATTTCACATAAACAGCATGTACAAAGCAATGCTGAAGGGAACTTACAGCTATCTCTGGTTCTTGATGAACTCCTGACTGTTAAGAGCAGTCTATTAGGAACTTTAAATCCATTTGAAAAGCCATCCAAAAAGAATAAATGTTACATATTCTGCAGTATGATTTTTCCCAATACCAACACTCTTGCTAAGATAGATCAACTATAGTATGTCATTCTGACAAAGTTCCAACACTAGCTCTATCCACACTGCAAGATGTCAATGGAGTATATATTTTTTTCCTATCTCATCTGAAGTCAAAAGTTGTATTTTGACTATTGAGAGAGAGACTGGGGATGAGCTATTCCTCTATAATCTGTGACTGTACTCTTGGAATTCACTACATAGTATCACTAAGTGGAGTCAGAACAGAATCATGAACAACAGTGACCACTGAGAATTCACACTCCATGTGGCCAAAAAGCTATAGGAATAAAAAGAATTAAATAATGTTGTAAAAATATAGTTGCCAAAATAGAAATTCTTAACCTATTCCTATTTCTTCATACCACTACATTGGATTCAAATTTCTGTTACGAAATTACACAAATTCTTAATTGGAAATTCACAAACTGAAAAAATCTACTTATCAAAGGGAACATTTTGTATGGTATCTATGAAATACATTAATTTTAATAATTTTTTTAAAGTGCACACTAACTAGCTTACAGTACGATGCAGTAGCTGTGTGTACCTGGTGTATAAGTAAAACGTTGAGACTGGCTTTTTTTCCTCTTCCCATTGCAAAGATAAAACTGCACCTGGATTGCAGCTGTAATCGTTTTGTTATGGTACGGAGGAACTTCAAGAACAATGTTAGCCTAAATTAAAGTTGAAAGAAGATAGCATTACATTTAAAATGTAAATGAAATACGCCTGTTAAATAAAGAATACTGCATGAGTGCGGACTGCAGTGCTAATTCAAATGGGGATTTTTAGTTGGATGAAGCTACTACTTCATGCATCTTCTAAACAGTAAAGCAGAAACATAAAATAAAATTTAAGAACGGTGATGTGGGAGACATTTGCATACTCTAACGATTACATTTTTATTTAAAAATACGCTTATGTGAAGTATTAATTTATCCTCATGAGCATATGAATGCCATATTAGCAGACACTACATTTCATACCGCTAATCCCACTGGCAGGAGTCTAATACAATAAAAATTACTTCTCACCTTAACAGTTATTCTAAATTTCCCCTTTTAGTTTTTCAAAAAAGATCATTTTCTTAGAAAGCAACAACCTAGTAACTGGCTTATAGTGTAACAATTTAGAAAAAGTCTTCAGATGAAGTATACTGTAAAACTTGTTCATATGTCCTACTAAACTTTACAATAAAAGACAAAACTGAAAAGACAATAAAAAACAATCCCTTCATTAAACAAAAACAGCTTTCTAAAGAAAGAAAAATAAGTTACTCACCCCTTGACACTTTTCCCTAATTATTTTCCCTTCTACTTCCCACTGAGGTCGTCCATCTGTTGAGAGAAATTAAGTTTACAAGAAATTCAGGCAAAAAAGCATTTTCTGAAATACACAGACTGAAAGTGAATGCAATTCAAAATATTAAAAACTTTAGTTACAAGAGGATATTGCAGTTATTGTAAACAGATTCTAAGATCCTTAAATGTTCCTCCTCTTTATATACTTTGATTAAATTACATTAAAATTTTATTTACAAACAAATCTGTATCATTAAGGATTTCTGCACAGATTATATTATGGGTTGACACTACAGTCAGAGCATGTATAGTTAGTTCTTCACACTGATATTCTTTGAATAGGAGGTGAACATATTCAGGTTTTCCACTGATTTTAAAATATCAAGTAAATTAAAATAAATTGTAAAATGTAATGGTCACATCCTTAACTGTTGTGTATTAGTGTTAATGTATGGTGTCATTTAACAAGGTGAATATCTGGCCCATTCTACTTAATTTATATGGACTAATTAAAATCTGTTTAAATATATTTATAAAAAACCATTCGCATAAAAGTACTATTTAATAAATTAGCACTATACTGTCATTTCATTATTCCCCAAATTAGTTAATCCTGTATTTTTATTTTAAAATGGTAAAAGGTGATCTATATACCATAGATATGGAACTGCTGGTCAAGAAAGAGAAGGGCATATGAGTTAATGAAGACCCCCCCATCACGTCTTTAATATTTAAAGCAACAGCAAAGGTTTATTGGAAATGAATGACCTACATGGTGAAGTTGACTACCCAAGGAGGAGAGACTACCCAAGGGGGAGAGACAGGAGAAGTAATGGGGAAGGTACAGCAAGATTGCTCCCTTATATAAAGGCAAGTTATACACAACGCTTGAACTTCCCTTGAATTAAAGAGCCCAGGATAAAGCTCAAACCAAAGAAGAACAGAAAAGTTTTGCAAAACTAAATAAGCCTTCTAAAAAGCTGCTACAATACGCCTAACAGACAACTACTTCAGGACTAGAACAAGAGGAGAAACATTTTCTTTAGATACGTTTTAAACTACAGCTTTCATTTCAAGTACTTATTTCAATAGTATACAGATGAATATATTATTCAACAGTCAAATCTGCTTACCCCACCCTATAATAAGTAGGACTTCAGGAATTTCCCACTATCAAAGACTCTGCTAGCAACTGTAGGTTAATTTGTTTCTATTGTATATTGTATGAGAGCAATTTGAAGTTTAGTGCATTCATGTATTTTAGAAAAACTAAACTTTTGTGAAAAAAATTGTAAATGCCTTTAATAAAAAGTATATTAAATAAATGAATATTTGCAATGCAAGCACCTTGAATGGACTTTACTAACAATATACGGCAAGAAATTGGGCCCTTCAGTTCTCAAGTTACTTTTGGGGGAATTCTGTGCCAAAAAATTGAAAAGTTTGGCACAAAATATTTAACACTATGCTTATTTTTTCAATTATTCTGTTTCAATTATTTTTGTAATTTATTTTAAAATACCTGTCAGTAAGCAGGTCTGTACAATACACAGAGAACAAAAAAAAGATTTCCTGAATGTTTTTGACAAATAGATTCCTTACTGGACATGTTAATACAGAACTCTGAGTAATTCATTTTAAACTACAATACAGAAACGTATTTCCTGCATCCCTCAGAACAGGGGTGGCAAACTTTTCGGCCCAAGGGTCACATTGGGGTTGCAAAACTGTATGGAGGAGTGGGTAGGAAAGGCTGTGCCTCCCCAAAGAGCCTGGACCCTGTCCCCTATCCGCGCCCTCCCACTTGCTGGCCCCCACTCCCACCCCAGAACTCCTAACCCATCTAATCCCCACCCTGCTTCTTGTCCCGACTGACACCCTCTTGGGACCTCCTCTATCCACCACCCTGCTCCTTGTCCCCTGACTGCCCCAATCCCTTTCCACACCGCAAGCCCCCCTCCCCCCCCCCGACAGGCCCCCAGGGACTCCCACACCTATCTAACCCGCCATCCAAGGAGTATCATCTTTATTACTCTGTATACCAGTGGAAACCTTGAGAAAAAGAATAAAGAAGATGTACATGTAGGATTAATTTTTAGGCACTCATACATTTGCTTGACTCCTTATGCATGCAAATATCCAATATACATGCACAATTTGGGTATTTATATGCAAGCAAGTGGCCACCTTAGCATCTAGCTCTTTACATACTGCAAATATCTGATTCGTGCACACATCTGGCATTGTACTTACCTATGCAACTTATGCACAAGAAAATATATGCTTGCAAATTCAAATGCTTAATTTTAAACAGACAAGCCATATGAACCATATTTTTAAAGATCTATTGATGCCTTAAAGTACTCTTTGGGAAAAAATATTTTATGTAGACACCATTCTTGACTACCGAAATTTTTGTTTTAATCCTCTGCCTCTTAATTTTTTGACATACTTGTGTGAACACAAAATTATCTATTTACCAATTTGTTCATGATGTTTATTCCTGCAGCAGAGGTCTTGCCTAACATGAGCAATTAACACATGGCCTCATTTCTCGATTGACAGAACTGGGGTAGTAAACAGATCTTTAGGCTAAAAACAGAGCATCTCTACTAAATAAGATATATAAACTGGTCAGGAAGCTAAAAAGACAATGTCTGAGCCACCTAATATAAAAGGGAGAACACCCAAGGACTCATTTACTAGCAAAGAACAAGATAAAGTTAAGAATGTAGATATGAGGTAAAGACTAGGTTGAGTGCGGACAATGCATGGATAGAGCATGCCACACAGGGAATGGTTCCTGCAAAGTAAAAGATCTGATGCAATGCACAGTAAATGCAATGTAATGTGCAAACATATACAGAATGCTTCTTGCTTTATATAACTTGGATGTGTGGAATGCCCTGTACCCACCCACTATGTTTAAGTCTGATCAACTCAGCACAGTTTGCTGTATGCCAAATCAAGGAATTTGAGTTACAAAATCTGGCATTAAACTGAGTTTTTTGGATCCCAGAAAACTGGATGAAGTATTCTCCCAGAATTGGACAAGGTGTTCTCGATAAGCTGTATAGAAAAGGTCTCTGAAGGAATCCCAACAATTCATCACCTGAAAGTATGATATCACAGCTAATTCCTAAGCAGCAATTAAGTCACAGGCAACACGACTCGAATGGTGAACAAATAACTGGAACAGCCGTCAAATAGTTCACTGTTTTGTTTCATACAAATTTTTTTAATAGTAAAACACAAGAGAAGGGGAATGCATAATATAACAGTGTATAGACAATACTTTTGCTACAGTTCCAAGTTTTCAGTGAGGGACCAGTTGGTTTGTAATTATCTTCCTGAGGCAGCAACTGAACTATTTTCATTTCTGGCAGCTAACCCACAGAACACAGATCACCAAAACAAACTGAAGTTTGAGATTACAACTTCCAAAGGTTTTAATGCATTTACCACTGAAAAATTCATAATTCCAGAAATTCTTTTCAAAACTAAAAAAGGGAACTTACCTTGTCCTTTTTCAAGGAATATAATTTTTGATTCTGGAAGAAAATTAGATCCAGTCATAATCATTTCATGGCCTCCATTTACTGAACAACTGTTGATGCTGTATTTTTCTATCTGAGGAAGTTCTTGAGCAGATCGCTGAGCTAATTTTTAAAGAGGGTTGAACAAGGAAAAAATGTTTTACTTTCATATTTTGAGTCAAATTGAAATTACTAAACGAAGGCTGATCAAGTAAGAAAACATGAAACTTTGCAGCAGGTTAACTGCATACATTGGATTCACTTTTCCGTTTAGTGAACTCTGTTTAAAGTATCTCAAACTATTTTAAGGTCAAAATAATTATTAGCAAAAACTACTTAATATTCTATATCTCACACATTTTGGCATTCCCACACCTGTATTTTACAAATGAATATCACAAAGAACGAACTGTTGAATTAGAAACACTGCTTCTTAGTCTCTAGTAAGGATGTACAAGCTGCTTTGACATTTAAATATATAAAGTATTGTTACGTAAAACCCAAAATGATACTGATTCTCTTATGTAGAAACATGATTATTACGTTTTACATGAAAAAGTGCATTAAGTACAAATTTTGCTCTTCCCAAATTTCCACTTATTTTACATGAATTTCTTTATTAACACAATTTAATATACTGAAAAGCTTTTAAGGAAATTTTAATACTTAAAAATCTACAATGTTCTAACTACTCTCTAAATATCTTCAGTTAGTAATCCACTTAGGCCATGTCTACTACTGGCTGGGTTGGAAGGTAGAGATCGATCTATTGGGGATCGATTTATTGCGTCACGTCAAGATGCGATAAATCGATCCCAAAGTCGACGCCAGAACTCCAGCTTGCCAAAAGGCGCAAGGGAGAGTCGACGGGGGAGCCCACTGTCGACTGCTGCCGCCGTGAGGACGGCAGGTAAGTTGACCTAAGACGCATCGACTTCAGCTACACTATTCAGGTAGCTGAAGTTAGGTATTTTAGGTTGATCCTCCCCCCAGCTAGTGTAGGGAGGCCTTAGTTTCAAAAACAATTTCACAGCTGTAATATCCCAGTGGATTCTTCTGCCTAAAATTCTACTGACACATGGAAATGAAAGCTATTGCAACTGTAATTAAGAGATTAAGTGTGTGTAAGAGACTAATTATTACAAAACTTACAGCATTCAACAGGTATGGAAGCAATCTGTAGAGACAACACTTTTCCACTAGGCTGGGGGATATGAACACGAAACACAAGTCTCACTCTGGTATTCTTTCTTCCAATATCTGTCTCTCCTTTACGAAGCTCTATATCTGAATTGCGGAGTTTCAAAATACCTGCACAATCAATACTAGAGGATAAAGGGAGAAGAAGGGTTAGAAGACAGATGGAGGAAAAGAAGTCAAATATTACTAAGCATCAAAAAACATATCCCAAAGGTCTCAGTTTAACTCTTGTTAAACTAGAACTAAAAATAACTCCTAATTTTGTTCTTTGCTTAGGTAGCTGCTACCATGATGCTTTAAATTAGGGCAAAAAAGGAAGCTATGGATTTCAGCTGTAGAGTTACAATTTGGGAACTTACATCTCCTGTCCTTTTTGACTTTTAAAAAGTAAAAGATCAATTTGTATTATTGTTGTTGTTCCTCCTGATGACGGTTTTGAAACAAGTCACTCATAAGTGACAGCCATGTACAATTCTGCATGGGAAACAGTGTCATAAAATGGCCAAACCTGCAACCAACTGACCTAACAAAACTCTTCCTGAAATTCCAAAATAACTCGTCTCAGATAAACAATAATTGCTATGTAGTCAACTGAATAATAGGTGAGAGATACTGCACAGCACTGTTATGAGACAACAATAGAAGACCACTGAAGGCATTTTATGGAAAAATTCAAATAAAGTTATACACATTAAAACCAGTAACTAAATAAGCTCTGTTGCTGCATTATATGGTAGTCCATATTTTTCTTCGAAAACCCCCAGCATTTAGAAAAAAAATTCTTACACATACTGAGCAATTATATAAGTTTAGCCAAATAAGTATATATGCTGAAATTCATTCATGTAAAAACAATATATGGTGCTCACTTGGCTTCTATATAGTATGGTGTAGCATTTTAGATGGGCTAACAGATTCCCTCTTTGTTCATTAAAACAATACATAATCATTCCATTTCAGATTTTGCAAAAGGGCCTGAAGAAGAGTTAGGAGAATAACTACAGGTAGGAAAAAAGCATATTTTTTTTTAAAAGCTTGCTGGCAGGAAAAAACATAAGACACTACACTACATATAGTACACAATTAAAAATCAAAACAATTAAGGATATGTCAAGGTATCTTAAAGAATTACACCATTTTCAACCTTGTATTGCTTTGAAAGGAACAGACAATTAACGTGCTAGTTTGGGAGAAATGCTTCTACACACCTGGCTGACATATTATTTTCAGGAAGAAGTGGAATTTCTAGTACTTTTGTGCTGGAAATTATTATCTCTTGGCTAGCAGTAGCAACTGTTTTCCCAGTGATTCGGTGCACCTGGTAGAATGCATGAGGTCGTAAGTAGCGATCATCTGCTGTTCCAATGAACATCTGTAGGTTTACTGGCTTCTCAGTGTAGCCTATGAGCTGATAAAAACAGATACAATTCCAAAGCTTTAACTGGACTTAATGGTGTTTGTATTTGAGTCAAATTACATTTTTATTTGTATATATAAACAGAATTAAAAAAGGAAAAATATTAAAGCTATTAATATTTATTCAGACCTTGAAACTTTTTCAGCCTCTGATGTGGCATGACAAACGATTTTACAAGCAGCAAACTATGTATAGATTGCTTGTCCTTCAGAACAGATATAGGAGAACAAATATTACAACAAAGTTTGTCAGGGCTTGTTTACATTAATATACTCTAGAAAATTTATCCAAAATAACCAAAAGTGTGAATTTAAAGTGGATTAGTTAAATTGCATTAAACCCACACGTGGACATTCTTATTCAGAATTAAAATTAGTTTATTTCATTTTGGGAATGAATTAAGGCTAGAGTCAAATTAAGGCCTCTGCAATTCTGAATAAGAGCATAAACTAAATGAAACCTGTGTATATAACGAATCTACTTTAAATTCACATTTCTTGTTAATCTGTATTAATTTTCCCAAGTGTGTCTATGTACACAAGCAGTGAGAATGAATGGAAGGAGTTAAAGCTCCTTAATTATTTTGAATTTTCTTAGAAAAATAGGAAGAAGCAAATTATGATTTTGGAGTTTCCTCCGTTTAATAGTTTATTAGTGAGTTTCTGCAACTTTTGAATTTTAAAAGAAAATAAAATTATCCACACTTATGAATTAGTATTGTCAAAATTAGCCTACTTCCGTAGCAGAAAATGCAAAATTAAATAATTGGAAACTAAATGTTTTCAAAGTTAGATATTTCAGGTAACTGAAGCTATTCCAAAGCCAGATTTTTATCATTTTCCCTACGTATCTTCTTTATATATATAAAAAGATAAGGACAGGGTTTCTAGTCTTCACCCTTTCGGGGTGCTTCAATTGTGAAGCAGCTCCACATGCAGAGAAAGTCTAATCATTAGAAACAACTGGTTCAGAAGAGATTGAACTGGTCACAACTCAGCCAGTAAAAGCCTCCTCCATTAAGAGGAATAGATTGCAGGTAGCATGAGCGATTAAGCAGATCTATAAGGATAACTTCTTGGAGAATGTGCCTTCCCACAGTACCTAATTGTACCAGATATTTGGCATATCCCAAAGATTCTTGGTCTCCAGCTTTTATCATTTAGATTGTCAGTTCATCTTTACCTGCGGCTTTTCTTTCCTTCATCTGGTGAACTGCAAAAAATGTCAAAGAACCAGCTATACTATTACTAACTAATGAAGTGGAGAGTAGTATGACTAACTATTAAAAAGAAATGAGGATAAAGTTGAGAAAAATCTGAAGAGGACAACTGCTAAAGTTTTATCTCAGGCCGAGGTGGCTAAGAAGGGACTAAAGATGGTTCAGCTGTGCAGCACTAAATAATGGCACAGGGCATGAGATTAACATTAATGCGCAGGCCAAACAGATGCTGCTAGGAGAAATCTCCGCTCAAAAGTGCGGAGGGGGTAGAACACCTACAGTGGAGCACCCATAGGGACACTACTCAAAGAAGGTATAGAAATGAAAATTTAAGGCACCCAAACAACTTTAATTCTGTCCTGCAGTAACACTATGAAATGTTAATTTAGCTCCACAAAGACTAAAATGCCTTACTCATAAACATATGATTATTGCATGGTATTACAGGGCAGAGTTAAGATTGTTTTAATTTCTTTTTAAGGCACCTAAACATTTAGGCTATGGAAATGCATAGTTAAAAGTTACAAAAACAGTTACAACAGCCCTGTAATTATCACTGAGGTTACAGATATGTACTTTCAACCTTCACTCAAATGGATCATTTGTTTTAAAACAAGTTAAGGTTGCAAAGTGGGGCACTCAAACATCAGGCAGTGACAAAGTTCAAGCTGCCTTCAATGGTCAGAGTGTGGTAGTATCTTCCTTTGTGTAGATGCATTATGATACAGTTTACTTATATTACATTAGTGCTTAGGGGCCTCATTGTGTTGGCTTCAGTACAAACAAATAGTTGAAGAGTTGAAGTTCATGCCATGATCCCATACTATCTGCAGAGAACAGAAAACAACCCTGGGATATGCAGTTTGTTTGGGGCCTGGAGCACTCCATTTCATTAACTGCAGGTGGTGTTGAACTGTTTGCTAATAGTAGAAAAATGCTCTGTAATACAGTGTGTGAAATACTGTAGGTAAGAGCCCTTGCCTCACTAGAAAAGGAACACTTTCTGTATCATAAGGAAGAAGGCTGAACTCCTGCCACATGCACTCCATACCAAGGATGAATAATCAAAGAATATTAACTACCCTTTTAAACTTCTAGGAAGGGGACTGTCATCCCCATCTGCTCAAAAGTGAGGCACTGTTCAGAGCTTGCATTGTCACTCTCCCTGTAACATTTGCTCTGTGAACAATGAGGACTTCACTATTCATAGTCATAATTTCATCACTAAAATTTCACTACCACAACTCCACTACCACAACTTCAGAATACATGCCTCAATGAAAAAACCTGTTCTTTATTTAGTAAAAAAAGATCAATTTTACTCCCTTAAAAATTTCACAAATAGCAAAACTATAATCTCTTGTTCTGTCACAACAGGCTGACAAGTTTTTGAAAGCTAAAGCAAATAACTATTTTGTGTTGTATTGTATTTAGTTATAACTAAATATTAATGAATTTATTTTATTTAATTTTCTCCAAAAAAGCAGTCAGAAGGAAAAACCCACAAACAATGACATTACTGAATCCGTCAGTATTAAATTTAGCAAACAAAGCTTTATACAACGTACTAGTAAGTGCAGTAGTCACCACGATGAAGCCTCAGTTATATTAAACTACTGACATTAATACCAATGAGCCTGCCCAAGACTCAACCACATGTCTGTTACAAACAGACAGTAAATTAAACTGGTCGTTGAGAGAAGGGGAGATTGAAGTGTAATGTTACACAGGGTGATATTTTTTTAAAAAATTGTCAGCATCTGTTCTAGTCATATATATATTTTCATAGTAGAGAAGTAAGCTTGTTATAATACATTTCCATATACCCCCTTCCCCAGGATAATGTGTGTGTTGTAAATAATGAACAAGTTACTGCACACTGTCACTACTGACCTCTAAAAACCCTCCTCTGGTAACAGTATAGTGTGACACACCACCCACTGCTTTGTGGAGGAAACTCAGCCAAGTTGTTTCTGTGTTTCTGTATCGTTTCCATAGCAAAGGTCAGTGCATGCGTAAGTTAAACTAAAGCTGGAAGGCTAAAGACGGAAGGTCACTACAGGATAAGCTAGAACAGCTTCAATCCAAACAGTTTGAGCTGTACTACTGAATTATATGCAGGTAACTTCTATATGCATGGAGACTACGCTAAAATTGTGATTCACAATTTTCACCAGTTTATTACTAACATCAATATTAAGAGATTGCAAATCTTTTCAAGTCTTCCCTGAAAACTTGTGTGGTACTAGAATACACACAAATGCCATCAATAAAGAAAAAAATCATAAAGATAAGAAAGTTACATTTTACATTCTTCAAGCTACAATTCTACTATATACTGAAAAATGTATTTTGACATGAGGAATCCTATAATACAGAGGGATGTATAATTTGCAGTTTGTTCGAAGGGAAGACTGCAACGATGGACGTTCAGAATCTATGGGAAATGCTTTGTTTTTAAATCAATGAACTTGTTGGTAGAATTCATATTTGGCAACAAATACCCAGAAGTCTTATTTTACAAATTTAATTAAAACTAAATGAACATTTGTGTTTCACCTATGCTTTACATTAATTCCTATGAACTGAATCTGGTGGATAAGGCAGATAAATGTTTCATTTCTTTATTTAACTGTTTAAGTCAAATTTCCTTACAAGATCTACCTCAAAATTTGAGATGAGTGTCCTACAATAATTCTACTTATATAGGAAACCAGCCTTCATAATAGGTTAATAGTAATATAATTTGGTATGTTCTGGTTTTTCTGGAACTACAGAAATCTGGTTTCTAGTAAAGAATCTGTCACTAGTAGTTTATTCAAGCTAAAAAAAATACTTTTATGTTGGAACATTTATGTGCCCAGTCTCTCATATTTTAAAATTTAAGGAGACTATTCATTTAAGCGAATAGACAAAAGAACTAAAACTTCAAAATCCAAACCCCAATTATTCAAGCAGTAAAAATAATTAAGCTGAGTTTGGAAGCTGAAGTGTTTTAAAAAGTAATAGAAGTTCATTAAGAAACACTGCCACACACAGGCAAACTTCCAAAAGTACTCTATTTTATCAAATTCATGTTAAGAATCACTTCTTCCTTTTATGCATCTTCTTTCCTAGACTTTCCAACTGAAGACAATGATTCTATTGACACCTTAGTGCTCTTTTCATTTTACCAGATTAATTGCTCATGGCATTACTAGATCACAAAAGTAGGCTGATTAGAAACAAAGGTTTTGCATGAAAACAGACCTCCCTAAAACTAAGAGTATTACAGTCCTGTAATACACTAAACTTGTCAGGGGAAGAAATGTGTGGTAACAAATGAACTAAGACCAAAAGAATGAAAGCTTTACTATTCAAGGATGCCAGTGTCCCCATAAGATGACTACCAATGGGGCAAGTTTTTCAGTTTATGAAATGGGGAGGAGAAATGATTGCTGGGGTATTATGCAAGTTACCCAGCTGGGCTTTAAAATTATAATCAGTTCATATTAAACATATCTAATATTTCAATGAAGGTTTCCTAGACTTTCATAACTTATATGCAATGCTCTTATAGCCATGCTGATACCAGGATATTCGTAATACAAGGTGAGTGAAGTGATATCTTTATAAGCTAAAAACTTTTCTCTTTCACCAAGAGAATGTGGTGAAATAGAAGAGAACACCTTACCCACCTAGTCACTCTAACATCTTGTAAAAGGTTAATATGAATAGGGCATTAGTGAAGAGGCAGCTGTGCATAGGTACCACAAGAAATGTGTGCGCACTTTTAAGCACTTCAAAAATAAAATAAAAATATTTTTTTGTGGTAAGTGATAAAGAAAGCCTGAAAGGTGGGCTTAGGGAGTTTTCCATTATTCGGGAGAAGGGGTGGCTTAAAAAACAGCCAATTTTTTTTTTTTAAAACACATTAGACATTCAAATCTGGTTTACCCGGGAAGCCTATGTGATTGAAGAACTAGTGAAATTCTGACATGAAAGCTTAGCAATTCGAAGTGGGAGGGATTATCAGACAGTTTTAAAATCTATTTTTGGTAAACATCATTGTACCGTATTTTTCGTCTTATAGGACGCTCCGGCCTATAAGACGCCCCCTCGTTTTTTAATAAAAAATCCGGACCAAAAAAAAAAAAAGGCGCCTCGCTCTCCCGTCCCCGCCGCGCGGGCGGGCTGCCGAGGTTCCCCCCTCCCCGCCGGACCAAAAAAAAAAAAAAAAGTGCGCCCCGGTTCCCCCCCTCCCCCCCGGACCAAAAAAAAAAAAAAAAAAAAAAAAAAAAGCGCCTCGCTCTCCCGTCCCCGCCGCGCGCTCCCGGCAGCCCGCCTGCGCGGCGGGGACGGGAGAGCGAGGCGCTTTTCCCCCCCCCCCCCATAAGACATTCGCCCTATAAGACGCACCAACTTTTTCTCCCCCGTTTTGGGGAAGAAAAAGTGCGTCTTATAGGGCGAAAAATACGGTAACTCCAATCAGGACTAAGCAATTTAAAATTAAGGTGTGCCTCCCAGCCCTGTTTCTAGGCACCCATTACAATAGTCCTGGTAGTGCCGGGGTTCTCAATCTATTGAGAACCGCGACCCCTTCTTAGTTTTTCCCTCAGCGCGGCGGACCCTTGAATGTCCACCGAAAAGCCGCTGAATAAAGTAATTCCTTATTCGGCGGCTATTTTCGGCGGACATGCAGAGCGCTCCCGAAAGCGCACGGCATGTCTGCCGAAAATAGCTGCCGGATGCAGAAGTGATCGCGGCGGCAGCTTTTCAGTGGCAGAAGCAGCTTGCGACCACTAGGGAGGCGGCCGGCAACCCCCCGAGGGGTCGCAACCCAGTTTGAGAACCCCGGTGGTAGTGGATGGTGAAGCAAACCAGATACGTTGAACTTTTTGTGGGTCTTTCCGCATGATAAAATTGATTTTAACCATCTCGAAAGAGGCTGAAGGTGAAGCTTGTTGGCACGTGATGTTCTGGAAGTCCAGGAAGCCATGTGGCCTAATATGAGACAGGCCTTCCTTAACCAAAGTCCTTGGTTGAATGTGTAGATTTGGGATCATGGAATCATAGAATATCAGGGCTGGAAGGGACCTCAACAGATCATCTAGTCCAACCCCCTGCTCAAAGCAGGACCAATCCCCAATTAAATCATCCAACAGATTTTTGCCCCATAACCCTAAATGGCCCCCTCAAATACTGAACCCAACCCTGGGTTTAGCAGGCAAATGCTCAAACCACTGAGCTAAATCCTAAATCTCCTGACCAAAGCTTCCAGAGATGTCTCTTGCACATGAAAAACAAAACCAACTAGCATCTGTACCATCTTCCTACATGATGAGTGCGCCAACTGCCTCCTCTCCAGCTATCAATATCTTCAGCTTTCTCCTGACAGTTTACAACATGCATCTTTCATGTAAAAATCTGCAGCACACTGAAAACAAAATTTGGATACAGTCTGGTACAATATAAGATAGGCATAGGCACGCATGCAGGCACACCCTAATGTCTCAAAAAAAAAAAGTGGCTTTCAATGTACAGTTTGGCACCTTTAAAATAAATAAAATTCCCTGGGTGCACACCCTAATGAAGTGTGCTGCGCACACCTATGAAGATAGGTTTAACCCAGGGGTCGGCAACCTTTCAGAACTGATGTGCCAAGTCTTCATTTATTCACTCTAATTTAAGGTTTCGCGCGCCAGTAATACATTTAACGTTTTTAGAAGGTCTCTTTCTATAAGTCTAGAATGTAAAACTAAATTATTGTTGTATGTCAAGTAAATAAGGGTTTTAAAATGTTTAAGAAGCCTCACTTAAAATTAAATTAAAATGCAGAGCCCCCTGGACCAGTGGTCAGGATCCAGGTAGTGAGAGTGCCACTGAAAATCAGCTCACCTTTGGCACCCATGCAATAGGCTGCTCATCCCTGGTTTAGCCCAACCTAAAAGAATATCCATGCAAAGTTGCACATGTTCAACTAAAATATAAATATCAAACCTTTCATTAAACTGGTACAACTGTGTTCAGACCAGATCTAAAATTCCTCTCTCTTGCACAACCTCCCCCAACCAATCCTTCCCCCTCACCAACCCTCCCCCCCAAAAAACCCCATACAGATAGTGAGGCATAGTTTTAAAAGTACAGATGCAACATGCTCCCTCCAAAATTAAATGCAAGTGTTTCAGCAAATGAGCTTTAAAGAGGTTTTCTGGGAAAACCACATGCTGCAGTAAATTAATTCTGGAAATGACAAAGGCACGGATGATTCTGATGTGAACCTAAGCAGAAAGAAAAGATTCTACTCAAATACAGATAGGAAAAGGCCAAATCACTGGAAAGCAACTGAAGATCCAGTAACACTTTCTAAGTTTCTAGTGTGAGAAACTGTGCAACAGATAATGGGCATATATCCTCAGGCTAACGGGCCGCAATTTCTACAATTTTATTTACATTTTAAAACAGCAGTTCTTGAGAAACACACCGGTGAATCTCACTATTCATAAGATTAAAAACACTACTATTCCACTGAAACAATCAGTATTCATATAGGAACCTAAGCCCTGGTCTACACTATGAGGTTAGGTCGAATTTAACTGCATTAGGTCGATTTTAAACTCAATGTGTCCACACAACAACCCAGTTTTGTCAATTTAAAGGGCTCTTAAAATAGACTTCCATACTTCTCCCCTGTGAGGAGATTAGTGCTAAAAAAAAAAAAAAAAAAAAAAAAAAGACCTTGCTGGGTTGAATTTGAGGTAGTGTAGATGCAATTTGACGGTATTGGCCTCCGGGAGCTATCCCAGAGTGCTTCATTGTGACCACTCTGGACAGCACTTTCAACTCATATGCACAAGCCAGGTAGACAGGAAAAGCCCTGGGAACTTTTGAGTTTCATTTCCTGTTTGGTCAGTGTGGCAAGCTCAGCAGCACAGGTGACCATGCAGTCCCACAATCGCAAACAAGCTCAAGCATGGACCGAACAGGAGACACTAGATTTGATCACTATATGGGGAGAAGAAGCTGTGCAGGCAAAACTCCATTCAAAAACAAGAAAAGTCAATAATCTATCTATCAGCGGCTACAAGGACACACAACAGTGCCACGTGAAAATTAAGGAGCTCAGGAAAGCCTACCAAAAAATGAAGAACGCAAATGAGATTCCTGCAATTCGGGTGGGGGGGGGGGGAGGGGGAAGACGGACCCTACCACTAATACCACCACTGTCCGTGGACACCTCCAAGGGAGGAGAGGGGGGCCGTTCATGCAACAGGGAGGAGGATTTTGTGGATAAGGAAGGAGGAGGAGAAGAATGCACAGCAGGCAAGTGGAGTACCCCTTCTCTCCGGAAGCGAGGAACTTTTCATCACCCTGGAGCCAATACCCTCCCAATATCCTGAAGCTGGAGAAGGCACCTCTGGTGAGTGCACCTTTGTAAATACACTACAGGGTTTAAAAGAAATTGTGCTTAATGTTTTATTTGCCCTGAAGAGTTGGGATGCATTCACGGCCAGTACAGCTACTGGAAAAGTCTGTTAATGTGTCTGGGGATGGAGCAGGAATCTTCCAGGGACAGCTCCATGAAGCTCTACTGGAGGTACTCTGAAAGCCTTTGCAGAAGGTTTCTTGGGAGGACTGCCTTATTCCGTCCTCCATGGTAGGACACTTTACCACACCAAGCCAGTAGCAAGCAATCTGGAATCATCGGTGCAGAAAGCATGGCAGCGAATGGTCCTGGGTTTTGGTCGCATTCAAGCAACATTCAGTCTTCATCTCTCGGTGTTAGCCTCGGGAGAGTGATATTCATGGTCACCTGGTTGAAATAGGGGAATTTTTGTAAGGGAACAGTCAGAGGAGCCCACTCATACTGAGCTGTTTGTGTTTGGCTTAAAGGAATCACCCTGATAACAGCCATGCGTTGGGAGGGTGGGGTGAAGGGATCATCCCAGAGAATTGCCACATGGTGGGGGGGAGGGTTTGTGTTGCACATCCACCTGAAAGCTGCAGCTCCTCCTTTTAAATGGCCAACCCAAAAGGCATTGCTTACTATGGGAAAGGAGGGTGCCACAGTTCGAAAGCATTCGCACATGTTATGAAGGCGGATGAAGCCAACCCCACGTACCCTTTGGCTTACCATGGCTGCCTGGAAACCAAATTCTGTTGCCCAGCCGCATGTGATGTCTCACACCATACTGGCAGGCACTCAATATAAAAGGTAAAATGTGACCATGTACCAAAAGCACGTGCTATCTACTGTGAATTGCTTGATTTACCATGGAAGAGTCTGCCTTTTGTTCTCTGAAATGCATTTTTTAAATATTCTACTCTGTTTTCATCTTCCTGCAGGTGAAAAATATTTCTACGCTCCACCTAGCATCGTTGTCCCAGAGATTATAGCAGAATAGAAGGCAAAAAACCTGTACTTGTGGTAACATGTTTTCCAAGCTCATGCAGTCTTCCTGCACTGATAGAGCGCAGATGAATGCATGGAGGCAAACAGCGGCAGAGTCCAGGAAAGAACTGAGTGTGAGAAGCGGAGGCAGAATGCGATGCTCGGGCTAATGGGGAGCAAACGGACATGCTCAAAGGTCTGGTAGAGTTGCTGTGGGAAAGGCAGCAAGAGCACAGACCGCCGCTGCATAATTGCCTGCCCTCCTTACCCAGAGGCTCAAGAACGAAGGTGGTAGGGGGGAGGAAGCAGGGTACGGGCAACTAGCCACTCCAAAGCACTACTCGAGCAACAGAAGGCTGGCATTCAGTAAATTCTCATTTGTAGTGTAGCTTCAATAAGCAATGTGGCCTTACTCCCTCCCCCCCGGGCTATCTGCCTTTTATTATTCAATTAATGAAGAATGCACAGTTTTAAAACAATAGTGACCATTTCCTTTGCAAGATGTGAGCAAAGGCGGGAGGGTGGTCAGCTTACAGGGAATTAGAATCAACAACGGGGTTGGGGGTTTGCATCAAGGAGAAACACACACAACTGTCACACCAAAGCCTGGCCAGTCATGAAACTGGTTTTCAAAGCTTCTCTGATGTGCAGCAAGCCCAGCTGTGCTCTTCTAATCACCTTGGTGTCTGGCTGTGCAAAAATCAGCTGCCAGGCAATGTGCCTCAATCTTCCACCCCACCAGAAATGTCTCCCCCTTACTCTCCCAGGTATTATGGAGCACTCACCAAGCAGCAATAACAATGGGAACATTAGGCTACACCTTAGCAAAACCAGTCGGCAAACAGCGCCAGTGAGCTTTTAAACGTCCAAAGGTACATTCTACCATCATTCTGCACTTGCTCAGCCTATAGTAGAACTGCTCCTTACTGTTGTCAGAGCTACCTGTGTACGGCTTCATGAGAGCAAGGGGCAGGCTGGGTCTCCAAGGATAACTATGGGCATTTAACATCCCCAACTGTAATTTTCTGGTCTGGGAAGGAAGTCCCTTCCTGCAGCTATTCAAACAGCCCAGAGTTATTGAAGATACGAGCGCCATGCACCTTTACCGGCCATCCCCCACGTTGATGTTGGTGAAACGTATCTTGTAATCCACCAGTGCTTGCGGTTTACGCACTGGCTGTCAACGTGATCTGGTGCCAAGATAAGGATATGCTTTCTATCGCCACACCACAGCTAGGGAACCCCACTGCAGCAAAGCCAGCCACCTGCACATTTCCCTGTCACTACCCTTGATAGTAGTAGTGCTATTGGCTGCTTGGATCACAGCAGCCCCCACAGTAGATCTGCCCAATCCAAATTGATTCCCGACTGACCAGTAGCTGTCAGGCATTGCAAGCTTCCACAGGGCTATCGTCCTTTCAGGGCTGCTCTCATCTTGGTATCCCTGCGCTTCAGGGCTGGGGAAAGCAGCTTACAAAGTTCCATGAAAGTGGCCTTATGCATGTGAAAGTTTTGCCGCCACTGGGAATCATCCCATACCTGCAACACTATGCAGTCCCATCAGTCTGTGCTTGTTTGCCAGGCCCAGAATCCGTGTTCCACTGTACGAACCTGCCCCATTGCCACCATGATGTTCCAATTACCACATCCTGTGCTTACAGGGAAGTCAGTGTCCACATCCTCATCACTATCGTCATCGTACTGGCATCGCCTCCTCACCAGGTTCTGCACATACTGCAGGATAATGCACAAGGTGTTTACAATGCAAACAGCAGCAGCGGTGGCGGTGATCTGAGAGGGCTCCATGCTTGCAGAGCTATGGCATCTGCACGGGTAACCCAGGAATAAAGGCGCGAAATGATTGTCTGCTGTTGCTTTCATGGAGGGAGGGAGGAATGGAGGGGAGACTGACGACATGTACCCAAAACCACCCATGACAATGGTTTTTGCCCTATCAGGCATTGGGAGCTTAACCCAGAATTCCAATGGCCAGCAGAGACTGGGGGGGACAGCTACCCACAGTGCACCACTCTGTGAGTTGATGCTAGCCACAGTATTGAGGATGCACTCCGCTGACTTCATGTGCTTAGTGGGGACACACACAATCGACTATAAAATCACTTCCTAAAAATCCACTTCTATAAAATAGACCTAATTTCATAGTGTAAACATATACCACATTTAGTAAACTTAGTGTAAGTGTGGTAACCATAGTTTAGCTGGTTATTTTAATATGGCAACCAAGCCAAAACCAGGAATTCTGGTAAGTTATTTATTCTTCCTTTAGAATAAGGAGCTCTCAAACATATTCTTTAAAAATTTTGTAAAAAGGGAGAGCCTTTAAGACAAATTCTTTTGATTTACACACTAACTGGAACATACCCATATCATGCTGAGATTTAAAAGGCTAATGCTTTGTTTGTAGCAGATAATAAAACATACTCCCATCAGAATGGCCAAAACCAAGAGAATTTCATTGCAGAAACTCCTAAATAAAAATAAAATGTATTCATGTCCCCTTAAAGCATGAAAGTCCATTTCATAGTGACCCAGCAAAGTGCGACTTCAATTTATTTAGCTTCTCCACACAATGGAAATAATAAGCTGATTAAACATGCTCATGACAGATGATGCCAGATTTGTCAGAGGCTTAGTTTCCTAGTGACAGGTAAAGTACAGCATGACTAACAACCTACATGCAAACTGAAGCTATGTACCTCTATCTTAAAATCTTGTTAAAAAATAATGTATATATTACACATGTAATGCAGAACCATAAACTTTCCATTGTATTCACAGAAAATCTTAAAAACAAATTCCCTGTTGAGTGCTGCAAAGTATGATCCAAGAGCAACTTCACATTAACAAATAAAACAAAGACCATTAGAGAGCAGTTTGTGTCAGGAACACTTAACACTCTGCGCATCACAATGATCATGTATTCACACACAGTTTGGTGGTAAAGAACTAAATAATCCTATAAACAACAAGAATTTTGATAAGACTATTTAGAATGTGTGTAAAAAGTAATGTGTATTACAAATAATACATATGTAGTACATCGGGGGTGGGGAGGGGTGAGGGAGAGTTGGGCCTAGCATGCTTCCAGTGCCAAATCAAATAATTTAACCTTCCTACAGCTCAGTGTTCACCATTCATGGAGTTTGACCCTTAATACACAATTTTTTCCAGCACCATATAAAAAGTAAATACTAATGCAAATCAACATTTTGTTTCGTAACTTGATCTCTCCCATCAAATACAACTATTACA
This sequence comes from Sternotherus odoratus, assembly GCA_032164245.1. Classification (NCBI taxonomy): domain Eukaryota; kingdom Metazoa; phylum Chordata; order Testudines; family Kinosternidae; genus Sternotherus; species Sternotherus odoratus. The sequence goes on along the minus strand of JAVMKO010000014.1, from coordinate 26,811,252 downwards.
TTGTAGTTACAGACAGAAGAATTCCACTTGTGAAACAATATTGATTTGCGTTTGTATTTTAACTTAGGGAGGTATAATCAAGTGATTTGAACTTGAAAGTGGGAAACAGAATGCATAAACTCTAGTTCCAGTTTTAACAACGACTTTGGGTAAGCAAGTCATTTACTGCTCTGATTTAGATAACTCAAAACAGGAATAATATTCAATTAGGTTATATAGCTGTTAAGAACTAGATGGTTTCAGCAGTGACCATGAGATGGTTGAGTTCAGGATCCTCACAAAAAGAAGAAAAGGAGAGTAGCAAAATATGGACCCTAGACTTCATAAAAGCAGACTGACTCCCTTTGGGAACTGATGGGCAGGATCCCCTGGGAGGCTAATTCTGAGGGGGAAAGAAGTCCAGGAAAGCTGACTATTTTAAAGAAACCTTATTACAGGTGCAGGAACAAAACATTCCAATGTGCAGAAAGAGCACAGGTGTTCTATGGCAGGCATTAAGCCAAGCAGGTCATCTTTGGTGAGCTTAAACACAAAAGGAAGTTTACAAGAAGTGGAAACTTGGACAGATGACTAGAGAGGAGTATTACAATATTGCTTGAGCATGCAGGAGCAATCAGCACTGAGGCTGTGGGGAGGGGAGACAGCAAGGGAGGATCTGGGGGAGCCTCCCCAGCCCGGAGCTCGGGAGCCGTGGGCCATAGTTTACCCACCCATGGGGTAGAGCAGTGGTCCCCAACCCCCGGTCCGTGGACCGGTACCGGTCCATGGATCATTTGGTACCGGGCCGCGGCCGCCTTCGCTTCAGAAGCGCCCCGGGGCACTCAGTGCCGTGGGGCACTTCCCGCCCTTGTATGTCCGCCGAAAAGCCGCCGCCGTGATCGCTTCCGTATTGGAGGTAATGCATTCGGCGGCTTTTCGGTGGACATACAAGGGTCCGCCGCGCCTAGGAAAAAAAAAGGGGGTCACGCTGCGCCAAGGAAAAGGGGTCACGCTGCGCCCTGGGCCGCAGTAAAATTGTAAAAGCGTTGACCGGTCCGTGGTCATACAAAGGTTGGGGACCACTGGGGTAGAGGATAGCAAAATCAAAAAGGACAGGGGGGCAACTATTTTCTAAATCAGAATTTTAAAAAAGGATTTTTTTAAATGTTAAAAAAAGATGAAGGGAGTGGTAATAAACTAATAATGGAAACTCTAGAAGCCCCCCTAAAAATTAAAACAAGGTTTAAAGCTAGACTGTCAGATTCTGATTATTGCTCCATTTTAGACCAAGGGTAGTTGAAAAGAAAATGAGGGCAGTTCGCTTGCACAGCGCTAGATAACCTCGAGACAGGGCACAAGACAAGGAGAGAACGTGTGGGCCAAATGGACACTGCTATCTAAAGTTTCCAATCTGAGATGTGGGGATACATATACACCTACAGTGGAGCACCCATAGGACACTACTCAAAGAAGCAGCTGGAATTTCCCTGTAATAGCTGGCCTGGACACTAGATCTCCTGTGTGCCTATGTGACCTCACTGAGGGAACTCAGGCAACATGGAGGAGGAAAAAGCCATTTAATTCAGACAGAAGATACAAAACCCAGACTAGAGGTGAGGCAGCAAAGTAGAAGATCAGGGCAAAGAGTATGTGTGTCTGTGGATAGGAAAGTGATCTGAGTGCAGGGTCACCTGTCAACTCCCTTCATTGCCACATTGCCAAAATACTCCCTTTGACTCCTCTTCATGTCCACACTTAAATTTTGCTGGTATAGCTATACTGGAAAAACTATCCTAGGACAGATGCAATTATAACAGTACTAAAGTGCTTTTGCTGTTATAGCTTATTCTAGTTCAGCAAGCAAAATAAACCATACTAGCACTAGAGCTTTCGACAGCATAGCTGTGTTGCAAAAAAGAACAACAACAAAAAACAAAAAAACACCCACATGCTTAAATTTTACCAACATATGTATGGTCAGTTAAGTGTAGATCTGGACTAAATTAGGGGGATGACACCTCTCTCTTTGTGGCTCCCAGGATTAGGCTGCATTTGAAAAGCACTTCACATTTATGTAGTATTTGTAACAAAAAGGAAGAATCCAGCAAGAGCTAGTACTAGGGTCAGGGACATTTAGTGTCATTCACTGCTAGCTAAAAGGGGATTGCCACATGATGCACTGCCAGAAGACAGCAAAATCAAAATGTCTACATTTCTGCTTTTCCTGTGGAAATAAGGATGAGTCATGCGGCCTTAAAAATACTTGCTTTTAGGGCACCAAAGAGAAGAAGTGGCAGGCATCCTCACCAAAGGCTACGAGAATTGAGTGGGGAGAGACTTTAGCCAATCTTCTTTTGTCCTCCCTTACTATTTAGTAGCGCACTGAAGAAAGACAGTGATGTGAAGCTTCCCAGTGGGCCAGAATAGAACAAGCAGCTGAATGCATTAGTCTCCTTCCTCAACAGGAACAAAATCTGGTTAGTTTACACGGAAATAAAAAAACAAAAAGCTAAAAACTTGTTTATTGCAAATTTTTGGTCTGTAGTTAACTGAAATGCAAATTAGCAAGCATCTACCTGAAGTACCTCAATGTTTTACATAAATGGTGATAAAACAAAACCACCAAAGAAATTATAATCCTTGGCATACACCAGTCTTCATGTTACATAAGACCAGCCATATGGAGTGAGACCAAAGGTCCATCTAGCCCAGTATCCGGTGCCCCAGAGGGAAGGTTCAGAAATGTATCTCTGATATGGACGCATAATCCATTACCGTATTTTTCGCCCTATAAGACGCACTTTTTCTTCCCCAAAACGGGGGGGGGGAAAAGTTGGTGCGTCTTATAGGGCGAATGTCTTATAGGGCAAAAAAAAAAAAAAAAAAGAGCCTCGCTCTCCCGTCCCCGCCGCGCGGGCCGAGGTTCCCCCCTCCCCGCCGCGGGCGGGCTGCCGGGAGCGTTCCCCCCTCCCCGCCGCGGGCGGGCTGCCGGGAGCGTTCCCGGCAGCCCGCCCGCGGCGGGGAGGGGGGAACCGGGACGCTCCCGGCAGCCCGCTCGCGGCGGGGAGGGGGGAACCGGGACGCTCCCGGCAGCCCGCTCGCGGCGGGGAGGGGGGAACCTCGGCAGCCCGCCCGCGCGGCGGGGACGGGAGAGCGAGGCGCTTTTTTTTTTTTTTTTTTGGCCCGGCTTTTTTATTAAAAAACGAGGGGGCGTCTTATAGGCCGGAGCGTCCTATAAGACGAAAAATACGGTAATCAAGTGAAGTTACAGCATTATTGAGAGTTACGTAAATTAGATCTGTATATTACTGAGTATATTTATTTTATGATGTAATCCTAATTTCCCCCCCAAATTTCCTTTCTGACAGAGTGGAAAAAGTTATGCATACTGTCATGAAGTCTATAATATACAACAGAATTCATTATATGCTCTGGAATTGTAGTATAGTAGACTCTCGATTATCCAGGATGATAGGGAAAAAAACAATCCTGGTTAATAAAATCCTGGATAATCATCATCCATAGGAAATATGGGGAGGGGTGGTTGGTTCACCAGCCACCCTGCGCCGGGGGAAGGTGGTGTTGGTTCACTGGCTGCCCTGTGCCCTAGTGGGGTGTTTTTTGTGTGTGTTCGTGGGGTGGCAACAAAGCCAGAGCCGGCCCCGTGAGTTACGCGTAGGTTTTTTGACATCCTGGTTAACCCAATCCTGCATAATCGAGAGTCTACCATATAAAAATGTATTTAAGAGATCAGATAGGAGCAAATGGTATTCTACACAGAGATGCCCCATCTATTCAGGATCATAATAAGTTCCACAAAAAAAAAAAAAAAGAAAAAAAAAAAAAAAGTTTACATTTTACAGTACTGCACCGTAAGTATGACCGATTTTCTGTAACAAGTTTTATGTAAAAAAAGTTTTAAAAAACTTCATACCTTCACTACCGGGTGTCCTCCAGTAGATGCTTTTACTGCTCCCCTACTGCCTTCAGTTTCATAATGAGCTCTATGATGAGTTTTAGGCTGTACGTCTATTTTCAGTTCACATTGTCCATAATGAGTTGGTAAAGGCCAGTCTAGTGGTGGTAATGAAGATGTACTGAAATCAAGACATGCACAATAAATTTAAGTGAACATGCTACCTGGCCACACTGTAGAGTCAAAATCATTACAACAACTGCTCTCACACTCATTTTGTTCTATATTTACCATTTCATAATGAAAATGACAAACAGTTTTATACTTTATTTCAACTTACAAGTAGTAAAAATTCTCCTTCAAGTATTTTATACATGTTTATTCTAAATTTAATTTAAATTTGTTTCTTTGGGGATTAATTATTGGAAGGGGAAGGAGTAACACTGATTAAAAGGAAGACTGCACAGGAAGCTGCTACGTGAGACTCCATTCACTACTTTATATATGACCTTTCATAACATACAAGTATTTGTCCTCAAATAAGATTGCCAACTGGAGTTTAAATTATGGTGGTTTTAGGATCATTGAAATGGACAATCTAACTTCAGTGTAACCTTTCTGCAAGCTTCATAAGCATCCAATCCTCCTCCTCTTCCTCCTCCCGCAAGTGAAAGATTACAGTCTTAAATGTCTGATGTCTCCAAAGTGTTAAGTGTTCCAGTTTTCTGGTTGCCATTCAAATGAAGGCAGTGCCAGGACTCAAGGAAACAAAGTTGTCCAAGCTTAGTAGAAGGACTTGATGCAAAATGGTGCAGGGCTTTTGGATTAAACAAATATGAGAAAGGTATATTATTAGATTAGTTATCCTTTATACACAGTTATAAAGTCACTCCAAACATAGGAGGATGGGATGAAATAAAATAATCAGTAAGTACTTGAGAAGGAAATAAGCAATTCATGCCACCCGATTCTACCAGTGAAGAGGGAAATCCATTCAGTCAGAACCAATCCAATAAATATCCAGTAGAGCAAAGAATGCTGGAATTTTGAAATTCAGCACAATCTTGTATTTAACTTAAGTACTTGCAGGAATGTCCTTCTCACAATCATCCTCGTACTGGCATCTCCTAGCCAGGTTCTGCACATACTGCAGGATAATGCGTGAGATGTTTACAATGCTCACAACAGCAGTGGTGAGCTGAGTGGGCTCCATGCTATGGCATCTGCATGGGTAACCGAGGAAACAAAAGGCATGAAACGATTGTCTGCTGTTGCTTTCATGGAGGGAGGAAGGGAGAGGAGACTGATGATGTACCCAAAATCACCCGTGACAATCTTTTTGCCCCATCAGGCATTGGGAGCTTAACCGAGAATTTCAATGGGCAGCAGAGACTGAGGACTGTGGTATAGCTACCCACAGTGCATTGCTCTGTGAGTCGATGCTAGCCACGGTATTCATGACGCACTCTGCCGACTTAATGTGCTTAGTGGAGAGACACACAACCAACTTCATGAAATTGCTTTCTAAAGATCTACTTTTATAAATTCGACTATTTTGTAGTGTAAATATGCCCTTTGAGTTAATGCCCCATGCCTCATCTGGTTTCCTTATGAAAAATACTTAATGCAAGATGCCGAATGAGAATATGGCAAAAGCCCCATATTGGGCAGATTCCCATTGCCCCTTGAATTAGAAGTTTTTGTATAATAGCACAACCAGGATAACTAAACCATACCACAAGTGACACGCAAATAACCAAGTTTCAAATTCTGTTGTTTTTTTGGAAACTATCAAACCTCAGTAAGAGTGACATAAAACAGGAATAAGTAAAATAGCTTGCTCATCTTCATAGCTACAGTTTTTATAACTTCTAAAGATTCTTCCTAATGGATCCTACTGTGTTAGATTTTGAGATTATGCTGCAGCATATGCTATTGTCCTCTAGACCAGTGGTCCCCAACCTTTTTGTCACCACGGACCGGTCAACGCGTGACAATTTTACTGCGGCCCGGGGAGGGGTGTGTGTGTTTGACTGCTGCCGCTGCCTCACCGCTCCCGCCGCTGCCCCCCCCGCCACTCCGCTGCCCCCCCCGCTGCTCCCGCCGCCTCACCGCTCCCGCCACCGCTCCCGCCGCTGCCCCGTGGACCGGTACCAATTGATCCACAGACCGGTACCGGTCCGCGGCCTGGGGGTTGGGGACCACTGCTCTAGACAGAACAAGTTGTAAACAATGGTAGTTCCATTCAGATGACAGACTAGCTACTGGAGAGCCAAAATGTTGGCAGCCTACTCTTCAATCTATTTCCCCCTTCACTTATTTATTGGATAACACTTTTATGTATAGAGAGTGGAGACTAAGACAGAACTAGCTGAAAGTCTATGCGTGAAAATTTAACAGAACCATACTATAAAACTTACGTCTGAAAGTTAAATAAAGAGTTCAATTATGCTGGCTATTCACAGAATGACCATGATCCCCAAATTGCATAGATGTGCCCTACTCGGATCAGAGCACCTAAGACTAAGTCACCGGGCTAAAGAGATCTTCAGTCTACTGAAGAGCACTATGACAGTCCAGATAACCAACTGTACACACTGAAAGGAAAATTTCTTTAATATATTTAATATCTTAGAATAGCACTCTTGCACATTACTTCTATTTACAGATATTATAAGTATAAACCCCACATGGAGAGGGTCCAAGGCATTAATCACATAGCCAAGATGCACTGCTTCTTCTGAAGTGAAGGGAAAAATAAACCCGACAGAATGGGGCTCGAGTCAAGGAAGAAGCTGTAAAGCTGAGCATGAAAGAACTAGGTTATTATATTCTGTAGCTGGACAGAATTAGTATCAACAATCAGTCTGGATTTTCTCATTCAGTGGAGGAAGTTTTCCCCAATTTAGCAACAGAGAAATTGGTTCAAGTATATTTTCAGTCACATTTTTACACATTAGTTCAAATACATTCTTGGCATGATGTCCAAAAATATTTGGGGGTCTGATGGGTTTATTTTTAATCCAGCTGTCTTGATTAGAGTTAGTGGGGTGTGTTGGGTATTCAGCTCTTCCACAGGGGTCTTCCAGGTAGGATGACCAGAAAGTAAGTGAGAAAAAATTGGGACAGGGAGTGGAGGGTAATAGGAGCCTATATAAGAAAAAACAAAAATCAAGAATCGGAACATCTGGTCACCCTATTTCCAGGTGAAATCACTGTCTTGGGTAATAGTTACTCCCCAAGATCTATCCTTCCTACTCAACTACCATACTTACTGACTTTGTTCATATTAGTTCATATGGGTAAGAAATTATATAGTATAGTTAGTTATGTAACTAAGTTGGTCTATCAAAAACAAAAGTTCAATATTTGATAGTTTCACTACAGATCAAAATTTTTACAAGAATCTGTAGATCAAATAGAGCAACCATACTAACATCTTTAACAGTGAAGTTCAAGTCTATGTGCATATTTTTAGAACATTTTCTCATATAAGAAATCAGGATAATGTTATACACTGAAAGGAAATCAGATGCTGGAAAATAAAACTAGAGACTCCATCTTTTAATTTAAGAAAGGGTTCCATTGCAAGTATTTTGTCTACGTTATTAGAAGAGATTCTAAATGTTAAATTTAAGCTTTTCACTACAGAAAGCACCTTTAACTTACCAATATTTCAATCTTTGAGGCAGAACAATCCACTGAAGGTAATTTGTTGGCCCTTTGTAAATTATTGGCTTGATTTGAAATTGTGAGAAAGTTCACAATTTGAACTTTAATGTTGGTCTTCCATCCTTATTCTATTTCAAGGTTTCCAGATGTGACCAGCAAAACAAAAAATGTTGGAGATTAAAAAGTCAAATTTAAAGAAAAATATGCAAAAATTAGTGCTACTATGGAAGACTTTTTCCTTCAGGTAACTTGGATTATTACGTATTTTTACAGGTACAGCTAGAATTTTACTGATAAAGCTATATTACTTCGTATTTAGAAGCCAAAATATGCAAATGTAGACTCCAGAACTAAGGTGGCCAGCATTCTGTGGTGTCTCCCCCCTCCCCCCAAAAGAGGAGTGGGGGGAGGGAAACGTGCAGAATCTAATTTTCTATATTTTTACCATCTTTACCTTTTGGAGTCTGGGAAAAACCAAAGTCTACAGCCACTTTTCAAATGTTACTAACTAAAATCCCTACTGTCAATCATTCCAGTGTCTTTAGTTGTCTATGTAGCCTATTAATTTGAATCAGAATCTCATCTTGTGGTTCTCAAAGAACAGGGATAAATTTGGAGAACCTACAAGTGTTTCACTGACATACTATAAAAGTCTAGGCACTTTATGAAAGTAGACTCTCAAATAATAAAGCACAATACACCAAAGGACATGATAAAAGCATGCACAAGTCCTAGGATCCTGGCGAGACAGCATAGGTTACAACCTACAAAGATTCTGTAGATGGTAGTAAGACAGTTTCACAATCCGATTAATACAAGCCTCAAAATGAAGCTTAGACTTGGATGACCTCAAGGGTATATACGGTACTTCGGTGCAAAGCTATCACTAAAAGGAACCCAACAGTAAGTCACTGGGGTCACTCTTTAAGGAGGACCTAAACAACAGTAGCTACTACATTCAATTAGAGAAAAGATGCAGCAGCAGAATGTTAATTGAATAAAGACAACTGTACCCACAGCAACTATCATCTCAAAGTACGATGGGATCCAGGCTGGAATAATTAAAAAAACAAAACAAAAAAAACCTCACAACCCTCCCCCCTCCCCCCCCCCCCAAAAAAAAACAACCAAAGGTTACATGTCACCAATGAACCACAATTCCGAATGATTAAGGGTAAACCAGAAAGGCAGTCTATATTGACTTCTCCCCTCAGGCCCACCTTAAGGTGAACCTTCAGTTAAAATTATATGATAGAGGTGACATTTAGATAAGAGCTTCTTCTACAGAGCCTTCTCTTCTGCCATCCTTCATTCTGAACTAGCACAGATGTGAGTTCTCTTGGTTGACCCAATGGTACCAGACACTGGGATCCATGCATTCATTTAGCACTAGTGAGTTTTTAAATACCAGTGAGGCTGGAACCAAGGCTCTCTTAATTTTGGATTCCTTTCACCTAAAAATGTTTCTGTTCCCTTGGCTTCTTCAGTTCCAACAATAAACTCATGTAGACTGACTTTTCTCCATTTAAGAGCAGTGACAGACCTTCCTAGGCATTTTAAACTCCCAACTCCTCTCACCATTTTTCTTGATGTTTAGATCCAGAGGTCTACAGGGTCAATCTTTGCTCCATCTGAGGTATGATCAGATGCTCATCCAGTTGCCTTTCTACCAAATCCAGATCTAGAATGGTAGGAAAGGCTTGTACACTCTAACAGTTCATATCCAAACAGCCAAATCTGAAGAGTAAGTATACCGAGCACTCCACTTTTTCCCCACCTTGAACCCTTAATTTAGCAGCAAGGCCATGTTTTAAGTTCAATTCAGTCTGTGTTACCCTTTTACTTTTTCTTGTCAAGGGATATATTCATAGTAGTTTTCTTGACCAAACATCCAGGAGTGCAGTCACCTCTTCTGCAGTAGCTCTTGTTTTGTTTGGTATTTCTTCCAAATTCGAGATTTTATTTTAAATTGGAAAGAGTATTAACCAAAAATAAGTTGGACAAGCCAAAATTGTGGCATATTTTTAAAAATACAAGAGCTCTCAAATCGTAGCCTCTTCCAATCTCTCCTCCCCCCCGCCCCCACCGAACTGCTTGTAGGACAAAAATACTAATAAGGCTAATTTTCATTGTGCATTTGGGGTAAAAGGGTAATTTAATTTTATTGCTTCAAATAATTCTGGAGTATAAAGACAGCGACAGTAATTTTGTGACAGTTCTTCCTGTTGGGTTTTCTTTTTGGTTGATGACAGACTAGAACAGAGGTGGGCAAACTATGGACTGCGGCTTGAGCTCCTGGCCAGTGAGGCTAGTCCCTGGCCTCTCCCCTGCTGTCTCCCCTCTCCTGGATGCACACCACCATGCGGGCAGCACAGCTGGCTCCAGTGGGGTGACTTCCAATTCTGCCACTCTGAGCAGCATGGTAAAGGGGTGGGGAGCAGGGGGGTTGGATAAGGTACATGGGGTTCCGGGGAGGAGGGTGGTTCAGGGGACCAGGAATGGGGTTGGATAGGCATGGGAGTCCTGGCAGGGGAAGGACAGACAGGAGCAGGGGAATTCGATGGGTCAGGAGTTCTGAGGGGGGCAGTCAGGGGCGGATAGGCACACTGTGTGGTGTCACAGCCTTCCCTATCCAGCCCTCCATACAGTTTTGCAACCCTGATGTGGCCCTCAAGCCAAAACTTTGCCCACCACTACACTAGAAAGACCTTTCCCAACCTCCATTTGTATTAATTCAACAGCAATAGGAAGATTTGGACCAAGATTTCAGATCAGCCCACCCAGTATTCTAACTAGTAGACCCATTATTAAATGCATTTTCAGTATTCTAGTACTGTACGCTGATTGGTAAAACTTAATATTTTTTTATCACATCAAAGCAAAATATGGAAGTGAATCACATGTTCAAATGTGAAAGTCCGGTACTAACCTTATCTGAATTTCTAAAGGTTTGTTAGTGGTGTGTAAACAGAACATCAATTATTTAGCTTATTAAAAATGTAATAGGTTCAAAGGTCTCTTGCTTATTTCACTTAAGTGGACGCTTATCTTCAAAGTCATTGATCTGCAAATATATTTTCACAATAAGCTTTGCTAATACAGTATTTCAGTCTTATTCTTTAAAAAGAATTGAATACTTACATAGCAGAATAGGTTGGCCATATTCCACTCTAGTGCTGAACATTTAATTGTCCTCCGTATCTTTAAAATAAAGTTATACTGATCTTTGGAAGATGAGAGTTTTGATATAGTGTTAAAGTCGGAATACCCGTCTGCCTCCCTCTCAATTTATATTTCAAAGCTACCACTTCTCCTTGGCTGTTTGCTGTCAAAGGTTTCTCTACAGAGAAGTCAGAATGCTAGAAGCTTAAATTCTCTGTGCTAGCTAGCAAGTTGCAAATAAAAGAGGCCATCACATTGCCGTCAGACGTCCACCACTAAAATCATGGAGATGCTTGAGCCCCCTACCGCCACCAATCACAGAGCTCGGGTTGCTTTCCACCACAGTTCACATAAAGGTACTGCTTCAGATCCTGCCACCACCTCTCCCTGTGCTTTAAAGTAAATATTACCACACTGAACATGATGGAACATGAAAAAAAATCATGTCAACTTGTTCAAGTATAAAATGTACAGTATTTTTCCAACTGGAGAAAACTGCTACATAAAAATCAACTTACAAATCTCCAAATACTCTAAAGATGAAGACAATTTGGATTTTTTTTTCCTGCAGTGCATTGTTTCACCAGATGTATTAAAAACTAAAGTTCAACAAATTAATATGTAAAACATTTGCTTTTTTGGTAAACAGTGTGCACTTTGTCAAAAAATTACTCCAGGGGCTAAAATTTTTAGTTTGGATTATAGGATACCTTATGCTAAACAGACTGGAGCACAGAGAATTTGCCCTCAAAAAAACCAAAACCCACACCCCAGCATTCAACATCGCCCAAAGTGGCACTGTAGAAATTGAAGATGCATGCAGGTATGAGTTGCATGAAGTTAGATATTCAAGATAGATGAAAGTCTAGTAAGGGTCGATAAGAAGAAATTCACCAATTAGAGTCACTATGTTTCAGCTTTTACCCTTTCTAGGTGCTACCTTTTTACAGTGAGAACACTACTCTCCACAAGAGCGGGAATATATGTTTTAGAGTAAATTAAAGCAGTGATAATCTCGCTAAGTATTTAGGTATTTTATAACAATTTTAGAAAACACTAGAAGGGTATTACTTAAAATAATAATTGAAGCTACACGAACTGACGACTACCTCTGAATATACATGAATACATCTTACCCTAGGTTTTGAAGCACAATAGTGGTTAACCAGTTAATCTATTTATGAGAATGAACTCATCAGAAAAAGGACAACTGAGAGGCAATGAAAGACAAAGAACATGAAAGCAAAGCTTTCAGTAGGGAAAATTAAAATGTAAGCGGTTAGAACTGCTGGTGTTCTTAGCAAGGTACTGTACTGTCCCTGGACCCTGCTGTGGGGACTTAGCTTTTCTGAATCAGTAAAGCAAAGGATCTCATTTTCCCCAAGCTAGCAGGATTCCCCACTTTTTGAAGTTCTTCTACTTTACCCCTCATCCTTTCCAGCTTCCTCCCATTCGTGAAAGAGGCAGAGAGGGCATTTCAAGTTTGTGTTATGGGGCAAAGTGTCTCCTCCTGCTATTGTTCATTAGATTTAATTAGAAACAGAATTAAAGGTAGTCAGTCAGTTCTTGGAAGTTTCAGACTCTATTCTAATTACACAAACCAACAGATTGCCTTAGAAGACCTAGATATGTATTCTGACACTATACAGCAGGGGTCTCAAACTCAAATGACCATGAGGGCCGCATGAGGACTAGTGCACTGGCTCGAGGGCCGCACCACTGACACACACCCTGCCCTCGCTGCCCCGGCTCCACCCCCACTCCACCCCTTCCAAGAGGTCCCACCCCTGCCCCACCTCCTCCTCTGAGCACGCAGCTCCCCATTCCCTCCTGGAAAGCGCTAGGCACCACCAACAGCTGTTTGGCAAACAAAGCAAGAGCAATATAGGAAGTCCAGAGCTAGAAACACGCGCGGCCCAGCCAGGCAGCAGAGAAGCCTCCACTTCTGGCCCCTCCGTCCTGCAAACTGCTATGGGGGGACCGGGGGGAAAGGGGGGCGCCAGGAGCTTGGCGGGCCGCAGGGAAGGGCTTTGCGGGCCGCATGTGGCCCCCGGGCCGCATGTTTGAGACCCCTGCTATACAGCATCCAATGCCATGTGGATTTTTGTAAAAACCCAGGGGAAAGTAGCTAGGTCAAAGCATACAACCCTATAACAGTCCTCTTGACCAAGTCTTAGGAATTTTCTGTGGAAGGTATCAATTGGAATACAAAGTACAGTCCAATCACAGACTACCAACGTTGGAGAGGATCAACAAAGTGTATTTAAATGTTTCCATTTTAAAGCTACATCTTTTCAGGTGTCTATTAAAGACACCTGCATTCTCTTTATTAATTATACATACCTAACTTGATAAGATTTATTAGCTACATCTACTTCAGTTTTATCTCTCATGCATTCTTTATATATAGCCACCCTCACAAATCCTATTTCAGACACATTTATGCATTTAAAAACGAAACTCCAGGGAACTTCATTCTTCACACATATATGTATAGCCAACTGAAGAATGAGATCATAGATGGAAGTCTTCATTTGGTATAGTTTGCATATCTATTCATGCACAGTGCCAGAACCTTAAAACAAAGAACTCTATATGTATGCAAATGTTTTCTAAGTTGGCCAAATAAAACAGACATTTTCACCAGACCACAGGAAGATACATCTGCAGTAAGGACACTTCCTCCTTTCAGATTTCAAGTTTTCGTGTCAAACCACAGACACTAGAGCAAGGGTGGGCAAACTTTTCGGTCAGAGGGCCACTTCGGGAAATAGAAATTATATAGCGGGCCATGAATGCTCACAAAATTAGGGTAGGGGTGCAGGCTCTGGGATGGGGCTGGAGATGAGGAGTTTGGGGTGTAGGAGGGTGTGCTGAGCAGGGACTGAGGGGGTTGGAGGACAGGAGATGGATCAGGGCTAGGGGAGGGTGCAAGTTCCAGCTGGAGGTACGGAGTCTGGGGTAGGGCTGGTGATTAGAGTTTGGGGTGCAGGAGGGTGCTCCGGGTTGGAATCAAGGGATTTGGAGAGCATGAGGGGAAATCACTGGGGCAGGGTGTTGAGGGCTGGGGAAAGGCTTGTGGGTACAGACTCTGGGCAGCGCTTACCTCAAGTGGCTCCTGGCAAGCAATGGCATGCTGCCCTACCCCTGCAGTTCCCACTGGAGCGTGTGGGAGCTGGAGTAGGGCCAAGCCACAGCTTCCAGCCCAGCCCCCTGCTGGAGCAGGGCTAAGCCACATGGTGTGGCTTGGGGGCTGGCTTAAATCAGCCTGTGGGCCATAGTTTGCCCACCCCTGCACTAGAGCCATTCAGAAAAAACTGCATAAAATGACAAATGTATTGTCTGCCCCTTTCCCGGACACTCTTCATATTCTAAAAAAACCAAAACCAAAACAAAAAAACTGAACTGTTTCTGGTGAATACTGGGCTAGATGTATCGTTGGGATGACCCAGTATGGCCTTTTATGTAGTTTATTTGCTAATTACATAATTCTATATAATGGAGGTAACAGAGTCCTGTGGCACCTTAAAGACTAACTGAAGTATTGAAGCATAAGTTTTTGTGGGCTAATACCCACTTCGTTGGATGCAACAAATGAAGTTGCATCTGACGAAGTGGGTATTAGCCCACGAAAGCTTATGCTTCAATACTTTAGTTAGTCTTTAAGGTGCCACAGGACTCTTACCTCTGCTATTCCAGACTAACACGGCTACCTTTCTGATTCTATATAGTGGATTTATTTTTCTTTTTTACATCTTTGTTTTGTGTACTGAATTAGCAATGTTAGAATAATCTTAAAGGTAAACTTCTCAGAGGAATTAGTTTCTTTTTTTCCCCAAAAAATTACTTCACACACACATGGGGGTCACACATTTTGTAGCTTTTGGATGCAGATCTCATTGTACATGCGAGAGGGCCCTTCCATTACTTATTCCCCCAGTCACACTCAAAGCTTCCTATGTGCTACCTTCTCATACCCCTCCAGTTCAGGCACTTCCTACAACTTCTTCCCACTTCCCCTAAACCATGGTCTTTGATTCTCCCCCTCACCGTGGAGGTTCTGAGCACTCCCTTTTCACCCAGAGCCCCTTTTCCCCTTGTGGTAAGGGCTAGGAGTGTCCCCCATTCCATCCATGGCACAGTTTGTATTCCCCCATTTCTACGCATGGCTCTGCTTGGCCCTCAAGTCCACATCAAACCAGGTCCCTGCTTCCCAAACCACCACCACTTTACACCACCACCACCCTGCCAAATTCTCTTGTGGGTTGTGCCTATTGATGCCTCTTAGGCCATTCCCTGTTTTTTTGGTATTGATTGGATGCAGCTTTCCACCATCCCAAAGTTATCACATTACAGACAAACAGATGCTACAGAGTTCAGTGTTAGACCTTGCTTCATTTGGCCAACTACAGTACAGTCTTAAATCACATGATCAAATACTTTTGTTCTCCCCATGACCCCTTCCTCTTTCCAATTGGTCATTTTAGAAGAAAGTCTATTGAGACTCTAGTCTCTTGAGATTAAAAATAACTATTCCACAGCCTTCTCTTTCACAGGCAGATTGGCCTGCTTAAAATGCTCAGGGTGGATGATCCCAGAAGTTGAGAGTGGATGCAAGATTGATTTCTAAAGCAGAATGAGAAATTCAGGAAAGAATTAAAAGGTACTTCTGGTACAAAACTAGACTGTGTTCCCACTGGAAGCATTATCCACTTTTAAATATCTGGTCACTTTTGAGGGAAATCCTAAGGAGAGTGCCTCCCGGCAAGCTGGAGTTCTGGAGTTGACGAGGGAGCCCGGGGCGATTGATTAAGACGCGATAAAATCGATCACCAGAAGATCGATCCCGCACCGCAGGAGTGAAGATGAGCCCTTAGAGAGAAAAGGTGGTTCACCCATAGAAGTCCTATATGCTGTCTGAGAAGTGAAAAAACTCTCTCATTGGTAGCAGAAAAAGCTAAATCCCATTCAATGCAATACTGGATATACTTATGAGTACTTTATACTTCTTGCTTCCTTTATTTATTTTGCCTCATTTAATTCAGAATGAAATTCAATAAAAGCCATATAAATTCTCAAGTGTGTGTGTCCAACTGAAGAGTATCCCGCTTTAGAAAGACTATTTTGAACACACAAATTCTGAAAATAAGTGCTCTACAGAGGTAGTCCGGAATCTTTCTATGCAGCTGTGGAAACAGAATAAACCGGCTAGTTTTGCTGTTAGTGACAGAGGGCTAAGCCCTTCTAACGAACAAGTCTGATTCTGTCTCATAGGACCAGACAACTGGAGACCCGTTGTGGGCCAATGAGCCTGAATACGAAATAATAAGGTTAACCTGCTACAGGCTCATTTTACTTATAACCGTTTATGGACAAAAAACTTTGTTAATGAAGAGTTAAGGTTACCCAGTTGCATCATGTCCTCTCAGAATGTTAGGTGCAGTAAAACAAATGTCTGAAAACCAGGAAATACACAGTTAAGGTACACACCCATACAACCTTAACTCTGTCCTCCCATAGCCACCGGGCATTATCTGCATGCACTGCAGCTTCAGTCATTGTGTCAGGTGAACATATATTGAACGGAGGAGAGATTAACTGGAGCAACTTGGGAGAACTGTGATTGTGAGATAAGGTCAGCTTGAGGGCTATCCACCTCTGGATATTTGTGTGAACTCCTCTCCTTGACCATTTTACATGTGATCAAAGGAAAGAGGTACATGTGTATCAAGAGGGGGCTGACCTTCTTGGAATGGCAGATTAGCCCACCAAGTAGGACCAGAGACTACTGCCTAACCCTAGATTCATCTGTGCCCATTCCACTTCAAAATATTCACCAACAGCTGCAAATAAAGTGGTGAGCAGCTCGGTGAAAGATGCCTCAAGTGACTTGCATAAATGGCTACGTCTGCATGTTCAGCCAGGAGCCCACTTATCAAGCATATCTTCTCAGCCACAAGTCCATGACCCTTGAAGCCACGAACAGATACTGCTCAGGGTGGAGGGGTGGTAGGTGGACTTCTACTGGGGGAAGAAAAGATGAAAAACAGAACACCAAGAAACACACAGAAAAACAAAAAAGGGCAGAAGGGGAAAGAGACTGTACGTGGCAACTGTGCTGATCCTCTGAGGGGATACCAGTCCACTTCTGTAGCAAAACAGACTACAAACAACAGCAACCACCAGTTACTTCAGTTTGTACAGATTTTAAAGTGGCATTGTGGAAAATAACCAGATACATTTTCTCTATAGGATTCCAGTAGAACAAATTAATAAAAAGTGAAAACCCAATTTAAAAAAACCCAGCTCTATAAAAATAAACTGTATGTCTTTATAGGTCTATTAGAGATACAATGTGTGTGAGGTATATCTTTGATCAGACCAGAATCTGGTCCGAAGAAGAGCTCTGTGTGATTCAAAAGCTTGTCTCTCTCACCAATAGAATTTAGTCCAAAGATGTAATCTCACCCATCATGCATCTCCAATATCCTGGAACCAGCAAGGCTACAGCTACACATGCTTTAAATATGCTTAAGCAAGAGTGATAAGTATATAGTGTTTTATTGCTCTTCTAGGTTACTACTAATTTATTGCACCCAAATCCACTAAGCATTGGGAATAGGAATAGAACATTTCTTTCTTGAATAATTTAAGGCCTGAATCTGCTTTATCCTTGTGAAACTCCATTTGATTCAATGAGGTTCTGTGCAAGGATAACAGTCTGCTCACACTCAACAATATGAGCCTAAATAATTACTGTATTATAATGTGGATGGAATATTTTAACAATGAAGCAGACCTGATGGTTCCATTGAACTTTTTTCTAGTTATAATATTCATATTGCTAATAGAATTAATCATCTTTGAAAAGGCTCACAGTGCATTGAGATATAAATGTACTGAACATATGTAACACGAATAGAAAAGTCTGAAAAACTTCTATGTTTTTATACTACTTACCGAAATATAGGCGTATGGCCAGGCTTTGGTTTGTTCCAAGTAAAGTGTGAAGGAACAGAAAGAAATTGGTCACCAGGCAAATCCTTTTTCAATGAATGTTGAGATCCCGAGCAATCATCTACTGTAGTTTCAAGGGATGGGGATAAATTACCCTGTTCTTCAGAACAGAAATCTATTTTTCCTGACAAACTAGCAGTTTGATCCTCGGAGGTCTTTCTTGTTTTAAGAGGGATGTCAGTCTCTGTACAACACTGAAATGGTGAAAGGCCAGGATTAAGACCTTGTACACTATGGAGAGAAGTGTTTAACCATGTGTCTTCTGTTATGCTCCCCCTGGGAGAGTGGCCAGGTGATGGAGTTGGAGAATGGTGAGGAGAGAGAGAGCCGGCATAACAAATCTCTGCACTGGAGTGTCGTCGCTTCCCACAGGGGGATGTAGGTCTCGATGAAGGCCTTGATGTCGGTCTAGGGTTTAGCCAATTTTCATCTGTAATACTAGATCTAGGAGATTGACAAGGAGACTGTCTAGGAGATAGAGCATGCCCAAATCCATAAGGCTGCTGCCACGGTTCATCCCCTGGACTTCTTGGAGAACCACCAGGAGATGCCAAAGGAGATCCGAGGGTAAATCGAGCAGCAGCTTCATTCAGCTCTGAGTCTACATCATCATAAACATGAGAGATGGACTCACAAGAGGAAGCATCTGAGAACCAGCTCCTGGAGGAAATGCTGCTGGCAGGGCTTGGGCTAAGGGATGATTCCCTGTATGATGGCTCAAGAGGAAGATACAGGTGGTCCCTTGAAGGCCTTTCCATATATTCATTTTCTGGGCCATTTGTGTGCAATTCATCCTCACTAGCTTCAATCCCTTGATGACAATTAGGAGAGATAGATGTAATTTGAATACTAGGACACTCAAAGGGTTTGGGTCCACCTAGTGGACTGTATTTGGATTCTGGTACCTCACAAGTTCCTTCGTAGTTTTTATGACCCTGCAGTCTGGTTGGTGGAGACAGAGGAGAGGAGTGTGAATGCAATCCATGGTGAGGGATACAAATTGGCTGATTTACAGAGGATGATGGTTGGTCTACATTAAAGATGTATATGGATGCACAATCATCCGGATCAAGATCTGAAAAAGGAATCAAAGAAAAGAGTCAAAAAGTGTAGTACATAGTACTGATAGTTATTACTTATTATAGGCAATTCCCAGGGCACTGAATGCTGTCCAGCTTTCCCACTAGATACCACAATCCAGCCTTTACAGACTTTAATCTATTTCAGATTTTTTAGATACCGGTTATAAAATGAGTTACACGAGGCAACATTTTAACAAAAAAGACATTGCATAGCAGTGATTTTAATGATACATGTTGTTGAATTTGTACACTTGTAAACAGGTTATGTATTTACACCCTGAAATACAGATAATCTTTGTATTTCAATCTTTATTTTCAAATGTATTTTCCATAAAATATTGGAAGTTTTAAAAACAGTCAGCTCATTACTTAATTCATACAGTACTTAACTTTCTGCATTTTTTTGAATAAATTTGCTTTCTTCACTGGTGTACAAAGATTTCACTTTATTGTAGTCCAGCTTTCCATTAATAAACGTGTTTTAAAATATTAGAATAGCACGCTTAGAAACATTTGCCATGTTTAAAATTAGTATACTAGAGTAACAGAAAATGGTTCATGACTCATACCTTTGTGTACAGATTACAAACAGCCAGAAAACAGTCAATGATAGGTGGCTCTCTCTACATAGCAATACCTGTAATTGAGATTTCCTTAAATGTCTATTCCAGAAATCCTTCCTCAACCTTTAATGTTTTCAGACTGAAGTTTTCCAACTCTAGTCCCGGCAAGGTTCAATAAAAGCTGTTCATTAAAAGGGGGCAGAAATAAAAGCTGTGGCATGCAAGCCCTGTAAAGATAGTCAGCAGTTGCTTCCTTCAGTTCCACACCAACTCCCCGCCCCCTCCCCCTCCCCTCGGCACTGGGGAAGCTCGATCAGCAAGAAGCATTCAAGGGGGTGACAAGGCTTTCCCTCTTCCTTGTTACCACTGGAACTTTCCATCTGTTGCTATTCTTCTGCTAAGGAAAGCCTCCCATTACCAGCTGCTGCTGTTGCTCCTGCTCAGAGAGGTGCATATGAAAACAATTACTGGGGGTTGAGGAGTATGTCCTCCCTCACATACACACACTAAAAAATTTAAAACTCTGATTCATCCGGGTGCCACCCGCTCCCAATATAGAGAGCATGCAAATAGAGGGGAATGAATTTAGCATCCTCCTCCATGCTGTAATCCCCTCTGAGCTTCCCCTCAGTGCAATTTCTTTCTTTCTGCTATTGGCCAGATCCTACAGGGCTAAACTGCGGAGAGAAGTATCAACTTCTCCTCTTTATCTGCTGTTAAGGTGCAGCTGTATGCAACCTCCCCACCCTATTTCCTCCCAAAGCTTTCAACCTCTATAATGGTACCACTGCTGGAAGCAGGAATATAAAACAACAACAGATGAGAGGTGGGACAAGACCAAGACCAGCACCAAGAAGGTAGAAATAAGTCTGCATCAAGAGAAAATGACTATTTCCCCTGTAACAACTATGATAATTAAGACAACCACCCAACAGATAACACTACACTAATTTCTTAATAGTGACTACTGCACTTTGGAAACTAAGCTACTAAGAGTGTTATTTTGCCTACTTCAATAAGATGGCATACAAAAGCAGTGATTTTACCAGTAGCAACTCCAACCTCAATAATACATGACTAAGGCTTCGATTCAATAAGTATTTTTAGTAACAATCATGGACATGTCACCAGCAAAAATAAAAATCACAGCCCCATGACTACTCCATGATTGTTACTAAAAATACTCATGATTGAGGGGAGCGAGCTAGCCCGGGGGAGAGGCGCACCGCTTCCGGGATGAGGGAGTTCCAGGGGGCCTGGAGCCGCTCTGGCTACCACTGGGATTGGGGGAACACCTGCTAGGGCGGCTCCCAGAGCCAGCTGCGAGACTGGATGTGAGACTGCCCAAGCGACTGGCTGCAGAGCTGCTCTAGCAGCGGCAAGTGTGGCTGGCCCCAGGGCTGCCTGAGTAGCTATCTCTGGGGCCAGTTGCTTGGGCAGCCCTGGAGTCAGCTATACTGGCCACTGCAGAAGTCATGGAGGTCGCACGAAGTCACAGAATCCCTGACTGATGTGTACTCCATGACAGACACTGAGCCCTATGCATAACTAAGTGTATTAGAATCAGTTTTCCTCAACAGGGGCTTCCTGTTCTAACAGTACATATACTAACAAAAAAAACAAACTTCAACATATCAAGTTTGCCACTATGGAATTAAGTCTTGCTTGATACTGAAAATCAATTTAAACAAAACATTTGAGCACAATACAACAAAATTACAAAGCCCTGGGCTGTTTACCACACTTAATAATATACTGCAATTTGAATTTGTACCTTAACTACATTGCAGAATGTAAGACCAGGATGAAATTCCATATATAAAAGGAAGAAAAACAGTAACATGCCTTTTCTCTTTCCTGTGAATTACTAGATTTTTCTCAACACCACATACAATCACCAGCAGTTCATGGTGCTGTTTGGAGTTAGAAATATATATTCTGTGGGTGGCCAAACTAGCTCGTAAGCCACATGTGGCTCTTTTACAACTAAAAGTACGGCTCACGGAGCCTCCCCACTCTTCACCTACTCGGAACACCCGCCCCCCGGTCTGATAGGTGGTGGAGATTGGTGTTTCATGCAGTGGAGCACACACATCTGGGTATGGAAATTGTATGGCGGGGCATGAATGCTCACAAAATTGGGGGTTGGGGTGTCAGAGGGAGGAGGGCTGGGGTGGGACTGGGGATGAGAGATTCAGAGGATAAGAGGGGGTCGGGCTGCAGGCTCTGGGTGATGCTTATCTCAAGCTGCTCCCAGAAGCAGCAGCAAGTCCCGCTTCTGGTTCCTATGAGGAAGAGCGACCACGTGGTCCCTGGCCAATAGGAGCTGCAGGGGTGGCACTTGGGGCAGGGGCAGAGCGCAGAGCCCTTTGGCTGTCCCTGTACATAGAAGCCAGAGGGGGGACATGACACTGCTTTACAGCCACGCAGAGCCCGGGCACACATGGAGCGGGGCAAGCTCTTGATCCCACTCTCTATCTGGAGCTTAAGGGCCGGATTAAAACATCTGAAGGGCTGGATGAGGCCCCTGGGCCATAGTTTGCCCCACCCTGCTCTAAAAATTGAGCTGCAAGCCTGAAACTGGGAAAGAGGGATTCTTGGGTCATATGCATGTCCCACATCAATCTGAACGTTCAGTGAGATTACATAAGCAACTGTATCCCCAAATGTCCTTTCAAGTAATTTTATTTCATACTGTTGGCACCTCAATATTATGCTAGGTGTGCCACAGACTGATAAATTTGACAGTTTATCAACTCTCCAAAGCAAGGACTCTCTTCAAACAAAATACAACGAAAACAGAGACACAAAACATGAGTATCATCAAGTTTACAGTTTTCAGTAAAAGCATGCATAGTAAGGCAGGACTGGGACAGGGTGTACACACACAGGTTGCAAATGGGTACACAGGGGTAGCATGTTCCTTTTATAGACTGCTGGTAATCTTACAGGGGATGGAATACTATAGAAATTTAAACACAGGAATACCTTCATACCAGTGTATGATCAGTTTATTAAGAAAAGACATCTAAGGGAATACCTACTCATGAATTAATTTATTAAAAGGTGTTTAGCTATATGAAGAAGCTACATGGTTCCAGATTCAACTACTAATTAACAGGATGAAATCCTGGCCTCACCGAAGTCAAGGGTAAAACACACAATGATTCAACTGGGTCAGAACTTCACCCAGAGAATCTAAATGCTGCACTCTGAAGAGAAGCAATGGTTCCAAGACCTGCTTAATATGGGGATAAGAAAAATACTAAAGGCCTTACAAGGCAGTGGAAAAAAAGTTAGCTATATAGCTTGAAAATAATAATAAATAAGAATAATTTCCTGGCATTTGATACACTCTCTGCCTTGTCTGAAGACAAATGGACAGAAATTTCCTTATAACATTATGCCCCTCCTGTTTTCTGATACAACAGCACATATATTTGCCAAAACACTAGTGATCGCATTTAGTTCTTTATTCCAGTTTCTTAGGAAGAAGAGAGAGTGTGCTGAGAGAAGAGCATGCTCATGCAGATTGTGTTTTACATTAATGGATGAGATGATTTCTTCAAAAAAAAGTTTCTCCGTCTGCATCTCTCACTTCTCTTTTTTGAAACTGTTCACACTAAATCTGCTACAATTTCCTGTACAAATTTAAGCAAAATGTGGTTTCTACTAAACCAGCAATAAAAAAGGAATCCAAGCCTATGGCAATAAAACCCATGTGTCAGAGGAAGGACTGTGACAGCAAACATCAAAGGAAGTGAAACATTTTGGGACACCATTTTCAAAATGAATGAAAAATGCTACTGTCGTCCCTTTTCAAACTGAGTGGCTACTTAAAGTTCAGAGCCCCTTGGCAAGCTCTAGTTGGAAGTAGAAATTGATGGAATCTAATATTTTCTCTGATGCAATATTATTTATTTACAAAGAATGTACAAAGACTTGCCTCTAAGAAAGGAGCACTTTCTTATCTTATAGTCCCAAGCCTCTAACCAACAGCAGACCCAGAAATACATGCTCTCTCTCACTTTACAGAGTCACACTGTGCTCACAGGCAACTGGTTGACTTTCTTGCCTCTGATCCTTTCTCTGTTCTTGTCCATCTCCAGTTTGTGTGTTCTGCCTCCCTCACATAGGCACCTACCCAAAACATTTTGTAAAGCACCCACACAATCCAAAATTCTTGGACAGGCTTTCTGAGGCCTTATTTTAGTGGCGGGCACCTTAACTCAAAAATATTTTAAGTTAAGGACAGATTTAACACACCTCACAAACTGATTTGTAACTCAGCCCATAACCAGGTTTAATCCTGGTTTAATCATAACATTACGAAGTATAAAACTGAATCCTGTTTATGTATATTCAGAGCAAAGTAGAACAGCCATTTTCCCCAAAGAGTTTCTATCATTTCCAACAGAAACACTTTTTTCTGAAATTTCAGTAGTATTTCAAACAGCATAAAAACTATATATACACTAACGAGGAATACTTGTGGCACCTTAGAGACTAACCAGCCACAAGTATTCCTCATTTTATTTACGGATACAGACTAACACGGCTGCTAATCTTAAAACTATATATACACTGAAAGAGGAACTTACAGATATGAACAACAAAATTCAGTTCAACTACTGGATTAGATTTGTAATTCTTTATAAGACAATGTGCTGTAGTTTCAACAGTAACTGGAGTATTCTTCTCCTGCCTCTCTCATTTAACTATTGTGTTGAAAATTAATGTAGCAACCTTAACTACAAGAGACCAATTCCTGGTTTATATGTGTGGTATGAAAATTAACTTTTCCGCTCTTTAAATTAGAAAAAGCAACGTTTCTTACCAGATAATTATTTCTTAGTGCTCTATACCAATAGACAGACTGTGCTGAAATCGGTCTCTTGTAGCTTGTCAACTTACAGTACTCAGGTTGTGCAGACAACCTTAAACCTGACATTTCCTAACTTCCGAGTTCTTTGTCATACAACCTAAACAACGTTGTTGCAATAAAACTTTTTGTATTTAATATTTATCAAGTGCATAGTAAAGATTTCAAAAATTAATATAATGAGATACTGAACGTTTTAGTTCACCTAACAATGTAAGTCAGGTGTTGGTGAATTTGAATATTTCTATGAATACATAGACTTTAATAGCTATTCAAGAGTTTATTTTTGTAGCAATTAGTGTTGCAGTACCAGAAATGCCAAATCTTGTGAATTACAAAATTGCATCTCTCATGATTAAATAAAATTATTAAACCTGATAATTACTTAAGCAGGACAGGTTAGACATTTTAGAACTCACTAGTCAAAGAATTCAATGTAAGCATAAGAGAGATGAAAAATTAGGAAAGGCATGGACCAGTCACAAAACTCCAACAGCAGCACTTTGAAAGAATATATGTACATTGCAGGAAGAATCAAGAAGTAACAACAATGTGGTGAGAGGCGAGAGTGACACCGAGTGGGAGAGTGACACAGCATGCCTGTGAGAGAGAAAGAGAGACGTGTTGCCCCTTTATGTTCATTGCCCTTTTAAGCAGATCAGCCCTCAAAGCGGACATAGCAGCAGACACCAGCAAGCTCCCTCCTTTCCAGGCCAGGGCTCTGCCATATTCCCCACCCCTACTCTGCAGAGATGGGGTACCGGTGCGAGGAGGCACCAGTACATCAGTGCTCCCTCCCTTCCTGCTCTGTAAGCAGGGAGGGTCTCAGAGAAGCTCCAAGGCAGAGGGCAGGAGCAGTGTGGTGGTGGGAGTGGGGGAGCTGCACAGCTTCTTATTAAGTGCCATACAGATATTCAGGGCTGTGGTGGGGACAGATGCCTGTTCCCTGGCTGCAGCAGGGCTGTGGAGAGGGGCGTCACAGCAGGTCCGGGGCATGGGGAGAGGTGCTTCTTCCCCGGACTGGCCCAGCCCAGTCGCTGTTGTTGTGGGGAAAGAGAGCTTGGGGGGGGGGTCTCTCTCCCACTGTAGCCCTGGGGAGCCCCAGTGTACCTCAACCTCCCCAGCCCCACCTCAGAACCTGCACTCCCCGCCAGAGCTCTCACCTCCCCCAAGCCTTCTGCCCCAGTAAGAGCCCTCACCCCCCACACCTCCCAACCCTCTGCCCCAATCCTGAGAGTCACCCCACACTCTGAATCCCTCAGCCCCACATGAATTTTGGTATGTGCACCAATATGAAGGTGATGTGTCATACATGCATCACTCCACACTGGGGCACATAAAATTCATTCCGCACACGAGTGGGAAAAACAAGAGGGAACACTGCTTGATAGCCTGCTGGGCAGTCACGCAGCTTAGAGGGAACTTAGGTTACCAACGGTCCTCCCAGCCCGGTATCCTGTCTCTGACAGTGGCCACTACCAGAGCTTCATAGGAAGTCTGTACAGAACAGAGCAGTTGGAGTGAGGTGTCCTTGTCTTTCCCTCCTGGCTTCTGGCAGTCAAGAGGTTTAGGGGGCACCCCTAGCATGGGGTTGCACCCCTGACCATCTTGGCTTATAGTCAATGATGGGCCTATCCTCCATCAACCTATCAGTCTGTTTTGAACTGTTATGCATTTGGTCATCATAAAATCCCACGGGAAAGAGTTCCACAGGTTAACGGTGCATTATATGAAAAAAACCCAGTACTCCTTGTCTGTAGTAAACCTGTTGCCTATTAATTTCATTGGGTGGCCTTTACCTTTTGTATTGTGGAAAAGGGATAAACAACACTTCTCTATTCACTTTTTTCAACATCATTCATATCTCCCCTTAGTAGTCTGTTCTCTTAGCTGAACAGCCCTAATCTTTTTAGTCTTTCCTCCTATGGAAACCACTCCTTACTCCGGGTCATCTCTGTTGCCCTTTTCTGAACTTTTCCCTAGTTTCACTATATTATTTTTGAAGATGGGGCAACCAGAATAGGATCCACTATTCAAGGTGAGCGTGCCATGGATTTACATATGCTATTTATTAGGGCTGTTGATTAATTGCAGTTAACTCATGCTATAAATTGAAAAAAATTAATCGTGAATCAGTTTTAATTGCACGGTTCAACAATCTCTCTCTCTCTATATATAGATATATAAAAAAGTCAAATGGTGTATGCGTGTATGTATGTTCCCTTACTCCTTCCACACCATTTGAGCTAGAGACTTGAAATTTGGTACAGTTATAGGCTTTAGGGTCCTAATCAGGGTGAGAACCGAAAATTTTTCAACTCTCACCTCTTACACCCCCTAGGGGGTGTAATTCTTTAAAGCCCATTAACATCAGCTGGGCAGCAGGTTAACAGCTGCTGTTCTCAGTGACATACTTATGATGTAATAATACCCCCCTCCAACAGCCCCCCGCACTCGCTCAGCTCTCTCCCCCCCCTCCAAAGGCCCCCGCACTCGCTCAGCTCTCTCCCCCCCTCCAAAGGCCCCCGCACTCGCTCAGCTCTCTCCCCCCCCCCCAATGGACCCGAGCAACGACGGGTATTTCTGCTAGTATTTAATAAATTTCAATTGGCATTCTCATTTGATGTTTTTCTAATTTTCAAATATATTGATTTCAATTACAATACAGAATTACAATACAGAATACAAAGTGTACACTGCTCACTTTATATTTGATTACAAATATCTACATTGTAAAATTGAAAAAAAGTATTTTTCAATTCACCTCATACTAGTACTGCAGTGCAATCTTTATAGTGAAAGTGCAATTTACAAATGTAGATTTTTTTTTGTTACATGACTGCACTCTAAAACAATGGAGAACTTTAAAGCCTACAAGTCCACTTAGTCCTACTGCTCCTTCAGCCAATCGTTAAGACAAACAAGTCTGTTTACATTTACAGGAGCTAATACAGCGCACTCCTGCGGGGCAGCATGTCTGGCTTCGAGGGTTGCTAGACACGCTGCTCGGAGAGGCATGGGAAGGGAGCTAGGGCAAGTTGAATAAGGGGCAGGGAGCTCAAGGGAGCAGTCAGGGGACAGGGAGAAGTTGGATAGGACAGAGGTTCTGGGGGTTGTGTCAGGGAACAGAGAGGGGTGGATAGACATGGGAGTCCCGGGGTCTGTCAGGGAACAGGGAGCAAGGGGTGTTGGGTAGGGGATTGGGCTCCTGGGGGGGTAGTTACGGTGGGGGCGGTCAGGGGACAGGGAGCAGGGGAGTTGGATGGGTCGGGGATTCTGAGGGGGGCAGTCAGGGGATTGGATGGGGCCAGGCTGTTGGGGGGGGAAGCCTTCCCTACCCAGCCCTCCATACAATTTTGCAACCCCAATGTGTCTCTCGGGCCATGTTTCATATAGCCATGAGCTACGTATTAATCTGTCCAAATGTGAAGGTTTTCAGAATTACTACATACTAAACGTTTGGGGGGCTAAAAATCAGAAGAGCAAAAAAATTAAGATATGGTATCCACAAAATAATTAAGATAGGGTATACAAGTTCACCCTGAATTTCATTAGTTTTAGACTATTTCTCCTCCTCACTAGGAAACAACTGTTTCCAGAATGAGATCTAAATTAAATTCTCAACCAATATAAACATCAATACTGATGTTTTACAAATAGGAAACAAGCCCAATTTTTTTAGCGACCATCAAAACATTCATTACTAATATGCCTCACATGCTGATGTGCACAACGCATATAAAAATTGTGGATATTTTATTCTCTCTCTCTCTCTCACACCCACACACACAGTGTCTTGGACACAGAGCAATTTGGGGCAATTTGGGGTTAGTTCTTAAGCAATGCCCCTGAGGTACTTAATGTAATCACTTGCAAGGTTAATTCCATTCCAGACTTTGGTTTTCAAACCATGAAATGTACAGCCTATAACACAGCTTGCACATCTACTTGCTGTTATCCGCAGTTTTCCAAATTCAGTCAGACCCCAGCCAAGTAACTCTGGAAAGTCCAACTTCTGAGAAAAGTGCCACAATACTGCATACAAACAGTATACAGTACATATAAACAGGCAGCTGTGTTCAAGTTGAAATAAAGTGCTGGCTTGTTAAAAGCTTGCTCCTGATTGTGATTTTACTGATCATAACTCACTGCTTGCATCCGACAAACTGGGTATTAGCCCACGAAAGCTTATGCTTCAATACTTCAGTTAGTCTTTAAGGTGCCACAGGACTCTGTTACCTCTGCTATTCCAGACTAACACGGCTACCTCTCTGATTCTTTACTGATCATTTCACTCATCTTAAACTCCACTGTCATTTGAACTTCACATGCCATGCCTGGGCAAATGCAATGATTTGGATGTTGGTTTTTTAGAGACTGGACTTACTACCAAGTCTCCTCTGTCTATACTCCCTTGACCCACCAAAACAGCTTTAGAAAACATCTCCCTTATTTACGTTAGTAAACAGCTGTTTGACTGCTTACATCACAGCAATATCAAGTGAGGTCCAATGTACTCATACAACTCACTGCTTTAAAAGCAACATTGCTAATCTGTCTATCCACTCCTTTAGTCTGAGCTAAATATCTTGGTTTGTGACTACTACATAGCTTTAGAGAACGCAAAAAAAAAAGAAGGGAATACAAGTTTCAAAGCTGAATCCACATTACCTGAATTATCAAAGGAATTCACACCAGCTTTAAGCGCAGAGGGTTTTTTTTTTTCCTTTGAGAGCGCAATCCTCCCCGGAGGACTTCTGAAGAGCAGAAATGAATCCTTCTATATACCAACACACACAAAAAAGGAGCCCTCTTGAATGCATTATGAACAGTGTGATCAGAAAACAAACAAACAAAAAAAATAACTACCAGTCCACAACTTGTTAAATTAAAATGCAGTTTCAACCTGAAGAATCAGAGAGTTAGCCGTGTTAGTCTGGAATAGCAGAGGTAACAAAGTCCTGTGGCACCTTAAAGACTAACTATAAAGTTTTGAAGCATAAGCTTTCGTGGGCTAATACCCACTTCGTCGGACAAGCATCCGACGAAGTGGGTATTAGCCCACGAAAGCTTATGCTTCAAAACTTTATAGTTAGTCTTTAAGGTGCCACAGGACTTTGTTATTTCAACCTGAAGTCTTTCAACAAATGTATATACATAAGCTATTGGTCTCAGACTACACAAGCTTGTTCCAAAGTGACAAAACTATCAAATTTCCTCTAGCCAAATCATTACATCTCCCAACACAAGTGTGAAAATCTGTCAGATTTCCTCAATAATTCAATTTTTTTGATTTTCCTGAAATATTCTGGATAAAAATGTTGTACTGTTAGCCAGTTACCAATAAAGGATGCTGGATAATAAGTTACCCTAGCACACATTTCATTTTTCTTCTCCCTCAGACCAACTAGTTCTCAATCAATACCTCTGTAGTACAGTCTGAAGTTACAAGATTTTTGCCACAACCCCACAATGTTTTCAATCATATATATGATACAGCTGTTCTGTTCCCCATCTCCTCTCAGTCTGTACTATGATTGATCTCTCTTCAGCTGTTTTAGGGAAAGAAGGCAGAGAGTGCTCTTTCAGACCCTTATTACCTTCCCATTACAGGCTTGCAAGTTCAGCAGACAAACTAGTTTTCACTATGCTAGTTACACTCAGCTCCATCCAGTGATTACAGATTGTTAAAGCACATCTTGTTAAAAAATAATAATCAAGGCATAGTGGAGCAAAGCAGTAACAGCACAGCTAAAAGCTAATAGCAGCAACTAAGAAATGGATGATGGATGAAAAGTCTAGAGAGAATAACAGGAATGAAAAAGAAAAAAACATCTCTACAGAGAATAAGAAATGAATAAAATAATTAGAGTGAAAGACTTAAGAAAATTTCAAATATGTTAACCAAAATAAAAGTTGTGTTATGTTTTGGCTGAGAATCAGACCCCTCCCACACACACTTAGTAGGTCTGAATCAAATTGTGGTGGGACTAAAAATATGGTGAGGATAGTTTTTTACTAACCTGCACAGAGCTACAAGTGTGCAGAGGGCATAGTAAAAATATGGCAAGTCTCTACTTCAAAAGGCTGATTTAATTAAGCACAGGGGGCATGCACTAGACTTAGGCAGCACACAAGGGTAAACAGATTGCAAACATGAGCTTTGCGCCACCTTGCTTATGCACACACTTGACACCAGCGTGCAACAGCTACGCCCCAGCATCTACAAAATCATGGTTTGTTGGGGTTTATTTTGCTTTAGTAGAGAGGGCTTGCTACCTATCTAGGAGGAATTTAGATGTGGATCACCTCATCAGAAGCATTTAGGGACACAAATGTAGAGGATAGCCATTCAACATTCTAAATGTCCACTGGTACTTAATCAATATCATTCAAACCTATAAAAGTGTAGCCAGATGCAACTGTGGTTGTTACCACAAATATATGTAAAAATAAAGGCTTCATTAAAGGATAGTAAGTTTCTGCTTTTATCTAGAAAATGTGTCATTAGCCCAAACTCCCCTAGCACAGAGACCTAACCAAGGGAAAAACAAACAAGAAACCCCCACAATAACTCTTACTTAGCAAACTTAAAGTATCAAGTCTGAATACAAATAAAAAAAGTATAGGTTTTCAATTCCCTGTCCAGCTTAAGGCTCTGCATCGGAGAGGTGAAATGCACTGATCCTACTGATGGTCTGGAGTCTAAAAGACTAAGACTAATTCAAATGTAATTAGATTGAAAGTTCTGTTTTTAAAAAAGATAAGCAATGGTCTGAGTATCAAGCAATTCATTAGTTACAATGCTATTCTTTTGTTTTAGACTGCTAAATTGTGTGCTAAGTCCCAAGAAATATGTAAGATGTCTATTTAAAATGCATTAATGTCTAACTAAATAAAATTATTGTTTTTGCAAATACCATGCCTAATACAAAACAGTGATTGAGAGTAAATGTGTGTAATGGCATTTTCAAAGGCACTCATTTTCACAGAAGTCTAAGAAAGATTATCTAACCTTTATTAGGATTATAGTAAAAATGAAGATAAAAACCATAATAAAGAGTTGTGATTTCTCTCCCCTTTCGTAGATGTCAACCCATAATCAGTAGATCAACAGTAGGCTGTCAGGGAACACGCCAGCAGGGACCTACCAAGGGTGGGGCACCCCTCCCCCAAACCCAACCGGGGAGGGGCACCCCTTCCTGGCCTTAACTCAGCCCCAAACCTGCCATGGCCAGTGGAGGAGAGCCTATTCTGCAAACCCAGCACTGGGGCTGCTGCAGGGAGAGAGAGAACAGGGGAGGGAGGGGGGAGTCCTCTATCCCTGCCATAGCCCAGGAGCACCCTCCTGTATCCCAAACCTCTCATCCCCAGCCCACACCTGAGCCAGAATCCTCACCCCTCCCCACAAACACCCCCGCTCTCCACACCAGCCCTGAGCCCCTGATCCCTCACTCCTCCAAGATCATCCCCCCCCCCATCACCTCCATATTGGTGCACATAACAAAATTCATTCTGCACGTGTGGGAAATATTAGAAAAAACACTGGTCCCAGGTTGCTCCTGGACACACCAGTCCTGATCACCTTAATGGATACCAAATCTATGCGGCCATTGCCCTAAGTTCCTCCATATGAATTGGCTCATGTGATGAATAGACAAATATCTAGTTTACAGGATTGCTTTAAAAACTGTTTTCAGCTAATACTGTTTTTGCAAACAAACATTTTTGAAATGCAATAGTAAAACAGTTGATCCAGTACTTTCACTAAGTTGTGACCTCTACAAAATTTCTATTGAATTTTTGACCATTGTTTTTTGTTCTATATTAATTTGAGACGTGATACTTTATTCTCGGTTGTCAATATCTACGTAGAACATTTCAGTTTTAATTTTTTTATTCTCATTAGATAAATGCTGTTCCATATTATATTCACAATTGCTATAAAATTTTTCTTTTGTTTTCCATTTGAGTTATATGCACACTATTTATATAGCACCATAACATGCATGCTATTTGACTAACAAAAGCCAGGGACCCTGGAACAGCAGTTGTCTTGTGAGAATAAAAAAAAATTTCTCATCTGAAATGCTCTACACAGGCAGCAACATGACTTAGTAAAGGTAACAAAAAGAGTCCTGTGGCACCTTAAAGACTAACTAAAGTATTGAAGCATAAACTTTCGTGGGCCAATACCCACTTCGTCCGATGCAAGTCTGGCAAGTTAGGTAAGTTTTTAAAATCATACAACCTTAAATACATATGGTCAAATACATATTAAAATACAAATTATAAGATTTTTATCGATTTAACCTGATACCATAAAGATCTCTCTACTCTCACTTGGCCACATGTGTAGTAGGACAGTCAAAACATGGCTGCAATATTTAGTAGACTAGACATAACCGTATTTCAGCAGTGTCTTGAAACTAGACTAAACAAGAGGTTAACATATTAATTCCATTAATATCATTTGGGCCCCTCCACAATATCTACCACAATTAAATCAGAGAACTGTATTTTCAGGGTGACTCCCAACTTGCATGTAGTTGTGCAAATGGGTCCTAATATGCTGCACTTTCCTACACTATACTTATGAGTTATTTTTCGTTATGGTATTTTTCAATAAATAAGGGGTGTTGTGTTTGTTTTAGGTGTATAAGTATCTAGAGTACTAGCTGAAACAAACCAGGGTAAAAATAGCATTACAGTGATGCAAACACATCTAACAAGAAACAAATGCTTCTCATCTAAGTCATATCTTTGAAAGTGAAAAAAAACCCTGATCACTCAACTGGAGATGCATAAAAGTTATATAAAGAAAACAAATCCATAACGACTGGTAGCAATTGACACTTTAATACACATAGTGCAACAAATGTAATAGATTTTACATTGCAAAACCAAATACATTTCCCACTTCATACCTTACTACTTACCAATATCTCTGGCTTCTAATCTAAGAGGACCAGTTTGTTAGGGAAACTGAAATCTGGTACTATTAAAAAACATGGCATGAAGAAACTAAAGCACGCCTGTACTAATCCCCAAACACTATGCGGTAGGACAGAATGCTGTTCAGTGCTATCAAGAAATGTAGACCTAGACCATAATTTCTTTGTACTGTGTTGTTTCCTGATGCAAGCTCCTAAGAGAAAAAGATTGCACACCCATGTTCTTCAACCTAACCCGGTTTCTCCCTTGGGAAGTTAGAGGCTGGGGGCGGGAGAAGCCCAGAATACATTACTTCCTAACCAAAACAGTGAGGTTCAAGACATACAGAGGCTCCCTCCCTTCCAAGCTTTCCAGTTTCTACAAGATATTATGGAAAGAGGCGAACATGGGCCATCCCCGCGTCACGCTCTGGAGCCTGGCTCCCTAGCCTGCGGCGGGGCAGCGATCCGGCCCGAAGGGAGGCTCGCGGGTGCGCGAAGGTCGCTGCAACACCCAGAGCCCCTCCGCTCGGGGGAAACCGGTCGAGCAGCACCCTGAGCGCGGTGCCTTGCCAGGGGAGGTCCCAGGGAGTCTCGTCACTCCCGCCCCAGCAGGGCTCATCCCGACCAGGGCTGGAGGAGCCCCCGAGCCACGGGGAGGAGCGTTCCCCACCCGGCCCCTCGGGAAGCGGGACCCAGCGCCCCCGCCCTGTGGGGAGACGGACCGCGACAGCCGACCGCAGCCACGCACCTGCAGGCCCCAACGGCGGCCCCGGGCCCGGCTGCCCGTCCTCCCCGAAGATCAGCCTGAAGTCGAACTCGTCAGGGGCGCCGCAGTTTGCCGTAGTCATCGGTTTGGCCGGGGGTGTGGCGCGAGACCCAGTCCCGCCCGGGCCGCGCCGGGCTCCTGCTGGGCTCGGCTCCCCGCCGCGACTCTCAGGGCCGCCTCATAACACGGGGGAGCGAGCGAGCGAGCACCGGCCCCAGCAGCTCCCGTCCCTGCGCCCTCGCTCGGACTCCGCCTGTCACTCAGGGGGCGGGCGATCTCTACGGGCCGAGGTAGGCTCCGCCCCCCCCGCGGCTCCGCCCCTCCCCCGCGCTCTCACCGGGGCTCACGAGCTACCCTCGTTGCTCCCTCCTGCGCCGACCCGCCCTCGCGCCCCGACGGCGCCGCAGTCGCGGGGACACTTCGCCCAATCGCCCCGTCCGTCTCCCTCCGCTCCCCTCGTGCCCTGACCACGCCCCCCTCCCGAGGCTTTGGGACTGGCAGCTTCTTCACACGCCCTCGCTCCGCCCCTTCTCCTCGCGCCTGCGCCGCTCCCCTCCCTCGCGCTGCTACCGTTTCCCACACTCGGGCTCACCGACGCTGTGTTTGGCTCATGACGTAGCCCCCAACGGACGCGCTCCTCGTGACTTCGTTGGGGGAGGGAAGGGAGACGCGTCAGGGCAGGACACGTGACGCAGCGCGAACCTTCTGCCTCAAGGGCCACTGGGAGACGTAGTGTGTAAGCCCAGCCCCCTCCGAGCCGCGGGGGGGAAGTGCAGCGCTCTGGGGGCCGGCGGGGCGCCGCCTAGCGGCGTAGGGTTGCCAGCCACGTTGCAGCGCACCCCCGTATGGGGGACAGCTGGAAATACGAAAGAGCGTCAACCCCCCGCCCAGCCGGGAGTCCAGCCCCCCCCCCATCGCTGTAGGGAATGTGGTGATTATGCAGGTCCCAGAATCCTAGAGGGAAGGTGGGCGAGGTAATCTCGACCTACTTCGGTTGGAGAGAGAGAAGCTTCCCAAGCGAGCCTGGTCTCTCCTACCACCTGGCTGCACTATCCTGGGACCAACCTGGCTACAACCCTGCACACAACAAGGAAAGATGCCAACTGTTCCCCCCCACAAAAGGCAATTAAAGGCAGGTTACTTTTTTACAGCACATTTGATGAGATTTTTTTAAATTACAGATTTTTTTATTTGCTCAAGCAAGGTGTTTCTTTCCCTCTGGTTTTTATGAATCATTAAAACAAACTATGGAAAGGCCCATGCTAGTTCTTCCTTTCAAAGGTACAACTGAAATCCTCCGTAACTTGAATTGTATTTATTACACACCACTGAAGAACTTTACCTCATTTTCAATGAAACTAGGTGATATGCAAGTACACTGGTTATCACAGGAAGATAAACCTGGAGTTAATCAGTGATCTGTCTTTAAGGTGAAAAACATGACACTGTTGGTGTAGTTAGGGGAAGATAGAGTAGGTGAGTGTTTTGACAAACATTTACGTGCTTTCTTGTAAAGCCTTTTGATAAGATCTGTCTATATGATATTTTTAAGAGCAATAAATTACCATGAGTAAGGGGGCAAAGTGCTCCTGCAGGTCTTAAACTGAGAAATAAGTGTCTTAATTACTCTTGCCAGTCAAAGACAACAAATAGAGTATGTGATCATTTTCATAGACAGTCTAGTGCCATTCAAATATATAGTATTTATTAATGACTGCAATGGAAGTGGACAAATGAATCCGCACAAGCACAGGAAATTTAATTTTGATTAGACTAATTTAGAGAGTTTAACTATTAGGTACAGCTATCTCTGAAGTTTCAGGCTTCTTGAAAGGGAGGACTTGGAGTATCTACTATTCATTGTGCATCATCAGAAAAAAAGTCTTCAGTGAGAAAAGGATAGAAATCTCAGAATATTGAGTCTGCACAATAGTATACCCTTAGTTATATACAACTTTGCCTCGTTTCAAGATACTTCTAATTTTCACATGTACAAAGGAAATTGTGTTAATTATATTATTTTTACTACTCAGACACCTGTCCCTGTGACTGAAAAACAGAAGAAAGACCATAGTATAACCTAAAAAGGTTGGACTCTGCTGTATAAGAAACCCCACACATCTGAATATTTTCTAATTATCCCTCATCTTGAACTAAGACTCTCACTGTGTCTTATGGGGTAATGAAACTTTAAGCCTGCTAGAAGTAACAGACTAATCTATAGAAATTTCATTTTGAAGCATTTTAGGTTTATGCTAGGAATTAAAGACAACACTAGCCATACTAATGGGACATAAAACACCACTCTTGGTTTAACCAACAGGCAAAAATATAAATATCAGTAATGGTTTAGCCTGTGTCAGATGAAATGCATTGGAATTGTAGATAAAACTGCCACATACTTTAACACCAAATTAATTGGACTTATTAATATTAGGGCTGTTAAATATTAATTGCACTGTTAAACAGTAATAGAATACCATTTAAATATTTCAGTGCTTTCTACATTGTGAAATATACTTTTTTCAATTATATTTATTTTTTATTACAAGTACTTCTACAGTAAAAAGACAAGAAATAGTTTTTTTTCAATTCACCTAATATAATTACTGTAGTGTACTCTTTATAATGAAACTTACAAATGTTTGAATTATGTACAAAAAACTGCATTAAAAAATAAAACAATGTAAAATTTTAGTACCTGCAAGTCCACCACTCAGTCCTACTTGTTATTCAGCCAATCGCTCAGACAAAAGTGTGTTTACATTTGCAGGAAATAATGCTGCCCACTTCTTGTTTACAATGTCTCCTGAAAGTGAGGAGAGGTGTTCTCATTGCATTGTTGCAGACAGCATTGCAAGATATTTACATGCCAGATGCACTAAAGATTAATCTGTCTCTTCATGCTTCAACCCCCATTCCAGAGGACATGCCCCCATTCTGATGATGGGTTCTACTCAATAACAATCCAAAGCGATATAGATCAACAGCTGTTCATTGTCATTATCTGAGTCAGATGCCACCAGCAAAGGTTGATTTTCTTTTTTGGTGGTTCAGGATCTGTAGTTTCACCATTGGAGTGTTGCTCTTTTAAGACTTCTGAAAGCATACTCCACACTTCATCCCTCTCAGATTTTGGAAGCCACTTCAGATTCTTAAACCTTTGGTCAAATGCTGTAGCTATCTTTAGAAATCTCACATTGGTACCTTCTTTGGTTTTTTGTCAGATCTGCAGTGAACAATGTGCTGGGTCACCATATGAGACTGCTATAACATGAAATATATGGCAGAATGTGGGTAAAACAGAGCAGGGGACGTGCAATTCTCCCCCAAGGAGTTCAGTCACAGATTTGATTAACATATTTTTTTAAAATGAGCATCACGAGCATGGAAGCATGTCCTCTAGAATGGTGGCTAAAGCAGGAAGGGGCATATGAATGTTTAGCATATCTGGTATGTAAATATATTGCCATTCCAGCTACAAAAGTGCCATGCAAATGCCTGTTCTCACCTTCTGGTGACATTGTAAAGAAGAAGAGGGCAGCATTATCTCCTGTAAATGTAAACAAACTTCTTTATCTTAATGTCTGGCTGAACAAGTAGTAAGACTTAGTGGACTTGTAGGTGCTGAAGTTTTACGTTTGATTTTTAAGTACAGTTATGCAACAAAACCCCCTATATTTGTAAATTGCACTTTTGGAACAGATTGCACAACAGTATTTGTATGAGGTGAATTGAAAATCACTTTCTTTTATTTCTACAGTGCAAATATTTGTAATAATAATACATGCTTTGATTTCAATTACAACAGAATATAATATGTATGAAAATATGGAAAAATCTAAAATATTTAATGTTTCAATGGGTATTCTATTTGCTTAACAGTGCAATTAAAACTGCAATTTGTGATTAATATTTAATTAATTCTGGCCTCGGTAAGAACCAACACAGCCTAGGGGCTTAGGTAGGGGTGAGCACTAACACAGTCTAAAG
The DNA here is from genome assembly GCA_032164245.1 of Sternotherus odoratus. NCBI lineage: Eukaryota > Metazoa > Chordata > Testudines > Kinosternidae > Sternotherus > Sternotherus odoratus. The sequence goes on along the minus strand of JAVMKO010000014.1, from coordinate 26,773,284 downwards.
TCCTAGCTCAGCAGACACTAAACTAAAACAAGAATCAGAGAGGTAGCCGTGTTAGTCTGGAATAGCAGAGGTAACAAAGTCCTGTGGCACCTTAAAGACTAACTATAAAGTTTTGAAGCATAAGCTTTCGTGGGCTTTCCACTGCTTGCATCCGACGAAGTGGGTATTAGCCCACGAAAGCTTATGCTTCAAAACTTTATAGTTAGTCTTTAAGGTGCCACAGGACTTTGTTACCTAAACTAAAACAGGCTTCCTGGCCTAATGTGGGGAGACTGCCCAGGGCAGAAGGGATTTGTTTGAGTAAACTTTGGAAGGTGTTTATGGCTTATCTTCTTGAGAATGAGAACACTGCACAAGACAAATGCTTAGTTCAGAACCATTTCACTCAGATACATAGTGTCAAGTGTGGTGTTGTCCAGTGTGTGCGTATGGTTTAGAAGAGACATTAGCCTTTGATGAAGTTACTTTGGCGTATTGGCTCTCTGAATAAGAAGAGTATGTGAGTAAATGGAAATATAACTGTGTCTCAGAATGTTCTGAATTTTTTTTTGTGGGTTTATTAAAATAAGTCAAAAATAAACCCTTGGAAATATTAAATTGGCCAAAATTTTCAAATTTGGACATTGAAATGAGTTTCCTGATTTTCTTAAGTGCCGAACCAGTTAAGTACATTTGAAAATTTTAGTCATCTGGAGCAACGCCAGGAGATGATTTCCCTGAAACACCTACTAGTATAGGATGGTTGATACAAGAGCCTAGCTGGAATGAGAGGTGACATACAAACCTCTCTAGAGATGGTATTTTCCCTGCAATAACACTATATAAAAGATAACTATGCAGTATTCTTTGTATGTGGACCGATGACTAAGTGGGGCTTTTGTTTTGTACAGGGAAAAAGTGGCTCAATTACTCAAAGTTTAAGATAAATGAAACCTACAAGTGGCTTCAGTTGCACCCACAGAACACGCACCACCACTCAGGTTTGGTCCAGCAGTGGATGGCGTTGCAACCTGCCACTCAGATTTGGCATCCACTACAGAGTTAAATCAATGTAAGGCCACGAGAGGCATAGCACTTAGGTTGATGTAGTTAGGGTGGCACAGTGTCCGTGTAGACATTGCTTTAGTTACGTCGCCTGTCAGCCTCTTTGATGGCTCATGGCTGGAGCCCCATTACCAGGGGCTGATATTTTGAGATGTCAGCTCTGGTGTGTATGGGTGTGGGAGGGGCTTCAATTGTCAGTGCCCCACAATTCACCATACACACAATTCACCATACAGCATACACCCACAGGAGGAGCATGGTGTGGATGTGAAACACTGCATCAATTACTGTGGTGGCTGTGTGTTGATTTAAGTCAACTTAATTTTGTAATGTAGACATGCCAGATCCCACTGCTGCTGGCACCATGATGCCAGACTCAAGGCAACCTGCCAACTCAAAAGTCTGGTGGTAAATGTGAGGTTGCGGTTACCACTCTCACTAGCAATGGGACCAGAGCCATCCCCATGGGAGGGCAGCAATCCCACAACTTGGGCCCTTTCTTATCTTCCATCCCCCTACTGTGCCCACCACTAATGGAGTACATCCATTGAATTAAGATTATGGAGGCTACATCTGCCCCTGATGACATCACTAATCAGGAGGACACTTCAGAAAGAAGTGTTTTCTGACCTGAGCACATGGCCAGTAGCCAAGAATGCCCAAATCCATCAAGACCTCTTAGGCCAATATTTTCATATGCATTCACTAGTTTTGACTGCCTACCTAGAAACTTCTCAGGCCTAGAGTTTCACAGTTGGTGAGCAGATGCAGATCCCTTTGACTTCCATTAGAGTTGCTAATACTCAGCACATCTGAAATCAGGACATAAGCATCAAATTTTGCATCACCAATGAGTGTACACTTGAAAATTTGGTCTTTAACCTATTTGCCATTGTTACTGCATTTCAAAAGTGAGGTAATATATTATTTATGTAGTTCAGAGATGATGGAATAAATTAGTTCATGCTTGTAAAGCACTTTGAAGATGAAAAGTGCCATATAAATCCTAAGGATTATTTATTCCATACACCTCTACACAGCCATCAGGCAGTGCATATAAATCTATTAGGTAATATTATCTGGGCTATCTAACTTTTAAAGCAACATATATACATTTTGCAAATGCAAAGAAAATAGTATAAAACTGAGACCAGCCAATACAAAAGCAGCACTGTTTGCAGCTTTGTTTAGAACAGCCATACATTCATGGCTAGTTTACCATCCGAGTGTGTGATGCTATTTATCCAATATGGGAGGATGATTTTATCATTTCCCACTCACTACTGACTGCTTCATAACTCTCTTTCTTCACCTAAAAACATACAAGCAGCTACTGCTTATGCAATGTTTAATCAAAAGGTTGATTCTCTTGCCAGGTCAGCCAACTTCCTCTCCCCAAGGAAGCACCAACCTTTTCAATGAGCTCACTTTCAGTTGGCCTGGAGCTTGCTTTTGCTGCTAAATTCAAGGTCACATAGCTACACAAGCTGGAAAAGAATGTTTAATTGGATTACTAAAATGCCAAAAACTACACATACATTCTTGAATGAAAGAGGACTACAATGAACTCTTGCTATAGTAAACTACATGTAATGTGGTTTTCTACTACTTGCTCTTTTCAGGGAGCTTTCTGATTCAAAATTTAGAACTTTGCAGGATTTTGGAGAGTTTTCCAAGCAGATAGTTTGGAATTTCTGCCCTTGATAGTGTCTTATTTGAAGCCAGATAATTGCTGAGTCAAATTACATTTTATGGAGTAACCATAGCAATCCCTTGTTATAGCTAATGTATCAATAGATTAGTCACTATGCATGTCCCAGGAGAGAAATATAGGCAAACTTTTTGTGCTTGTACGTAATGCTTTAAACTCAAGTAAGCATTTATTTGATCCATGCGTTTTGATATAAACTAGGGCACAGAATATATTTCTAATAAGCGTGGTGAACTAAAAAATCTGCAACCTATAGCCCTGTTTTTCCCATCTTCATCACAAAACAACCTTCTTCCTGCAGCTTTTAGCGCAGTTTTCAGATAGCTGTGCTTGTGCAGACAATTAGACATTACATTATTTAGAATGATCCACTGTAAATGTTTATTATGAATATATTTCATATACATGATGTCCATCCTCAAAGACTTTCACAAAATACATTTGCAGGCTGCCTACAAAACCAAAATGCCACATTGCTTATTTCTCACATAGCTAACCATGCAGATCCATTTTTTAAAGTCTACAGAATGTTTGTTATGCATGAGAAAGATTATTTTGGTATAAGAATACCACCCTGATTTTCTTTCAATCATAAAATTGTGAACTGAAAGTATGCTAGCTAAGTTCAACATGCATGCAGGACAAAGAGTTTGCACTCTGCACACAAGGTCATAGGTTATTTATATTTAATATGTGACATCTGAGTATTTTAATAATTTCCTTGGCTAATTACCAGTGCATAGGTGAAATGTGAAACTCTTGGCACCAGGGAGTTAAAAAAACCCAGTAAGAACTGTACAGTATTGAAAGTCTTTGTAAGAACCTTAGCAGCTGTCCTAATTCAGACGTCAGAATGCTTGGTAATTGTTAGCTGGAATGTAAGAGTGATTTGATTGATGTTTGATAAAATGTTGAGTAAAATTTTCAGGCAAAAGGAGATTGCCTCCATTTTGCAGATTTCTGGTAAGATTGTCCACACCAAAGTTATCAATAATAAAGATGTTATCTAAACCCAGTACCTCTCCTCACTTGTTTTGTGGTGAGGAGCTGATCAATGGGGCATTTGTAATTTAACAAACTTCACAAAGTAAGAGAGATTGCTCACAAGGTGTGTGCTGACAAAAACATGCCCTACATAAAAACTTAATAGGGCTATGGAGTCTTATTTAACCATTTTACAGCCTTCACCAGGAAGTTTCATCGCTCCCCAGAACGTGCTGTGGTAAGATTAGTCCACTTTACTGTATTTTTCTTCAATATATCTCAAATATTAAAGAATTACTGCCTTTCTTTATTATTTGATTAATATTTTGGCATGTAAAGCAGACATTACTTCATAATGTTTTCTGCTATTTTTAATTTTTATAGTTTTTAAGGTGCAGATGGTATTTGCCCCATGAAGAGGTCACCACAATGTACGTATGGTCGGAGAACTAAAGGACCTGAAGATAGATGTCAGACAATACCCAAATCACATAGCTTCCTTCATGAAGGTCCATCAAAAATAACAGTGTTAGTAAGTGCTTTGAGATCCTCTCAGGGTAGATGTATTATCAACATTTTTACTGACATCATCATGAAGATGCCCCCAGCATGGGCTTCTGTGGCAATTATCTGGACAGATACTTCACACTCAGAGCAGTGAAATTACAACAGAAGCCAACATTTGGATGGAATAAAAACCTGTCTCTTACTGTATGTACATAAACTAGTGTTTTGTTTTTGTGAAAACTAAAATGAATGCTTATGAAGTTCTTAGGCTGAATATTGAGGGAGGGTGGCATTTTAAAACTAATTTGCCATACTTTTGAATTTATTACTTCAGCATTTATTGGAGAAGGGATAGTCTTGTGGATAAGACACGGGGCGGGATGGAGGAGATCTAGGTTCCTTTCCCACCTCTATCACAAACTTCTGGTGTGACTTTATGAGAGTCGCTTAATCTCTGTGTCTCAGTTCCCTTTTCTCTATGGGGTAATAATACTTCCTTTCTCCCATTCTTTGACTGTCTTGTCTATTTAGATTATAAACTCTCTATACATTCAGAAAATAGCACGATGGTGCCCCAATCTCAGTTGCACTCTCTAGGTGTTACTGCAATATGAATAATACTTCACTTCTATTACTGCACTGTGATTCCTAATATGAGTCTATTTTGTCCAAGTATAACATGTTTGCAGCTGTCAGAGACAATTCTCCACACATATATATTAATTGTTTCTCTCATTAGGTGAGTTCTAACCACAATGTCCTCTATTTGAATATTTCTTTACATTGTTATTTGTTGTTTGCTTTCAATAAGTTTTAAGTTAAAATACATTTGTTTATAAGAATTCCTTTAATGGTAGGCTAGTCACCTGCAGGATAAGGGAAGAGGTTTTTCTCCCATCAGAGCTTTGTACAATAGGTCAAAAGAAACCTGGGGGATCCTTACCTTCTTCTGAAGCATTCAGCATAAGCCACTGTTGGCAACAGAATACAGGACTAGATGCATCATTGATGGGTTCTGATATGGACATTCCCACATTCCTATATCACAGAAAAGGAAAACTGGTTTATTTTCAAAAGGTGCAAAATTCAGTGAAGGTAAAATTTAAAAAGACAACTTGACAAAATAGTGTACTATATGAAGGTCTAATGAATGAGTTCTCTGGTAGATATGGTTGCCAGAGCAGCAAATTTTAAGTGAATATTTATGTAAAGCAAATTTTGAATATGCATTGACACTAGCAATCCAATTCTAAGGATTTTCTGCATTCAGTTTGTGAATAGAAACATTACCTACCTGGTCATTAAAGTAGCTTGGATTTCTCTAATCCATTAATCACAATAAGATAATTGCAAAAAAGCTACAGAATAAATGATTTGCATAAATTATTTGGCAGATAATTTCAAATAAATAAATCTGAGAAAATAGATCAGGAAATGTGAAATACCATTAAGGTAAATTTGAGGAGTCATAAGACAACAGAAATGAGCCATTGACAAAACAAGGCAACAGAAATGAGCCATCGACAAAAAGGGCAAGTGATCAGTAATAAGCAGTTTAAGATGCAGAGATGAGAAGCTTTCTATATAAATGGAAAGTTACCATAAGGAGAACATAAGGGTTGGGAAGAAAAAACATGACATGAAAAATGACCTACACTTCATGTGAAATACAAGGAAAAAGAGACTGGATATATTTAACTAAACAATTATTGGGCCCAGTACCAGGAGGAGAGAAAAGGGACTTAAAAAATGTTTCAAAGTTAGGCCCAGAAATACAGAAGGGAAGTTGAAGAGCAAACCCAGAATTGCAAATTAGCACTTCATCATTGGAAAATGATACAATAGGAACATAAGAATGCCATACTGGGTCAGACCAAAGGTCCATCTAGCCCAGTACCTTGTCTTCCGACAGTTACAAATGTCAGGTGCCCAGAGGGAATGAACAGACAGGTTATCATCAAGTGATCCATTTCCTGTTACCCATTCCCAGCTTCTGTCAAACAGAGGCTAGGGGCACCATCCCTGCCCATCCTGGCTAATAGCTATTGATGGACCTATTCTCCATGAATTTATCTAGTTCTTTTTTGAATCCTGTTATAGTCTTGGCCTTAACAACATCCTCTGGCAAGGAGTTCCACAGGTTGACTGTGTGTTGTGTGAAAAACGACTTCCTTTTGTTTGTTTTAAATCTGCTGCCTATTCATTTAATTGGTGACCCCTCATTGATGTGTTATGAGAAGGCAAGAGAGGGAGCAGGCGCGCATCCCCATACCCATTGTGAAGAACCAGCCTGCCACGGGCAAGGCATACCCAGGGAGCCACGCCCACTGGAGCCATCTGCAGGGCCTTCCCTAGCTATTCTGGAGCCCTATGCAGCCCCCTGGTGGAGGCCTGGGGCTGGCTTCAGGGTCAGGAGGGAACCACCCCCCAGCATTCACTGGTGGCAGTGAGTGCTGCGCGGGGCAGCTGCCTATGGATAGGAACAGCCTTGGCTGTCTGGCTAATGCCACCCCTACCCAGGGCTCACCTGCTTCCGCCCAGCATGGCTCACCTGCCGAACTGATCCTGACCAGTGGCACCTCGCTTGCCCTCACGTATCATTTAAAATAAAATCGGCAGTAATATGGTGATTGTGAAAGGTGCTGGACTGATGGCCCATGTGACCAAAGTGCTTATCAGAGCAGGGGTTAGGCAACACCTGTGCAAGCTTCCTCACACTGCCCTAAATTGTGATCTCAAGGAAAAGGGTAGTTCATTCCTCATGACCATTCAAACAATGGCAATAACGGTTTATATTAGCAGGAAAGGTACCACTTAGTGACAAGAATCAGAGAGGTAGCCGTGTTAGTCTGGAATAGTAGAGGTAACAAAGTCCTGTGGCACCTTAAAGACTAACTATAAAGTTTTGAAGCATGAGCTTTCGTGTTCCACTGCTTGCATCCGACGAAGTGGGTATTAGCCCACGAAAGCTTATGCTTCAGAACTTTATAGTTAGTCTTTAAGGTGCCACAGGACTTTGTTACCACTTAGTGACAGTTGCAATATTGACACCTACCAGCAAAGACCAAGCCTGATGTCACCAAATGTTAGATGCTAATAAATTCTACTCGCTACCAATTTGAGCTGTGGAGATGAAAGGTTCCATAAATCCCCCCATAAATCCTAGGACAAGGTGAAATGCCAAAAGGAGGAGAGAATCTTAGCCAGGATTATAAAGCAAAGTAAATTTGAAATAATCTACTTAAAAACAAGCATTGGTTCCCCCCAACCACCAATCTCAGAGCAAATAAATACAATAATCACCTCAGAACTACCTTGGCAGCACAGAATGTCAGGTTCAGGCATGCATTAAGGAGCTGATAAAGATTGTTCTCAATAAATATGCTATAGCATAAGGGGAAAAAAACTCAGAACAGAGAGAGGATTAAAAGTAGGCTGACCATATTTCCTTTAGACAAAAACGGGACATTGGGAGGGCAAAAACGGGACAGGGTGTGGGGGGGGGCATGGCCCCACCTGGGCCCCCCAGCACCGGGCGGTGGGAGCCAGAGGGGGGTCGGGGGGGATGGATGGAGGAATAAGCAGAACAGGGATGGGGGATGAAGAGGATGGAGGGAGAGAGAGAGAGAAGGGGGGATGAGGGATGAAGATGATGGAGGGGACGGAGGGAGAGAAGGCACGAAGGTGAGAAGGGAGAGGATGGATGGATGAGAGAAGAGATGGGGGTAGGGAGCAGGGGGGATGGAGGAGGCAAGGGACAGCGAGAAGGAGGGATGGAGAGAAGGGAGATGGAAGAGGAGGCAGTGGACGGAGGGAGAGAGAGAAGGGAGGAAGGGAGGGATGGAGAAGGGGGATAGAGAGAAGAAAGAGAGGGATGGAGGGATAGAGAGAAGGGAGGAAGGAAGGGATGGAGAAGGGGATAGAGAAGGGATGGAGGGAATGAGAGGAGGCAGCAGACGGAGGGAGAGAGCAGGGAGGAAGGGAGGGATGGAGAAGGGGGATGGAGAGAAGGGAGGGATGGAGGGAAGGAGGAATAGAGAGGAGGAGGCGGCAGCGGGCGGCGGGCTGGAGGAGGCGGAAGATCGGAGCTGTCCGGGGCCGCAGCCGGGGGCCGAGCGCACCGGCGGGGGGGCTGCCAGCCAGGTTTTATGAAGAGAGAAGGGATGGAGGGAGTGAGAGGAGGCAGTGGACGGAGGGAGAGAGCAGGGAGGAAGGGGGGGATGGAGAGACGGGAGGGATGGAGGGAAGGAGGAATGGAGAGGAGGAGGCGGCAGATCAGAGCTGTCAGGAGCCGCAGCCGGGGGCCGAGCGAGCCGCCGGTGGCGGCGGGGGGGGGGGGGGGGGGGGACGACGTTTTATGACTCCATGTTTTTTCTGAGTCCTGCCCCAAAAACGGGACAAAATTGATATTTTGGTCAAAAAGACGGGACGGTTAAAAAACATTAAAAAAACGGGACTGTTCCGTTCAAAACGGGACGTATGGTCAGCCTAATTAAAAGGCAAATATTATTTGACTTTTCTAGAAAGGGGAGGAAGGGAGCAGGAAGATAGATATCCCAAAAGGGAATTCATGTAACTACAGCAAAAAAGCACAGGCCTGAAGATTCTCATTTTGCCTAATCTCTCTTCCTTTTATTTTTACAAAGTATAAGCCAAACAAAACATTACTAAAAAGGGGAATATTTTTTCCTGCTTATCTACTGATTATCTCTGAGATTTAACTTTGTCCTGTGATTAAACAAAAATAGGAAAGTAGCACAAGTGATGATTTTTAGGATAAAGTTAGAAGATTAAGGATAAATATTTTAGAAATGGAAAAAATGGTATGGCAGGAGAGCAAAATGGCATGGAGAGTGCACATTGTTTTGTACATATAGCCCAACAGGGAAATAAAGCAATGAGAACTAGGATGGCACATTTTCTCCAGACTCTCTCTGATCTGCTCTGGAGAAAGATAGCAATGAGACAGAGTACCAATGTGAGAGCAGAGCTAAGAAGAAAAAGGGAAACTTGTTTTCAAAAGCAATGTATTATAGATATAGGCCACAGCATTCTGTAACATGCTAAAGATTAAAGATGGTTTAAATCAAGGAAAGTATGCTGAGGGAAAAATTTGGCCATTTTACCTCCTGTGGACAGAGAGAAGAGAGAGCATCGGTCAGCCATACAAAGATGTGCTATTGCTGATATTTTAAACAAGGGGCTTCCATAAAAATTCCCATTTGACTGTGATAACAGACAAGAGGAGGTAAAGAACTAGTGAATGAGTTTACTGAATTTCCCATTTCAATTAAAAATATCTCAAGTCTTGCTGAATTAAATGATAGTAACATTCAATCAGTGAAGTGGTTTCTGTTGGCCAAAGAGTCAGTGGGAAGCAGCCAGTACTCTATGTACCCATGATCACTGACTTTTTCATGCATGCAGTACATGGCTTTTTCAGCATGCAGTAGCATTAAGCTCCTCTGAAGGCTTTGACATGCTTTTGCTGAGAAAAAAATGCTGGAGTGCAACAGCTGCCCTTCATGTTGCTCTCCTGCAGACTCTAATCCTCTAGGTTTACACAGTTGTTCAAGGAACAGATTAAAGGGAAAAGCCATTTAAAAAACCAGAGGCACCAACTGCGACACTGCCTGTGCAAATAAATGTTATTTCTATATTAAGAGACACCATGCTTATGCTTTTGAAAATACTTCAGCATTTTACAGTGTTATCCCCAAACACTACATCTTACAATGGTGTTACAGATCCTTATTGTAGAATATGATGGCATATTCTCTTTTATCTAAAGAGAAAGTGCTTCCATGAGGAAATAGCCAAGAATTGCAACTATGTATTTTTCCCCCCACTGACATAGTAACTTATTTATCCATCAGCTTCCTCGTAGTGATGCGCAAACCTCAAAAGTATGGCTGGTAAAAAGAACTAAAAGTTTGGAGGTTTCCTAGAGAGTCTTGTGTTGTCCTTGGGTCTTCAAATCTGTTGTAATTGTCTTAAGAACAGTGTCTTCTCTCCAGATATCCAGAACTTTCACTTCCAATCCAGACCAGAAGAAAGAAGAGCAGAAGGGTATGAAAGTTAAAAGAAAAACCAACAACAAAAGGTAGACAAGAGCCTTTTTCCAAGCTTCAGAAAAGGTTCCAAATTGGAGTTTCAGGTCAATTTTCATTTTCCCCGTATGCATTCTCCCAAGTGTGAGATACTCTATATTACTGCCCAACTATTCTTCCACCAACCCCAAACAGAATATACTGAACTAAATTTGATTATTGGGGAGGTACTGATGGTTGCAGCTCCATAGTTAGGGTTGAGCAGAGATTCACATCTGAAGCACAGAGTAAACTTCTTGTGCATATTAACACACTGTAATCCTCGCCACACATATATCACTTACAATTGGGGTGCAGAATGAATTCTGAGAATTCATAAAGCTGTTAGTTTGTTTATGGGAGTTAAAATTATTCTTCTTTTTTTTAAAAAAAATACTGTGACAGACCGCCTTCTCCCCCCCCCTCCCCCCCCGCAGGAACAGGCAGGAAACCCTTTTGCTCCAATCAGTGCTCTTTAATACACAGTGCAGGCCCCACCACCAATATATACAGCTTAAAACAGTGCAGTCCTTTTAGTTACAGCTCTACAGCTTCAGCTCTGAATAGCTTATTAACATCCAGCTCTCAATAGCTCATTAACATCCAGCTCTCAATAGCTCATTAACATACAGCTCTAAACAGCTACAGGGGGAGGCTGGGTCCACTACCCCCGGTTGGGACCTCCTCCCCAACTGCACCCGCAGAGTGAGTAATAAACAGCTCTTGCATACAGCTCTTGGTAGCTCAACACACACAGCTCTTGATAGCTCAACAAACACACACAGCTCTTGATAGCTCATGCCACCACCACTGGGCTTCATTCCTGGCAGCCTTATATCCCCCAGAGGAGGCTGCCAGGTGCAACCCATCCAAGTTGATTGGCCTGCAGGCCAGATGGCTAATTAGCCTTCCTGCAAGGGAGGTTTGTAGAGGGCTTTTCCCCCACTTAAAGGGGCGGCAGGGCTGGCTCAGGCACTCCTGGCCAGCACCCTGCCACAATACATATACCGTCGGATCTGAACCTCCATCTTGAATATCAGCAACAGAATAATACAGGCTCCTCAAACTCACCATACAGTTAACAGACAAGGTTTTCACCCTGACTTGAAGAGCTCTATGTAACTTGAAACCTGGTCTCGCTCACCAACAGAAGTCCAATAAAAGATCCACCTTGTCTCTCTAATATCTTGGGTCCGACATTGCTACACCATTGCGTAGAGTTAAAACTCACTAATACCTTGTGCATGGATTACATTTAAAGCATTTTTGTTTTTGAGAGGATTGATTAAATCTTTTTTTTTGCCCTTATTCTGCATAAAGCTGTTTCTTTACCAGCAGAATGGCGGTGGACATGAATGATACAAAGAACGCCACCCTTTCAAAATAGGTGTCATTTCATATTGTTCTCTACAAGGCAGAGAGCAGAGACCATCCTTTGTTAGAGGCCCTTCTCAAAATGGCCACTTATGTCCCCATGTTCTCGTTGCTACTGAGGCCACAGGCTAACCTCAGCCAAGAAAGCCACCCACATTCTCATCACTGCTTCAATTTGTCTCTGACAGCATACAGGCTATCATTTTATCTGAAGATGGTTTGTGTTTAATCTTCCTGGGAAGAATCAGGGGGTGGACATTTTGAAAGTAGGCATGTTAAATGTAGGCAAGCTGTGGTCTCTGTCCTGTTCCAGATAATAGGAAACAACAGTCATTTTGAAAGAGGGCAATGCTTTTGTGAGTTTCTGATGTTTTTATGTGCCAAACTCCGCTGACAAAATTTTAGTTATGAAAAATATCTAAAAATAACCAAATCTAATTATTTAATTTCAAAAAAGTACCTGTTCCACCATATCTACTCCTCAAAGCAGGCAAGAAGGGGACAGTGGAATGTGTAGATCAGGAGAAAATGTAGGGTGTGAATGTACAAGGAAATGTAGATACAGGGAGGAAACCCAGGTATACGTTCCAGCTGCTTTGCGCTATTCTTGGGGTGCCCAGTGGCTAGTAGTCTCTGGCTGTTTTTTGCTCTTCTGGAATGGCATGAAATATTGTGCATCAGTGAATCAGATTAGAAGTTAAAATAAAAGAAATATTAGTATATATCCTTCAATGTATTAGAAATGTGTGTTTACTGTTAATTATGTTATGAAATAACTAAGGAAATTTTTAAACTATGTTAAAGTGGAAATAAAGAGAATTTAAGGTAAACTTAAAGTGATTTAGGGTAAAAAAAAATCCTCAAAATAATTATAAACAAATCAAATCAGTTAAAAATCCAAAGCATGGAATTGCACAGCTAGGGAACCCAAACAGCATTAACTGTGCCTTGTAGTGACACCTGGGAGGGGAAAAAAATTAAACTGAATTTTAAAAATTCAGTTTAATCTGGGACTACAAGCATTATTACAATACATCACTTTAAACATTAATAACCTGTGGGTGGTAATGCATGATGTCTCCACAAGGCAGAGTTAAGGTTGCTTGGGTACTCAGTGCATTTCCGTAACTTAAAATGTTTGAATTTCTTTTAAAGTTTAATCTTAGCTCTGAATTTGCTAGGTTTATAATGATTGTAAAATTTTAGCCACTTAGATTACGGATACATACTCTCAATCTTAACTGCATTTTAAAGTAATTTTTGCCTGGAAATAAATGAGGGATTTTCAATGTTTATTTTGGAGGTGGGAAATTTACTGGCATACAAATATTAAATTAAAGCACCAAATGCTTTCAATTATCTGTTTTAAAAGAGCAGAACGTTTCCACACATTTTAGTGATATCCTTCCCCTTTCCACTCATGATCCCTATCCATCACCCCTACTCAATTCTCCCACTTATTATCATCAAGGAATGGTTCTCAGCAAACAGACAAGAGTGTCATGACTGGGAGAGGTAAGAAAAACTTCTGTGACAAATCCAGATTTACTGGTCTAATTTTTTCAGACCTGAGACATAGGAGGGGACCATCTGGATGGTAAAATGTCAGTTCAAACCTGAAATTGGCAGCCTTTGCTAGAATGCAAAGACAATACTGAAAGGCGTGCAGTGTTGAGGTCAGAGAGGCAGTGCAGCAGCAGAAGAGTGTACATTTGTTGAAATGAGATTAAGGAGCTGTATCTATTTCATACACCCATTTGCAAAGCTGTGTAAAATCTCTTCTGTAAATGCACTGACAAAATCTGACTCTGTTCAGGTAACAACATATTAGCCTGATGTAGCTTATCTCATTGCTAAGAGAACCACAGCTATAAAAGACCCTAAATGAAAAGGAACAGATGCTAATAAACTGCATGTGGTTAAAAGTTAAGTTATTCATTCAAAACAGAGGTTGTGTGTTAAAGAGTTAAGTAGAGAGAGAGAGAAACAGAGACAGACACACACACACTGTTCTCCTGGAACCTGATTTACCAGTGCAGACATGCACCATTTCTTGCATACATTTGCCTATGCTTAACTTATGTGCAGAAAAACAACTCAGTAACACTGGCCCTTGATCTGCCAAATCCTGAACAGCCTCTACTGTCATTTATCCTTCTGCTCAAGTGCCTGGTTAATCCCCTACACACACAGCACATGCCTTTTGCTATACTTCATAAAAAATGGACTGGTGTTTTCTACAGCTATGCTGACTAAGTGCAAACACACATCTTTACCAATGCTAGCTTGGAAAGCTCCCACTTTGTGTCTGTGTCATTCTATGTCGTGCATAGAATGTAGAATGGAAATGACTATTAATAACACCCCCCCTAAAACTCTATATATAGCTTAAAATTTAAAGCAGGGATTAAAGGAACTGGGGGGGCTGCTAATTAAATATGGAGCTTTTTAATCTCAAAATTAATTCAATTCCAGCATAGTTTGGTAGCTCATGTCATGGCTGTTTAGTACTCTAAGTAAACAAGTTTGTGTTCTCAATAAAGCTTCATGGGTACAGGGATCTATAACAAGAGTCACCACAACTGGTATCCTCAGCAGAAGTGAAACATAAACCATGGGTATAGAGGCAACTATCTCTTTTCCTACACATTTTATCAGCTCATGGATTAAATGGTTAAAACTCACTAGGAGGGTTGTAAGTATTCTGTGTCTCAAATAGACTTCCAGTCTGCAGTTCTCCATCAAGTTTTTCTGGACTTAAGTTACCCATGCACAAATGTATTCAAGAAAGGGTACATATCTAACTAAGTAACAAAGAGTCCTGTGGCACCTTAAAGACTATCTAAAGTAAAGTTAGTCTTTCAGGTTCCACAGGACTCTTTGTCACTTCTGCAATTCCAGACTAACACGGCTACCTCTCTGATTCTATCTAAGTCAGGCTCAAAGTATGTAGGGAGAAACTATAGTTAGCATTTTATGTGAAAGTATACAATGTGGTGAGAGCTTTAGGTACAGCTTTAATAAGAAGTGTAATAAGCAGGCCAAAATAACAAGAATTCATACTTTTATAGCACCTTTCATCCAAAAACCTCAGAGCACTTCACAAACATTAATAAAGCATGGAGGAACAGCAAATGATCAGGGAGACAGTATGGGCTATTTATGAGCCTTCCTATTATAGGTCTATTTGTAATGTTAAGAAACCCTAATTTTTTTAGCAATTGCATCCATCAGTTGCATCCACTTGCTGCCAGAGCTAATGCTTGGCCATTCCCAAGCTAAATTAGCTATGAGCAAGCTTCAAAAAATTCAGAAGTTTTGGAATCAACTTTAGCCAAAGAAATGAACCTCTTAGCTCTGCACCATGGAAGCAGAAGTCTCTCAAAAAGAGAACGTTTGTTCTAGAGATTTCTGTAACTTACAACAGCTTTGACTGCAATGCACGGACACTATGCTCCTCCTCAATCACTTTGACAGACAGGAGGAGGAACAGTGACTGCGCCCAGGACTTTCCTGCTTCCCAAGGCTCTTCTGCTCCCCCAGTTTGATTCTTTCTGATCTGGAAGAAATCTATTAGCCCAGTGGTCCCCAACCCCCGGACGCGTTCCCGGAAGTGTCCGCCGAAAAGCCGCAGTTTCACTTTTCGGAATTTCAGAATTCGCAGTTTCAGCCGGTCCGCGGCTGTATGTAGAAAAAAAAAATCCGGACCGTGCCGCGAAAAAGGTTGGGGACCACTGTATTAGCCTATAATATCTCCCCAATTAAAGCCTTGTCTACATTATGATTTTGTTCAGATGCCAGCCACTGATGTGAATGCCAAGTATAAAAAAGGAAAGCTATGAATTACAATAGAACACCTTATGGAGAAACTCAATTAGTGCAAATCAGTTTTCTTTGTCTGTGCTTGGGGCCTTGTCCCTATTGATGGCATAAAGGGGTTCAAAAGTACCCTAGAGTGTGAACACTATGTCAACTGGCATATCTCATGGCTTCATGTCCATTTAAGAGGTCTAGAGAGATGAATGGATGTGCCAGGAATTTTTTGATTGCCTGCTTTGCTCAAAGGTGGCAGCAAGATTAGAAACTTTTGAAGGTGTTTAACTGCAGGTTAAATTAAAGAAGAATCTGTGGGGATTTATGACAGGAAAGAAATTCCACAATCACAATGTCCTGACCTATAAGCCTTGCAGGGAAACTCAGCATAAGCCAGACACAGGACATAGAACCACTGGAACCAGTTCAAATTGCCTGAGTGCCAGGACATCCTCCAATCTACAGAACAGAGCTGAAACTGACACTGTCTGCAGAATCTTTGTTGTTATTGTTTTAAATGTATATCTTTATGGAGTTGGATGACAAGCCAGTTAATGAGCCAGGGAGTTGCTACACCAGCAATTCAAAAACAAACAAACAAACAAACAAAAACCCCACATCAATAGAAGGGGCATCCCTTTGATCAATGAAGAAGTAGGTCAAACAATAACAGATCACATTCAGAGACATTACATATTTACATCTTACTCTAGTCACTTTTACAAAACTGAATCAACACATAAATATAAGTGATATGATAAATTAAAACTTCCCACTCTGATAGAACACCACTTCTCTCTTATGCCAGCATAAATCAGTCCATTGAGATGAACGGACCTACACCAGTGCAGAATGTACTGGGAAATGAAAGTCAAGTTTGCTTCCACTTGTGCATTGTGAAAAATCAGAATTAATAGTACACCTTCATGAAAGGGAGAACAGCTTAAGAGAGACTTCATTGCTGGAGTGTCAATGCCCATTGCAAGTTCTAGTGAGGGGAATCTTGCACAAGTTTACAGATGGACAGAAAAGTGGCTCCGGTATCTCAAGGGTATTCTAATGTGATATGCTGAGAGATGATGTTTACCAAATGTAAATGCTGTGATTTTGTTGCTGCAGAGAGACCTTTACAAAAAAGCTCCCAAGAGAGCTAATCGAGAGTGAAACTGAGAGGGAGAATAACTCTGAAAAGCAAACAGTGAGGTTTATTGCAAGTGACAAAGGAAGGGGACTACTGAATTATTGTTTATGTGATTTTATTGTGTTAAAGTGAATAATAAGATTAAGTTACTTATTTTTAGCATGTCATTTTGTATATGTAAAGAGAAAAAAAGATAATCACTTCAAAGGATCATTGTCAGAAATAAGTGATATGCAATGGTAAATTGGCTGGAAAAATGGAGTAGTACTTAGCTGACATTTGTTGAACAGAGATTTTATTCCCTCTGAGAAAACCCTTAAGAACTGTGTCCACAGTTTATTAGCCTCAAAGTAAATTGAAGTAATGTCAAACCATACTAGTATAACTTTGAAAGCAAACAGCTTGTGCTCAGGGTCTGACTGTTGCTGGAAGTCACATTGTCTAGATGAATGTAGCTGATATATATAGTCAGATATAGAACTAAGGAGAGTGAACTACAAAAGATTAAAAATGTGGGTTTAGTTCAGATAATCATAGTCAAAGTTTGGATGCTCATCTGAAATTATCTTAACTGTGTATGTCAGAAAGACTATGTTGTAAGTCTCATGAGAAACAGACTTGTTTGTGAGATTACTAGCGCTTCTGTTTCTGATCCCAGCTGGAATAGTATGAGAGCAGCCAGCCTCTTGCATGGTGTTTTGCTTTCAGAAGCTGGCAAAAGATCAATTCTAAAAATGGATGGAAGTTTGGCATGAGACGGTTATTCTATCCAAACATGTTTGCCTATCTTTTACTGCTGAAACAGACAATGGAAAGGAGAGCACAAAATATAGTAGAAACTCGTTTTCTGTACAGTACAGAATGCTCATAAGAGTTGTCAGGTTTATTTAAGTAAAAAATAAATAGTTGAAAAATACAGTACCTTAGAGAACAGTTGAGTGGCTGATTTTGTAATTTTTTTCTCGTGGGGATGGTACAAGGAGGGAAAAAACAGGAGGGAAACAGTTCATATTTGCATATTTTACAAGTAAAGAAAATTGTCCTTTCTCCCTAAAGGGCAAAAACAATTTTAAAGTTTCATTTATAAAAATGTACTGAGTCCATAACGACCCCTCTCAATTAAACCTACCACCTCACACAGACAACTGTGATGACCACATGGTTTGGCCCTAAAATGATGGGGTTTGTGTACACATAACTCACTGCAGGATTGGGGCCTTAGGAGTACACACAGGGTAAAATTTTCCAAAGTGTCTAAATGTCTTAGGAGCCTAAATTCCATTTTCAAAAGTGGCTTAGACACTTTGGAGCCTAAGTCTCACTGAAAGTCAATGGGATTTATGCTTCTAAGTCACTTCTGAAAATAGAATTTAGGCTCTTAAGTCATTTAGGTGCTTTAGAAAAATGTTACCACATTGCTAAATGCTTTATGGTTATATTTTATTTTAATGACAAATACATTGTAGAGAATGTGTGTGTGTGTGTGTGTGTGTGTGTGTGTGTGTGTGTGTGTGTGTGCTGAAATAAATAATGTGTTTCTTAAAATGCTTTACAAATGAATTAAAATGAAAAGATGTCTAGAGCTATAAAATACTGTAGGGCCAGATTAACTCATGCTTTTCAGCAGTACAAATCCTGGCAAAGTTCCCTGGTTACAGGACCTCTGAAGGAGAAGCAGACTGCAGTAGTGCAAAGTGTCCGCAACTACATTTTTCAAGGGATGAATAGCCAGTAAAGGAATGGGCAGAGTGAAAGCAGTCTCCCTCTGTTGATTCCTGTAAAATCTCTGGGAAGTTTTAAAAAGCTTTCCCACCCCTGGCAGAGCCCTCTGAAAGGCAGCAGTAATAAAGTAATACCCACCTGACCTCCACCAAGCAAATCTCTTCTTGCCCCAGCAATACCTTGTCTGCCATAGAAGATGTCATTTACACTTCTCTGGGCCAGCCACGATGACTATCTTTAGTAGAAAGACGACGTATCTGCAGTCACTGTTTGACCACAAGACTAGGATGAACAGATGACCTGATTTTATAGGGACAGTCCCAATTTTGGGGTCTTTTTCTTATATAGGTTCCTATTACCTCCCCCCCCCCACCTCCTGTCTTGATTTTTCACACTTGCTGTCTGGTCACCCTACACTAGACACATCTGTTACTATTGTAGAAGTGAAAGAGGACCTCTGGAAAAGCAAAAAGTGTAAATTAAACATAGCAGCCAAACTTCTCCTTTATATAATGGGCCAAATTCTACCAAGTGGAAGTCAACAGAGGTTGCATCTACACTTGCTTGCAAACCTACATGTTTGACTCCTTGTTTGTAGATCTGCATTTCTGTACGCTACAGATGCACACATGTGCTTCTTACACAGGGTTCAAGAATGGTGGATATGGTTCTACTTAAAGGTGAAAACTATGTGATATATTTGTAAAGTATCAAATCACATCTTTCAGAGGCAAAACTCCTATTTATTTCACTGGAAGTTTACCTGTGGCATGACCACAGTTTCTTAGTTTCTTTTTGCATAGCAAAGAGAACATTCATTTATCATTCAGATCTACCCAGGCCTACCAGGAACAAGGAGATATCATTCAACAAAATGACCCACTCGAGATTGTGTTATATAACAACACAAGTCTGGTGAGTCTCCAAGGGGTCTCCCTCAGGTACTGTTGCAGCTGCATAATGGCATAATCAAACAAACAATTTTCTTATTCCCGAGTTTTGGAAACTTAGTAGGAAATTAAAAGTTAAAATATGCAGACAATTTTAAAGCTGCAAATCATTTTATGAACTTCCAAGATGCCGTATATATGTGCCAGTCCCCAAACCAGAATCATGACACAATGCAAGTGTTTGTGAGGGGAAATTCTGACTGATTTTTATAGCCTCTAACACTCAGAGAAAAAGGCTTGTTAAACTACTGTGGCTCATTCCCCACTTTTATGAATGTTGAGCTGAATTATTACTTCATATAATACTGGACTTGAATTAGCATCATGCATTAGGTTTTAGGTGATTAATCCCCACCACTCACTCTGTTTACAGGGCACTGGTTTGTTTTTAATTCTGTGGGATAATATGGCCTATGCTGTTTCTCCCTCATTGGTCTCTGCTTTTAGCCCTGACTGAAAATGGGTGTTGAAGAATTTGGTTGGCTTCTTCGATATTCTTTCATATGGCTGAGGAAAGTTACTCAACGGTGGTTTGAAATGTTTTGTCTGTGTGGATTCCACTTACGGTATGCATGCAACTTCAGACTCTTTGGACCAGCAGTGTCTGTTGGAGTCATGCCTGTGCCTTGCATGTCGAGTGTCCCTCACCCACCCAATGGCATACCCCATCTGCCTTTTAGGTCTCTGTGCCAGAGTGGGCTTGGAGGAAAGTGAGGCAAAGCAAAAAGTGTTTGCTAGCCTGTCCAGAACCATCAGGACTCTTGAAGGGCCATAACTTACCTTTTTTGATCTCTACAGTTTCAGAAAAGAGGAGTGATGCCATGTGTCACCCTTAGAACAGACCTCAAAACCTTCCCTACCTTGATGTGATGGAGGTAGTACTGGACTTTGATGTGGAGCTCACAGCCAGGGCTGAACTACATGCCCTTGGATGGGGGACGGGGCAGTCACAAGGATGTGGAGGGCACAGGCGTGACCCATATGGATATCGTCAGTCAAAAGATTCCACTTTTGAGTTCATGAGGCACATACACTCCATAAATGGAACAAAGACCTGAAGAAGAAGGAGGACATGTTATCTAAAGAAGATCCCCTCCAGATTGCTGACAAGGACTTTAGAAGAAGTGCCTAAGTGGAGTCCACTAACAAAGTATTCATTTCAGGTTTTACACAGGACCCTGAGCACTCTGGAAGTATAGTTAATACTATCTATAGATTAGAGTTGATTAGAAAATGGCAAGCGTTTCTCACATACGCATTTCAAAAGGAACAAGGTTTTTTTTGTGTTTTTTTTAAACAAAGCTTTTCAAGTTTTAAACTGAAATTTTTGGTTTTCTGTTGAAAACCTGAAAAACTTTGGAAGAAAAAAATTCTCTAAAAATTTTCATTTCCCAAAAAAGGCCTATTTGGTCAAAATTTTTTGACTAGCCTTAATGTAGGTATTCGGGTAGTGCCAATTTGCTCAGCAAAGCTGATATTTACTTCACTATGGAGCCTCGGTGTGTTGGTTAAAGAAATTCCCAGTAACCTAGGAGATTAAGGGCTTGTCTACAGGGAGAGTTAGTGGATGGCAGGTTGAGGATTAAATCTATAGCACACTTGTCTGTGATGCACTAACTGTCCATATGAACCCTGTTGGTGTACTGCAGATTTACATCCCTGTTTGCCATGCATTCTCTGTATAGACATGCCCTAAGGATGGGATCGTTGCAAGACCTAACCAATAGATATCTACCCTTTTCACCCTCTTTTCTGCTGCAAAAATTGGAAAAGATTTAGCGACTGGGTTATGTTTAACAGAAGCCTCTCTAGGTCATTACAAAATTGCCATGCATATGGGGGGGGCGCAGCATTGGCACAGCTACAGAGATGTATGAGCATAAGTCAAGGAATCAGAATTTTTATTGGTGAATGAGGAGTAGCTTTCTATGGCCAGTTATCAGTGAACCACAATAAAGAATGAAAAAAAAAAGTTTCTCTTTGTTGGCTCGTTACTCTAGTAACTGGATAAAGTTGTCATTCGTTGCCAATTTGTTACCATAGCTATTAATGCCATGAAACAAAGTGAATGGATCCAATTTTTTGCATAGCTAAAGAAGGAAGGCTTTTCCTGGTAAAATTTTGCTTCTAAGAATATCACATGGGTAGCCAATTACATAAGTTTCTTTAAAGATAGCAGTTGATGCACTTTTGGAATAAAGTTTTTATGTTTTAATAATCTGTTAAGTCTGACCTCTAAAAGATTTATTTTATTTTAGATGAAGCTTTTACTCTTAGAACAAGTTTAAAGATAAATCACTACAAGCAAAATGTACTTGTTCTTTGGTCAGTACTGTGGGTTGCTAGCAACTTCAGTTTGAAGCTGAAAACTTAGTAAATAGTGATAGTACACACAGTATGCATAAAATATGTGGGGGCACTGGATGGCTCAGGAATTGTTAATTGAGTACAGAGCCCTTCACCTGTAAGTTATTGGCTCTAATTCAGCCTAGGTGAGAAAGGAATTGTGACAGACTTATTAATGTCTAGCGACTCTTCAACCCCACAAACACCCCACCACTAGAATTGTCTACAGCCTTAACAGAGGGTTGTGTGGACATGGTGGATGGGTGACCCTCACTCCTCTAGCAGTGAATCTTCTGAATCACAGCTGAGGCATGTCTGCAGGCCAGCACTGTGCGGCTTGTATTCCCACTGACCAGGCTGTACCTGATTCTTGAATAAACAGAGGACTTGAGTATGCAAGGTGATCACTAAACAAAAAATTATATAAGTGAATTGCATTGCTATATTTAAATTTTCTTACCCTATTTACAATCTTCAGGCAGCAATGGGGACCTGAAGGACAAGACAGAAGAACCATTCATTACACAGATTACATTTAATTAAAATGTATATCCGCTCCCACTATCCCTACCAATGGATCACTAACAGAGAATAAAAGACCTAAGGCTCAAGAGACATGCTCTTCCCTTGTTGAATTATACTTTACCCTCAGAAAAAGAGATCTCCAACATAAGCTTGGGCTGTTCCCATGTTTATCAGAAGTTAAGGATAAGACATCAGTCTTGCAGCTATTCTACAGTCACATAACTGGAACTGCCTCTACCAGCGCAGCACATTCTCCCAAAATGCTTGTTATATTTAAAGAAATAGAAAAGAAACAAATAGACCCAGGTTCTCTCAAAAGTCATGACATTTGCAGACAAATGCAAAGTAAACTGAAAAAATTAAATGCTGCCCAATGGACAATGATGGTGTTCTAGAGAGCACCCAGGTATGTCTAGGACCTCACAGTACTGAAGTTTGCCTGTCCCTCATACTGGAGTCAAATATTATCAACTCTTGGTAGAAGCTCTATGCTACTTAGCATCTCTGTAGCGGGGTGGTCATCAGAAAAACAAAGCCTTTTCTGGAATCTGAAATTTTTGTTTTCATAGTCACCTTTTATGCACCCCTTAGACACAGCCTGCAGAACTCCAGGGTCCATGGACCATAGGTTGAAAACCACTGACATAAGGTGTCAAAGCAAGTCTGTGAAAGAGCCAAGAGTAAAAGCCAGGTCTCTTGATTCCTACAGACCCTGTGCTCTAACCACACCACCATCCGTTTCTCCCCAAGAAAGAAGTCATGAAACACGACATTAATTTACAGTAAGCACAATAATGAATATTTCCTAGTTTTCAGTCCCTTAGACATGCTTTCTGTTTTTGTTCTTCATTTTTTTAAATAAAGAGCCCCAAGAATATATCAGTACCATAACCTATCCATACATCACTTTTTCAGAAGTACTGGACTCAACAATATTTGGGGACCACCTGTTGATGTGTTTGTTGTCTCTTCTTGATACTAGTTAGTCTCCATCTCAATGCAAGTGGTTATGGTATGAGCTAAGAAAAAAAAAACCAAATGCCAATTCTCTTCTTTAAAATGGATAGTTTAACATCTCAAAAAGAGAAAGCCCCGAAGCAAAATTCCAAATCTAAATAGCATTTAATTTTGTGAGAATTCAGATCCAAACTATATCACTTAAGTCCATCTAATTTATCTGTAATTTCACCTTTGATATGCAGTTAAGCCTTAAGCCTCTTATTGTTAGTGAAAGCCTAAAATAAGGCAATCCTCTATTTTTAGTGTTTATTGTCAGCATTATTTGTGTTTATTTATTCTATCAGAAAAATAGGTCACTGTCTCAGGTAAACAAACCAAACAGATCTGAGTTTATTAGCAGGATGAAGGCTGCTAGGAAAAATACCAATGTTCTGCATCCTATTGTTGTCTTTATAAAAAAAAAATCTCCACACACACACACATCTAGGTGATGTCCAAATAATCTTTGCTAAAATCTGACTTTGTCTCAGTGCACACTGCTGAAAGTCACTTCCAGGCCATGATCACTAATCTCCTCCCCCCAATACCATATTGCTCCACCTGGATATTGAGTTAATCATCCTTCCCTGACACCTTAACATGGCTTCCCTCTTTGGATCCCACAACTGGCTACTCCTTCACATAGAGTTCCACCTTCTAGTGATGGCCATCAAGACCCCAAATAACTCTGCTCCTCCATCCCTCCTTATTCACTCTTGTCCCCCATCACATTTCTTGTCTCTTCTGCTCCACCAGTGAAGCCAGACTTAGCCTGTACAAAACCAAATCTATGCTTTCTTCTGTACCTCTACATGGAGTACTCACTTGAGCTTGTCTGCCCAGTCAGTACCATTCACTCAAACATTCTCGATCACCACTTCTTTGCAATGCTTACAAAGAATCTTAATGACTAAACTCTCTACGTATCTATTTAATTTATCTTATTATGAGTGAACGTCTGACTTGCATCAAGGGAAGTTAGCGTTGCCAACACTTGCGCTTTCATTACAGTAACGTAATTCTGGACCCGGACTGGGAAAGGATACTGGTGTGTTTAACATTTAAATATCACTTTTAAGTAAAATAGAAGAGTGCCTACCATCACCTTGATCTCTTTGCATCTTGCCTGCTCCACCTTTCATCTCTTGTTTTAAACTGTAAGTTCTTCAAGACAGAGTCTTTTGCCTACCTTTGAAAAGCGTCTGGCATATTTTGGGCAACACTATAACCTCAATAATAAATAATAATAAAATTTGTTATTCTATAGGGAATCAAGCCTCACCTTGTAACAAAAAATAAAGCCCTGTGCCCCTCTGCTAATGCTTTTAAGATATACAAATAAAGCTAGATTCTATTTTTAGATGCTGGTGTTAAATTTCACTCACTCACTATTGTTAATCTTTGTTTTCCTCTTGGGTAGTTATGTTTCATTTATAGTTTAGAAACTGTGTGCTAGATCTCACATGATGACCTTTAAAAAAGTAAATCGAGCTTAACATCTTGACATCCACAATGGCGTGGGAGTCTAAAGATGTGGTTGAAGATGCTTGTTTTTTCGTTAGGAGGAAACTAATGAGAGATTACGCCACTTCCTCACTCATGAAGGGAAGAGCCTTTTGGTGCAAAGTTTTATGTAAAATTACAAGAGTTTACACATGGAAACTAAAGTTTTGTTATTTAAATAGATGATGGCTCAACTGGTATGTAATCTTCCCAAATTAAACAGCACATTTAAGTCAGTTTGATTGTCTTGAGCTGCTATGCAAGGGTTTTAAACGTGGTCCCTAAAAGTTGAGCTGACATGGGCTGGGAAACACATGTAAAGTTTTCTAGTGCAACATTCTTCTCTCATAAGGAAGCATCTCACTTCAGATAACTGCTCATCTATCTGACATATTCCTCCTCTACCATTTAATGAAACATTAAATTAAAATCCTTTATGTAGAGCAGCTTCAGCATAAACAATATAAACTTCCACACAAGGCCCTGTCAACGTGCTCTAATCCTAACCAGAGGTGTCATGCCCATAGGGATGAAAAGCTTTTTAGCCTCCACACCCATTCTTAATCACTGATTTCTATGCTAAAGGCTGTCAAGGATGTGACAGTGCAAATTTTACTTTGACACTAGCAAATTGATTACAACAAGCAATTCATTTCACTTGAGTTATTACACATGCAGACAGTAAGGATGTTGCTTGATCATGACTCAGTGATCTGGAGTGAATGGTGCATATCTCATCAGCAATCCGATTTTATTTAGCATGGCTCACCTGGAGTGCCCCTTTCACATAGTTGTGAGATGTTCTGAGAAGCTATTTTTACATATCAAGAAAGGCACATACTCTCGTTGTGGTTAAGCAGAATTTGAGAAGTTCCATGCAGTGAAAGCATCACGCTCACTTCGTCAATCTGCATTTCAGTATGGGTCAGCACTTGCAGTTCTCTCAGAATGCTCTTCTGATAATTCTGACAGAGCAGTAGACCACAGAATTCAGTTTGATTTGCATAGGGACATGAACTCAAGGCAGGATTATATATGGGATTTGGAGAAAAATACCTTGGAGATTTATTGATGCCCCAGATACATACTTCCTTTGCTGGCTTTGATGCATCTGTTGTACATACTGTTAAAACAAGTACAGAGGTTTCCCTGTGAATGCTGAGCTGCTTTCAATCAAAACCAGTTTAAGCCACAGATATAAATAAGCAACCAAAACTTGATCATTCTAGATGGGCTACATTAGGCTAGATCATTAGTGAGGTTGGCTGACAGAACATCTCAGTTTCTGTGATGTCCAGAAAACTGCTGCATACTAAACTTATGGATAGGTCTCCTCTTCTATCCCAGGCTGCTTTGTCTTTATTTTAACATGAGATTAAAAAAAAGTCAGAGAACTGGATGAGACTAAATGACCTACACGTGTCATTACATAAAGATCACAGCCTTATGGCAACCACTTGAAGCCTAGCTGAGAGCAATGGCCCTGAAATAGAAACATTTCACACCAGTCACAGATACCTAGATGGAGCAAGTGCAATTAGAGGATTAGAAACTCCTTCAAGAAGTCAGCCATTTTGCCACCCTTTAAAATTTGCCTGAAGGGATGGGTTAGTGCTTTGAGCATCAGGCTTGAAACTCTGTGAAATTTGTTGAGAGAGATAGCTTAGTATTTGTACATACACATTATTATACTGCCTGAGCCCCGCCAGGCCAGGTAGGATGTCAGTGTGGTGAGAGTGTGGGGGGGCACCAGAGCGCAAGGGAAGTGAGAAGGGTGTGAACTGTGTGGGCGAATTGTTCTCTCCCACCAGGTGATTAGTGAGTTCACTGCCTGGGCTCAGAGGGAAATGGGTTAGAATACTGCTGGCCTAGCACTGATAGGGGAAGATGCAAGCTCTTCTTTAACAGGATGAGGTTAACTCTTCACTTCATGGAAATGCTTCAGCTCTTTCTGGAAAGCCTCCCTGTCACCTAAACTTGCTTACATGTCCTTCTGCTTTTTAATCAAGATGTTAGGTGAAATAAATAAGCTGGTGGGAGGAAGGGGGGAGGAACAGACGTTCTCTGTCTGAAAGAAAGAACACAAACTGTTTTGGCATCGGGCTCTGGCCTCTATGTGCTTCCACAGAACAGGCACAGGTGTGGGACACCACATAAAAAACTGGATGGTAGTGTCATTGTATGTCTAACAAAAAAACAAAACAAAAAAGAAAAAGGAAGAGCCAAATCCTGCAATTGTGATCTCCGGGGAGAGTCATGGCGACGTCTATGCATTGGATTTGGGGTGATAATCCTTAGACCTGGTCTTCACTACACAATTAGCTGACACAAAGTTGACAGTTGACCTAGCTGTGGACTGAAATTTGGCTCCTGCCAATGTAAATGTCACTGAGCTCCAATCTAAGTAAACACCAGCAACCCTTCAAATGACCAGAGGCACATTCAGATGTCATTCTGCCCCTGCTTAGCCTATAGCTGAAGCACTCCCTGGTGCTGTCAACGAGGCCAATGTACAGCTTCATGAGCCCTGGGAGCCGGGGGGAGTCGAGGTCACCTAGGATCACTATTGGTACTTCAATATTCCCAATGGTAATCCATCCGTCAGGAAAGAAAGTCCCTACTTGCAGCTTTATCAACAGTTGTGTGTTCTTAAAGATGAGAGTGCCATGCGCCTTCCCTGACCAGCCCACACGGATGTCAATAAACTGTCCCCACCAGCGCTTGCTTGCTACAGAAAAGTAGCCATTTCTGTTCATGTACTCTGTGGCAAGGTGGTCTGGTATTACAGTAGGGATTGGTGTGACTGGCAGGATATCAAACCACCACAGTTTGTGAACCTCATTGCTGCAAAACCATCCACTATGTCCTCCTGCACATTCCAAAGAGTAAATACGCTGTGCATCAGGAGGCAGTTAATGGCCCTGCACTCTTGCATGACAGCAGCCCCTGCTGTAGATTTCCTGACTCCAAACTGATTCCTGACTGACTGGTACCAATCTGGCATTGCAAGTTTCCACAGTACAACTGCCACTTGCTTCTCAACTGCCAGTGCAGTGCAACTGCCAATGCAGCTCTCATTTTGGTGTCCTAGTGTTGGAGGTCTGAGGTAAGTTCGGCACACAGATCCAGGAACATGGCTTGAGCATCTGAAAGTTCCGCAGCCGCTGCTCTTCATCCCACACCTGCATGATGATGCTATCTCGCCAGTCAGTACTTGTTTTATCCGGCCCAGAACTGGCTCTCCACCATTCCCAGCTGCTCCATAAAAGCTAACAATCACCTTGAACTTTTTTTTCATCTAATCTAGCAATCTAGCTTCCAAGGAATCATCATGTTCCCTGCAGTTCCTCTTGTGGCTCTGCAAATACTGCAGGATCATGTGCCTTGAGCTTGCAGTGCTCATGACAACAGTGAAGAGCTGTGCAGGCTCCATACTTCGGTCAGATGGTGGACAGCAAGGAGGGTTACACAGGTTTCTGGGATTTTGAAAAGAAGGCCCAAAATTTATGGGATGAGATGAAATGATGGGATGGAAAATATTGCATAATGGGAACTTGACCCCATGCTCCCAGTCACTCCTGTGAAACTCATTTCAGCTCCATTAGGCATTGGAAAAACTTCCCAGAAGGACCCTACACTAAATAGCAGTGAGTTGCACAGTGGGATACCTACCTATGGTGCACTGCACTTTGCATCAGCCAAGCGTACACACAAGTGATATAACAACTGCGGCAACAGTAGGCCAACGAACATGGATTGACATGATTTTGTAGTGCAGATATGACTTTAGTACAATTTCAGGTAAACAGAAACCACAGGCAAGTTCTACACTATATGACAAAATGTCATATATAATCTTAAGAGTTTAGCGGCTATTAGCTCTCACTCTCCCTGCTCTCTTCCCCCAGTCCATCATGCCCTCATACAGCCATCATTAGAAGATTTAAATTTTGCCACCCTTTGGTGTTGCTCAAAGATCATGTGACTACATGACATTGAACCAGGGATAGTTATGGAACTATGACCATGAACCCTGGCAGAGTGATTTTAAAGAAACATTTTCAAAGCAGAAGGACAAAAAGATGCATGCAGTTGCAGCAAAAGGATTAAATTAATGCAAAGCAGAGTTGTCAGACCTCTCCCCCTCATCACTCCACCCAGAGTAATAGCATAACAGCAAGGCCCACTGATGCAGTGACTTGTAGGATCAGTCAGTTCAGTCACGTTTCTGCTCAAGATTTTGAGGCTTTACCCAGGAAGAAAACCATAGAGAAAATGTGTTTCCTTTCTCTTCCTAGCATGGCATGTGTTGTACTCATGAAAGATACATAACCTGCAGTTACATTTTTATCTTTAAAGCTCTCTCAAGCAAATTTAGCAGACCAGGGTGGCCAGATACTTAGAGATATCTCACACCTTGTCCTTCCATATATGATTCCATTCACTGCATAGTCTAAGTGGAATCTATTTGCTTCTTAAGATTTGGTCATATACAACAGACGACCTCTATGGAAGGTACACCGGGAGGAATGGAAAGTTGGGAACCACTGTTCCAGAGAATGGGATTTGTGGACAGGCCTCCTAGGTTAAGTCTGCATCTGCTAAGAAACCACTATGTGACCGTAGACAAAAATCACACTGTTTCCCAGGACCGGCTCTACGTTTTTGCCGCCCCAAACAAACTGCGTCACCCCAAGATTCGCCAGAATGCTGCCCCTTAACATATGCCACCCCAGGCACTTTCTTTGCTGATGCCTGGAGCCAGCCCTGCACTTACCTTCATGTCTTCAGTCATTAAATTATAAAGCACTACAAGCTCCTAGGGTAAATGTCAGTAAAGCACATTATAAATTTATACCTTCACTCTATTTGCAACTCAAAATTGCATCATGTGTTTTCTAAATACAATTTGTTAATTAAATTCCATTATCATTATGGGATGTGCAAATATCTCAGCTCACATTGTATAGTCTGCCCATGTAATTCACCACTAGAAGGAAACAGATACCAATGTTACATTTCTCTTCAACTATGTAATCTACTTTTGACCTCCTTGGTCTGTTGATGAGTTTGCTGGAAAGTGTTTTATCAAATACCAATTAATTTAGTCTAAATTATATTCTATTCTCGCTAATTATTCTCTTATTAAAGTGAAGCTACACCACACTGAATTGTTTTAAGACTATTTTCAAACCACATGTGTTTTGTGGTTCTTGCACATATCTAGCACCCAGTTGTTTACATGATGTCCAAGTTTTGGCCCAATTCCAATACAGGGAGAGGATAATAGCGAGGGTGATTTCAACTTCTGATTTTCTTAGTTGGATGGGGAGTTACAGGGGATGTAAGTGCTGCAGTTTTGTTGCAATGGAGGTTTTCTCCAATTCTTATGCAATGATTCAAAGAGCTATAACAGGCTGTGAACTCAATTTATAATTCACATCACCTCCTGGTACCTGAGAATGAAAAGAAAACTGCAGTGCTTAATGCCTTAAAATTTAAATCCAATCCAATGTCCACTGGAATCAATGGGAGTCTTTCTATTGACTAATGGGATTTGGCTAAGATCCTAAATAAACATTTGTTCAGAAGTAATACATACATTGAAAATGACATTTTTCAAAACTCATATTTAAAATATACTTGCTACTATTTAGTACATCCATAATTCTGGCCATTGCTGGGGTCTCACTCAGGGACACCATTTTACTGCTGCTCCCAGCAGGAAGTTCAAGGTGCAGACCTATGGCCAAATAGCCAAATACCTGTGTGGTGGCAAGGAGCCAGATGTATTTGGCACATTCAAGATCTTGCCGCTGCATGGCTATTCATCACAAAGCGAGCCAGCAAGATGCATGGCAGGAGTCTCTTCAGTGCTCTGAGCAGTGCACTTGCTGCCAAGAGTAGCAAATGTACTTGATGGATGATGGAACCACTCTTCCCCCTTTGGGCACAGTGCTTACCCCACCGCAGTTTTAACTGCCAGCACATTCCTGTGTGCCATGGCAGGATGCTACCTGGCCAACACTACTGCTTGCGCACTAATGAGCAGCTTTGTACATATTTCTGCTAACTTGTGCATCTGCACATCCAGGTGGGAAGGATTTCACCAGTAACTTGAAACAAAGGAATTACTAAAAAGCAGTTGTTTGTTGTTTTTTTAAACAGAGAATCTTTAGTTTCTCATTTTGTGAAAAAATAAATATATATATTAACCATTAACTACATTTTACTGTAAGTACCAGTGTCAATTATTCAATGTGTGCAACCTCCCCATCTGGAGGCTGAATTTTGAATCTGCTTTACATTTACACTGCTAAACACACTCCAATAAACTATGTCCAGCATATAGAGGTTACTCAACAGCGTATAGGCGTCGGTGCATCTTAAATTTCACTTCAGCCTCCAGTGAGTAATGTTAATATAAAACCAATTTTCACTTCTTTTGGGCATTTACATTTTTTTTCTGAAAATACATATTCAGATATAGAAGCATTTCGTATAACGCAGTGGGGAAGGTTTATGTTGGATATTAGGAAAAAAAATTCACTAGGAGGGTGGTGAAGCACTGGAGTGGGTTACCTAGGGAGGTGGTTGAATCTCCTTCCTTAGACATTTTTAGGTCAGGCTTGACAAAGCCCTGGCAGGTATGATTTAGTTGGAGTTAGTCCTGCTTTGAGTAGGGGGTTGGACTAGATGACCTCCTGAGGTCCCTTCTAACCCTGATATTCTATGATTCTAATATAAGAATACAAACTGCAATTCTATTAATTTTATTATGATGATTGATGGCACTGGTAGGCTTTAAACATGCTTAAAAATTGTAATTTTATACAAAATTATATTTAAAAAATCATGTTCATCTGATACCTATATATATCATGGCTAGGGAAACTAAAGTTCAGTGTTTTGTTTTAAATGTGGAAAAACACAGATACTGTATTTGTTTTTTTAATTGGACAATTTTGATTTTTTTCAATCACTGAAATCTAAGATCCCAGCTAATGACTGGACATTTCTACCATACATGTATAAAAATCCTTTCTTACCACAATTTCTACAATATTTATCACCATTCAATCTCTCTCTCTCTCAACACACATTTTAACTATTAAACCAATTTTTAATTGAACTAAAATGTTTTTAATGAATAGAGCTACCTGAAAACCAGCTTCTCTTACTAATTCAAATGCGGGGGCACACTGTCACAAATGTAGGAACACAGTCAAGAGAGCAGCTTCAGGCTTCTTTAGTAACCGTTACTGTAATTCATTTGTAAAACCAATGCTGGCGATGAAGTGACAATTTAAAAAATAAATAGCTGTATTTCTCTAAAAATTAAGGAACTAATGTAGCTACAAATTTGTGCACCCTATATATGCCAGCACATTCTCATTATTGCTCTGTTTTACTACATCTGAACAATGTTGTGAAAGTACAGTTTATATTGTACTTTTCACTTAAATTACTTCCACTAGCTGCACAGAATAGTAAAGAGAGCATCAAAGATTAAAAGAGAAATGTGATAGGTAATTAAAAATCATATGTACAAGGGCAGAGTTAAGACTGTGCATGCAATGTTAAGTTTGTATCACCTTAATTATTTACATGGAGTTTCCAAAGTTTGTTTTGAACAAATGAGAATTTAAAAGAAACTTTGTAGTCTGGAAATACTAGAGAGCACAGGGACACCACCCTACTCACAGTATGAAGTTTTCAGAAGAGAATCCCTCTCCTATGAACTGGAGAAACTTCAAAGTGCCTCTCTTCTGAACCCCTTACCCTGCCAAAGCAGAGCCCCTACATAAGCAGAGCTTGCAAATGTTGTGGGATACGAATGTACTCCAGATGCAGACCTAACTGGGAGCTCAGAAGAGGTGGGGGCGGGGGGGGCTCCCCTTTCCATACTCCTTAGTATTTTATATCTATTGAAACTCCGACCTGACTGGGAGACTTTGTGGGTATAGGACACCAAGGAATCACGGACACAGGGCCCTCATAGAAAACTTTATGCACCTAAGGCACTAAAAATTCTTTGAGTTATATAATTTTTGTTGTGGGAGCTGCATGCTGTTGAAAGTTATGAACTCAGTGTATAAAGGCATCATAGTGGAAAACTTTATGCAGAGGGTCAGAGTATCCAATGTGAACTAATTTCCAAATTCTGTGTCTACTCTGGCTCCAGTATTCCCGAACCACTCTTCTACCCAACACCAGCTCCCACATCATCAAGCCTCCTTTACCTCTCAAGTTCTCCTCATTCTGCCAGAGAACCTTAGGAGGGCCATAGTGACCACTCCTCAACCCCTTACATAGATGAAAGGCAGACTCCTTTGTCTTAGCTCATTTTCAATATGAAGTGAAATTAGCCATGCACACAAGAAAAACTAAAGACAACATTCACAGTCCAGGAGCAGGGTTGGGCTAAAACTACCAAATTTTTCTTCACCAACACGGGCAAATGCAAATTTATATTTGGCCCAAAATTCCTACTAAAACTAATGTGTGTGTTAATACTTTGCAAATCAACAAAGACAATTATAAAACAGTCAGATATATATGCTCAACTCTAAGACTGGTGGTTATAGGTCCAGTTCCATCAGTTGCACCCAGAACACCAATCCGTTCGTCACACATGCCCACGGTTACATGATCACTGTTTCAGTTACAATCACCAGCTAAGCGGAAACTTTTAAAGATAGTAAATCAACCCCATCTTTCACATAATCACACAAAATCGGGAGTTGTTGCATCATTTGGTTTGGAGTGACTGAAATGGAAAACAAATTCAGAGTAAACAAAGTATGTCACTCACAACACAGTATTTTGTAAAATACCACAGGAATAAAATAGATGATTTGACAGAATGAGACAAGAACATGCTAAAAACAAGGAAGCGGACTCTCCCCCACCACCTTGGGGTAGGGGCAAGCATTAATTTATTGATCCCACAAATACTGAACAGGCAGATTCTCATTAACTCTCTGACACTGACAATTTCATTGGCCAGTTAAGTGAATACTATCTATACACAGACATGAATGCTATGTATTTTTTCAGCCTGCTATTTCACAGCCGTTGAGGTTACTATTTTTCTGAGTAAGGATGGTTGGTCTGAACTCCCATAATAGCTCATCAACTTCAGTCCTTAACTGACCTAAGGAACTGCTGGTCAACAATACAGGCACTCCTTTCTCCTCCACGGATTCTCATGCTGCCTTCACTATTTTCCATCAGCTCTGTCCTCAATGAGAGAATAAGACTCAAAAATAAGTTTCTTTTCTAGCAGCAGAGGGGTCACCACTAACATTACAAGCCAGATCACCAGCCTGGAACAGTTCCTCTTGCTTCTGACCCCTTTTGTAAACATCATTACAAACAGGTTCCCTGTTTAACATGATAGTTGGTCTCTGAGGGTATGTCTACACTGCAATAAAACACCCATGCCTCCCCTGGATAAGCTGACTTGGTCTCATCAATGGCGATGTTGGAGCTAGGGCTGGAGACTGGGCTTTGAAACCCAAGGGGGGAAGGGAGAATCCCAGAGCCCAGACTCCAGCCTGAGCCACAACGACTACACTGCAGTTTTATAGCTGACCTGAGCCAGCCACGGGGCTTTTATTGCAATGTAGACATACCCTCAGGCACACTGACTACAAAAAAAGGGACAAAACACGTTTGTGAATGAGGGTTTCTTTAACAAGCCAGCACCTGTTTTCACCAGTTGCAGGCTTGCTGGGTAAAACAAACATTCTGAAAACTGTGCTCCTCGGCAGGTCATAACCGGTAAGTGAACCCCCTACTAAAAAAAACACAAAACAAAAAACACAAACAAACCCAAAGGCATTTTTACTCTTTGAATCAGACAGCAGCTGAGCTGACACTTGCCAGCTTCCTGAAACTGCAGTAGTAGGGAACGCTACAATTTAAATATTCAAACTCTGTGTTGTACCGCCAACATTTAACCTTGCATTCCAGGGCAGGGTCGGGCGTGAAGCCTGGGACATTCCAAAAAGCATTCCACCAACAAGGCCTCAGGAGGTAGTCTCCAATTTGGGAGCATCCAAGATAAAAGGCTCAGAAGACAGCCTTCACATTCCCATTCATGTAATAAACAGAGTATATACAGGGGTGGAATGGGGATAGGTTGCTCCTTACACACAGAGCTCCTGTACAGTTAATCCTCACACTTTGCAGGGTATTATTACCTATATTTTGTGGCCCCAGTGCCATCAATGTCAAGAATCAAGCATGTCTTCCCATATTTTTTACCTTGTGACAGAAAAGAACAATTGCTTCATTAAATTCCAAAGACAATTTACCGAACAAATGCTTAAAACAGATAATGACTTCTGTCACTATTATCTGACTACCATATTCATATAGCCTGGCCACATTAAATTAAGCATACAATTTCTTATGATTGGTGTCAGATTTCTTCTTGAAATCTAAACTGTGGTCTGGATTGCCACCTTATGCAAGAATGCAGTAGTGCAGTAGCTGTACTGCTCTGAAACATTAGTACAGGAATTGACATTTGCACAGAATACATCTGCCATCTTCAGTTTATAAAAAGAATACGCAGAAGATAGATCATTTTTTAACCCAGAGAGCAAACGCAGAAAATATAAATGACAAATTGTATTATAGACAAGCCACAGTCTAGATATTTTTAATTTATTTTTTATTATTTTTTTACAAAAGATATGGTTCCAATCCAATACCTTGAACAGAACAGTCTCTAGAAAAAAAGGCATTTTGTTCCCCAGAATAAGAATCTGTTTTAAGATCAAAACCAAAACCTCACATCTGGTATATGCAGGTGCCACTATCACAGATGTATCTAGCATGAATTCAGTAATGTGAATGGTACAAAAAGTTACACAGGAGGGGAAAGTGGGTTAGGAGGAATGCAGCAGGAAGAGCAATTAAGGCTTGTCTAAGCTGCCCTGTAGTTTGGACTACAAGGACTCGACCAGCAGTGTACACCAAAGTGCTACACTCTGTAACTCTCCTATGTGTCCATTTCAGGAATGAACTAAAAGGTTCCCTGTTCACATCAATATAGTCCTCTTCAAACAGAAAGACATTAATGCAAACTAAGAACCACTTAGTGTGTGTCCACAGTGTCCATGTAGGGAAGTTACCGCACATCACTTTGGTGTGCACTGCTGTTCATGCCCTCCAAGTCTGAACCCTGGGACACTGTAATCGGAGCTTTAGTTAAAGGATTCTCCCTAACACACGCACACTTACTCTTACACTTACTCTCATTAGTTGCTTTTCCTGATCCACATGGAGGACATCAAATTGGAGCGTAAATCACCCCTTTGTATATACCCATTTTTTGACCATTTTTCATTTAAACACTGCCAAATTTAGCGTGAAATAATCATTCTAGCAAAACAGCATCTCACTTTCTTGTTTGCAGATGATACACTGTTTATCTTACCATAATTATATATTATTCAACTAACTGTAGTTACTTACACAAATGTTATACTAGACAAATAAAATGATTTGTGATCACGTAGTTATTTAAACACTCACCTTGCAAGTGTTAGGTCTTTAGACAATTAAACTTATTTCAATGACACTTCAGTTTGACTCCGCCAAATCATAATATAAATGTTTTGTAGTTGCATGCTAAAAACACTGATCATACTTTCTTTAGACATTGACATTAAATTGAGGCAGCACCTTCTCTGATCTTCTATTCCTTCCCTATGTTTAATTTTTGCATTCTCTCTTCCCCATAAGAGGCCATATACCAAATCGTCCCTTTCTCACCACCCCTGAACTGGTGCACATAGATACTATAAAAGCAGGGTTAACCTGCATCTGTGCGCTGACCAGCTGTGGTTTCCTTCACAAGTCTATTTCCAAGGGCACACTGTCTGCCAGGACCAGAGAAATTTACACTATAGGAAAGGGGTTGCTTGAGGGTGTCATTTAGGGCCAGTTGCCAGGACAAGAAAATGGTGCAGAAGCATTACAACACAGGCCACAATCCTTAGGCTTATCCTGGAATACCCCACACACCTTCAGCTGCAGACCTTCTGCTGAGTGACTTCTCTGGGCACTTCAAAGGGAGTCAGAATTGGGGTACAAACATTCCATTATGCTCCTTCTCCAGTTCTTGAGTTTGAAGACCCAGTTTGGCCCAAATATTCCATAAATCTTTAGTGGTGAACGCAGCACTGATACGAAGGCTCACGTGAGTATTATGCAGGCACTAAGGGCTGCAAGTTCCCTGGCTTTCCAGGGGAAAAAAAGGTTTTTAAAACATTATTATTTTTGACATGTGAACATAGAATGACCTCAAATCACGCCACTTGTAAGATTTTTACATTTTATTGATGGAGGAGGACAAGCCTGCGTAAGCAAAACCTTTGAATAAACTAAAGATTCAGAGGGAGAGAGAAGCTAGGAAGCCAAATCAGACTTTTCAAAGGCTGCTCGCTTCTTTTGATAGGATGCCCTCTGTCTTTCCAACCCCATGGCCAACTGAAGGGAATATAGCAAATGGGATGGAAGAGACAACACTAAAGCGTGGCTGTTAAAAGTCACCTCGTCTCTACTCTCAGCGAGCATCTTCATCCAGGGACACATCACCACTCTCCAGGAGACACTGCTTTATTTAAACTAAGAGAATGAAGAAATTAGAGTTTTCTTCAGACTGGGCATTGTTTCCTCCCTGGGAGTAAATGATAGCATAGATGGTGATTCCTCAACATGCCCAGCTAGTTTTTGCCAGGAAACTGTGGATGGTGATCCAGAAGAGCTCCAGTGAATCTCGCAGGTGCCTTCTGTCACACTGGGAATTCACTGTTCAATTCTGACCTGTCCAGCAGAGCTGGATTGCAGCCAACATGCGCCGCTTCTCATCACTGGGCCTTGCAAGCTATATTCCGTCAGCAAAACTCAGGAATGAATCATATTCTGGTATAGTATTTGCATCCGCATGATGGCCTAAAAACGGCCTTGTCAAAAGCTCCTGCCCAGTCATGAATCTGGGGAAAGGATTATTCCTGAAGTTTATGGTTTGTTAACTAGACTACAAATTCTGTCACTGCTCTGAAGTAAGTGTTCTGAGACTAAAACCATCATGTGAAACTGGAACATTTAGCTCTGAAAGCAACGTTCAAAACTGTTTTTTTTTACTGCAGTCTACAAAGTAGGAAGCGAATTATAATTATTTTTCAATTAAATGTAAACAATGCAGGTTTATTAAATATTTGGAGATTTGAGTAGCAATCACTTTAAATATGCATGTACATCTTTTTGATTTAAAAACTCAAAACATAATCCCAGTTAGATATTGCTGTTCCATTAGAAAGCAATGGTTTAGCAAAGACACTTCCATTTAAAATAAAGATGTATTTTATTTTTAAATAGGGAAGCCACTTTGATGTCGTTCATCAACAATGAATTATGTTTTGAATATCTTCTTCATACAAAATACTTTAGGGATCATGATACAACCTGCCATAACTGTTTCAGACAAGAGCTGATAACTTCTAACCCTGTTAATGGAAACTACACCAAAACTCCAACAGTTGGAAGCAATCTATTAATAACCTCTCTCATGTGTGTTTAAAACTCTTCTTTCCACTTACAAAATATATTAAACAAAAACCTCAACACCTCAAAAGCTAAACTGAAAATAGTTTGCTATTGAAACAGAATTTAATGTTGGGATCATCTTATTTAAAACCCAGGCTGCTAATTTATCCTATTTGAAAGGCACTAAAGCAAAAAAACAAAAATCATTTACCCAGTACAGTAGGTTTTCATAATCGGGCAGAGTTTACCTGTCTCCGACTGATAGACTTTAGATGAAATATAACAGCAGGATATTTAAAAAGCGTGTGAATTGGTAGCTGCACAGTTGTGGAATGTTTGCTTTTCATGCTATCGTGGCACCTCAGAAGAGCTGGAGTCAGAAGCTCCCTCGGTAAAATGAGCTCTTTTATGTGAAGCCTCAACAAGTAGGTCATCTTCATGTTCTTTGTTGTTCAAGAACTCCTGGGTCTCTCTCTTGCGTTTGTTCATCAGGTGGTTTTCTCCCTCATTAAGCTTCCCCTCTGGGAGGCCCAACGTCCTAAGACAGACTATAGCTGCAGCCTGTTCTGCTAGCTTCTTTGACTTGTCCCTGAAGAGTAAGACAGAGCACAGGTAAAAGAAGAAGCAAAGCCTGCATATTACCAAGTACAACATTACATGCCTGAAATAATTCATTTCCTGTCTCTGCTGCAACACAATGAAACAAACAGTATGCAATAGCTATGACAGCCTAACAGGTGGAAAACAAAAAAGTTCAGTTCCAGAGCCACATTTACATCTCTTTAGATGCCTGTGTTTCTCCAAGGTGTCACTCCAAGTAGGAAAATGCTATCTAAGAATACTGAGCCAAATCCTGCAGTCCCAACCAGTCCTTACTCAGAGGGCAGGACATCAGTGGGAGTTTGCCCAACTGCTGCAACTCTTACCCCTACTAACATCAGAAGCCCCGAATAAAGCACACAGAGTTAAAAAGAATTTATGGAAAGATCCTCAAGTCCAAAGTGATCCTTAATGTGAGTGCAACTCCACTGAAGTCAGTGAAAATGGGCACAGCTCCACCAAGACTGAAACACAACAAACTAGCTTTGAAGACACGGTTGTATGTTCTTGAAACTTAACACATGAAAGGACTCTGTTTTTCTTTATTCAGCTAAGCTTGGAATGAGAATTATGGTCTAGCTGGAAGTTTCCTGAAGTTTGAATAGTTCATGGGAATGCTGATTGACCACTGTAGCATTGGAAGCACAATGCTAAAATAACGTGGTGTCAGTTGCATATACGTATTAAAAGGGGATTTGTCCAACACTGATCTTCAATTTGCAATTTACTAGATGCAACCTTAAGTATATCTGCCTGAGACATACTCAAGGAATTCCATTATTAAAAGATGCTTATATAAATTATTGTGGAACCTGAACACCAAATGAGGCAGCTGCTGATTCACTATGTGACTTCCGGCAAGTTATCTAACCCCTCTCTGTCTCATTTGTTATTTGTAAAATGGGAATACTACTTATCTTTGATGGGATACATGGATGAAGAACGCTTTTCAAGCGCTGAGTATTTTTTATCAGTGGCATTTCAGATTCAGTGTTTCTATAAATTAATTAGTTCAAACTATAAACCGATTTCTTCACAGCTTTAGGTTGGTTGTTTTTTTAACATGGTCTTGGGACAGCAACTTTTTAAAATGTTTCCTATCTGGATACCTTTATGTACCATTTCGCTTTATTTTATTTATTCATTGAGTTATTGAAGGTATCCACAAGACAAGGCAGAACATTTATAAAAATATTAATTTGTAAATATTCCTAAATTGGACTACAGCTTCAATCTAGCTCCCACTCTAATTAATGGAAAGGGGGTTTCCAGCAAGCACATGGAAAAGTTTGTGTAGATCAGGGACAAAATGCCGAGGAGCAGTGCGGTGAAATAAAGCTGACTTGTTACACAAATACAAAGATATTTTATAGTCAGTATATTTGATTACAATATGTCTGTTTCATTGTGTCTCCTATATTGCAACATACACATTTTTGTTAAATCAATTCTATAAAACAATTAAATTAACGTAATCTGATTTTCACTATACGCTTAAGTATCCTAGGTCTGAACCATAAGACTTCATTTCAAAGAAATGGATACATAACATTCCTAAACACTTGGATGAGTATCATCAGAATGCTGCTGATATGCAACTAACTTTTTCGTTTTATGAATCCAGCAAGTTCTGTCGCACCTCTGGAGCAAAAGTTGATAATATTGCCATCTACTTTCAAAAATGTCAAATGTTAACTGATCCAAAGGAAATATTTTTGGTTTTTCATTTCAGCATGAAAAACAGAAAAAGAAAATAGTTTTGGTTAGAAACAAACCAAACTCTTCTGACCAATTATTCACTCAGCCCAAGTTGCCAACTAGAGTGTATCTTCTTCACTATCCTGAAAAAAAAGAGAATTCTTGCTGCTGGGTAGTTATTGTCATGAGGATGGCCAAGTCTTCCCTCAAAAATCCCTTGCTTATTGAGGGAATGTTATTAACACAGTGGATAAGATTAAGAAGTATGGCATCACTTTGTCAAAAGTTTCCATGCAAAGCTCATAGCTAAAATATTGGTGGGGAAGTGGCTGGTTTTTTTTTTTTTTTTTTTCAGAAGAACAGTTTAAAACTCTTATTTTTATTTACAGGCCTTTGCCTTAATTGAGGCCACTTTGAGGACTATCCTAGTGGAAATATGGGCTCATACACTATTTACCTTTTAAGGTTCCTACTACTGGAGACAGTCTTTCTTCTATGAAGGGCCCTCAGCTATGGAACTCGCTTTTCCTTGGCACGTCTCAGTTAATCATGTCCCACTTTAGAGAAACATTTTAAAGTTTTTTCCTTCCCCATTATATTTTTATAAAGTAAAGTTTACTTCGTATTTTTTCCTCTCCACGTTTCCATGTTGCCTTTCCAACAGTGCATCACAGAAACAAATGTTTTCCTAAGGCCCAGTTACAAAACACATCAGAGAAGACTTACCATAAGGCTGATCTATATTTTTGTTCAGCTACTGTGACAACTGAACAGAATAATTTATCTAATGGTCTTTGAACCTAGAGAAAGGAGAGAATTAGAGGTGTAACTTATTACATTTTGTAAAACAAACACTAGAGTCCTTCCTAGTCTTGTTTTTACTCTGGGAGCATGTAACACCATTAACATTCTAAGCCTTCACACTGCAAAACTGCCCTCACATGTTCAAAATACTCAAGGAATCTATTGTCCAGACTAGGATTGCTTCAAGAATGGTTTGGGAGGCATATTGCACTTACCGCATCTCTAACAACAGCTAGCACCAGATGCAACAAATAGGCAAGTACAAGAAACCTTGTAACAATTACATCATAACCTTTGCATAGTGGAAATTTCTTCCAAATCCTATTTAGTAAGAGACTGAGGGTTTGTCTGTCCTATACCTTTATGCTATTTAATAAAACTGTTGATATTATCAATGTTCACATCTAACCTTTTTGAAACCTGCTAAGCTCTTGGATTTAAATCATATCCTGCAGGAATGAATTCCACAGTAAGTTGTATTTTATTTTAAAACTGGTAAAAGGAAATAATTTTTTTTAATCTGTCGTCTTTCAATTTCATTTCTTGTTTAGTTTTTTCTTCTATTAAAATGACTAAATCCAAACTTTGTAAAACTTATACTGATAAAAGTTACAGGACCAAATCACACCCTTACATGGTTCTTTACTTCTGCTTAATCACTTAGAAACCTGATCATGCAAACATGAACTGCCTGGCATAATACATATGACATGGAATGTCATATGTTAGAATTTCAAAATCAAGATGTCCTTTTGGAACAGTTGTTCACTCTCTCATTTTATAAACATGTTTTACTCGTTTATCTACCACAGCAGTTGCAAAAATTGCTGCTGCCTAGATAGAAAAGAAAAAGACGACTTGTGACATCCTAGATGACATTGGCAAGACTGAACACAATTCTAGGAATTCAGTGGTGCTGCATTCTAATATTCCAGATCTCATTTAGCTTTTTAATATTAGATATAGTATCATTTACCATTATTTCCAGAGACACAAGGAAAATTCAGACAGGCAATGCACACGTTTTTTCAGGAACATAGCAAAATGGTATTTTTAAAAATGGTATTAGTGAATTTAAAAATGTTTATAATCTGGACATCACGACTAGGTGGCCTACTCTGGGAGCATGTAACACGATTAAGTAATAAGACACTACTTCTTTCACCTACACAGGAATGAGTTTGAATGTATGCTCAGTGAAATATAATTAATAAATGTGATGAGTTCATCTATATCTCCTGCTCTGTGTATTGCAAAAATACCTCATAATTGACCATTTCCACTTGAGGTGCCCACAGGAGGTGGGGGGCCGGTGTGGGAGTGGGAAGAATTGCAGGTCAGAACTGAGATACAGACAGAATAATAAGGGGGAAGCTTGCCCAATACTTGAGTTCCTCATTATCGTTAGTGCTAAAACAGATCACTAGTTTTATACAGATAAAAGAATGGACATTTTTATTGGATTGTAAGGGAGGTCAAATTTCACAGCTAAAGAAATTTTCTCTATGCTGCAGAAATGTGCTAATTTTGTGTTATAACTCCCTACATGTGTGTGCCCATACTAAGCCGTCTAGCAACTGTGTCAACAAAACTCCAGTTTAAAAATAAAAAAGCATTTTTAAACATTGAGATCATCTTGTTTCAAACCAATCAATTCAGTTTCCTGACAGTCCTCAGTAAACTATGGCATAAATGTATTAGCCAAGGATCTGCCTTGTACTTTTGTTTAGAAATGCAGAGACTCACAGTTTCATAAACAGGTTGAGGGTGCTTTGCCTTCCTACACCATTCCAAGAGATACATTTTGGGAGTAATCTGTGGTGGATATTCTCGCCTAGACAGAAAAATGAAATACAAAACAATCCCACAATTCTAGTGAATAGGTTTGTTCAGAAAATATTTCTATAGAACAGACCTATATTAAGTTAGACAAGTAATCTCTCTATCAATGCAGGACTGGTTATTATAGTATTTTTACTAGTTTGTGTTTCCAGCCTAGTTTTAAAACTCCCAAACAATGGGTCTCCCACCCCTTTTCTCAGGGAACTGTTCCATTAATACATCTTTAAATAGTTATCTAAACACTAATATTGCATATTGTTTCCTTATTAACCACCTCCCGCCTTCATGAGGTGCAGTCATACAAGCAGTGACAAGATACTGATAGGAAAGCTGGGCCAAAATGCCTGCATTCTACTGAGTTTCAGACTGAATTTGACAAGTCACTACGACAGTGGGTTTTTTTGTTTTTTTCTTTTAACTAATTACCATAAACATTTCCCATAGTGGTTTAAAAACTTTATCAGGAATTAATTTATTACTGGGAAAAAAAGGGTAGGGAGAGAAGAGTGAGATTGGTTCTATAAGACATTGCTTCTACTAACAAAGCGGGAGTATGGTTCCTAGGGTCTGACAGGAGAATAGAAATACTGTAGAGACATGGTGCTCAGTCTTTAGGGAGTCACTCCTGCTCAGTCTGAAAGCGTAGTGACTGCCTTTGAAAGGCATCTTTTGCAATGCTCAACTAGTGAGACAGGTTCTTCAAGAAACTGGATAAACTTGAAATATAAAAAAAATATTCTGCAGGATCACTTCAAAATGAGGTGATCTTAAATCAAAAACAGAACGTTTACAAACTGTGATTTCCTCAGTTCCTCAATTTAATGTCTCAACGTATGTCTGGAGACATCTTCTGAAGATTCCTGGTACATATTAAAAAAAATTATTAATGTGCTTTCAAGTTCCTGCACAGTACTTAGGTTTAGGAGAGATAGTTTCAGTAGAGTGATATACTTAACTAATCATTCACTGTTATTATTTAAAAAATATATTTTCTTAATGGGAAAAGCATTTTGAGGCGCCGCTTACTACAATGCTCTTTGTGATTTCCTGCTGGAACATCCTTGTGTCAGCAGAAAAAAATACAGTACCGTAGACTCTCGATTATCCAGGATTGGGTTAACCAGGATGTGGATTAACCAGGATGTCAAAAAAAATGTGAGTATCTCGCAGGGCCGGCTCTGGCTTTGTTGCCGCCCCAAGTACACAAAAAAAAAAAAAAAAAAAAAAACCCACCAGGGCCCAGGGCAGCCAGTGAACCAACACCC
The DNA here is from genome assembly GCA_032164245.1 of Sternotherus odoratus. Classification (NCBI taxonomy): domain Eukaryota; kingdom Metazoa; phylum Chordata; order Testudines; family Kinosternidae; genus Sternotherus; species Sternotherus odoratus. The sequence goes on along the minus strand of JAVMKO010000014.1, from coordinate 26,728,801 downwards.
CCTCCCGACCCTCCACCCCCCATATTTCCTATGGATGGTGATTATCCGGGATTTTATTAACCAGGATTAATTTTTTCCCTATCACCCTGGATAATCAAGAGTCTACTGTATTTAGAAAAATATACTGTGGCTTAATTACATTTCATTAAAAAGAATTAAACTCTAGGAAGTTTTAACACACAAACAGATCAATGTTCATATTCTTTTATGTATGCCTGAAATTTATCATCAATTAACATATTGCATTATTTATTTAAATGGTATATGAATTGTTTCCTCTTAAAAAGTTTAGCCAAGAAAGTGCTGTAATATTTGAACTGCTTATCTTCACCTCTAAAAGTTGCAAAGTTTTGTCAGGTACCAAAGATCAGACAAAAGTGTAACTAAGTTCAATAAGATGATGAAAAATTAACACTGCAAGCTTACTTGTCAAATCTAACAGCCATTTTTATCACATCTGTGTCTTCCATCTGCTCATTTTCATCCTGTGTCTTGGCCTTTAACGATGCCTTCTTAGCTTCCAAAACAATTGTTGTTTCTTCATAGAAACTGCCCATTTCAAAGACTTTACTATGAAAAAAATTACTTCTATTATTAACATTAGGAGTTAATTTGTATGTGTTCATACACAATTTTAATAATTAGTTAAAATAAATATAAACATTTTCTTTCAAATAAGTTACACGTGCTTAGAAAACTAAGTTGAGTTACAGTTACCGTGTTTCCCCGAAAATAAGACAGTGTCTTATATTAATTTTTGCTCCCAAAATTACATTACATTATATTACAGCGAGAGGCAAAACTGGAAGTACGTCTTATTTTCGGGGGATGTCTTACTTTCGGGGAAACAGGGTATATGCTGCAAAGTAACATTGTCTAGATTCATGGGCTTGTATGTTCATCATCTCTCCTTGACTTCTTGCAAAGTTTGCTCAGTTTACAAGAAACAAAGTTCATTCCTCTACCGGCTGGCCTAAAGACTTAACCTGGGATCTGAAAGCCAAGTCAGAAGCCATCACAGACTCTGCAATTTCAATTAAATTACAACTTTACAGATGCATAAGCCAATAAAGAACACAATTCTCTTTCCCAGACCTGTATTACCTCTGAAAGGCTAGTAGGAACAAAAAATAGTTAACATTGTCAAAAGAATAGAGATAAGAATCTGAATACACAGAGAGAGCAGACCTGTTGAGCAAGGTGATATTTTTACAGTCCTTTTTCTGATTAACATCTTATGCATTAGATGGGTCAGAGGAGCAACTGCACTGGCAAAACTGGAATCCATAATTCCCCACAGGTGGTAATAATTATGAAAGCTGCAGTATACACAATATTCAGTATTTTTTTAACCACTGTATCATAACATGCCTCATAATGCGGTTAGACAACTCAATAGTAAAAATGCATGTGTGCTGTGTACACTATGGTCTCCATTGTTGGTGCTATCAGTAGAATAATACAGGATGAATTATTATGTAAGTGAGGAGGTTCCTTCACGTGGACAGGGCCATCCATATATGCTGAGCCACGTAAACTCTCTTCTGAACATAATTTATTAGTGCAGCACTCACTCAAAATGAAAACTCTGTAGTATGCTAAAACTTTTACTGGTGGCAATTTAGCTTCAACACCACTAGGTAGCAGTGTTAAATCACATTACAGTGAAACCTCGATATAACGGACTAATTCGGGCGAGGGGGTGTCCGTTAAAACCGAAAGTCCGTTATTTAATAATTTTTTAAAATCATTAAATAACAGGACTTTTAGCTTTAACGTACACCCCCTCACCCGAATTAGTCCGTTATATAGAGGTTTTACTGATCACGGCCGGGAGCCGGGAGTCAGCCCGCCCAGCGGCAGCCAGCAGCCCGCCCGCCCGGGACCCCGGCTGCGGGGAGCCGGCCGGGAGCTGTCAACCCGGCCGCCCGGCTCCCCGCTGCGGGGAGCCGGCCGGGAGCTGTCAACCCGGCCGGCCGGCTCCCCGCTGCGGGGAGCCGGGCGGGAGCTGTCAACCCGGCCGGCCGGCTCCCCGCTGCGGGGAGCCGGGCGGGAGCTGTCAACCCGGCCGGGCGGCTCCCCGCTGCGGGGAGCCGGCCGGGAGCTGTCAACCCGGCCGGGCGGCTCCCCGCTGCGGGGAGCCGGCCGGGAGCTGTCAACCCGGCCGGCCGGCTCCCCGCTGCGGGGAGCCGGCCGGGAGCTGTCAACCCGGCCGGCCGGCTCCCCGCTGCGGGGAGCCGGCCGGGAGCTGTCAACCCGGCCGGCCGGCTCCCCGCTGCGGGGAGCCGGGCGGGAGCTGTCAACCCGGCCGGCCGGCTCCCCGCTGCGGGGAGCCGGGCGGGAGCTGTCAACCCGGCCGGCCGGCTCCCCGCTGCGGGGAGCCGGGCGGGAGCTGTCAACCCGGCCGGCCGGCTCCCCGCTGCGGGGAGCCGGGCGGGAGCTGTCAACCCGGCCGGCCGGCTCCCCGCTGCGGGGAGCCGGGCGGGAGCTGTCAACCCGGCCGGCCGGCTCCCCGCTGCGGGGAGCCGGGCGGGAGCTGTCAACCCGGCCGGCCGGCTCCCCGCTGCGGGGAGCCGGGCGGGAGCTGTCAACCCGGCCGGCCGGCTCCCCGCTGCGGGGAGCCGGGCGGGAGCTGTCAACCCGGCCGGCCGGCTCCCCGCTGCGGGGAGCCGGGCGGGAGCTGTCAACCCGGCCGGCCGGCTCCCCGCTGCGGGGAGCCGGGCGGGAGCTGTCAACCCGGCCGCCCGGCTCCCCGCTGCGGGGAGCCTGCCGGGAGCTGTCAACCCGGCCGCCCGGCTCCCCGCTGCGGGGAGCCTGCCGGGAGCTGTCAACCCGGCCGCCCGACTCCCCCCGGCAGCCCCCGAATAACGGATTTCAGATGCATCGGAAATTTTGTCCATTGCATCCGAAGTCCGTTAAATCGGGGTCCGTTAAATCGAGGGTTTACTGTACTATCTACAGAGATGTTTTCTCATTTTAAAAAGAACTAAATGTTCTTCAGCTATGTAGTGATGAAATAGACTGTTCAAAACATTAGTCCAAAAGCTTATGGACCTGCAAAGACAGGCCCGTAAAACTGCTTCCTGGTCAATCTCTTTCGAGGTGTACAAAAATGCAAAAGAGCTAGGGACCGTATTTTCATAAGGGCACAACACTGCTCTTATACAGTGAAGGTCTGGATTTAATTATTTCATTTTTATAAACTGTGCCTTTCATTTCTAGATGCATCCAAAATTTAACACAATCAGTTTTTGTAAGACAAATAAGGACACTGCATACAGTTGCACTGAGCACATTCTGACTAACAATGCCACTTGTTGCTTGTTGACAGTATTTGACAGTATGCTGTAGCATCTAGATTACCAAAAGAGAGGGAGGTAAATGGTTAGCCTAAAGATGTAAAACAGCATATTGCAAACACAGAATTATACCATGACAGTGGCAGAAAAGATCCCCTATGAATTAGCTGAGTCACAGGAAACAAGGAGGAAATGCTGGCACCTGCTGGAGACACAGGTCTGCTCAAATATGGCAATTCTTATTCCCTACATAAAATACTTACCAGATTTCTTGAGTCGACTGTGCAGCATGCAGTTTCTTTCCCTCTGTGGTTTCTAACTGTTCTCTTAACATCTGACACAGACAGTACTTTGTGTTGGTATAGTGATTATCATATCTCACTGCCTGAAGGAAAGAGACATGCAATATGTAGAAATACACTAAAAAATGAACTATTCCTATTACCTAACCTTTCACATGTTTCTGGCTGCATTTCAAAAAAGCGTAAGAAATGTACAGCACAGTGTACACCGTTCTCAATAAAGTCAAGTCTACTCAATACTCATTTATTAACATAGTCCAGAACTGGTTTGGTGTTGTCTTCTGAAAAAAAAAGCTGAATTATTTTACTGGCTTTTTAAACACTTGAGAAAAACAAGAAAGTAGTTGACAAGACTTTCACACATATACTACTTTATACTCAAATTGATAGATTTGCACTTTTGGGTGCAGTGGAAGTTTGATTAATTTGATTTTTTCCCTTTTCCATTTGTCATTCCTTGATTTTACCCTCATGATTTAAACAGACCAAAGCTGTATGTAGCAGGGGAAAGGTTTTGTATAAAAATAAATACAGCTTGCACTTACTGAAAATGAGGCACTGTTGGCTAAGGCTCCAATTCAGCAAGGTACCTATGTGTGTATGCTGTCCAACTGAAGTCAAGAGGACTATTGACATTCACAAATGTATTGCTGATCTGGACATAAGCCACCTCTGATAGTTCAGCAGTATGAACTGTATTGTAAATTCTGCTTTAGGAATAGTCTTTGGTATTTAACTGCATAATACAGGCAACACAACAGACTGGGCCAAATTAATTTCTAGTTTAACGCCATGACAATGGAATTAATAGCACAAAAGAATTGGCACACCCTTTGTAGGGCTGAAAATATATTAATTTATGATCCATTTTCACTGCCATACAACACTGCTGGCAGTATGGTTGAGTTGAAGAGTCTGGCGCATGTTGCCTTGTTGATTTTTCCTTGAAGGACATCCTTGATAGAACTCAATGTGTACCAACCTGCTTTCTTTATTCATAAGAGTTCATCTTCCTGATTGTGGTACATGTTAATTTCTTGGCCCAAATAGACATACTGCTCATCATCTTCTATTTGCTCTCCCTTGATTGTTATTTGGGCTTTTGGCAAGGTATCAGACTGTATAAATTTCATTGTGGAGCGGTTAACTTTCAACCTGACTTGGCTGCTTTTTGTGTTGAGTTCTCACAGTATTTTCTGTACTTTGACAGTATTTTTGGTGATCAACACAATACCTTCAACTCAACAGTACTGCCAGCAATGTTGTACAGCAGCGAAACATGGTGCTGACGAAGACAAGGGAGCAGCAACTGCTTGGTCACAGAGATGGCGATGGAAAGAAGAATTCTGGGAATTTCAGTCAAGAACCGATTCCCCAATGAAGTGATCAGACAGCAGAGCATAGTGCAGGAGGTCGTCACTGAGAGCAGGCATAGTAAAATGTGATGGGCTGGGAATACAGCAAGGCTCACTGACAATCAATGGACTGAAGCTGTCGCCGAGTGGTACCCACAGGAAATGAAAGGACCACTCAGCCAATCTCCAAAAAGATGGGAAGATTTTATTGTGAAAAGTCATGGTTGCACAAAGAGAAGGAAGGCCAGGATACGAGCAGAATGGAAGACTTGTTGGGATCGGTGCCCTCTATACAAGGGCTGAAGGACTGATCAATCAAGGTGATGATGCATTTTAGGTCTTAAACTTTAACTTATTTTAAATTGATCTTTTCTATATTTTTAGCATGTAGCTTTTTTCCATGATGGTTACAAAATTGAAGAGGAAAAAAAATAAGACATTGTCAAAGTCACTGAAGCCCTATTCTTTTCATCTTTTTTTTTTTCATATGCATCTGTGATAGGGCCTTCAGTGGCCAGGCAGCCTAAGTGGCTAGATTGTTGGTTAGTGGTTGGAGGAAGGGACCTGCCCTTCTTTCCCTTAGGTCCCGGCTCAGAGTCCTGGGCCACTCACACCCCTAGACAAGGGAGATGGATCTTGCTCCCAACCATGAGGTGGGGGGCCTCAGGATCTGTTGTCTGAGCTGCTCCCTATGTTAAATCCTTTAGTTTGGGATGTGGCCCTGCTAGTCCAATTTCCTCATAGTTGGGGTTTGGCATTAGATTCCCCTTGGCAGGGGAAGACTTACTTGCTTCCAGTGGCTGTGTTGGTAGGCAGGTTGCGTCTGTGCCATTAGGCAGAAACACAGAGCTCCTGCCTCTGTGCCCTCAGCCCCAGACTGAGCCAGGCTCCCTTCTTTTCTCCCCCTTCCAGGCCTGGCATTGGCTGCAGGTGCAAGGGGCAGGGCTAGCTGAACCCACAGGTTTTCTTTAACCCCTGCTGTGCCTAGCAGCCCTCTCTGCTCCTTCACAGCATCTCTTTGTCAACGATACATGGTAGATGGCCCATCAATTGAACCATAACACTATAATGAAACAGCTGACTGAACAACCTTCTCTGCTTATCTGCCATTTGAAAAAACCCTAACATTTTCTAGAATAATAATTCTCTAGAGTAGTTTAAATGACTTTAGAAAATCGTGAAACTCTGCAGCCTGCCTTGACAGAAGTCATCTTTCTATTCCTACTTTGCTCCATTCAATATCACATTCACTGCTGTAGCATTCACAACATTGGCACGCCTGGCACTAGTAATGCATAAGTGCAGAGATTTTTGAGGGAGTCCAAAAGCCTGAGAAATCTTCCTAAAACCTGAGCATCAAGAATGAGATGACGCAAGCACAGTATGTAACCTCCCCCCCCCCCAAAAAAGATTTACTTAAGATAAGACTGTCTACTAGACAAAAATTCAATGATGTATTCACTGAAAAATTGGTAAAAAAATTAATAATTTTCACCTTATGCAATATGCAAAAATATTACAGAAGTTTAACTAACTGAAAAATGAGGAATTAAAGACACCCTACACAAACTTGGGTTAGCATCTCTAAACTATGTTAATTATAGGTAAAATCTTCCCAAACGTACGTATTTGATGTATTCTTGCATGACTTCCTTCAAGGGACAAAGGCCTTCTCTTCTGAAGATGGATGGGTTCCACATAGCAGCACGAGCTATCATTACCGATGAAGCACCTGCTGCTTGTTGGAAGGCTTCAATGTCAGTATATTCTTTGATGAAGTCATGAGATCCTCCACTGAAAAACATCTTTGTTATGATTAACCTGACACCACCATGCAGAAAACAGTGTATTCTGCACATTAATAGAGCTGGGCACGTATGATAATACAGAAGGCTTATGGACTGTCATGTTATTCATTGTTGGTATAATCTATTTAGGAAATCAACACCACTCCGGGAGAATGGATGGCTTAGAGCAGTAGTGGGCAACCTGCGGCCCATCACTTGTTTAGAGGATTATAAGTAATGGAATATGAAAGCATTCCAAAGTCAGACCAGGCCAGTAGTGATCAAAAGTTATTAGCATCTCATGACTGATTGATAGGCAGCCTCTGTAAAATGAATTTGATGATACCGATCCAGTTTCTAGTGAACAGTTCTCCTTAACTCAAGACACCCTCCCCCCCAATAAGCATAAATTGGCTTAGTGAAAGGAGTCGAGCACTGATACTGTGTGCACCACCTTCATTAGCTACACAATAGTTTTTAAAAGTCAGCTGTTCTGGTAAGTAAATGCTGTTTGGTGGCCTGTGCAAAATGTGTTTGAAGATCTCAGTTCAATTCCCAGTGGACCAGGTGCACCTCAGAAAAGTCCTTCAAAACTTGTACCCCTTGTTGCTAATTGCAGTAGAAAGGCCAAACATTGAATGAGCATAGCTCAAGTTTGAGGCAAACTGGCAGGGGAACAGTGAGTAAAAGCGTGTTCTGCTTCTAGCTATGCTAACCATGTTCTATGGCTAGAAAACATCATTTTCTAAAATTATCAATCTATCTCCTTTTGTGAGCTAAAAAAAATCATTTAAAATCCGGTTTTCCCCACTCAACAATTCTCTAACTGTAACAGAACATCTAACTCACTTTAAACATGGACTAAAACTAGTCATAAAAATTCTTCAGGGTCCCCTTAAATGAAGAGCTACTGTCAATTTTGACATAGAGGAAAGTTGCCCAACATTTTGATAAGAAACCTGAGCTCCCACAGCCACGTGTACTCTGGGGAAATGTATCTAGGCAACACGGGGCTTGGGAAGGCTGAGGCACTGGTTTCAGGGCTTAGGCCGTCAGAGAGCAGCATCCTATTGCCCAAGGAGGCGTCAGCACCAGGGACTATGCCTAAGAAACCCAGAGCTAGGAACAGTGATCAGTCACTACCCAGATGGCTAAGAATTCAGCAGCTGGATTCAAACAAAATACCGGTGGTCTGCCCAGAGAGAAGGACTGGGCCATGTCATGACACAACATTAGTGGTGTTCATAGTATAATTAAAGGAGCCCTTTTTGCATTAAAACAAAGACAATGACATTTCAGATGTCCAACTTCTAATACCAGAGCCTCTCTAACCTTGTGATTTGATAACAAATGTAATTATCTAATTTGTCCTACATGAGGAGACCCTTAGTTTCCTGCACTTAATCCCTTCTTGCTTGGTTAGATTTCCTTGGCATGTCTACTGCTAGACATGGATACCTCAAAATGACCACAACTTACTTTGCTATTACAGGAACAGAGACTGCCTCAGAGATGGCTTTGATCACTTCACAGTGGACAGGATGTTGTGGCCTCTCCTCCTTCTTCCTTTGCAACACAGAAAGAAAAAAGACAAGATCAAAGATTTCTAGTGGAAATTCTGCATAAGTAAACTCTTAGCAGACAATTCCAGTCCTGCCATGACAAGTCAGTCAGTCCCTAGTCAGTCTCAGTTCACATTCAGATGCAAGGTGTAACCCTGCTTCACATGAAACACATCTTGAAAAATACTGCTATTTTGGTTCCCAGTGCAGGTGAAGCAGCTAATGTTTGGGGTGCACAGCTGTATACCTCTCACACATGAGAATTAATATCTAGCATTAAACTATTTAATTCCTTAATGTTAGATAATTTTTGCCTGCTATTTGGTTTTACCAAGGCTAAGATTTTAGAAAAACAGAAGCATAAAGTTAAGCTGCTAAATCTTTATTTATGCTTCTGAATAAAAAGCCTAATGCAGTAAAGTACTAAGCACCCAGCTGCCGTCATTGAAACAGAACCACTTCCTTGCAGCTGAACTAGACAAGGTGAAGTAAATTAGTTAGCCCTAGGTTATTGCTCACTACCTGCCAACAAATAACTACAGTAGTAATAATTCTTTCCACACAAACATATTTACCTTCCATGGACTGCAATGGCAGCAACACCAGTCTTTTCTATCCTCTTCACCAGGCTTATAGTGTCTTCAAGCTGAGGAGGGAAAAAATGGAACATGTTATTTTAGTTTGATCCCACTTTAGTAAGAGTGCCAGGGCCAGATGAGGTGGACCTGCATGGGTGATGTCTGTTAAGGATATCCTTGTCAATTTTTTTCCTGAAGCAATCAAAGTAATGAGTAAGAATGTGGTGGTCCGCTGTGGGGTGTCCAGTCAGGTGACTTTTTTTTTCTTATGACTGTCGATGGGGATGTGGTAATAGTGGTGTCTTCATTATTGTGGAAAGAATTCTTTGAGGTTGAGTCAGCAGAATTCTTCACCATGAATGGACCTTGAAATGTGTTAACTACTTGTACTAAACAATCTGTTACAGCTTGTATTTACTGTGACATAGAGTACATTACCTAGAGAGGAGCTCTGTGTAAGGTTGATAGCTTCTCTCTCTGACCAGCTGAAGTTGGTCCAATAAAAAATATTACTGCAACCATCTTGCCCTCTAAGAAATTCACTGTCAGTTGCTTTGGGCTTGTCAATCTATGGAACTGCCCTATTGAGTCAATGTGTGGACACTCATTTCAGAATAAAACCACGTTTCTGTATATCTAAATCCAGTGGATTCAAATCAGTTAAAATTTCACTCTGTCTATGGTATTCTAATCTTGCTCCAAGGGTTAACATTAATTGGAAAACAGCATAATAAAACATATCCTTACCGAAGGCAAGATTCGGATTTTGCAAGTCACTGGTTTACAAATTCCTTTAACCAAGGTACTCAGAATCTAAAGAAAGGAGGGGACAAATACTATTACAGAAACAACATGAGTAAATCATTTTTATCAGCCTATCAAGCTTACTTGCACAAACTTGTATCTTCTCTGTCAAGACGTGTGCTCTTACTCAAACAGAGAGAAAATTATTGGATATGAAAGGACTGGAACACATTTTTGGTTGTGTGAGATTAAACACTTTGGACTGAGGTCTCATCTCCCTTTCTTCACATAAGAGTTATAAGCACTAAATCCTGCCAGTTTTCTCTCTACATTCCCTCTATTACTACTGTTAAAACCTTTGGTGGATTCTCTGTAACTCAATGTCTTTAAATCATGATTAGAGGACTTCAGTAACTAAGCCAGAGGCTATGGGTCTTTTACAGGAGTGCGTGGGGATGAGCTCGGTGGCCTGCAGTGCATAGGAGGTCAGACCATGATGGTCCCTTCTGGCTTTAAAATCCATGAGTGTAAAACCTCATCTCATACCTTACCTACTGCACTCTCTCCCACTCCAGTCTTTTCCCATTCCCCTAGTGGGTAGAGCACTGGACTGGAACTCAGATCTCTGTACTATTCCCAGCTCTGCCATGACTTTAGGAAGGTCACTTCACCACTCTGTGCCTCAGTGTCCCAGTATGCAAAATTCAGATAAGAATACAGTAAACCCTCGATTTAACGGACCTCGATTTAACGGACTTCGGATGCAACGGACAAAATTTCTGAGCAAGTCTGATGCATTCCTGATCCATTTCTGGCGGGCTGGCTGCCGGCTCCTGGCTGCCGCCCGGGTCCAGCCAGCGGGCGGGCTGGCTGCCGGCTCCTGGCTGCCGGCTCCCGGCTGCCGCCCGGGTCCAGCCAGCGGGCGGGCTGGCTGCCGGCTCCTGGCTGCCGCCCGGGTCCAGCCAGCGGGCGGGCTGCGGAGCTGTCGCCCCGACCCTGTGGCGGGCAGGCTGCTGCTCCGACAGCTCTTTTTTTTAATTATTAAATAACGGACTTTTTGATTTAACGGACATCCACTCGCCCGAATTAGTCCGTTAAATGGAGGTTTTACTGTACTGATTTCAGATCAGTCCCCTTGCTCTGCTTCCTCTGACTGATGGAAGAGAAAGGGATAGCCCCAGTCTACTTAATTCCCCTAACTCTTGACTTGCATGGACACTATACTCTTGCTTAGGAGATCTCCCTCTTACCCTACCTCCTGTTTCCTGTTTGTCACCCAACTCCTAATTAACTACTAGATGGGAGGGAACTACACTCTGACTTTCAGGAGGAATCCCAGCAACACCTTTCTTCATACCACCAAACCACAGTGTACTTCTGTGATCTACATTGTGCCTGGGGCAGAGGAAAAGGGGAGTCCCTACTGCCCAGACTCTTACCTGACAAAAGCCACATGAAGTGCTGAACAAGGGCTCAAGGGCTATTCAGTGTTATTGTTCAAAAAGGTGATTTATAATTTTTTGTTGGCATGTGGAACTATAGTCTAAACACATCAACTAAGGTTGATGGCTATAATATGGAAGCAATCTGATTGACATTTAAGGAATGTTATATTTTCACTTGAATATACTCCGTTTTGCCCACTACTCCTCATTGAGCCAAATCTTAAGTCTATATAAGAATTATTGCAGAGCTCTACCAACGTGTAGGTCATTGAAAACTAAACATTGTAAAGCTACTCAGGGCAGGGACTGTGTCATGCTGTTGTAAAGTGTTTGCTGTGCTTTGTGCTTAAATTAAATTAAAAATAAAAGGTTGTCAATGTCCAGAAAAATAGAAAATCCAGCAACAGCACCAAAAGGTGCAAGTTTAAAAATGGGAAAGGAAGTCAGCAGCATTATTGTTGTTCCTGTAGCTATAAAGGAACCTAAACCAGCAGTATAAACAATGTGGATTTCATTTGAACCTGCAAAACTTTAGACATTATCCATACCTTCCTCTCCCAAATCTGCTTTTCACATAATTCTCTCACTCCAATAAATCCAGCAGCTCAAGAATTACTCAATTATTGTACATAAGTACCATATTTTCCTAGGCACAATAAAACAAACTGGATACTTACACACTCAATTTTGTCAGGATCAGACAGCAGTGCTGCTCCCATACCTCCCTGGGGAAACACATGCCAAAAGAATAAATTAGACTGGAAACATTCAAAAAAATCAACATTTTCTTCATTTCATAAGTAGTATCTTACCCAATGGCAAACTACAGCAAAACTAAATCCTCCCCTACAAGAAAAATGTTTTTATGTAAGTGCAAATTACTACACTGTAATTAAAAGGTATGGCACAAAGTTATTTACAGATCATTTACTGGCTTGGTTACAGAAGGATTTTCATTTCACAAAGAATCCAAATTTGAAATATATTAGGTGAAAGAGCATAGCTGCTCTTATTTGGTGAAATAAGGAAACATTCTTGCTAGAATGATGTCAGCAAATGAAGCAGCAACAGCTTAGGGAACTGAATATTGAGAAGCTGTTATGTTTTCTATTTCTCTGATGAAGAGCCATAAATTCAAAAATCTGTACCTAACCACTGTAATTGCTTTGTTTCTTCCTATTAGATGATACATTTCATTCATATGTTCTCCCTAGCACCATTTGATTGATTGATGAGCCCTAAATGCCATGGTCCCAATACAGTCTCCCATACTATGTACCTAAACAAAAGGAAGTGGCAGCACAAAACAACTACTACTATTTTAAAATATAACTTTCCCCTCCTCTAATTTGGATGTTCTTCCTCGATCACCCTGTCTATAAACACAGAGCCACCCAGTCAACTAGCTGAAAGTGTTAACATTAGATTGGTTCAGAAATTTTTGGATGGACTACTTTTCTGTCAGAAAAAGCTGATTCATTTAAATCAAAACCAGGAACACACTGATTGTAGCAAAACTTCCTCCAGAAGCCAGGCAGGTTTCCAGTTGCTTTTCTGCTGTCTTGCCGGTCCACTGTGACAAGCTGTTGGGGAACATGCCAAAAATTCTTTTTGCATCTCCTGAAAACAATTTTTTTCAGTATTTCCTTCCTGCAAAATTTTTAATATTTTTCTCCTTTCGTCATGATTAGAAATATATGCAAGTTTTACAGGGAAAGACTGTTTTCTACCCAATTCTATTTAAGATATAGAAGAAAATATTAAGTAAAAGAAAATAACACTGAAAATATAATGCCATTTTGTAACTCAATGATGCTCCATGGCCCAAAATACCGTGCCAAGAAAATACCACCTTATTTCAAAAACATGGCAGGAATGGGTGGAGGTGGGAGTGGGAGAATTGGGTAAAGACCAGAGACTGGTGATGAAAACAGGGACATAGAAATGATTAGGACGGTTTAGTTTAGGGAGATGATGAACAAAAGGCAGGCATACAAAATAATGTATGGTATATAGAGAGGTTCTGATTTACCCTCTCGTAATACAAGAGTAAGGGAATAGTCAATGAAATTAAAACGCAAACAAATTTAAAAATAATAAAAACAAATATTTGTTTGGAGAACACAATTTATTAGTGGACCTCATTGTTGCATGGTATTCTTGAAGTCAAGAGTTTAGCAGAATTCTAACACAAGGATTAGACATTTATACAGATGAGACTATCCACAGTTACAGTAGATAAAACACACTTTTAGAAAGGGATATAAACTCTGATGCTTCAATGGATAAGCCAACAAGTAACTGAAAGGGGTTAAGAAGAAACTTTCCCTAGGAATTGGTTATTTTGTAGCTTTCCACTGTAAGTTTTCTTGCACGTCTTCTGAGTCATACGATATTGACCATTGTCAGAGCCTAAATAAGGGACTAAATGGAGGATTTAAGTTAAGATGCTTTATCTCAAAACAACTTCTACATTCTTAGTGTCCACAGGGAATACAATTTTCTGAATGGGAAAAAGCACTATTCCCCATTAGTATCCCCTGCAGAAGGTCACTATGTTTCTTTGGTTCATCTACTATAAAACAGACCTATTGCAAAGCACAACTCTACCTTTCTTCCAACTTATTACGGTCATGTGACCTAAAATAAACACCTTTCCTTTTCAAACAGTCTGACAAAAAGAAATGTTCCATTAGTGGAAAACAAGAGTCCATGCAGACATAAGTATCCTACTCCTGTTGCTTGAAAAATGGAAAAAAAGAGCTCTACCTGCACTTCAAAACAGAGTCTGTGCAATATCAAGGTACATTAATACTCATTACAGGGACACATCTTGCAATGTGAGTCTTGGCATTTTTATTATTCCCCATTTTACTGACAATGTTTTCAAACCAGTTGGAATACCAGAAGGTCTGATTTCAAATAGCTTTCTAAAACTATTCACGGGCTAGCTATAATAAAATACCACAGAAACTGTATCTTTACCTTAAAAAATGTTTCATTGTAAACTTAATTACAGTGTGAGCTACCTTGGCCCACAAGTTAGAGAGCAAGAGGCAGCTGTTACAGGCTTGATATGTTTAAAGTTTTAGATGGAAATAGTTAAGGTTCTTTTTGTTTTTTTAATATGGCTCTCTCTAAATGAACACTGATCAGCAGGCTAGGTCCAGATTTAACACTCATTATCACAACATTATAGTAGTCATATGTAAAATACTCCACATTCTAATATAAAGAATGACAATGTTTAATTATTACCTGTGAAGAAGCTTTGTCTCTTCAGTCTCTGTGAGATGAAGCCCGAAAGCTACATCTCACAAGAGATTTATTAGCTATGCCAACAGCATTAAGGACAGCAGGACATAGTGTTTTAATACTGTAACCAGGCTCTCTCTCTCTGGAATAAAGTCATTTGTGAGAGCTTCAGCTCTTTGCTATGACAACCGCTTCAACATTTCTGCATTTCCTTCTGCTTGTCATCTGACATTAAAATGGAGCAACATGGCCTGTTAATAGCTCTATTCATATTTCAGCCTGTTTAGAAATGCCAAAAAGTTAAAAATTTAATTTAATGGAAATTAACTTTAGAAGATTTAGGATTATTTTAATGTTGCATGTGTAGGGGTAGTGTTTTATTTGTTCATTCACAACATATTTATTAAAACTAACCAGTTACACAAACTTAGGCTTACAAAACTGTCATGAAAGTTTACCTACCTCGATCTAAATCTGAGACACTCACCTTTACTATGTCAAGGAGGAAGATATTATACTCATCTATCAAGGAATTAATTTGCCTCAAGAAAGTGGGAAACTGTGTTTTGTAGGGTTGATTTAACTAAAATTCTACTTAAAACGTAGTAGCCAATATCACAGATCACAATTTACAGAATTCTTTTATATTCAGTTATATATATTTCTACATTTTAAAAATAGTTTAGTTTCCTAGGCATGCCACCACTAAAAATCAAGGAAATCACCATTTAAGCAACATTAAATATCCATATCAGTCTTCCTTTAAGGTCATGTTCTTTAAGTAAAATATGAGAGCAGACCTACAAAATGCTTAAATTTAGAATATGCTTAGAATATGTATTTTGCTGGATTGGGGTCAAAATATCCAAATATCACAAGATTTATCTATGTTATTAGAGTCTTTCACGCTGGTTTCACTAAATTGGTTTAGCTATCTGCTAAACAAGAGTAATGTTGGCACTCTGTAATCCTGGGCTCAATTCTGAAAGAGAGTATTTCAGGACTTATAGTCTCTCCAGCCCTGTTCATCCCCATTTCCCCTTCTGCTCCAGTTTCACCTGCATTCAAGTAAGGTTGATTCCTTATCCTTCTCCAGCCTGCCTGGGCAACAGCAAGAAAGCACTCAGAGCACAGTAGAAAGCATCTGTGCCTTCAGATTTGGGGCCTGGGATCATAGCAGCCATGAAAAGCAACTGCAGGGAAAGTACTGCTCAGGCCCTGCAGACACAATGATCAGAAAATTTTGTTGCCGGCTACTAACAAACCCCTACTGAATATGTACAAATGGTGATTTTCGGAGGTTTATAATTTTGCCAGTTCTGGGTGAATGATTATGGGGATCTCAAGATCACCCCTGACAAATTTTAAATCCCTGTTCCAAGCAGGTAACTATTAGTTCTCAACAAATTGGGTTGGGGTGTTTTTATTTGGTAGGGTTTTTTGGTTGTTTGTTTTTTAATATTAGCAAAACATTTCCTCCTAACTTTGTTATTGGGAATAGCTGAATCTTTATTGATGGAACTTTCCAAAAATATTCAGGTTACGGCAGATGACCAGCATAGACCATTTCAACCTGATATTTCCAACTGAAAACAGTCTTACAATTAGAAAGCCTTAGAAAACCATAACTATAGGCATTATAACCAGCTGTCTGTAATCAAACATTCTCTCTGATTACAACATATTCATTTAATTCAACAACTTAAATTCCTTCTTATAGTTTCAACATGAAAACCACTATTGTGTACAAAAAATATTGCACCTATACTTCTATTGTAAAGAGACATACCAATTTTGTTCTGAAATATGCTAAAATTATGATTATCAACATTTATTTGCAATTTTATAGCAGAAAGAAGACTGTTCACAATTCAATTACAAACTGCTCAAAAGTATCAGTCTTGACTTCCATATCTAAAATATATCATCTATATTTAACTCGTTACTTCTGTCCTTGATATAATTCCATAGGAGAAATATTGCCCTATTATAAATAACCATAAATAGATTAGCATATAAAAATGTCATTTGGACAATAGGAAGTGATCAAAGATTGATCAATTTCATTAAAATATAGTCTATTCAAATGTTGTGGTTTTACTGTCTTTAAAATATCATTGATTTCCAGTTAACTGCTTATATAGCAATCATTTTATTGTTAAAGATTATTTTTGTGATTTAACTAATTGGCATTATTTGAAACCAATGAATATTTGGTAATTGTTTAATATTAATGAGCTGTAAATATAAAAATGGATTTTTCCTCCAATAGATTTTTGGCTCTGAGAATGACTATTTGCTCTCTCTTTATTTAATAAAATAACTGTTTTAGATGTAAGCATGTTGAGGTGTTCCTTTTTCATGTTAGAGTGGAATAAATATTAGTTTTTTCTTTTATTATTGACAGTGATAACAGCACTTAAAATACCAGTCAATGTTAATGCTAATTCGGATATCTACAATTAAAGAACGCTGCAAGTCAGACTCTTTTGCGTCACCCTTTTACAATAGAAATGATCCAAAATCCCAATGTATTTCATTTAAAGGAAGCTGAAATACCAAACTAAATTTCTTTAGCCAACAATGATAACGATTTTGGGTTTTGTAACCTTCCAACAGATAACTATGATGCACTGAAATCAGGGGTCACTTAAGCACCTCTGTCCCCTCTTCCCAAAAGCATTACATCTACTTGGAGCAAAGGTTTCCTCTTTTTTGGTTCATGCAACAAGCCTGTGAATTATTCCTGTGAATAGGTTGGCCTGATGAACAGTGAGCACGTGTAGCTTTCTGAAGCTGCGGTATCCCTAAAGATGAACTATTGTTTAAGCTGAAGAGAACTTTCCAATCGTGATGTCATGCTGGAAAGCATCCTGGCAGCCTTTCATTCGCCTAAGTGACGGAGCAATGAAATTCCCTTTTGTTTAATGATAATAGGAAGAGGGGGATTGATTAAATTGCAGTGGAGGACGGAAGGGGACACAAAATCAGATAAGCCAGCAAACAGCGAGAAAAGCACTTTTAACATGGCCTAGGAGGAAGCCAAGAGAGAGATTATTTTTGAGCAGACTACTGGCTGAAAGGAGACTTGAAATTCTGTTAAGGGAAACTACCTCTTCTTTGTTCCAGGAAACATGACTGGGTGCACATTTTTTGTAAATAAGCAGGATTGCACCTAGGAAATACCTGAATTTTATTAATTTTGCCTGCTAATTTAAATAACCTGCAAGGTCCCAAATGTTGACTAACAAGTCAGGGAAAAGAGAGCAACAATAAAATGGCTGGCCTGATGCTTCTAATAGTCTGGACAAATACAGTTAACATTAAAAAAGTATGGGCAAGAGATCACAGTTGCAGTCAAGAATAGAATGACTCAACTATAGATAATGGAACATTCAGAACAAAGAAAATCAAATAACTTGCCAGAACCAGAAAAGAAGAATGTGTGTTCCATCCTGTGTCGCTAAGCAGGAAAAGAGAATATTTAAAGGGATTAAAATCCACCTGCCTTAGTAGAATATTCTTTTGGACAGCCCATGTTGACATCAATCCCAGCTACATCATTCTCTCTGAAAAGAAAAGGACAAAATATTGTTTTATATCATTTTTCAAAAATAAATATGAAAACTTTCTTATGATTTCTCAGGTGATCTTATGTCGGTTTAAAAGTTATATTCCTCACTCCCTATGAAGCAAAACTTCTATTGTTTTTCTTCTATTTAACAATCTGTTGAGAGCTTTAAAAACCACAAAGAATACAAGAAATTGGTCAATAGGGCTTTATTAGCAGGTGTGCAGCATCCAGAAAAAAAACCCCAAAAAACATTGAGGACGGAGACCTGGCATGCCTATTGCAAAGTTGCAGAGCAGTCACTAGCATGAAAAATAATTACTTGAGCAGCTACTTCCTTGAAAAAATCATTACTGCTAATGGGAGCAGGAGTACAGCCAGTTCATGCTATTCCCCACTGAGCTTTCTAGATTGAGAATCCTGCTGCAACTTGCTGAGCCGCTCCTTCAGCGCTTAATGTGATGTGGAACTTTTGTTTACCCTAGTAGCTCTGCTAATCCAAAGGACTCTCATACCTTGCTTCTGACCTCTAAAAATATTAGTTTCTCCTCAAAAGATTTATTATTATTAGTTATAATATTATTAATAAAAAAGACTAGGGAAAAGTACATGGAACTGTATCAGAAGTTTTCAATACCTGGTTTCAGATGATAGCTGCATTTGGATAAAACTGAAAACTAGTCTTTACGAATTAAATTACACCTCAGTAAGCCACAGGAAAAGAAATTATTTGCAGGTAAGATTCTATCAGAACTTACACAAGCTTGGCTACAGTCAAGGCTCTCTCAGCATCTGCTGATCCCTGTGGGGCAAAAAGGATATAATCAATATTTGTTCACTTGATTCTGGTTTATAATAAATGTTTTTGTGTAGATCAGGGGTGGCCAACCTGAGCCTGAGAAGGAGCCAGAATTTACCAAAGAGCCACAGTAATATGTCAGCAGCCCCTCATTAGCTCCCCCACCCACCAACAGCCCCGCCAATCAGTGCCTCACCCACTCTCCCCACACCTCCTGATCATCTGTTTCATGGCATGCAGGAGGCTCTGGGGAGGAACGAGGGCATTGCAGCTCAGGGGAGGGGGCAAGAAGGGGTGGAGTGGGCCCTATGGCAGAGCAAGGGTTCAGCAGTGAGCACCTCCCAGCACGTTGGAAAGTTGGCGCCTGTAGCTTCAGCCCTGGAGTTGGTGTCTATACAAGAGCTGCATGTGGCTCCGGAGCCACAGGTTGGCCACCCCCTATATACACACTGGTCACCTATTCTGTGTATGCTTGTATGGAATGTTGCTTGTATACAATTAGTTTAGAAATCTTGCAATGCAATCAGTGTGAAATTAGAGTCCAGAAAGATTAACACCGGCTGAGACATCTGGGAGCTGATTAACATTTGAGCTAGAGCTACATTTAGACATATCTAAACAGTTTAGTACTAGTAAAATTAATTTACCTTGATATCAGAAATGTAACTGTTCTTGGTTTCTTACCATTTGAAAGACAACACAATCTCTCTCTCTCTCACAAGTTCTGAAAACAACTCTTTCATTCGGAGCTACAAAGTCCACCGTTTCAAGCACCTCTATGAAATAGGAGAGAGAGAGAAAAATGGGAGAAAATAATATAACTAAATATAGTCACAAAGCAAGCAATTAAAATATACAATGTGCATACAAATGAAATTCTACCAAATAAAGCTGTAGACCTCAATGTCAGAATCATAAATTTTATCAAGAAACAATGCAGAGTGGAATCATATATGCAAAATCAACTAGACTGAATAGTTCATTAGGTTTTAATACAAACTAACAGAACTGACAAGTGTTACAAGCAATGCTTCATCCCTCACACAGATATTTGTGAAAAAAACAGTGGCTTTAGAATCAGGGAGTGAAATGCAAGACTTCCTGCTGAATGTCCTAGTTCACGAGTCTAAACTATCAATTTGATGCTATTTAAATTTTAACAAAACTTGTTTATGAAAGCATATATATAAACAATTATAAACAAGCTATTTCCCTGAATGGCTAGAGCAGTTCTTCTGCTCGGTCTGTTAGTGATGCACTTTGGCTAGCTTTTCTAAAGATAATGTTATGTTAAAATATGTATTTTTTAAAATTCCTTGGTCAATGCTACTAACATAACTGTAAGGGCTGGTCCTCACTGGGGAGGGGGGGATCGACAGCAAATACGCAACTTCAGCTACGTGAATCATGTAGCTGAAGTTTGCGTATCTGCTGCCGACTTACCGTTCGTCCTCATAGCGGTGGCGCGCTCCCCAGTCAACTCCAGCTTGCGCCTCCCGGCAAGCTGGAGTTCCGGAGTCGATGGGGGCACCGCAAGCGATCGATTTCTCACGAAATCGATCGCCAGAAGATCGATGGCCACCCTCCGATTCGGCGGGTAGTGAAGACGTACCCTGTGATACTGCAATGGACCTTAAGCCAACCTGGGGGCTGAAGCTGTTGCAGAACCAGAGGCAGCTTATTTGATACGCTGTGCTTACCAACAGGAACGGACATGGACTCTTCTCTTCTGCACCGGCTCCCCAACAGTTTCCTAGTCCAGTTTAAGGCATTGATTTGTTTTTTAAAAGCCCTAAATGTCTTACAGTCTAACTACTTAAGAGACTGTCCATCTCTCTCTCATGCCGTAGTGATCCACCCACAATCAGCACAAGAACCTGAACGGGATCTCTCTTGATTTAGAGGAGAAGCTGATGGTAGAGCCTTCATTAGGAGGTGGCCTTGGCTTTAAAAATCTAGTCTGTGTCATGAAAAACAAAACAAAAAATAGGTCTGTTGATTTTCAGACCATGCCAAGGCTTTTGGAGGGAGAGACTAAAGAATTAAAGGCTGTGTAAATATGTGTAGTTCCTGGGGTAAACAACAGTTACTAGTTTTATTATTTGCCTTTGTAAGCTATGTCAAAGACACTGGAGCTTTAACATTTAGGTTAACAGATTTATTTTCTTTCAATTTCTAATAAGAGTGAGAAGTATTTTAAAATGTGAACTTTTAATATTCATGAATTTCTCTCACCATGCATAATGCATGTGAACTAATCATTTTCACTCTCCAGTTCTCAGTCACCAGGCATAATACTGCAGTGTTGCTCCTGGGATACCCCAGGAGAATGCTAGACTCCAGACATCTCCTCCCATCACCCTATACTAGAATTAAAATGACTTCAATCCAATTGAAAAAAAAAATCATTTTTCTAAAACCTTGTTTTTAGAAAATATTCTGAGCCCAAGCTAACCTGATGGCATCTCAAATTTGTATAATTTATTGAAAGCATACATAGCATTCTTCCTCTCCCCAAAACGTTTCCAGGTTCTCTGGGAAGGACTGCGGCTGAGATTACTACTGCAAAATCCATGTGTTAAATCCAAAAGGATTACTGCAGTATTCTACAACATTTGTGAAGAGAGGTACGTACAGCAAAACAGTGACTTGTATTAGCCTATAATTACCAGATTTTAAAATCTTCTTGATAAAGGTCTTAATGAGAATTGCACATGCATTATGAAGTCTTGAATTTCAAATAGTGAATTCATCTGAGTATAAAACAATTGAATATAACTCCATGAGCAAGACAAAAACAGACAAGCCACTGAGAAGCTGTAACATTGATTCAGTGGTTTATTTTTCTACTAGTTCAGACTGAATATTTTTATAGATTATATATGAAAATATAGTAACTAATTTTAACTTTTCAGAACTGCTGATATTCCTAAGTGGGCTGGATCAAATACCTCAAACATCCCCTTCTCTACTCCCATCATGGAGCCAAATTAAGCCATGGTTTAAGCAGCAGCAGTTCTATTTTGGTTTCAATGGAAATAGTACTGTAACAGGGTCTCTCTCTGCTTCCCCGCTTCCTGCAGCCCGCTGGCTGCCCAAATGAAGCTTCACAGGGCTTTACTGTGCAGCACCTGTGTCCTTTATCATTTACAATGCAGTGCCCACCACCAGTGTCCAGCTATATACAATAGAGGCTTACTTGGCTGCTCACAAACAGAGCAGCCAGGAGACCAACCTTACTCTGGCCATTCTCCCCGCCCCCTTCTGGCTCCTTCCAGCCTTTATAGCCTTCAGGCCAGCAGGTGTAGCCAATCTACAGGCCAGGCATCAGGCTCTCCCCAGCCCCAATCCATCTCCCCTGATTGGGGCTGGCTGAGCAGAGGCTGATTAGGTGCCTTCTGCAGCAGCACCCTGCTACAAGCACCCACTTATGCCAAGGCCCAATTTGGCCTATATTCATTAATCTAGGTGAGAGGTTATAAAAACATGGCCACAATCAGATGGCTCTCCAGAGGTGCAACTGAGGGCTGGCTGCAAGTCATAAATTTGGTATCACAAAAAAGGAAAAGTGATTCAGTGAGGGTCAGCAGAAGGATAAAAGGTTGAAAACCACAACTCCAAGTGTTCAAAGTAAAAGCTGTGATTGCATAAATCAGGGGTGGGTAAACTTTTTGGCCCAAGGGCCACATCGTGGTTGCAAAATTGTGTGGAGGGCCAGTAGGGAAGGCTGTGCCTTCCTAAAGAGACTGACCCCAACCTCCTATGTAACCACCTCCCACTTCCTACCTCCTGACTGCCCTCCTTAGAATCCCTGACCCATCCACCCACCCCCTGCTCCTTGTACTCTGACTGCCCTCTCCAGAGACTCTCGCCCCTAACCACCCCCCAAGACTCCACTCCCTATCTAAATCCCCCTGCTCTTTGTCCCCTGACCGCCCCCTCCCGAGACCCCCACCCTAACTGCTCCCCCAGGAACCCACCCCCTACTAAACCCCCCTTGCTCCCTGTCCCCTGCCCTGCCCCTATCCACTCTCCTGTCACCTGACAGGGCCTCAGAACTTCCACACCCTATCCAACCCACCCGCCCCACTCCTCATCCCGACCACCCCACCAGAACTCCTCCCCATCCAACTGCCCCCTACTCCCTGTCCCATGACTGCCTCACAGGACTTCCTGCCCCTTATCCAAGCCCCCAGTCCCCTTACAATGCCGCTCAGAGCAACGTCTGGCAGCCGCGCAGAGCCAGACATGCTGCCCCGCAGAAGCGTGCAACCCTACCCCGCAGACTACTGTCCATACAGGGCGCTGAAGCTCAGGGGGAGGGGCTAGGGGGAACCTCCCTGCCGGGAGTTCAGGAACCAGGCAGAACGGTCCCGCGGGCTGGATGCATAGTTTGCCCACCCCTGGCGTAAATGGTGGAATCTCAAGTAAAAGCAGAGGTTATTTTACCCCTGTATTGGTGCTACCACTGCTGGAATACTGTGTACAGTTCTGGTGTTCACGATTCAGCAAGGATGTGGATAAATAGTAGAGGGTTTAGGGAGGAGCCACGGAAATGATTAAAGGGTTACAAAAAATGCTTTATAGTGATAAACTCTAGGTTGAGCTCCTTTAGTCTAACAAAGAGAAGATTAAGGGGTCACTTGATTGAAATT
The DNA here is from genome assembly GCA_032164245.1 of Sternotherus odoratus. Classification (NCBI taxonomy): domain Eukaryota; kingdom Metazoa; phylum Chordata; order Testudines; family Kinosternidae; genus Sternotherus; species Sternotherus odoratus. The sequence continues at coordinate 26,705,449 of JAVMKO010000014.1, read as the reverse complement.
TATACAAGAGGAACAAACATTTAACAATGAGTTATTCAATCTAGCAGAGAAAGGTATAACATGATCCAATGGTTGGAAGCTGAAGCCTGACAAATTCAAAATGGAAAAAAGGCAGATTTTTTTATTTTTTAACAGTGGGAGCAATTAACTATTGAAACAATTTAACCAGGGGTTGTGGTGACAATTTTAAAATCTCCATCAGTGACAATTTTAAAATCAAGATTGGATATTTTTCTAAAAGATATGCTCTAGGAATTATTTGGGGGAAATTCTACAGCCTTTTTTTATATAGGAGATTAAACTAAACTAGAGGATCACAATTGCCTTTTTTGGCTTGAATTCCATGAATCTGCAAATTTGATGAGGAAAAATACAATTTTCTACTCAATAACTCACTAATATAAAGATTAGCAAACTGATTCCGAGGTTAAGCTGGAATATTAAAGAATTTTATTATGCAGAAGCAGTTTTCATGTGATTAGCTGACAGATGCCACCTAGAAAATCCTAATGAAACATCATTATAAATACAGATGAAATAGATTGACATCTGGTGTCAGAAACTGAGGAAAACAAATGTTGTCTTTTAGCAAAAATAAGAATAATATGAGACAAAGTATACCAATACACCACACCATATACAAATTCCTTAGAAATCACAATTGTCAATTTCACCTGGCACTTTTAGGATGAGGTCACACTGGGACGAATCTCATTTCTTGTAAGAATATACTTGTCGACTCAAATTTTATCTGCTTTCAGAAGGGTCAGTTAAGCCCTTCTCATTCAAACTATTAACATAAACTGGGTCATCTTGTAATGATTTACACAGCAAAATTCATTATAGCCAACAGGACTATATTAACTATAAATCTATACAGAATGTGTTCCACTAGGTCCATTAATACCTATGCTCTGCATCGTTTCTGGTTCAGTTCTTCATCCTTTTCATGCAGTCACTACTCATTATATGAAATGTATCTTGCAGTAGCACCTAAAGGGCAACCAAGTCAGGACCCCATTGCATTAGGCATTATTCAAAAGTGGAAGCCACTATTTTAGGTGAAAATTTTGAAACCTAAAACCTGACATACATCTTTGTCACCCTATTTTCATCTTCAAACAATTCAGGATATCTTTTCTTTTCAACTGTTACTTAAACAAACACTAACAAATCAAGACCTAGTTTGCTACATGTTTACATGACAATCAAAAATTTCAGCATGTGTTTTCTTGGGCTGTACAGCACTATTACTGTGATAGTCACCATTATGTACCTTAAAACAGAAAAGAAATTGTAGGTTTTCAGCCTATGTATGGGGAGACGGGCAAGCCAAATAGCCAAGGCAAGAGCTCAAAAAACAGACCTACACTGAGAATAGCTCTATGTTGAAGACTACGACCCTTGAGCGTCCCTCTGAGCTATCACATTAAAGAAGAAACTGCTTGATATAGTGATTTGTGAACATGAATGTTTGTGTATTCCAAGGTATATTCTAATAATTGCCTCCAGGTTTTCTCATAAAAAAACAACAACCCAAAGCCCATTGTATTTCAGCTTTAATACTTATATTCTTAATCAGACTAACCATATAGGTGATATTCTCCCAATAAAAAGCTATTAAGGAGGAAGTTAATTCAGCACCAATGAGTTTACCACACATACATTTAACGGAAATAAGTGCATTGAGTGCACTTAAAACCACCCCAGTTTAAATGGTAAAAGTGCACAACATTTTAAATGTGTTAATTTGAATCTATAATTCAACATAAATGCTCCCAATGTTTCCTCAAGAGAGCTGGTCAAAAGTAGAAGCACAATTAAAATGACTTCAATATTTTCTACAAGAGTTACATCATTTTAATTTTGCAGGTTTTAAAATGAAACAATATTTTCTTTATTAGAAACTTTGTTTGAAAGATTTCTTTGAAAATTTTCAGTTTCAAACACTGGTCTCTTAGTTCAATTTTTCCTTCAATCCCCATTTCACAACCCCATTGTAATTTTCTTCATCCTCCCCCCCCCCCTTTTCTCTTTTTTCCCACCCTTTCTTGTATTTTGCTACTAAAAGGGGGGGGGGGGGGAAGAAAGGAGAGAATAGGGGGTAAATTATACATTAAAAAAGACTAAATATTTTTCCAGGTCAGCTGACAACCAGAAAACTTGGAAGAAATCCCACATTTTTTGTGCTAATTTCCCATTACATAAAGGAGATTTTTTTATTAAAACATTTTGCATTCAAAAAAATAAATCGACCAGCCCTAATGTTTACATTTTTACTAAATGTAAACATTTTAGTAATGTTGACAAATTCTATCTGTAAACATTACTAAAAATGCTTTCAGTCCTGTTAGCTGCATAAATCCATTGCAAAGTAAACTGGATTCTATTCTATATAATGTGACACTAACCAAATTATCCACCAAATTCAGTTATGGAAACTTTATTACTGTTATGACAGAAAGAACTAAATCCCGACCAAAAAGAAATCCTTTGTAAGCTGAGCAAACTGACTCAGTTTGAGAACATATCAACTCATGCCATTCTTTAAGCATCACAAGCCATTTTCTAAGATTTCAATTACATGCAAGTTGCTAAAAACAAATTAGATCAATCTTTTAGTTTTAATAATTTAAGTAATTATGAATAACAGTAATTAAATTAATTTTTCCATCTTATTTTTAACCCAAATGTGTCCCTCTAACACTTTATTCAATGGAATGGGAATATTAACACCTCTTGTAGCTACAGCTTAAGTGTCTCTTGCTACCAAATCAACAAAGTAACAGAACATTTCTCATTATTTACTGAAGAAAAATGGTACTTGAAAGTTTTTATCAAAATATATTGTACTTACCATTTACAACTCTTTTGCACTGCACCATTTTTATGTCAATCAGCTCCTAAGAATAAAGATCAGAAATATATGTAAGTGAATTAAAAAACAAAATAAAAATAAACTAGCAAAGTAAACCAAAGTAAAATTGGTTAATTTGCCTCTTATGAGAGATACTATAGTTCAGCTCTAGAGAAACAGCACAAGAGGATATGAATGAAAATTAAAGAAACACTGCAAAATACAATAGTTGATGACTACAATTAGATTTCATAACCATATGTACAGAAATGTTATAACATTTAGTAGTAGACTAGATCAGTGACCCATCTAATCAAGTACTATACTATGGTAATTCTAGAGCTTGGGGCAAAAAGTGACCAGGCACCTTTAGCCAGGAGACTAATCCTATCACTCAGAGGCTGAAACAAAAGGGGCCAACTTCTCATCAGCAAAGTCCAGGAACATTACCTTGATGAAAAGCCCAGAAACCACCTCTCTAGATCGCAGAAACTATGCAGTTTCTGGGAGATTTTCTCAAATGCGGAAAGAATCAGATTTTACTGGCAACTTTTCTCCATTTTTTCCACTACCCAACAGCCATTAAACGAGGCAACAACAAAAAATGTTTTTGTCTTTGCTCAAACTATCTAGTCAAGGTCAGACTCTATATCATTCAGAAAAGCAATCTGTTTTAGAAAACAAAAGAAAGTCAAATGGTTAAGGAACATGGAAGACAAAATTGTCTGAATAATATAATGAATTGAGAGCATATTTAAGATTAGCAGCTGTTAGTCTGTATCTGTAAAGAAAACAAGGAATACTTGTGGCACCTTAGAGACTAAACAGTTTATTTCAGCATAAGCTTTCATGGGCTATAGTCCACTTCATCGGATGCATAGAATGGAACACACAGAAGTAAGATGTATTGTTTATCTACAGATTAAAATTCCCACTCTACTGTGATTGGTCCTTTCTTTTCTAGAAAGACATTTTCATATCCTATTATAATTTTCAAGGCTATTACAATGGCCATTCCACAATCAACATAAAGGGTCTGTCAGTATTTCTATTACAAAATCAATTTTTCAGAACTTCTAATTTGGACGGTAAAGCTATAGGCTGTAACCATAAAAGGTGTCAGCCTGGAAATTAAAATGTATAGGTACTTTTCTGCAGGCTTCTGTTCACGAAACCGAAGCTTTAAGACCCCAGGCAGCAGGAAGCCCAGCCTAAAAGGGTGTTTTGGTAGCACATACAATCCACAACACTGTTTTGTCAAGGAACCAAAAGCCAGCAGGTACAATCCAGAAAATAGGCATGGGCAGCCAGTAAAAGGGTATGCTTGGGCAGAGCATATAGAGCGGGGTGGCCAACCTGAGCCTAAGGAGTCAAAATTTACCAATGTACATTGTCAAAGAGCCACAGTAATAGGTCAGCAGCCACCCATCAGCTCTCCCACCCTGTTCCCAGGGCCTTCCACCCACCGGCAGCCCTGCGACTCAGCAGCTTCCCCTGGCCCGTACCTCCGGATCAGCTGTTTCATAGTGTGCAGGAGGCTATGGGGAGGAAAGAGGAGGAGCAAGGGCACTGCGTCTCAGGGGAGGGGGCAGGAAGGGGTGGAGTGGGGGCAGGAACTGTGGCAGAACTAGGGGTTGAGCAATGAGCACCCCCCCAGCACATTAAAAATGTTGGCGCCTGTCACTCCAACCTCGGAGTCGGTGTCTATACAAGGAACCACATATTAACTTCTGAAAAGTCGCATGTGGCTCCGGAGACATAGGTTGGCCACACCTGATCTCAGGTGTGAACTGATTCAGCAGATTCCCCTGGAGTGGGACACAAACCTGCATTCAACTCTTAACTCTGCCAGACTTTCAGCATAGCATAGCCTTGGGCAAGTCGTGTGTCAGTTCTCCATCTAGAACTGTGGACAATGTGTCTTCTCTGGTCTTCTCTCCACATGGACATTCGGGAGAGTGAACTACATTCATTTCTAAAGTGAACTACACTAAATCAAATTAAATCCACTTTAATTCTGCATAAGAGCATCTGCACATGGGTTTAATGTGGTTTAACTAATACAATTTAAATTCACACTTTAATTAATTTGGATTAACTTTCCCAAGTGTCCCTGTGTAGACAAGGCCTCTGAAGGGTATCATGGGGTATCATAAGGTGTGAGTGACGCAACCCTCAAGAGACTACTCTCTGTTGGTGTGACTACATCGAGCCAAAGATACCTATTCCAAAATGCTACATTGGAGCATAACCCTCCTAGACTATGACATGAAAACTGTGCATATTAAGGGAAGAAAAAATATTGTGGCAGACAACTGGTCCAGGCAAGAGGGTTCTGACGCAAAGCCTATGGAATAGTCTGGGGCTGATCCCACTGCTTCACTGTAAGAAGGGGTGTGTGACCCTCATAACTTCTTAAAGCCAATTGGCAAAGGGCTCACTGTTCTGTAAAAGCAACTTCTATCAGGTCAGAGGCAGTGGGGAAGGAAGGGGGGTGGAACAAGGGGAGGGGAATGAAGAAGAAAAGGGGAATCACAGGGGGATGCGGGAACCCGGCATGTGGCATCCCCTTGCCAGCAGCTGAGGCTCCCCTGTTACGCAGGCCCATTGAACCCTCACCCTGACAAGTCTGACCCCCCCCTACACCTGGACCCCTCTGATGAGCCCCCCACACACACCCAGGCCCCTACCACACTGATCCCCAACCAGTTTCACCTGGACCCCTCACTCCATCACACCCCACTCCCCCCACACCTGGACTCCCTCACTGAACCCCCATACACCCAAACCCTTCTGCTGAGCCCCATCTCTCCACACCCAGCCCTGCCCTCCTGAGCCCCAACCACCTTCACCTGGATCCCCTGCAGAATCCCATTGCCCCAACAAGCCCCTGTGCATCCAGATCTCCCACTGAACCACCCGCACCCAGACCGCCCCACAGAGAAACCTCTCAAACCACACCTGGATCCCCCCCCCACACATTTGGATCCTGCTGAGCTGCGCCTGCCCACCCACACCTGGTTCACCTGGCACAGAGGGACATGGCCCCAAGATAGTTTTGGGACAGGTCCAAACCTTGCACTGGGTCAGGTGAAACCTCATTGCCTAATCTCTGTACTGGTGGAGGTGAGGGCTTCAAGGTCATCTCCCACTTCAATGCAGCCAGTGGCCTGTGCTCCCCACTGCCATGCTGGAGGCATATTTATTTATTGACAAATAAAATTTTGCAGTATTTTGCAGAATTTTAAAATATCGTGTGCATAATTTGTAAAATTTTTGGCACAGAATTTCCTCAGGAGTAATCAATAGCATCTTGTGGCATTAAATGTATGGTATCAAATGATACACTCTTCATTAATCACTGTGACATGAACGTATGGACATTATATAAGGAGTTACACTTATACATTGAAAATATATTTTAAAATCTGTATCATGGCAGAGTTCACAAACAAGTTCTTTGCCAGACAAAGCATGTTTAGTCAGCTCTCTGTTTCGGATATAAACTAAGCATTATTATTCAATACAATGGAAGTCCCATGTGCATATTCATCCAACAAGGGAATGTGAAATTATCTGGAAGAGCAGATCAAAATCAGAGAGCATTTCAAAAGGTTTACTGAACTATAACTGAATGATAAGTACGAATTTTTTGTTATCAATCACAGAGGAAATTCCTTGAAAGGTGGGGGTGTTCATGAAAGTTCAGATACTTGTTTTGACTAAAAACCAGAAGTTCTGTCAAAGACTGAATCCTTGGGAGAAAATCTACTTTATTAAACAGGAAATGGAACTACTAATAAGTGTAGACGTAAGATTTCATTTTATGTTTTGTTTTATATATGTAACCATTTCTGTTTCTATTTATCAGCCTTATTCACTCTCTTTTAAAATTTAACCTTTGATCATAAACTTATGATTGTTTTACTATAAATATATTTCAGTGCTGAATGTTATTAAGGACCAGATCCTGAGTTGTACCTGTCAAGCTGTGTGTACTCTCTCTCTTTAGGGCCAGCTTACCTGCCAATTTCTGAGAACGTCCAGAGACAGGGGTTGGAAACTGCCATTGAAGCCAAGACAGCGCAAGTCTATCTACTCTGCCTGTGAGGCTCACTCCCAGAAGTACTACAGACACACCCCATAAGGCTCACCCACTTCAATCCTCTGCCTCTACTCCAAGAATGCTAACAAGTTTGAAAATTAGAGCTAGTTCTGATGATGGCTTTTGTTCCTAGAAAATCTTCCATTTGCAACTAAAATTAAACCACCGTGTTCCTTTGAGGCTCCCAAACAGTGATCAAGTAAACTTTCATGACCAACCTGTGCTGGATTCAAATGGCAACAAAGCGAGAGGTTCTATATCGACCAATATCTGGAGTCAGCTATTCCCTTTAATATTATTTTTTTAATTAGGGAGTGCATATGTAGACAACTGGTCCATTTTATCATTCATTTATTGAGTGTTGAGTGATGTTATAATTAACTCATATGCTATAACATAGATAATCATTGTATGCTAGATAGATTTAAATTGTAGGATTACAGACTTATAAGAATGATCTGTAATTAGAAGTGATATTATGTATTAGATAACTAAGTAAGTAGAGCTGAAACGCAAGGCCTGCAAGATGTCAGTTTAGCTATACTAGGCTACTGGCTTAAGAAATGCTTGACGTAAGTAAATAACCAAAGAATGACCCCATGCCACAAGATTACAGGAAAAGATGTACCTATGGGTGATCTTGTGGGAAAACTAATAGTACAAGTAATTTTTTGCTGACAAGATACCCAGTAGTCACATTTTTTCTGATATATGCCCAAACCACAAGATGCACTGTTTGGGTAAATGCTAATGAGGCGTAGTCAGAATCATGTTATAAAAAGAGGTTGCCCAGATTAGAAAAATTGAGCTTCCTGTGGAAATCTCCAGCAGGAACCACCCCTCTATTAGTGATCAATTGGCAAGGCAGCCATCAGACAGTAAGAATATTGTTAAGGATGTGAGCATAACTATATTTGTATCATGTGCATAAGTCTTTAATTTTTTATACATATGCATCATTATAACTTTAATTGTAACTTTAATAAAACTTGTAAAACGTACTTGTAAATATACGAGTGGTCACTATCCTTGGTCCTTATGTGTTACTAGAGAAGCTAAATCTGAAGCAAATAGCAGAGGTGGCTTTCACGCTGTTAAACTTGAAACTGTAGCCACCAGAGCCAAACCCACGGTCGTGTAATACCACATTACAAAATTTTCTTTAAATAAAAGAAAAGAAAAGACTACACATGATAGTTTGAAGACCATACAGCAGGAGTGGGGAACCTCCGGCCCGCGGGCCTTAAACGGCCCGCCAAATTATTCTGTCCAGCTCGCGCCTGGGGGAGCTGCTGGTGCCGCACGGCTGCCAGGCATGGGCGGCTAGCGCCTGGGGAGATGCTGGTGCTGCGCAGCCGCCAGGCGGGGGCGGCTCGCGCCTGGGGGAGCCGGCGGCGGCGCGTGGCCACAGGGAGCCGACGGTCAAGGGGGCATGTGGGGGGGAGGCTGGGCGGGGTGGGCGAGGCGTGAGTGCAGGAGGGAAGGAGGTTTGGTGGGGGGGGAGGCTGGGCTGGGCGGGTCAGGCATGGGGGGGGGCAGGAGGCTGGGTTGGGAGTGGGAGGGGGGAGGAGGTTAGGTTCGGTGGGATGGGCCTGGCCGGGCCAGGAGGGGTCGGGGAGGGAAGGCGGTTAGATGGGGGGAGGCTGGGCAGGGGTAAAGGAAAATCACCCCCTACACCCAGGCTGATAGCGGGAGCTGACTGGGGCAGGCGGCAGGACCCCGGCTGGTAAGGGGCCAGAGGGGGAAACCCCAAAGCAGTGCAGGGCTAAGCACTCCGCCTGCCACTGCTTTGGGTTCCCCCGCTGGCCCCTTGCCAGCTGGGGGTCTCAGCTCCCGTTGCCAGCCTGGGCTTCCTGTGGGGAAATGTGCAAATGGCCCTTGGCAGAAAAAAGGTTCCCCACCCCTGCCATGCAGTAACAATGCCAATCCCTTTAACATCTATGAGGATACGACTACTGAGAAACCAATATTGTCATAAATCTGCCATATCATAAGAAAACAGAGCCTCCCCCATCTCCTTAGCCTTCATACCTCACAGTACACAATATCAGCACCAAAATCCAAAGCCAAAAGACGCATGGGTAATGTTCCAACCCGCACCATGGGAGCCAGAATTTTCTTGCTTCTGAAACAGAGCGCTGGAGTGTTCACAGTCATTCCTTTTGTTGTATGCTCTGAAACATATGAGAGAAACATTCTGTCACTGGACATGTAGAATCAAGATTTCCTTCGCCCTCTACCATCAAAATTCATGGTTTGTTTTTTTAAAACCTATAATTTATTATTAAAAAAGTTGTCAGCTCACTTTTTCATTTTGATAGAAAAAGGATCTAGTTAAAGGGATTAGTCTCACATTTTCTCAAATGACTTTCTTCAGGAATCCCTGCATTTGACTGCTAAGGAGCAACGTAGATTGTTTTATAAGCCAATCATGTAACAGCAGTTGCAGTAGGCTTCCTACATGATGCTGGGAGCAACAGAAGGTGCAGAGTTCAAGCTCTGAAGCCTTATCTTGCTTCTGTCTGTCTCTCTAGGTGCCCTCTTTCACAATGAGCTGTTACAGTGGCTGGAGTCAGCTACATACTACTCCTGAGGGAATTATGTGCCAAAAAAATTAAAAATTCAGTGCACTATTTTAAAATTCTGCAAAAATTTGCAAATTTTAATTGTCAATAAATAAGTGTGGAGGCTCCAGCATGGCAGTGAGAAACAGGCCACTGACTTCACAGAAATGGAGATCACCATGCAGGTCCCCCCACCCCTGGTGATGAGGAACATCCCAGGGCCCTGCTCCTCTGTGCCAGGAGTACCAGGTGTGGGCAGCCCAGCAGGATCCAAGTGTGTGTGTGGGGCTTAGAGTGTGTGTGTGTGTGGGGGGGGGGTTTCCAGCTGTGGGGTAAGAGGGTTCTGTATGGAGCAATCCGAGTGCAAGTAGCTCAGTGGGGGGTCCAGGTGCAGGGAGGATCTGGATGCACAGGGGCTCATTGGTGGGGTTCTGGGTGGAGGGGCAATGTGACTGCAGGGGATCCAGATGAATGTGGTTAGAGCTCAGTAGGGGGGTCTGGGTGCAGAGTGCTCAATAGGGGAGTCGGGAGGCGGGGGACTTGGGTGGATGGGGAGCAGCTCTCCCATGGCTAAGTAGTGATGGGGCCAGAAGCGGGAGATGAGGGGCAACATTTCGGGCAGCTAGGGAAAGTTTCTGTGGGTGGATCTGACCTGGTCCCGGCCACTCCCCACAGCAGAACTTTGTTCTTTCTCCACCCCCAGCCCAGCAAGGACTAGCAGCTAAGTCCAGCATAGGGTATGAGACACCGGCCAATGCATCCCCAATGCTGGGTGGGGCTTGGTGGGATGGGTGTTTGGGAGGCTCAAAGGGGTGTTTTGGGTGTAGGAGGCTGAGGCCTGGTGGGGGGCGTCTGGTAGAACAGACTGATCTCTCCTAGCATTCCCCAAGACATTTTCATCGTTGGATCTCATTGCTGTAAGAGTCCCTCTTCATCTTTCCTATTGGCCTCTCGTTATTAGGGTTTCAATTCTCTGCCTTGTGGGTATAAAGTCAATTTTTCACACAACTGATCAGTTAATTTTTAAGTCAGTCAGAGACAAAAGTTGACACATTACCACAACCTAAGTGAATAGCCTAAAGAATCAGGGCACCCAGAATCTACATTCTCCAGTAGTTTCTCACCACAAAAAAGAAGCTACAAATGCAAGATGACAATTCATGGTAAGAGGTCGGGGGATAGTTTTTCTTCTTTGCCTATTGGGTCAGCGTATATTTAAGATTGAGCTAAAGTAGGCAACTGAAGTTTGGACTAATCCAGAAAACAGCATATATGGAATAACATGGTACTTTCATATATAGTTTAAACTATCTAGGTCAGCAGTTCTCAACCTGTGGGTCGCGACCCCTTTGGGGGTCGAACGACCCTTTCACAGGGGTCGCCTAAGACCATCGGAAAACACATATTTCCGATGGTCTTAGGAACCGAGACACCGCTCCTCTATCCGTCTCCAGGCGGGTCCGCCCACATGCAGATACGCCCACATACGAGTACCCGGCGTGATGACATCATCGCGCCAACCCCATCACATACACCCCGTACAACTCGCGGTGACTGGGGCAGGGGCGCGCCGGTCCCCCGTCCCCGCCGCGGGTGGGCTCCCGGCTGCGCGCCGGCCACCAGTCTCCGCAGTGGGCGGGCTGGGGGCCGGCGCGCAGCCGCCAGCCCCCCCGCAGCAGGGACGGGAGACTGGGGCGCTCCCAGCAGCCCGCCCGCGGCGGGGATGGGAGAGCCGGGCGCATGCGCGGGGTTTTTTTTGGTGGGTTTTTTTTTTTGGTAATTCGGCGGCTTTTCGGCGGAGGGGTCACGCCGTGCCGCCGGATCACAAAAAGGGGTCGCGGTCTCAACTAGTTTGAGAACCGCTGATCTAGGTGAACTGGCTAATTAGAAACAACTTGTAAGTATATCATAACATCTGCACGTGTTCTAACTTTTAAAGTTGCAAGTATGCTAGGAGCCAGTGTCCTAGAATAAAAACTGGAAGAGGCTGTTGCAGCTGTCTTCAGCACCTTTAAAAATGATTTGCCTTCAGATATTTTGTAGCATACTTTGCTACTCTCTCAGGACCTCATTGACTTCAATGCAATGGTGCACACCACCCCTATTGACCAGATCACTTTCTTATTTTCAATCAATTTTCAAGGGACCTGCTTCTGCTATCAGATAAGTCAATAAGAGATCTGTCAATACATCCAACACCTATTAGTATTATTAACACTTACCACCAGCACACACATCTGAAGAACACAACCCTATGGTTTAGAAATTGGTCAGATATCTACTAACTGGAGATGACTATTAAGCCTCCTACTTAGATGCTGATACAACAATATCTGGGGGGTGGAGAAAGCAGCAATTAGTGCTGTGGAGGATTTTGTCTCACTGCATGAGGCAGGGAGTGACTGGAAAGTGCCTGGCACATGCTAGGCACCACTATAATCTCTCTCTCTACAAACTATCACCATGGTGCCCTAGAGATCAGCCCAGTCTTCTCAGTCCTGGCTCCCACCCAATAACAAGGATTCCTGCCAAGGGACTGGTCCAGGAAGGTGCTCATGGCCTTGACCTTTTGTACTGACAGTTCTGAGCACCCCGGACTAACGAGACCAGGGGATGGGGAGGGAGAGAAGCCGACATTGGCGCAGTTATAAGAATGGGGAGAAATGGGAGCCACTGAAGCAGCCTTGGAGAGGGGGGTCACAGCCCAGCGGGCCGGGGGAAGGAGAAGGGGACGGGTCAGCAGCCGTAAGGCTTTGCAAGGATGTTAAAAGCCCAGGGGGATGGGACAGTGAGGTGGCCATGGCAAGAAGGCGGATGAGGGGAAGGGGCGCTGGGGCAACCACAGGGAAGAGCTCGACCTGGGCGGGAGGAGCCGGACCTGGGAGGGCACAGAAGCGGCCACGGGTGAGCCTAGAAATGGGGAGGGGGAAGGCACAAGGGGCTATGAGGATGGGGGCGCCAGGAGAGGGGCCTTGAGGGAACCCCCGGGCCGGCCGTGAGGAGAAGGGAGCCCGGGCGGGGAAGGGACGGACCCCGGGCCGGCCGTGAGGGACGCACACTCCTATCCCCCGTGTGGAGAACCGGCGGGGCGGGGCGGGGCGCCCCCCCCCGGGAGCCACACCCACTGGAGCCGTCCGGCTGACCCCGCCCCCAGGCAGGGCTCGCCCGCTCGCGCCGGCCCCGCTCACCTGCCGAACGGAGCCTGCCCGGCAGCACCTCGCTCGCCCTCGCGCCGCACTGCTGCAACCCCCCGCCCCAGCCTGCACCGGCTCCCACTGCGCATGCGCCTCCCCTCCCGGCACGCGTATCACACGTCATCAGGCGGCGCCCCTTCTCCCCCCCCCCCACGTGGGTGCTTCTCGTGCACGGTGCAGGGCGCCGCTGTCGGGATGGCGCTGAGCAAGGCCGGGGCGCTGATGGCGGCTCCCGGGGAGCGGATGCTGGGAGGGGCCGGGACTTCCGCGGTGCGACTCCTCCTGGCGCGCTGGGCGCAGGCCGGCGGCGGGCCGCCCCCGGAGAACGTGGTGCGGATCTCCCGAGCCATGCAGCTGCGGCTGGCTCGGGAGCCGCCCAGGCGGGGCCGGGAGGGGCCGGTGGTGCCGACCCGGGCCGGGAAGCTGCTGCTGCGGAGCCGGCGGCCGCAGCTGAGCCAGCCCCGCTGCCTGACGGTGGGGCGCTGGGAGCGGCCGAGCCTGGTCTCGGCGGGCTGGAAGCACCGGCGCTCCCGCGGGGACTACTTCCAGCTGGAGCGCTCCCAAGAGCAGGCGCCGGCCCTGCGCCCGCCGCGTCCCGCAGCCGCGGGAGCGGGCGACTCCTTCCAGGCGCTGGGGCTGGAGCCGGCGCTGGCGGACGCCCTGCGGTCCCTCTCCATCACCCAGCCCACCGCCGTGCAGCGCCGCGCCATCCCCGCCCTGCTGCGCGGGGGCAACGCGCTGTGCGCCGCCGAGACGGGCAGCGGCAAGACGCTGGCCTATCTCCTCCCGCTGTTCCAGAGGCTCCTGATCCGGCCCTCGCTGGGCCCGGCCTGGCCGCCCTCCCCGCGCAGCCTGGTGCTGCTGCCCTCCCGGGAGCTGGCGGAGCAGGTGCGCACCGTGGCCTCCTCCCTGGGCCGTGTCGTGGGACTGCGGGTGCGGGAGATTGGCGGGGGCCGGGGCATGGCCAGCGTGAAAAACCAGCTCCGCGCCGATCCCGATGCCGACTTGCTGGTGTCCACGCCTGGGGCCCTGTGCAAGGCGCTGCGGAAGCGGATGGTGAGGCTGGAGCGGCTGTGCTGTCTGGTGCTGGATGAGGCGGACACCCTGCTGGACCCCACTTTCCTGGATCTGGTGGAGGAGGTCCTCGTGCAAGCCCCCATCGCCCACAGCCCCAAGGAGATGGCCGACCAGTGGGACCCCAAAACCCAGCTAGTGATCGTCGGAGCCACCTTCCCTCAAGGGCTGGGTCAGCTGCTGAGCAAGGTCACCAACCTGGGCCACTTCACCACCCTCACCAGCCAGAAGTTGCACCACCTCCTGCCCCATGTTCAGCAGAAATTCATCCGCATCAAAGGCAGCGACAAGGCATCCGAGCTGCTGCAGCTCATCAAAGACCTAGGCTCCTCTAGTGGAGCCGTTCTTGTCTTCTGCAACAGTGCCAGCACTGTCAACTGGCTAGGCTACATCCTAGATGACCACAGAATCAAACACCTGAGGCTCCAGGGACAGATGCCTGCAGCTATGAGAGCAGGCATTTTCGCCACCTTCCAGAAGGGACAAAAGGATGTCCTCGTCTGTACTGACTTAGCCTCCCGTGGGCTGGATACCAGCCGTGTGGAGCTAGTAGTCAACTATGACTTCCCATCCACGTTGCAAGACTATCTCCATCGGGTGGGACGGGTTGGGCGTGTAGGCAGCAAGATGCCTGGGACTGTGGTTAGTTTTGTAACCCATCGTTGGGATGTTGATCTGGTGCGGAAGATAGAGACTGCAGCCCGGAGAAGGACGGGTCTCCCTGGGATGGAGTCTGCCATTAAGGAGCCATTGCCTAAAACAGACCTGACTCCGGTTGACAAACAATGAAATGCTAATGTTCTAATTGGATTCAGGATGCTGATAATGACTTCTGTTGAAGACTAAATCAGCTACACTTAGTTTTGTGAGTCAGAATGAGGATACGGGCAAAGAAACAACATAACGAAAGTTACCAGTTCTGCCTGGTTCCTTACTGGCAGGTGCACTGATGCATATCAGTATGAACTGCTACTTCATGCTTTTCTAAATCTAAGCAGACAAAACAGACCCCATGACTAATAAATAAATGCTAAGTTTTTCTTCTGTTTAATAAGGGCTGCATTGCATTTGTTCCAGTCCTGAAATCTTATAATTTTCATTTCAGTTTAAATTAGGCATGGCTTGAAGGAATTACATCTTGGTTGATTTATTATGGTTTTGAACATAGTACAGGATAAGGTGTCGGTGCATAATTACAATTTCCCCATTATCCAGTGATTATTAGATACAACTTATTTAAAAGTTGCAGAAATAAGAATTGACTTCTTCAGAGTATTAATGTACATTCTTTGAATGGCTTAGTCTGTTTTCTAGTGTGACCTTGTTCTATTTTCTTTCTCAGCTCTAATGTGGAAATCCTCAGATCTGAATGTGGTTTTGTTTTGAAGTCCTTCAGGGAAGTTGAGACCAGCTGTTTCTAAGGAGAAGGAGCAATATAAAATGGAAAGGAAGGCACCTTTCAAGCTTGCATTCTACATCACTTTTAGGTTACCTTCCAGTGGGGTAGGGGGTGAACTTGTTGCATGAAGGTAGGGTGACTATGTCCCCCTAAACTGAAAATGGGACAATAGTGTATTGCCACCTTTACTTGTGTGTGGCTGCTGGTGGTGGCATTGCCTTCAGAGCTGGGCAGTTGGAGAGCGATGGCTGCTGGCCAGGCACCTGGTTCTGAAGGCAGTGGCAACACCAGGTGACTCAGGCCAGCCCTGCGGGTGCTACTGGCCAGAGGGGCTGTTGTAACCCCCACCTCCCCCCCCGAAAACGCATTTGTCCCATTTGCTCTTCCCCAAATATTACTCTGTGCCCCTGCGGGGTAAGAGCAAATGGGACAAATGCCCAGATTTACCAAAAATGGCATCATGTCTGGGGCAGAGCTTAAAAATTGGACTGTCCTGGCAAAAACAGGATGTATAAGAACATAAGAACGGCCATACTGGGTCAGACCAAAGGTCCATCTAGCCCAGCATCCTGTCTACCGACAGTGGCCAATGCCAGGTGCCCCGGAGTGAGTGAACCTAACAGGTATGATTGAGCGATCTCTCTCCTGCCATCCATCACCCCCCTCTGACAGACAGAGGCTAGGGACACCATTCATTACCCATCCCGGCTAATAGCCATTTATGGACTTAGCCTCCATGAATTTATCCAGCTCTCTTTTAAACCCTGTTATAGTCCTAGCCTTCACAGCCTCCTCAGGTAAGGAGTTCCACAGGTTGACTGTGCGCTGTGTGAAGAAGAACTTCCTTTTATTTGTTTTAAACCTGCTGCACGCCAATTTCATTGAGTGGCCCCTAGTTCTTCTATTTTGGGAACAAGTAAATAACTTTTCCTTATTTACTTCCTCCACACCACTCATAATTTTATATACCTCTATCATATCCCCCCTTAGTCTCCTCTTTTCCAAGCTAAAAAGTCCTAGCCTCTTTA
Source organism: Sternotherus odoratus (assembly GCA_032164245.1). NCBI lineage: Eukaryota > Metazoa > Chordata > Testudines > Kinosternidae > Sternotherus > Sternotherus odoratus. The sequence continues at coordinate 26,689,228 of JAVMKO010000014.1, read as the reverse complement.
ATCTCTCTTCATATGGGACCCGTTCCAAACCCCTAATCATTTTAGTTGCCCTTCTCTGAACCTTTTCTGGTGCCAGTATATCCTTTTTGAGATGAGGAGACCACATTTGTATGCAGTATTCAAGATGTGGGCGCACCATGGATTTGTATAAGGGCAATAAGATATTCTCCGACTTATTCTCTATCCCTTTTTTAATGATTCCTAACATCCTGTTTGCTTTTTTGACTGCCGCTGCACACTGCGTGGATGCCTTCAGAGAACTATCCACAATGACTCCCAGGTCTTTTTCCTGATTGGTTGTAGCTAAATTAGCCCCCATCATATTGTATGTATAGTTGGGGTTATTTTTTCCAATGTGCATTACTTTACATTTATCCACATTAAATTTCATTTGCCATTTTGTTGCCCAATCACTTAGTTTAGTGAGATCTTTTTGAAGTTCTTCACAGTCTGCTTTGGTCCTTACTACTTTGAGCAGTTTAGTATCATCTGCAAACTTTGCCACATCACTGTTTACCCCTTCCTCCAAATCATTTATAAATAAGTTGAATAGGATCGGTCCCAGGACTGACCCTTGGGGAACACCACTAGTTACCCCTCTCCATTCTGAAAAAGTTCCATTTATTCCTACCCTTTGTTCCCTGTCTTTTAACCAGTTTTCAATCCATGAGAAGATCTTCCCTCTTATCCCATGGCAGCTTAATTTACGTAAGAGCCTTTGGTGAGGGACCTTGTCAAAGGCTTTCTGGAAATCTAAGTACACTATGTCCACCGGATCCCCCTTGTCCACATGTTTGCTGACCCCTTCAAAGAACTCTAATAGATTAGTAAGACACGATTTCCCTTTGCAGAAACCATGTTGACTTTTGCCCAACAATTTATGCTCTTCTATGTGTCTGACAATTTTATTCTTTACTATTGTTTCAACTAATTTTCCCGGTACGGACGTTAGACTGACTGGTCTGTAATTGCCAGGATCACCTCTAGAGCCCTTTTTAAATATTGGCGTTACATTAGCTATCTTCCAGTCACTGGGCACAGTAGCCGATTTAAAGGATAGGTTACAAACCCTCGTTAATAGTGGCGCAATTTCACATTTGAGTTCTTTCAGAACTCTTGGGTGAATGCCATCTGGTCCCGGTGACTTGTTACAGTTAAGTTTATCAATGAGTTCCAGAACCTCCTCTACTGATACTTCAATTTGTGACAATACCTCAGATTTGTCACCTACAAAAGACAGCTCAGGTTTAGGAATCTCCCTAACGTCCTCAGCCGTGAAGACTGAAGCAAAGAATTCATTTAGTTTCTCTACAATGACTCTGTCATCTTTAAGTGCTCCTTTTGTATCTCTGTCATCCAGGGGCTCCACTGGTTGTTTAGCAGGCTTCCTGCTTCTGACATATTTAAAAAAAATTGTTATTACCTTTTGAGTTTTTGGCTAGCTGTTCTTCAAACTCCATTTTAGCTTTTCTTATTACATTCTTACACTTTATTTGGCAGTGCTTATGCGCCTTTCTATTTACCTCACTAGGATTAGATTTCCAGTTTTTAAAAGATGCCTTTTTCTCTCTCGCTGCTTCTTTTACTTGGCTGTTAAGCCACGGTGGCTCTTTTTTAGTTTTCTGGCGTTGTTTTTTAATTTGGGGTATACATTTGAGTTGGGCCTTTATTATGGTATCTTTGAAGAGAGTCCATGCAGCTTGCAGGGATTTCACTTTAGTCACTTTACCTTTTAATTTCCGTTTAACTAACCCCCTCATTCTTTCATAGTTCCCCTTTTTGAAATTAAATGCCCAAGTGTTGGGCTTCTGAGGTGTTATTCCCACCATAGGAATGTTAAATGTTATTATATTATGGTCACTATTTCCCAGCGGTCCTTTTATAGTTACCTCTTGAACCAGATCCTGCGCTCCACTCAGGACTAAATCTAGAGTTGCCTCTCCCCTTGTGGGTTCCTGTACCAGCTGCTCCAAGAAGCAGTCATTTAAAGTATCAAGAAATTTCATCTCTGCATTTCGTCCTGAGGTGACATGTACCCAGTCAATGTTGGGATAATTGAAGTCTCCCACTATTATTGGGTTCTTTATTTTGACAGCCTCTCTAATCTCCCTTAGCATTTCGTCATCCCTATCACTGTCCTGATCAGGTGGTCGATAATAGAGCCCTATTGTTATGTTCTTATTAGAACATGGTCACTGTGGCAGCGTGAACCAGGCCCTAATGCCCCCTGCTCAATGTCTCGTGACCCTACCATACCTCACCCCAGACAAGGGCTATAGAGAGGGTCCTCCAAGATGCTTAGAGTTCCTGCGTGGGAAGCAGCCAATCAGGGCTGTGCAGTCTCGTATAAGAGCTGTAGGACTAGAGTGAGGTTAGTTCCTTGCTGGAGTTGGAGGAGCATAGATGGTGTGCCTGGCTGGCTGAAGGAGCTCTGGGTGAGTTGAGCTGAAGGAGCTCAACCAGGTGGCTGGGATTCACCAGGACAAGGTGCTGAGGTAAGGATGAAGAATGTGCAGGGCACATAACATCAGTGCATCTTAGTTAAAGGGGTACGGTGGACAGCTACTACTTTGAGGATTCCTGGGCTGAGATCCGGAGTAGAGAATGGTCTTGGGGTCCCCCCCCCCCCCAAGAAGCCACTAGGAAAGTGACTTGGACTTTGCTGCATCCCATAAGGGAAGTTGAACTTGTTTAGAGGTCCAACAGGAGAGCTAAGGCCTGAAAGGCCCAGAGCGGGCAAGAATATTGCCTCCAGGGAGAGAGCCTTAAAGCAGGGGTTCTCTACTGGAGGTACGAGTGGTCTTCCAGGGGGGTATGTCAACTCATCTAGCTATTTGCCTAGTTTTACAACAGGCTACGTAAAACGCAGTAGCCAAGTCAGTGCAAACTAAAATTTCATACAATTGTTTATGCTGTTCTATGCACTATACACTGAAATGTAAGTACAGTATTTATTTTTCAATTGATTTTATGATATGGTGAAAATGACAGCAGTTTTTCAGTAACAGTATTGTGACACTTGTATTTTTGTAAGCAAGTAGTTTAAGTGAGGTGAAACTTGGGGGATACACAGGACAAATCAGACTCCTGAAAGGGGTTTAGAAGTGTTGAGAGCCACTGCCCTAGAATATGGCTCAATACCAGGGCTGAGGCCATTTTAAAGACTGGTGTGCTAATTAAGGGCAGATTGTGTGCGACTCGGGCAAGAGGTTCTGAGTAGATAATTCTGCCCTCAGGTTATGATGAGGGAAAGTGAAGAGAGCCTTAGTTTTTTTTGGTGTGGTCTTAAGATCCGAGTAAATTTACTGGGATGTTTTGCTCACATATTAAGGTATAAACTATAAAGTGGCAGGGTTAAGTGATATACTTATGTCTGTCACAGGGTTATAATATCTGTCTATGTTATGATTATAGCAGTAGAAGCTTGTTATATGTGGTTATAAGCAATCATTGATTAACCCTTTGAAAACCATACATAAAACCTTAACAAAGGTAGTTCTTAAAATAAAATTCTTTTCCTGTAACATTGCAAGTCCCTTGAGCAGCATACCCTTCTCTTGAGCACTTGAATGCAGCTCAGTCTGAATTGCTGAACACAATGTTTAATGCAATAGTTTTCAAATGACATAACAGTGGAAAAATTTCAGCCATTCGATGTAAAAAATGAGCTAGCATGGCACTTTGTATATTTACAAACACCAGCTTTATGCAGCAATAATGCTCAGTTCAAAGGCCTCAAAACCGTGGTTGCTATCGTACAGTTGATGCTTTGGCAAGGCATGCTCATAGTATGTGTACAAATAAAACCTTGTGTAAACAATACCTTTGAACAGAAAGACACTGACACTTAACAGAATACTCCTAAGAGTTTTAAATCTTGCTCTCTCACCCTTGCTGGTCCTAAACAGATATAATTAGAGAGAATGATTGATAACATTTTCCTGGAGGTAACTGGTACTAACATTCAAACCAGGCAATATACAGGGCGATACGGAGCAGACAAATACAAATACTCAGACTTCTGAGACATAAAGTGTGATTCTGGTCAGTTTCATGAAAGCACTGAGCTTCTTTTACTCTGTCAAAGATGGCTAGGGAAACCTGTCATGAAGAAGGGAGACCCAGTCACAGCAAGTTAATTAAAAAATAAATGCAGCTCACATATACTAGAAACACTGACATCCAGATGTGATTTAAGATACAACAGTCGCATTAAAGACTTGGCAACGACATTTTCTTAACTACTTCAAGCACTCCCCAAATAGCGACAAAGAGTCTTGTAGCACCTTCTAGACTAACAGATCTTAGGGACCATAAGCTTTTGTGGGCTAAGACCCACTTCATCTGATGAAGTGGGTCTTAGCCCACAAAAGCTTATGGTCCCTAAGATCTGTTAGTCTAGAAGGTGCTAGAAGGCTCTTTGTCACTTTTGCAGATCCAGACTAACAGGGCTACCCCTCTGATACTCTCTCCAAATACTATATCAATAAGCCACATCCCGGTTTGTATTCAGCTCCATCAGTTTGACTGCTCTTTGCAGGACACAGAACTAAATTATTTTCTTATCAGATAAAATCCACCTAAACTTATGCCTCAGCCTCTGTGTGAATGGAAGTATTGTGGAGCTTGGGTGGTGTATCTGAGCTCTGCTAGTGTATAGAATCTAGCGGTTAGCAGACCACAACTGGACCAGCTGTCCCTGTGTGAAGTATGCTAACAGCTGCATTAAGGAATGGCTCGTGAGTGCATTGACATGATGAATGAGTCACTCTTGAGGCACACTGCTCCAGAATCATATCTATAAACAGAACAGAATCTTCTGTTTTCCCTGTAGAATCTACTGAAATGCATTTTCATTTTTTATGCCCAGGTTACACATTAGTCGTTGAGTGGGTGGTAGAAAAGTTTTCCATGCGTATTCTCACAAGCTTAGCAGGCGCTGGCTGCAGGAGGAATTTGCAGGTAAAGACTTGCCGGCAGGCCTTGCGGAAGTTCTCCGAGAGGAAAGCGTAGATGATGGGGTTAATGCACGAGTTCCCGTAGGCTAAGCAGTGAGAGATGATGCGAAAAGTGAAGGAGATGTTGTTCAGGGGAAACTGGCCAAACTCTGCCCACATGGTGATGATGTGGTGCGGGAGCCAGGAAATCAAGAATACAGCAACCACGAGTAGCACTGTCTGCGCTGTCTGGAAAAGACAGAGCAACATGTTTCATATAGCCAGTGCTGGAGATGATCTGTCTTGTACATGAATTATAAGGTTCCTTTTCCCCCTTGCCTGCAACACTGGCCACTGCTGGACCAATGATCAAATCCAGTAGGACAAATCCTATGCTTTCAAAATGGCAAAAACAATACCACATTTAGTTCTGTTTCATGCTTTTCTTTGAACTCTGTTACCACTATGCCGATATTTAGTGCCTGCCTTTCAAAGCTCTCCAAGTGCTTACTACCAGGTACAGAGAATTGGGAGGTGGTCTTGTGTTTTTCCTACCATTAGCCCTGACACAAAGCCAGTCAATCTGGCTTCAGAAGTCTTCCAACAAAAAAAAAAAAAAAATAGGCAGTGGGGTCGGTGTGATGGGATGGATGGGTGAGGGGCCAAGGATGGATGTGGGGGTCAGGTGTGAGCCCAGTGGCCAGGGGATGGAGCCCACTGCTGTGCAGCCAGAGCCCAAAGCCCCACGGTCAGAGCCCCTAGCCAGAGCCTGCCGCTTGCCATACCAGGGTTGAAGCGGGAAGCCTGAGCCCCACCACCTCCTACATTTGTGGCTCAAGAGGGGGGCAGGGCTGAACCCCTCCTTGCTGTTCCCATTTCTCCCCCATCACCACCCAGGAGGTGGGGCTGCAAGAAAAGCCTCTGGTGGCCCCATTTGATAAACACTGATGTAAGCGGTATCTCCCTAGTTTGTTTATGGGAAGGTCATGGGAAATGGTTTAAATAGCCTTACTAAGGTCAAGATATACCACATTGACCACTTCCCATCTATCTAGAAGACTTGTTACCCCATAAAAAAACCCAACGTATGAGGTTGGTTGGACATGATCTCTTCTTGACAAACCCATGTTGACTATTACTTAGCACTGTACTATCTTCTAGTACCGGCAGCTGGTGGAGCGGAGCTGAGTGGCGGGCGGGGCGGTGGGCGAAGTGGCTCATGAGATGGCTGGCGGAGTGGCTTGTGGTGAGCACTGCAGCAGAACCCCAAGGAGATGTGGGGCAGTCGGCCTTGGACCACATAAGGTGCCCCTTAGCCTGCCCCAGTTCCACCCAGGCTGGGAGGTAAAACTCTGCAAATGAAATTTTGAACTCTCCCACAGCCCAAAAGCCTATGTCCCTGGTCAGTGCACTTTGGGTGATTTTTGGGGTGCTGGACTCACAAACCTAAGGGACCCAATTTGCTGGGGTGAGTTTTGCTCATGGGTCAGTTTATGAACCATAGTTGTAGTGTTTTCCCAATTTAATGTTATGTCATTTACCTCATGTTATTAAAGATTTTCTGATACACTCATCTGTGCTTGCGAGAGGAGAAGTATTGCCTCTTTGAGACACCCAGGGGTGTGTGTAGGATTTTCCCAGGTCACCCGATGGGGGCTTGAGCCAGTTTCACATTGCGTTGTTGAGAGGGAACCCCTATGTACTGAACCCGGCCTTTGCTGCTATCAACTCGGCCTGGCAGAAGGGTTACATAACCATTAACTTTGTTTTTGGGGTGGAAGCTGAATGTTTTCTGGGTGATAGGGTGGGATGAGAGTCTCAAGAAATAAGAATGAAAAGAAAGCTAAGGAGGGTGTGTGTCAAGGAATGTAGTAGTTATCCTCTCTGTATATTCTTGACTATCCTGTAAGCATAGAATAACTGTGTCTCTACGTCATGATTTCAGTATCTCGATTGTATTGTGGTTCTGTACAAGGCATACTATTTTTTTATCCATTTTTGGTGAATTTATCTGGCACTGTTCTCCCAATATTTGTTGTAGTCCATTAGAAGATATTCTGTTAATAGTTCTCTCCAGTGGTCTATAATAAAAATCATTGCCTTGGTCCACAAATTTAAGATTGCTTTTTTTCTTCTTCTATAAATAGCAAGAATTGGAGTAGCTTCCTTATTCCTGGGTTGAATCTTTTTAATAATCCAACTTCCAATACACTTTAAGTTATTTAACAATAACATAAATGTACGATAGACCAGCTGGCTGCTTAGCATTTCACACAGCTCTCTGGGGCAATATTATTTATCTGATTATACAGAGATAGAGAAACATACATTTTGTAAACTAAAAACTACTGAACTTGCTACTATGTGATTAGCATTGGAACCCTCAGTATTATCTCATTCCATTTTTTTGCTATTTCATATTTACAGCCTGCACTGCATTACTTAATAGTTTTATGCTGCTTGTCCTTTAAAAACATAGTTCTGTATGTATTCTAGACCAGAAGCTCTCTACCAGAGGTGCATCAAACTTTAATAGAGGGGGGCCAGGTGAGCCTTCTGATGAATCAGTAATTGTAGTAAAAGTGTGGGAGGACCAAGCACCAGGTTGCAATGCCACACACTCAGATTTCTCACTGACTGATGTTGGCAACATGTAATTCAGGTAAAGGGTGTTTTTATAGTACTGTTTGACTTGCATTTTGAGTAATTTCCCCATTTTCTCCTGAACAAATGCATTAGTAATACCAGGTAGCAATTTTTTTCTCTCTATTATAAGGGAGGGACTCTAAATTAAAAAAAAAAAAAAGGTAAGGTGAGGCATGATTCAAGAAAGGTTGAGAAAACCCTGGTGTAGACATAATCTTGATTGCCCTGACTTTGAGCTTGTATATAAATTTATTTTTAATACAGATAATTTTGTTGATTCCTTTCTTCTCTAAAAGTATTTAATAAAGTAAGCACTCTGTGTAAACTCAGATTGCACATTCTTTTTTACAAAATATATCAGCAACATCTGTTTGTTTTTAAGGGTTGCCCATCCATAAAGAAATCCTTCCATTTATTATGGGGATATTTGCCCCAATATCTAAAATCTTCCTTATTCAATGTAGCTTTGAAAGCTCTATTCTATTTTTGTTCAAGTGCCTCACATATGTCCAATTAGTCAGTGCACTTTTAAGTAGTGGGCGATATTTCACTGGTGCTAGAATTTTGGGATAAGAATCCAGCACACAATTATAAGACTGGGTTTTGCCATTTTTTGTTCTATGTGTATTCGTGATGGATTTTCTCTGAGAAATCCATTCCTGTACCATTTTAATGTGTGCCACCCTATAATATCTCCAAGTCTGGTAGCATCAGGATGTTCCAGCCATTCTGTTTTTATTCTTGATTTCAAGTTTGACCACAGGAATCTTTGAAAGGTATTTGTGACAGTGCATCCCATAAGACTATGGGGAGATGCTTATAAATGTAAATATAACTGGAATATGTTTTATGTTATACAGCTAAACTACCCTGAACACGCCTGATCCCGTCTGATCTCGGAAGCTAAGCAGGGTTGGGCCTGGCTAGTACTTGGATGGGAGACCTCCTGGGAATACCAGGTGCTGTAGGCTTAACATGGGCGTGGGGCTAGCAACTCCACCCCATAAGGGAACCAATTGCTACTGAAACACCAACACCAGTTGGTGGCCCATACCCCCCCCCCCCCCGGCTGGGGGATGACGGGCAAAGAGAGAGATGTTTTATGTTACCCAGCGTATGTAGCATATCTCAGTAAAGGTAATGACCTACTGAATCTATTCCTCCTATTTGTATGCATGCATCATTTTTGTGTTCGAAGTTATGAATATTGGCTGTATACTTGCTTGATTTCTAAGTAGCCTTAGTAAAAACATTTGGTCAGCTTCTTGGGAAAGGAATATACAAGTTAAGTGCCCAGTCAAGAAGCACTTAAAAGACAGTAGAGCTTGGGAGGCTCCAATCCACATAAGTCTACCTGAGGATGTTCAAGGTAGCATGTGAGCAATGGCTGCTACCTGTAAACTCTGAGTCATGCATGGACATGTGATTTGCCCATGTGACTCCAAATCTCCATTTTCAAGCACCAATTAAATATCTCCCACTACTCCTGGCGGCTGCCCCAAGTCTAATCACAGATATAGCATATAGAGCCAATAGTTAGATCAATCATATCCCAAATATAGTGTAATGCATATGACAGAAGTAAACTTTATAATTAATTACTTCCACAGACTTAGGGAAGTATTTTTATTTTACCTTTTTCTTTGATCTCTCTGACTTCTTGGAAATGTTCTTCACTTTCTTATGAAGATGATATAAAACCTAAAAAAAAAAAAAAGATTTAGCAGTAGACACCAAATGCACAAATGCTATTACATGCTCTGTGTATTTGTAGATGGAATTGCAGCTTGTAGAAACATGTAAGAATGAAAAGAACTGATTTGCAAAGATGTTAGATTTCAACAAAAGCCTACTTCAATGCTTTGCTAAATACATGTTGAAATTTTCAACTCCAGATTTTAACCCTTAAGGTTTCTTCTAAACGCTTGTTTCCTGTGGAAAATTATGAAAAAAGCTAAGATTGGACAAGGAGTTGCTCATTATACATAAACCACCCAATCCAATGCTTGTTGAAGTTCATGGCAGTGTTTCCAGTGTTAAGATGTAACATGGTCAGTTCCCCACTGTCAGTTCTACATCCAGTCGGTATAGGGCACTTATCGCATGTTGATTAACTGGGTGTTCTGAAGTGGTAACTTCAATTTAAAGTTACTTATCTAGGTCTTGTCTATACTAGAAAGTTGGGTCCATTTCACTAGGTCAGTCAGGGATGTGAAAAATTCACACCCCTGAGGTGTGTCGTTAAGCCAATTTAAGTCCCCACATAGACAGTGCTCGATTGATGGAAGAATTCACCCACTGACCTAGCTATTGCCTCTTGGAGAGGTGGATTACCTACGAGGAGGGGAAAACCCCTCTCGGTGGTGTAGGTAGAGTCTACACTGAACTGCTACGGTGCCTGTAACATTTTACGTGTAGACATACCTGTAGGTTCTGACTTCAGAGAGATGCAGGACCATAAAAAAAACAAACCCACAACAAACCAACAAACTATTAAGAAGATAATTTCCATTCAGTGCTCTAACAGAATTAAAATTAACCTTTTAAAACACAATTACAGCAATGCTGTAACCAAGCAATTATTATATTCTGGCTATTGAAGCCAGGAGACTAACGTACCTAAATTAATTATTTATAAGAAAATACATCTATTAAATGTCATTCACATGCCATTTGCCGGTACACACACCATAAGCAACGAACTGGAAAGAAACCAGCATTAATTTAAGTTGCCATAGGGGAAGCTAAGCACTTTATGGAAAGATGTTTGTATATTAGGGATTTTTTTCTCATGCACCCACACGAACAGAGATTAGAGATTTCAGTATAAACACAGTAGAAGGGTTAAGTGCCTCTTTCGAATGTAAATCCCATTACTGAAATTTCAAGCATAAATCTTAAAAGATGATTTGTTATACTGGTAGAATATTTAGTTAATCTTAAAGGGACAGCAGCGTAAGTCACTTTTATTGGAAGCGTTACCTAATACTGTAGCTTAACCATCTGAGAAAAAGTCTCTTAACTGTGTTTCCCTTTTCTGTGGGTCTCGCCCAGCAACACGGAGGAACATTTACAAAAGTAGGAAACCGATTGCAAAACTCCAAGAATCGGCATGGGAGTTGGGGTGGCTGGTAAGGGATGAGTCTCCATCAATCCTGGAGAAGCTGTATGGGGGGGAGGGGATTGTTCCAGCCCCCTCACCCCTCAATCCTGGGGAGGGAGTTGGCAAATAAATATTTGAAGATCTGTTCTGCTACCCCAAATTTGCCCACTTCCCTCTTTTCACCCTGGTGTGGAATGGGTATCCTCAGCTTTAGGAAAGGAACAAGTAGTGGTGGGGGTTATTCCCATCCGTCAGGAATATGGGGTGGATGGATTGATCATGAGTCCTGGTGTAGGAAGTAAGGGAAACTGGCAATTTTGGAACCCTTTATAAGACTTCCACACACCTCCCCCTCCTCTCCTCCACCTACCTTGGCATAGCAGCAGGTAATGAGCACCAAGGGCAGCAGGTACCCCACCACCAGGATGGTCACCTTGTACGTCTGCTTGGCAGCTGAATCATCTGCCCACTGCTCCCAGCAGAAGGAGCTGTTGGGTGCCTGCTGGTGACCACTCATGAGGGCCTGGTGCTGGGCCACAGGGATGGCGATGAGCAGTGACAGCAGCCAGATGATGCCCACCCCCAGGGAGGCATTGCGTTTGCTGCGGATGCAGGGCGAGCGCTTGGCGTGCACCACGGCGATGTATCTGTCCACAGACATGGCCACCAGGGTGAAGATGCTGACGAGCATGGTGGCCATGGCCAGGTAGTGAACCCACTTGCAGAAGAAGGCCCCGAAGACCCACTCGGGCAGGGAGTAGATGGTGGCTTGGAAGGGGACGCAGAAGAGCAGGAATGAGAAATCCGCGATGCTCAGGTTGAGGATGAAGATGTTGGTGGCGCTGCGTGAAGGGCGCCCCCCGGATCGGACTCGCCCCAGCACCACTAACACCAGCGTGTTCCCCACCATGCCCAGCGTGAAGATCAGCCCGAAGAGCACGGGCACAATCACGACCTCCGGGCCACCCCCGGGCACTTGCTGCCAACACCCTGGGGAGCCTGTCCAGTTAGCCCCGACGCTGCACTCGGTGCTGTCAGCCCCAGAAGACGGTAGAGCCTGCTCCTCCTCCATGGAGCCAGGGTAGGTACAGGGGGGAGACCGGATCCACGGGGGGGCCTGCTAGGGGCCACTCCTGGTACCCACAGTGGCTGTCTGCAACTTCTTTGGTGCTCAGGGGCCCAGGTTCAAAGAGCTCCTGCCTGCCTCCCGGGGTGTCTCCGCCTGGCCTGACCTGGTCTGGTCTGGTCTGGTCTGGTCTTTCTCCAGGGGGTAAAGAGAACGGAGGTTCCTGCAGTTGCAGGGTTTGGGCTCCGGCGGGCTTCTTCTCTGGGGCTCTGCTCGGGTTCTCCGTCCCCGCTCCTGGTGGCTGTTGCCAGGGCAGGGGAGGCAGCCGCAGCAGGCGGTGAGGGTGATGGAGAGGGACCCGAGAATGGAGCCCCTGCCAGAGGGGCCGCGGATGCACGGGGAGCTCTGAGTGCAAACCGCGCTGCTCCGCTCCTCCTCCCCCTTCCACCCGCTCTTATCCCCAGGTCCGCTGCCGCCCCCCTCCCGTCCCCAGCTGCGCTCACAGCAACGGAGCGAAGCGGACAGGGGAGCTGTCCGGGACTGATTCCTCCAGAGGAGACGCCTCGATCTCCCCCCTCCACCGCGGCAGGCATGTCCGGGAGGCACAGCAGAGATGAGTTCTGATTTAAAGAGGCGGATCCAACAGCAGCGGCGCAGGGCAAGTCTGCATGGCCCCCCTAGGAGGCGAACAGGGGAGCACCTGTTGCAAGGACAGGGCGAGGTAAGAGCAGGATTTTATAGCCGTAAAACCTGGATTCTGCCAGCTATTCCCCCAGCCTTGACACTGTACTATCAAAAGGGAAGGGATTTGCCTGATATCCGTGCACTAAATATCTGGACCGTGCTACCTCCTGGCAGGAGTGCAGCAAACACCCCAGAAGGAGCAGTTGGCTTCTGACAGGTCTTGGGTGCTCCCAAAATTCTAACGTGTCACTAGAGCAGGGGTATAACTGCTCCTAGTGCAAACAGATTCAGACCTCAGTGCAAGAGGGTCACAAAAATCTGGAAGCCAGGAGCACCTTTTGTTTGCAGGGCCAAATTCTGATTCTCCATCTAGGCTTGCATCCGACGAAGTGGGTATTAGCCCACGAAAGCTTATGCTCCAATACTTTAGTTAGTCTTTAAGGTGCCACAGGACTCTTTGTTACCTCTGCTATTCCAGACTAACACGGCTACCTCTCTGATTCTTGACATCTAGGCAATGGAATTTGTAGTTATATTTTTTGCTCTGTCCAGTCGGATCCAGCTTTGCTTGCATCCCATGGCTAGTACATACAGGATCTCCTGCACAATGCAACACAAACGTGCCACAGGGCAGGCTCCTGCTGGAGTTAATGGCAACTTGGTTTCTCTGAGAGAGGGATGGGATCCCTTAGTTTCCGGGCATGTTAACTGTTGCAGTTAACTGCTTTGCTTTGCTGGCTTGTCTCTAATAAATTCGTGTGCTCATATTGGGAAACTTGGTGCCCCTTCACTGAAATGCTAGTGTCACCGTCCCTTTCTGGGTCAACCAGGAATTGAGTTCCCAATGGTATTTAATCGGGCTACTTGGAACCAGGGAAACTTGTTTCTTATCTTTAATACCAATGGGAAGAGTCCATGATTAGTATGAGTTTCCCTCAAAGGAGAATCTATGCCAGAGAAGCAGATATGGAGTTCTGCAAAATGCCACTGCACCAAAGGCTCAGCTAACAGTGGCAGCCCATTGCATAGTCCTGCTGTCTTCTGGGGCACACTGTTAGAATAGTATAGCAGGTTACAGGGCAGGGAGAAGTAGTTTATTCTCAAATGTATACATGGAGAGACAAACGTCTGAACCAGCTATGAGGCAGTTCAACTATGTGAATGAAACACCTCAAAAAGTGACTCTTTTATTTTGAGTGGTACAGTTTTTCCCATTTATTGATTTCTATAAGTGTATACAAAATCTTGAGCTTCAACATGAAGGACCCCATCCTACGCTGCTCTTCTGAGCAATCCGTATTGTGGCAGGGTGCTGGCCAGGGGGGCCTGACCCAGCCCTGCTGGCCCTTTAAGAGGAAGGAAAGCCTCTGCAAACCTCCCCTTGCAGAGAGGGCTAATCAGCCACCTGGGCTGCAGAGGGCTCAGCCTTATGGGTTGTACCTGGCAGCCTCTCCAGGGGGGATAAAAGCCTGCCAGGAAGGAAGCCCAGGGTGGTGGTGTGGAGGAGTGAGAGAGAGAGAGAAGGAGACAGAGGAAGGTACAGAGAGGTGTAGAGCTGAGGCTAGGAGCCGGTAGAGCTGACGGCTTCCAGAGACCAGCCAGACTGCGGGCTGGGGCTCAGCTACACTGTGAAGCTGTATTTTGGTGGTGGGGTTTGCACTGTTGAAGCCAGAAAAGAGTCTCCTGCCTGTGTCACATGGGGGTGAAGAGCGGATCTCTTACAGTAGAAGACTGTGCTCATTAGAAGTACTATTATAGAGTAAACAATTCCTCAGTTATAAAAGGTGGTTGATGCTAATACTAATACTTATTGTACAAGAGACATTTTAAGTGGGTACTAAAGCAATTGCTGTTTGTTTTAGGATGAAGGGTCAGCAGATTTAAACCTTGCACTCATTTCCTAGGAACTAGATACCTGATACAAGGGATGTTTTTAAAAGCAAGTAAATCAGACACGGAAAAGACCCCAAGTTACGTGTCCTGTAGTCTATCCCATTGGCTTGCTCCCTTTGTAATGTAAGGCTTTGTCCATTCTAATTTTAAATCATTCAAGAACTAGGCTTTCTGCTTCTCTTCGGAATAAAAGCAGATTTTGTTAGGATATTTTTCTGATAATTCCTCAGTTTTTTGTTTGATTTCATCCCATCGACCACAGTTACAGGAGTAATTGCACCCCATTCTGGGTTGAGTTCACATCCTTAGGTATTCCCTGAAGGCATAAGGCCCATCTTAATGAAATTTTGCAGTTTCCCACTTCTAGACTGGTCTGGGGACATCCACAGTTCTTACCCCGCAGGTCCAACTGAGTTTGGAAACCTGCGATTCTCCCCTCTGGGAGTTGGACCAGTGTGACACAGAGATCAGACAGCTGTCTTAAAACAAGAGACTTGTTTGTTTAGCAGTAGGAAAAAAGCTTTTGGAGAAAGATGCTTTAAAAATAAGAAAATGCTACACGTCTGTTACCTAAAGGTCTGTGTCCTGTGATCGTGTACTAGGGAGGCTGGATTTCTTCAGACACCCCCAGCAGGTGTGTAGCTCTGGTTCCCTCATACAACAATCTCCCTTCTCTTGAGAGAGCCCCTTTTAAGCCCCTACTATCATGGTTAGGTTCTTCTGTGCGCCCAGGCTTTTGACCATACCAGGTCAAAAACAGTTTTGCTGGGTGGCTGAAGATGATGGTGAAATCAAAGCTAATAGTTCTGGCATTGTCCCTTAACTATTCAGTGTTTGCTCTTTTGACCCATATTTTTTCTCCCTGCCTTCTTTCCTCTCTAAAATGAAACCAATATATTTATACAGTAAACATCCCAATAACCAGGCCAACTGTACAGTATTGGTAAGTTATAGGGCAGCTCCAAATCCATCACACTATCCTCAACTTCACTGTAAAGACTTTCAATCCCCTACTTCTTCCCCCCAAGGCAGGGGAGGTCTTTCCAGACTCCCCTATTTGCTACTAACTCCTCCAATGTCAAAACCCCCATGAAAGGGGCTGCATTCTGGCTGCTGTTTGCAGTGTGCAACGTGATTTATGGAGCCCACCAAACCAAGAACTATACTATGTATTCTTGAGCACTATCTACTGACACTGTCTACTCTCAGGCATACAGACAGTGCTTTTTACAGTCTCCTAAAATCACCCCCCTCCCCCAAGCATTCAGAAATGATACTTTCACTTTTCCTCCTAACTTGGGATCAGAACAAAATAAAGTATCAGAATATCATGTGAGACAAAAATTCCAGTTTCCATCCGGCTGTATTTGACACAAACTCATTCCTGTGGGAAAAACAACTGGAGCCTTAAATCAGAATCCAGGAAAGTGTGGCAAGGCACCCTCTCGGACTCACCGGGCTTAAGCCTTTTCTGCTCCGGTGAGGCAAGGGCTGTCCAGGAAAGCCGCCTAGGGAGCCCAAGGGCCGGCTTTCCCTTCCCCTAATCGCTCCTTTTCTGGTTGGGTTTTCCCCCTCTGTCTAGGGAAGCTGCCTCCCTTCTGGGAGAGGCTCCCGGTCCTGCTGCCCCCAACCTGTTGGCAGCCTCACTCCCTCTGTCTCTCTTCCCCCTTCCTAGCTGGGGAGGAGGGTTTAAAAAGGTCTCTGTCAGCCTTTTAATTGGGTTCAGCTGATCCAGTGGCAGCCTTGCTCAGCTGAACCCAATTAACCTGTAGTTACCTCTCTCACCATAAACCCGTCTGGCAGTAGCCTGCCCTGGGTTTATCACAAAAGCTAACACCCGATTACATAGGATGCTCATTGTATCCACTTTATTCTACAGTTGCGAAATGTGAGTATTGCCAGAGCATCTAGAGCAAAAGCTGCAGCCATTTGAAATGAGATATTCTGTGCATGGTGGGGCCCGATGGACTAACAAATGATGACATCGGTAGAAGGTTGAAAGCGCAGTGCATGACTACAGTCATTGAAGTGCTTCAGTGACTGTGGTTTGGCCATGTTGTCAGAATGACCAACTGTCTAAAGTTGTTCTTTATAGAAGAGTGCATGGAGAGAGAGAGGCTATAGACATCCAAAAAGACAGTGATAGCACACAATATATGTGACAATCAGGCTCCATATTCCCCAAGGGAGAATAGGAGGTTTAAAGCCCCCCTAAATCAGCTAAACCAGCTGATGACATACTACTTCCTTGTGTCTTTAGTAAGAAACTTTATCGTGTTTAAGCATGATGCGGAATCAAGATAGATGACATGGTGACTATGCCTGACTGGTCAGTTAGTGCAAAATGTCAAATTAGTGAGTTGTAGTTAAGCTAATTTTTGTAAGTGTCTCCCTTGATATCTCCCCTACCTTATGTTTGAGCAGCCTGATTATTACAAGCATCCAGAGATTATTGTATTACAATGGCATATAATGGCTCCAAAAGAGATCAAGACCCCATTGTGATGAATACTTTATAAACAGTGAGAAATTCTCTACCCTCAAGACCTTACAATTTAAATGGGGGATGGGGAAACTGAGGCACAGAGCTGAAGTGACTCACCCCAAGTCACAGTTATTCAGTAGCAGAATCAGGAGTAGAACCTAAGTGTCTTGGCTCTTGTTGGTTCCCTTACCACTATTATGGTGCCTCATTAAGGCTTGTGAGTTTCAGCACTTAGGACGTTAAAGTGCATTTGAAATAAAAGTTGTGAATCATAGTCATGTCTATAGAATCTGGAGCAAAGTGATCACAGGATACATTATTTTTCTTTATTGGAAAATATTAACAGCAGGATGACATGCGATGTCTGATTTGCCATGAGTAGCTAGAGGGTCTAATGATGTAAATTGTAGCTGTTTAATCTAAAATCCACTTAGTGCAATTAATATTGCATTAGTTGCCATTGCAAATAATTACTTTATTTTGCTCATTTATGCCATTATGCTTCAGAAATTCCAAAATAACAGAACATGTACTGGGTCAAAATGATAATCTGTTATGTTCTTTCCATTTGAAATGGCAAAGCAACAGGGAAATTTAACTTCCTAGGTGGGAGAATGAGAAGGTGAGAGATTGTGCAACTGTCCTCTGAGACTAGATCCAGAGCATGATGCTGCTGGGGGTTGGGGGTGAGAGCGGGGAGAGCCAGCTGCCGTTTTGTGCCTGGCAAGTTATTATGTGATAGTGAAGAACCAGACGGACTGTTTGCTTGAACACTTGATAACATACAGGTTTTTAAGAAACACTAGTTACTTCATAAAGTGTTAAAACTGGCTTTAAAGTGTCCACTGGACTTCATTGAAAAAGACTTTCTATCTTCTTAATTTTTTTTTGCTAAAAATGTAATTCGTGGGCTGAACAACAGTGGCTGATTAGATTAGATTAGATACTGATTTTTAGTCAAATATTTTCATTTCACTTGTAAAATCATGTCCCTGCTCTTGCCTAATTCCAAGTATCTGCGGCTGTTTCATGTTGATTGTTCGATGAAAGAACAGAGCTGGTGTTATTCGGAACTGAGCAGCAGTCTATAATGTACCATTCAGCTTAATTGTAGAAAAGACAGTAATGTGTTGCCATTCAGGCATCATGCGAGCTTCAGTGCTAAGTAAGGTCACTGAGACTTAAACACCAGACTGTGGGGAAATGAGAGCCAGCAGTGCCTTCAAATTAGCAAGACAGCCATTGCCTGAATACATTAAATTATGCCTGGAATTTATTGATGCATTAACTGAAGAAAATACTCTTCCCTCAATTACTGTATAAAAAAATCTCATTAGACTTCCAAATTTGGAAGTGACTAATTACCGCGCTCTGTAACAAGCCCATCATTTCAGCAGAATGCATGTTTTAATCTTGTAGGTCCTTCCTGAGCGTGCCCATTAATTCATGCAGGTACTGTTGTAGTCAAGGGCTTGCAGAATAAGAACCTAAAGCGGGAGCCAAATGTAAGTTTTGGCCCTAAACTCATAGATCCTGTAAGCCTTATTCATTAGCATTAGCATTCAGTTCAGGGGCTCTCATGTGAGTAGGACTAATAGTGTGTAGAGGTTGCAATGTCAGGTGTTAGGTCTTCATACCAATAACAAGTCATGAGCCAGTAAGTTAAACTTGGATGAACTAGGAGAAATGTAAGTTCTGAGTAACTATTTTATACAATTTTTAAAATGTGCCTAAGAACTAAAACTTTTCATGGGGGGGAGGGGGAAGGAGGGGAATTAATCTTTTCAATGAAATCTGATCAGAACTCTAATTTCTCAACTACTTCTTTGCACAACTATTACTCTTTGCTCTTCAGTCTTTCTGCAGTGGTGAATCCTCTTATTACTCACGTAAAGAGGCCTTAGAATGTCCATCCCTTGTCCTCTCTGCACACTGAATTTTCATGGGTTACAGGAGGTAATTGTACTGTAACTGTCTTAGAGATCTGACAGGCTGGCCAGACTTTCAAGCCTTGTGAAGAACCACCTTTTAGGCTGGTGCCTCCTTGTCCGTACTTCTACAAGAAGAATCATTAATAGCAGTGTGAAGGTTCTGCTGCCTCCCAGTCTAATAATGTACATAAACTAAAGAACCATGATTTAACTATGCTGGTCATGTGTATACTCTTATTTGCATAAACACAAATTGATCATGGAAATGAGTCTTTCTCTAAATTCTGCTAAAGTGGTTGACTGTGACCCTCTGGAATTAATTAATTCTATCAATTGACTGCTGGTTACTTAAAGTACCAATCAGCTACAAGCAGTTAATTTTGAAGACTAAATCTTCTGATTTGAAACTTCTAATTTAAAACACATAAAACTGGTTTATTGTCTCAGGGGAAAATCAATAATTAGTCAAGGCAAAATGCAGATCTTATTTGCATAAATTTCTCTTTTCAAGGAGATTAATCATATTGTAAAATCTATTCCCTGCTTTGCCTATTTCACCACTAATTGGTTCAAAATTCTGGTCACATAGAATCATAGGACTGGAAGGGACCTAGTCCAGTCCCCTGAACTCATGGCAGGGCTAAGTATTATCTTCTAGAGACCATCCCTGCCAGGTGGTTGTCTAACCCAAGAGAGGGCAACCAACTGCCCGTGGGCTGAATCGGGCCTATCAGGGCTTTAATCCAGCCCATGACAGGCTCCCTGCTTGCCCTGGCCTCACGCCACTCCCAGAAGTGTCCCTCATCACATCCATGTGGCTCCTGGGGGTGGGGGTGCAGAGGGCTCCCTGTGCTGCCCTCACCTGCAACAAATTATGATCAATGTAGTCTAGGATCGCATGGAAATAAAATTGGAACAAAACAAATGAGAGAAGATTGTTTGGCACATACAGTCTTGCCAGCCAAATACATAAGGCTATCTAAAATGACCCAGGTAAGATACAAAAAAAGGAAACAAATGGCTAAGCTAAGGAGTCTTTCTGTCACCTTTTGTTCATTCAGTAATACATGGTGAATATCTCTCTGACTCATGGCTACTGTTCAGGACAATGTTGTTTCCATCCATCTGTAGCAATTCCAAAATAACTTGAATGGGTAGTGGTGTCAAAGTGTGGATTTGTTCAGGAGAAGCAATCTTCTGAGCCCCGGTCTACATTAATGCTCTAAATCGATCTAAGTTACGCTATTTCAGTTACGTGGATACCATAACCGAAGTTGACGTAGCTTAGGTTGACTTACCATGGTGTCTACATTGCACTGTGTTGATGGGAGATGCTTTCCTGCTGACTTACCTTATGCTTCTTGGGGAACTGGAGTACCAGAGTCAAAGGGAGAATGCTCTGCCATTGACTGAGCAGGTCTTCACCAGACCTGCTAAATCGACACTGCTGCATCGATTGACACTGCTGCAATCTACCAGTAAGAGTAGACGTGTCATGAGTATGGACAAGCTGGCATTTATCCAGTGTTTGAAGGGTCTGCTCCCTGCCAGTATAACAATGATAACAGGCAAATTGAAATCATGTCTTAACTGTTTTATTTTGGTGTCCTTGCATCTAAGGGTATATGGGGTGTATGTGAGAGGTAGTAACTTTGAGTGATTTGAGCTGCTGCACTCCTTGAGTGGTTCTGGCCCTCACTGTACACCCAGCTCTCACCTGTGGCTCCAAGTAGCTGTAAGTATGCAACAACGGGCCACAACTAGCAAGCTGCCTCAGCAGGCGGGCTAACCCAGGGGAGGGTAACTGGAAGTGTGGAAACTAGCGGTGACTTAGGACTTGTCCTCCCAAGCATACGAAGACCGCTCTGGTAGCCAAGATGAAAGACACCATGTATTGGTTCAGTCATTAGGAAATCCTAACAAAATCCTGAAATCCCACAACATAGCCCTCCCACCAGAAAAAAAACTTTATAATGCTTTTGTGCTCACATCTCTCCTTTGTGACTGTGAGGACTGTGCCAACTGAGCACCATAAAAATATGGCATTTCAAACAGCTAGAGGCCTTCCATATGCGGTCTCTGTGTGCTATTATGGGGATACACTAGAAGGACAAAATTACCAACCTGGAGGTTCTCCAAAAGTCAAATGCCATAAGCGTCAAGGCCATGCTGATACAAGCCCAACTACTCTGGGTTGGATATATCATTGGGATGCCTGAATATCGACTCATCTGAAAATTTTTCTATGAATAATTGGCACAAGGACACCAGAATCAAGACCACCCCAGGAGTGCTACAAGGACAGCATCAAGAACAGCATATACTTTGGTGCAATTAAACCAGATGGTCTTGGGATGACTGTGATAAATAGGGCGGCAAGGTAACACACAGAACTCAGAGCTTTTCAAGTCTTCAAAGAGGACACAAATAATCGATTGTTAACTGCAAGGGAAAAGCAGTCATACTACTGCAATAGCTACCAAGATGCTCACCAATGACTTTGTCTGCCTGATCTGCTCACGAGCATGTGTGTCATGCTTTGGATTTCAGAGTCACTCCAGAATCTATAAAAAGAGAGCATGAAAACATCATTATTGAACCGACGGACTACATACACATATCTTGTATCCAAAATATTTGTCAATATATATACCAGCTATGTGGGTATTATTATTATTTATTATTGACTTGATTCATCACAAGATGGAAGCGAATGTTTGCTTAGATTTTTCAGGAACTATGTTGTGTTGTGGAAGGTGGAGGCTAACTTAAGACTGGAGATGTGATAATCCTTTTGCTAGATTTGTTAGAGGCCCAGGTACTGTGCTGGTGTGAGCAGCATAAATGCCCAGATAAATAGAAATAGTGATGCTATTAAAGTTTTATTTGACGTGCTGAGATTTTCCCTTCACTTGTGATTCTGATTTCTGCACCAACTTTCTGATGTGGCCTGTCCTGCATGTTTCACTCTGGTCAGTGCAGGTGCCTTTGTGCTTTAAGTAGAGGATCAGACTTAGTATCGACTCCAGAGCAGGGCTTTTTCAGATAGCTTAGGTAGGGACGAATGCCACAGCGGGTCCATAACATCCGCTTTATTTGAGACAGCCATGGCAAAAGATCGCAAGTTTTTGTGGTAATGTGTCAGGTGTATTTTTTGCTATTCACATAGTTAGTGTGAGCAAAAAAATCTTTCCCGCCTGTATTGTGGGCTCCCATTCCTGGATTAATTTGGAAGTCCTGAAACTAAGTGCGTATATTGAGTTAGGCCATAGTACTAATGTTAATATTTGGTACCGAAGAGCATCTGCTATCCCATTCCTCTGTTAAAACTTCCCTTTCTTGCAACAGGGTATATCCTGGCAACTGCCTTTGAAACATAATAAAATTCTGTACTAACTCTACTAAATAAGCGACAGGTTTTACCATGTAACTAATCTTTTTATTCAGCTTTTCCAGACAATATCACAACCTACCACTTAAGGCAAAAAGATACAGATATGACTGGTCACCCTGTGCTTTAATGGTTTCTGCACTGAAAAGTTACCATGGTGACTATCTCTGCTACATTTAAGAAGGACCTTTGCTTACAATGGACCAACTGCAATTTTCTATCCATTTTCCTATTCATGTTACTGGTGAGTAAAGGAACCTGTTTCTAAACTTTACTAGATAATGCACAGATGATGATGTACCTCAGAAGTAATGCAGACACTGCATAGCGGTGAATTTGTTGACCCCCAAAAGACGGCCCCTTTCCCCATACACAAACACACATAATCATAAATTAAACTCTTTTAAAGTCTGAAATCTGTAACACAATCTTAACAATGCCGTTGTGAAAAACTCCCACGTAATGCACATTAACCCTTTTTTATACATAATTCCCATTATAAGAGCACAGGTCTGTTTCATGTAATATTTAGAACAGTATCTATCCAAGCTGCCTGACTTTTCACTGTGAGTTTATCTGAATTTTACCCTGAATTGGATGAATAATTTTGAGTTTATGCCAAATTTTTACTTTATTTGTTGCAGGCTATAAGTTGTGGTGTGACTAGTCACACCATTTCAGCTCCCTGATTCAGTCAATGAAGCTTTACAAAGAGGAGAATAACAAATGACTTTCTGCACAAATACCCTTGTTTGCATAAAGGTATTGGAATCAGTGTAAAGAAAAGCTATTTCCCGAACACCTGTGTGAAAAACTTGTGTGAATAGCTAATCAAATGGCACCAACATGAAATCAATTAATAATATGGAAATTGAATGACAGTTCATGAACCGTTTTGAAATAGTGAAATAATCCAGTAAGAATCAAAGCCCTAAATTTTAGCATTAACAGTGCTATATATCTTCAAAACAAGGTACAAGTAGTAGCTAGTTAAGACACTCATTAACTATTACAAATCATTAAAGGAGTTGAGCTTTTGTGTATACTGTAACTTTGAGTACAGTAAAACATGCTAACTGAAATCTTGAACTTTGCAAATATATTTGTAATGTTGTTCAGTTCCATCATTTTTGGGTCCTCAGCTAGACCTGTGCAAAAGGAAACAGATTGTATTCACTGGGATTTGTGTGAATCTTTCAATTTTGATTCACTTGAGTTGCAGAGAGGCCTCTGGGTTGTTGGAAATAAAGTATTGATTGGCTTCCTTGCCTGTTCTTGAGGAGGTGAGTGTTTTCTGTCACCATACTTCATCTTATTATCTAGTTCAGGGGTAAGCAACCTATGGCATGGGTGCCGAAGGCAGCACGCAAGCTGATTTTCATTGGCACTCACTCTCCCAGGTCCTGGCCACTGATTTGGGGGGCGGGGTCTGCATTTTAATTTAATTTTAAATGAAGTTTCTTAAACATTTTTAAAACCTTATTTACTTTACATACAATAATAGTTTAGTTATACATTATAGACTTATAGAAAGAGACCGTCTAAAAACATGTATTACTGGCACGCGAAACCTTAAATTAGAGTGAATAAATGAAGACTCGGCACACCACTTCTGGAAGGTTGCCAACCCCTGATCTAGTTCTTGGTTTTAGGGCTTATGGCTATGTTCCTCAGGTTTCACTTAACTAAAATGAAGCAGTTTTCTTAAAGCAGTGATCTGCATGCATAGCGAATGTGCTGGATGTCTCTGCATAGGTGGAGAATGAATTTTCATAAGGCAAATTATTTAGGTTTGTATTTTTTCCATTACTGTTTTTATTACTCAGCTTTCAGTGTGAATCAGGTTTCAGATTTAGTCATATGTGCTGTGAAACAGCATATGGTAATGAGTTTTGAAACACCATTGCAGCTGTTATAAGTAAATGCTCTAATCCTAATGCTTTTCACTATGATATTCTTATGTCAGCAGGACCATGCCCATTCCTTACATCACTCAGGCTGGACTTAGGTAAGGGCATGAAGTACTCAGAGTATCAGAGAGAGAAAATAGAACACTGTAGCAAAGGTGTTCATGAAACGTGTGTTCTAAGTACTCAGTTTGAACCACTCCATAGAACATTGATTCTCCACCAGGGACACACATAACCCTGGGGGTACGCAGAGGTATTCCACAGGGTACATCAACTCATTTAAATACTTGTCTGTTTTTACAACAGTCTACAAAATAAGTACTAGTGATGCCAGTACAAAATAAAATTTCATATAGACAATGACTTGTTTATACTGCTCTATAGTCCATACACTGAAATGTAAGTACCACATTTATGTTCCAGTTGATTTATTTTATAATTGTATGGAAAAATGAGGAAGTAAGCAATTTTTTAGTAGCAGCAGGCTGTGACACTTTTTGTATTTTTAGGTCTGATTTTTGTAAAAAAGTAGTTTGTAAGTGAGGTGAAATTTAGGGTATGCAAGACAAATCAGACTCCTGAAAGGGGTACAGTCATCTGGAAAGGTTGAAAGCCACTCCCATAGAAGGTATTCTGTGGGCTAAGCAGACTCTCATCTTGATGGGGACTAATAGAGGTGCTCCTTTGTCACAGCATAGCTGCACACAAAGGAAGCTCACATCCGTCCAAACTAATCCACACAGTCAAGAGTTAGTGACTAAAGGGTTTCCTAGGAGAAGAGGACAGGGCCCACACAGGAAAGAACATGTTCTAATAAGAGAGTGATCAAGGGGGGCAGAAAATGGAACTGTTTCTTGGCAACAAGATTAATTTGATGTATTAGCTGGAGTTTCTGCAACTGGAATTGACTGAAACTGCACTGTTCAAGGTAACCCAAACTTCTGTACATCTTGTAAATCACCTTAGAAAATCCCATTACTAATTTCTCTTTAATTGAAAACTGATGAACTGCAAGGTCTCCAAATCCTATATTGCCTCTTTCCGTTAACTCTTGAAAATATTATCCGCAGAACAATTTATTCCAAGTGCTTTTTGCAGCTTCAGAAAGAAAAAAAAACTAGTTAGCCAAGCATTAAATAAAGTTTCTAATCATCCCATAATAAAAACGTTAACAACTAAGGTTAACTATGTTGGAGCAAAGGCCATTGTCTTCATCTCAGGTCATTGACTAGTAAACCAATAACAGCTGCAGGCTGTTGCGTTTCCCATGCTAAATTATTGCACAGAATAATGAATACTAAGAAGGAACTATTAGTATTCATCTCCACTGTCTACCAATTAAGGCTCATAAGGTTTAGTGCACTCTGTATTAGATCATTCTGACATCTTCATCTTTGATGTGGCACCGCTGAAATCTATAGTTAGGAATGAATGCAGACCTATAATGGGAGTTCTAGTACATAATGTGAATGATGTGTACCTAACAATGAAGATTTATATTTTGCTCACTTATTTTACATAGACAAGTGTGGCTTTTTGAGTTAATATATCAGCCAGTATATTTTCAAACATTAATGTGCACAACATACCTATAAAGTACCCATTCCCTCCCTCCAGCCACATGAGGCAATCAATGTGATTTCATTAGACTACAACTTTATTCACTCTAAATACCCGGGAGTGTCTGGCAATAAACTGTACAGTGTCATTGTCATTTGCACATGGTCCCCAACCAGATCCCAGCCATCCTGTTGCTGCAAACCTGCCATCTTGTATGACATGAAAGGGGGCTATAAAAGGAGGCTAGTTGGCTCCTGGCTATACCTCTCATAGGAGTCCTGAAGCTTCCCCCTTTGTTCACGCCCTTGAAGAATGTTTCCTTTTAAATCCTGTTCCAGTTGATTTTATCTGATAACCATATTCCTTCTGTTGAGTCTGAACTATTGATTAAGCTTAATCTTATCCCAGACTTGATGTCTGTCTGAACTTTTAATCAAAGCTCTGACCTGCAAACTACTCATGACACCCCCCCCCCTTAAGTAGCCATCTCCCCTTATCTTTTGGAATTTACATTTTAACCTGATTTATCCTGTAGAATCTTGATTGATTATGACCATTATGATCTGTAAATCACTTTGTTTACTTCTGTGTATAAATATTGATGCTCACCCCTAGTAAATTTGCCACACTACTCTGAAGCTTTTTTGAGCTAAGGATAGTGTGAGCCCATTGATCAATGAATTGAAGTCTGTGTAAGTGGTCTCTGACAGTTTGTGGGCCCAAACCAACTCCGCACGAATCTCGGGTGCTGGAGAGGTGAGTAGGGACTTGCTTTTTACCTAACAAAATGGGGGCTCGTCTTGGGATATTCCTTCTGGTGCGGTGCCTCTGTCCAGTGGTCAGATCACTCATATACGAATTGGCAGGCGCCACGGGAGATTTCTCCCAGCCAATTCAATATTGAGGGGTCGTGTACTGGACAGCAGGGTAAACGCCAGTTGGAGGGCTCCTGTCAGACACCATGGGTCAAGGGACTAGTGTCCCTTTTCAGAACTTTTTTGAGCATTAGAAATAAGTTGTGTTATGAAGAAAGACTCCCAGTACAGACAGGAATGTCTAAGAAGTTGTACACGCTGTGTGTAAGGAATTGGACTGGGAATACCGCGGTATGGGCCAACCTGGAGAAAAGGTTGCCTTTGTATGGTTCTTTCAAGCAGGCTGCTTTAAAGAGAAGTAGAGGGCCAGATCGAAAAAACCATCCGGGACAGTTAAGTTACTGATTTTGTTTGAACTCTGCAGCAGAGCTGTAGAAATCTTTAAAGATTATGACAGTCAGGTATTCTCCCGAGAGTGAACCCCCTCCATGTTATTTCGATAAAGGGTGTAAACCATGGCGTGTTTTGACCTGCCAGTTGGTCCCCACTGCACCTGCCCCTACTCCTCCGCAGGGGGACTCTCCAGGGAGCAGAGGGGAATCTGCAGGACTCAGGATCTGAATCTATGCAGAGGGTAAGGAGGAAAATGGTACGGGGAAAAACCTCGGAAGGAATAACCACTTGGCAATAGGCCAAAAAGAAAATCCCAAGCTGTGTGTCTAGGGTAGGAAAGTGTGTGTCTGTATCTTCCTTGTCTGTCTTTTTTTGTCTGTTTTTCGGCTTGTAATAGTTAAATGCAGTAGTGTCAGAGTTAGTAATAGATTTAGATAGTTCTGAGTTTGTAACTGCAGGGGGAAAAGAATAGCTCTAACCCTTTGTCCAGTGAGTTTGTAAGTTTGCCTAGGAAGAGATTTTGTAGAGATCTGTCTGATGGGCCAAAGATAATCATGAATGTGAATAAATCCTAGTGAGAATTTGTTGTTGCTCAGAAGCTGTTCTTTAGAAGCCCTAGAGTGAAGAGAACAAAGACAGAATTTCTGTGGGTAGTGAAGTGTTGCCTAGAAAAGTTCCTAAAGGAAAACAGGTAAACAGTTTAATGCAGTTAAAGTGTAAAAGTGATTTGATCAAAAAGGTTTCAGCTCTTAACAGCTTGAAATTGTCTGTAGTAAATAGAGTCTATAGTTTTTTGAATGCCCCTGGAGATGCCCAGATAGTTACACCGGGAACGAATGCATCCCTGCACCACCAGCTCGTTAGAGAGACAAAGTTGTTCAAAAAAAAAAAAAAGCTAATTCTGTAAGTAAACAAAGTCTGTGTTGAAAAGAAATGGTACAAATCTCACCTCTAGAGTCTAGACACTTTAAATGTGATTTGTAGTCTCTTACAGAACCTAACATCTGATCCCCTGTGAAAGCAGAAGTAAGTAAAGAAAAAACAATGGAACTTTAAAACTAGCTTGTTAGTAAAAATAAATGGTATCCCTTTTAAAACTAGCCCCTGGACTTACTTCTCTGTCTGTGAAAATGCAAATTACTTATCTGTTAAGCAAGACAGTGGGATTTGACCCTTCAGGGCAAAGAAATTTAATTTTGTAAAATAAAACCTCAAAGTAACCCTAATAAACCGAAATTCTAATAGTGTTGACCCAAAAACATAAAAAAATAGCAAAGAAAAATAATTTTAGTGAAAATAAAAAAATGTTTTAATGTCTTTAAAATGTCTGTAACTAAATCCTTATAATAAGTAATCCAAGCACAGAGATTAGTTTGCAAGTATGCAGCTATGCATGGTTTAGCTAAATTTGTTTGTAATGCTAATGGTGTTTCAGATCAGTGTGTGTTACAAAAAAAAAAAGTTAACAGTAAAAGATTCTGGTAAAGATAATTGTGCCCTTTTAAGTTGTAACTAGCTTTAAATCCAAAAAAGCAAGCCAGAAAACATCTGTGCTCATGCAAATTACCTAACTGATAAAAAGTAACTGAAACCTGGTTTGCCTAAAAAACCAAAAGAAAATAATAACTGATTCCCTTAAAGTAGAGATATAAAAGGTTCAAAGAAAGCTGATGCCAGCTAACAAACTATGCACTTACTGGCACAATAAGAATTGTATTTTATGTTCTATGTTTGTCTTAAAATGTTTTGTCAATGTGGCCAAAACTGTGTTTGTGATAAATTGTACATAAGGCAATATACTGCAGAATTGAAATATAGATATTTGTTTATTCAATTTGTAATATAAAATT
Source organism: Sternotherus odoratus (assembly GCA_032164245.1). NCBI lineage: Eukaryota > Metazoa > Chordata > Testudines > Kinosternidae > Sternotherus > Sternotherus odoratus. The sequence goes on along the minus strand of JAVMKO010000014.1, from coordinate 26,660,564 downwards.
GTTTTTACAATGTTAAAGTTTAAATATACTTGTTATAATTTCACTAGCTAAGAACAGTGTGAACAATAATTTTCAATTGAAATTAAATACCAATAGACTTTGGAAGCATTAACATGACAAGTTAACTCACTCCTCAAATTGCACATGGAATTCTTCTGGCTACCCCCAGATTTCTAGCCAGAGGGCGAGGGAGGGAAAAAGCTATTAGACACCAGAGATACCAAGTGGCCTCAACAGTTAGTATGCTTGTCCTGTTCTGTTACTCCAAAGCTCTGTAATTCAGTTATTTTTATTATAAAAGTGTATGTAAAGCTAAAGTACTGTATAAAAACAATGTAAGATAAAGAAAAGTGTGTGTGTGTGTGTAAAGAAGAGGGAGAGTTAAAATGCTCACTCAGTTGTAAAGTTTGTAACACTGCCAAGTATTAATGAAATGTGTTAGGTTTTTTGTTGTTACTCACAGGTAAAGAATACATTACCTAAAGATCCTAAACAGCCTTGCTACATCTTGGGACTGATGTAAAAAGATTTGCCTGTCATATCAGCAATTCAATCAAAAGAAGTCACAAAGTCCATCCAGAACCTGGCCCTGAACTGTCTTTCTTTTTAAGAAGCCTCAAATTAACTTTTCTGAACTGCCATCCTGTGTATAGCATTTCATACCAAAAGAGCAAATGCTTAAACTGTGGACAAATATCTCTTAAATGATTTTATCTCTAAGTATAGGTACCCAAGATGACAGACTTAAACCATGAGTCTCATTTTACAGAAACAGCTTTTCAGCAAGTTATGAGTGCCTTGAAAGTTCAGTAGAAGTGCCACACACCTTGGCACCTGCAATCTAATAGCCACGTTAAAAGGACAAATATGCAAAGACACTGGTCTTAACTGGATAAATGCATTACTCCTTGTGCTGCATAATCTCCATGACACTCCTAGAGGACAAATTAAGTTATCACCTTTTGAACTACTTTTTAGCAGGCCTTCCTCAGTTTACCTAGTCAAATATTCCATGACTGCTGATTTGGTGCTTGAAAAAGCAGGACTAACTTCTTTTGTTTTACAGCTCCAGAGACAGACTAACTCTCTCCACAGATATGAGACTGCTTTTAAATGTAAAAGCACACCGATAGAACCTGGTTCTTAAGTCTTTGTTAAAGCCTACAAAGAAGTTCTGCTCCAGCCCCTGTGGAAAGGACCATACCGAGTGCCTTGGCCACCCCAACCATCATCAAGGTGGCAGAAAAGGAAGCCTGAATTCACCACGCCTGATGCAAGCATGCCCTTTTCCCAGATGACAACGAAGCAGCTGAGGCCTCCACCCTCGACGGACCAGGATGAGAATTAGACGACAGCGGGGCAAACCCAAGCCCTAGCAACTGGAGAGGGGACGAGGAAGAACCCTGAAGAAAAGTGGCTAGCGAAGACCGTGCCGGGTCTCAGCCTGAAGATAAAATTCAAAAGGACTTAATAATGTTTATCAAATTGAAGTATTAATCAATTTTAAGTTATTAATCTTGTTTTAGATTAAGCAAGATTTATTTCATGAGTATAATGTTTTTTTATTAGATATTTCCAGAAAGTCAAAACCTGTATTTTGAAAAATAGAAGTGATAAATGTGTACTCAGTTCTTAGTAGACGCAAGATAGAAACTCCTCTGTGTACCTATCCCTCTGATTACTGTTAACATAACTTGAATGCTACCAAAATAGAGATCTGGTCCAGCATAATCTAACATAGGACCAAACAAGAATAAGAAAACAAACAAGTATTTCATAGTAGCTAACAAAGAGTAGATGCAAAATCTACTTCAAATATCAGTGCCTCTGCATAACGCTGACTCGTGTAGAGTCTTTTTAATAGAAGTCACTTAGCATTTTTTGTGACAAATAACTCCTAGTTAGATAAAAATAGAGCTTCCACCACTAAATTAGCACTTTTAGAACATATTAAGTATGTAAAGCTACAGTCTATCATGAATTGCCCTAGAACTAAACGGGTTCATGTTACGTAGCTTAACTGAAATCACCTACTCAAATTTGCTCCCAAAGTTCAGAATGTTTGTTTAAAAGACAAACCAAGCAGTTAATCTCAGTGAGAGTCTATCCTGAAACAAGTAGGCAAGTCAAAATGGCCTGAAATGTAATGTTAGCTGCCCAAAGAATAATATATGCTCTCATGAATGAGAAATGCTATGTCTTTGAAAATAATATCTACCTCAACACCCCAATACTGGGTGTGCCTAAACTGAACAGTACCTATAAATTAGTGCATAATTTAAAAGCTGAAAGTAATTTGCTTTTAAAATATAAAAGAAATTATCTTTAAAGAGGAGGGAATTGTGAAGAAATTATCTTTAAAGAGGAGGGAATTGTTAAGAATGTTTTTCTAACTTAAAAGCAACTGTATTATGAATGTTGTGTAGTATGATTTTAAATACAACATGTGTTTTAATGGCACCGCCTTTAGTAAAACTCTTAGTGAGTATTGTTGGGGCCATAGTAATCCTTATAATACTGTGTTGTTGTATTCAGTGTGTCCCCTCCCTCATAGACTCATGTAAGTCAGCTTGTTTTTTTAGGCCCTACTCTTTTCGAATTGGCACAAGCTGAAGTTGCCAAGCTGCCCTTAGCTCCTTAAACTAAAATGTAGCTTTTTGATAAATAAGTTATATCAAAGCTACAAATGGGGGAATGTTGAGTCTGAACTATTGATTAAGCTTAATCTTATCCCAGACTTGATGTCTGTCTGAACTTTTAATCAAAGCTCTGACCTGCAAACTACTCATGACACCCCCCCCCTTAAGTAGCCATCTCCCCTTATCTTTTGGAATTTACATTTTAACCTGATTTATCCTGTAGAATTTTGATTGATTATGCATGACCATTATGATCTGTAAATCACTTTGTTTACTTCTGTGTATAAATATTGATGCTCACCCCTAGTAAATTTGCCACACTACTCTGAAGCTTTTTTGAGCTAAGGATAGTGTGAGCCCATTGATCAATGAATTGAAGTCTGTGTAAGTGGTCTCTGACAGTTTGTGGGCCCAAACCAACTCCGCACGAATCTCGGGTGCTGGAGAGGTGAGTAGGGACTTGCTTTTTACCTAACACTTCCATACTGAGGACCTGCACTGGACAGCCGCCACATGTTTTAGGTGCTAAGTTGCAACATTATAACCTAACTCCTCTTCTCCACCCTGCCAGGTCTGAAACCTGCTGTGGGGAAGGTGAAGAAAACCCCAACCTGCCTTGTCCAATCTGGTGGTGAGGGAAAAATTCCTTCCCAGCCCTCCAAGGAAAGAGGATGAGTAGTGTAATGCCTGCATCAAGTCAGGAGGAAACCCGGCCCTTGTGCAAATTACATGGGTGAGTGGGTGCTGCCAGTCAGTCTCCCGATTAAAAATTAAAAAGAAAAAGGCTTATCCAGGGTATAATTCTCCCCACACCCATTTTGGTCAGGAGTAAGGGAAGTGACCTCCCTCTAGCCTAGGGTGACCAGATTTTATAGGGACAGTCCCGATTTTGAAGGCCTTTTCTTGTATAGGCTCCTATTACCCCCAACCCCCTGTCCTGATTTTTTTTACACTTGCTTCTGGTCACCCTAGGCCTGGCTGAACTGCTTTCTTGTTCTGTCCCTGTAAACTTTTCTCTTCTTCCCCCTCTACTGCCTGTTGTAGGTGAGGGGAGTTCTTTTCTTCCAGCCAGTTGGAGAAGGACCCATCACTTGGAACTGTGGTGAGCACATTTCACTGCATGGTTTGTATATACAGGAAGACAAAGGTTAAATGACTCATCTTGGGTCAGAATTGGTGTCAGAGCGAAGGTAAGAACTGAATTCCTATGTCCCATTCCATGCTCATTCCACTGCACCCTCACTTCTGTAGAATGACACAAGAAAAATAATTTTCTAATCTGAGTCATGATTCTGCAAGTCACATTACCACAGATATTGTAGGCAAATTATGATTCTCCAGTTATCATACTGGTATAGTATCTTCAGATTGCTAATCTGACATCAGCCACTGTCTGTGGATAATTTATGAATAGAAGAAATTGAGATTTTTTTGGTCAATAATTGGAATAGCTGTGAAAACAAATTTTAGCAACTGGCTTCTTCATGAATCAGTATTTATGCCACGTGATTACCTAAATTGCCTGGGATTTCTGTTTGGTGAATGAATTATCCTTAAACTTCAGAAAGAGGAGTTTCTGTTTGTGAATCTGACTATTTCTACCTGTGGATATCTATTGTGTGTTTGATCAGGTACCATTTTATTCGAAGAGTGAAGGGCTATGCATTCACTACAATGAAGACCAGTGTGACATTATCGGATAAAATATGATCATATAGATCATTGTTGCTACCATTGTTATAGAATTGCAACAAATCTTATAAAAAGTATGTCAAGTAAGGTGTCTATGGAAAGGTTAAGATTTGCTGGATATGATTATGCTATTTGTATGCATGTGGTCATTTTTGTACGTGAAGTTCTGAGTATTGGCTCTATGCATGTATTTCAAATATGTTTGCTCCTGTGGTAAAGCTCTGAAGAGACTATTCAAGTTCAGTGGCCCATCAGGTAACACTTAACTCACAATGGACCATGGAAGACGTCCATCCATGCATAATGTACTTTCATTTGAAGGAGTAGAGCAGGGGTTGGCAATCTTTCAGAAGTGGAGTGCCCAGTCTTTATTTATTCACTCTAATTTAAGGTTTTGTGTGCTAGAAACACATTTTAATGTTTTTAGAAGGTCTCTTTCTATAAGTCTATAATATATAACTAAACCTTTGTTGTATGTAAAGTAAATAAGGTTTTAAAAATGTTTAAGAAGCATCATTTAAAATTAAATTAAAATGCAGAGCCCCCCCAGACCGGTGGCCAGGACCCAGGCCGTGTAAGTGCTACTGAAAATCAGCTTGCATGCCGCTTTTGACACATGTGGCATAGATTGCCTACCCCTGAACTAGAGTATGGATAGTAGCTTCTGCTGTGACTAAGTGAAATCATACATTGGCAGGTGACTTGCCCATCATGAATACCATTTTGCTACCTGTAATTTTCCACAATCAGAACAATGTGTTTCCCTTCGCTCAAGAGAAATTATAAAAGAAGCATCTCAATTTTGCCTCTTTCTTGCTCAAACGTCTGGACTATGAACTTACGCTATTGGACATTCTGACATATAGAACATTCTGACTGAGGACCCAACCAAAGACTTAACAAGCCAGCAGTTTACTCCATTACTGCTATAATCCTGATCCTGATGTGCCTTTATTGTATTTGATTCTTTTAGCCAATTTGAACTCTCACATTTCTTTTTATAAATAAACCTTTAAATTTTAGATACTAAAGGATTGGCAACAGTGTGATTATGGGGTAAGATCTGAGTTGTATATTGATCTGGGTGTGCAGCTTGCCCTTTGGGATCAGAAGAACCTTTTATTTGATTAAATTGGTTTTAAAGAACCAGTCATCTTTAAATCTAGTGTTTTTGGTGGCGATATAGGGACTGGAATACCTAAGGAACCTGCTTTTCTGACTTCTTGTTAGCCAGTGTGGTGAAACAGAAGTTTACTTTTGTTACTGGTTTGGTGTATCTTATGGGAGAATAAACATCAGTTTTGGGGTCTGTTTGCCCTATTTCTCAGCAGTTTGTCCTGAATTTGGTATTCTCAGTTGTGACCCATGAAGCATGGTGACAACCAGTCAAAAATGATATCCGGAAAATAAAAGGATAGATATGGTCCACTTTTGAGTAGTAGGGACTTAAGGGATAGACACCTGAAAACCCCAAAGTGTTTTACCACTATTAAATTAAGTACAAGCCTAGTATTTCATAGCAATCACCTTTATCTATTAAGAATTGTGCAATCATGACTTAGTTAAGTCTCATGTTGTAATAATTGTTTCATTTTCACACACTGGATGATTGGTATCAACAGTATTCTGATTACTCTGCCGACTTTTTTGCACCTACATAATCAGAGCTGATTTCCTGTTGTGCACACAACTTATTTGCCAGTACTGTCCATTAGCATAATTTCATAGCTTGCTGGAGCTAAACGCTTAATGGAAATGAATATGTTTACCCCCCACAAGCAGCTGTTTTTCTGCATATTAAACACCATTGTGGTTGTTGAGCAGCCTTTTCAACTTGCCACATAAGAACTGAAAGTTTAGTTGGCATAATGTGAAAGATCTGTAGAAGAACTCTGGATTTATGTTTTTTGCTTTTGTTTTGCTTTTTACATTCAGAACTGTTACTTGAATAGAACAGTCATTTTTGGCTTCATGTCTTGATAACCAGCATCTTAAAGTGCAGCTCGCATAACCATCTCTGTGAAATCAATCTTTATGCTGCCAGTTACTGAAGGAAAACTACAGAAAACATCACAAGTCTGTTTAAGTATGGGATATGCACTGAGCTAAATTTTGATCCTAAAAGTAGGCTAGAAGTCTCATTTAAAAAGTCTCATTCTAATTCTTCTTTCTTGCTGGGTTAGAATTATGCCGTGTTCTCTTATACGGCATCTTTGTCTCTTATCTTCCTGTCTCAGCCAGACTGGTCTCTCAAATTCAACAAATCTGGGGAAGGGCTGGTATGATTATTTCACCTGCTGTGGTATAGTAATTCCTGGATGCAGCCTCTAAAGTTTTTTCCCTATGTGTAAAAATTACAGTTCTTAAATATACTTCTGTTGGAATAACGCAATTTAGAAACAACTGTATTATGAATGTTGTGTAGTATGATTTTAAAAACTGTCTCAAACTGTACTTTCACTCCCTGTATATGAACTCTCAACCTCTAGCCTGGCATGCATCTTAAACTCATGTTTACCCTGCCACAGCTGTACAGGAGTCATAGTGTCTGAGTACCCCTAAGAGTCCTGGCCTCCTGTTTACCAGACATGTAAATGGCATAGATTAATACTGAACAATGGATGTGATAGCCATTAAGTGTTCTCACCTGTGTAAGTGTATTGAAAGCCCCCCTCCCTTATTCACACCTGAGTATAAGAAAGGCCTCAGCCTTGCATGGAGCTGAGCCAGTTGTTTGGGTAATAACCCCTCTGACTCCTATTGCTTGCAATAAATCTTGTTTTCCAGAAATCTACTGAATAATGCCTGTTCTTTGAGAGTATATTGGGATTGAGCTCCAAAGGTAAAGCAGTTTTTGCAACACTTCCTTGCAGAAAAATAATATAATATAACCAAAGGCTGTGCAACATTCAATTTGCGGGTCTTGTGACCAGCCAGACCTAGATGGTATATTGTAATAACTTGCTTAACATGAACAACAGAAACCAGATATCAGTTTCAAGGTGATAATAACTGGTCCATCCATAATTTGAGAAGCTACTTGATGGAAATGGATTTGAATGTGTTTCTGTGACAGTGTTACAGATCCAGATGCTATCTTAAGGTGATGCATTTTATTAAAACTTTTGTCATAATCAGCTCACAGAGGTTGTGTTGCAAAAGCTGCTTTTACCTTTGGAGCTTAATCCCAATATCTCCCAAAGGACAGGCGTGATGCAGTAGGTTTCTAGAAAACAAGATTTATTGCAAGCAATAGGAGTCAGAGGGGTTATTACCCAAACAACTGGCTCAGCTCCATGCAAGGCTGAGGCCTTTCTTATACTCAGGTCTGAATAAGGGAGGGGGGCTTTCAATACACTTACACAGGTGATAACACTTAATGGCTATCACATCCATTGTTCAGTATTAATCTATGCCATTTACATGTCTGGTAAACAGGAGGCCAGGATCCTTAGGGGTACTCAGACACTATGACGCCTTGCCCAGCTGTGGCAGGGTAAACATGAGTTTAAGATGCATGCCAGGCTAGAGGTTGAGAGTTCATATACAGGGAGTGAAAGTACAGTTTGAGACAGTTTTTAAAATCATACTACACAACATTCATAATACAGTTGTTTCTAAATTGTGTTATTCCAACAGTTGCACGAGCCTCACTGCTGGAGCTTGTCCGGGACATCTTGCTCCCCAGAACTGTGTACCTTTGACCTCCTCAGCACAGTTCCAAACCACAAAAAGACAAAGCTCAGGAAAACATAGCCCTGCAGTTCATACACCACGTAACAAGTTATTTTACACTAATATTGATATGCACACAAATTACAAGTGCTAGAAGAGAACTCAAATTGTTATAAATTGATGATGTTTTTTAAATTTAGGAACATGTTACTGGCTTGCCTAGGTCAGTGGATATCTCATGAAGGGAGCTCACTTACAGCATGTCTTTGCTAGAAACATAAGTCAACCTATGTTGACCTAGAGTGGAGCTTGGTAGAATTCAATGAGTTGCATTATTTGCCTCTGACATGGCATATCTCCAGTCCTGTAACTGAAAGAGGTGCTCAGAGCAGGAAAGTCAAGGATGCTAACAAGCTATTGTCACAGCCAAAAGTTCCACTGAGACCTTCTCCAGCATTATGCCAAGAAAATCCAATGTGTGTGAAAATCATCCTATATCTGTTACTCAAAATTCTTCTTCTCGTGAGCTCTCCTATTGTGTCCTTGATCCATTATTGATAAACTCTTGCTGCTTATTGCTCCTGGTTCCTTTATCCTTCAGATGCTTAATGATGTTCCTAATGTTTTATTCCATTATTTCACTAGTGCTGAAAGCCTGGTAAACATCACTTTTGCTTGCCTCCTTGAAAACTGGTACCATGCTTGTCTTTATCCATTCCTCTACTACATCATTCAAAACAATTGCCTGTGCTTTGGTAAATTTGTTTGCCAATTTGCTTTATACCTTAAGATGCATGTCATGTATGTTTGCTAATGCTTGTGAAGGACAGAAGTTTGATACCGTGTAGAGTCAAGCATGGGGGTTTATTATGCACAGTACTGGTGGAGTGTCACTTCACTTATTAGGCTCAGAGATACTGCTAAACATTACAGTAGATTATATAGGGCGGCAATGGGCGGAGAGAAGCGATGGGGTGGGAGTTCCCGAGCTCCTGAATAGGTTCTAGCAGGAAGACAAAATTAGCACAGTAAGCCAATAGACTAAAAAATTACATAATGGCTCCGCCCTTAGCTCAGGTTAACATATTTGCTCATACCCAAATGTTATCCCTCAAAATTCTTCTCTTGCAATGTATACATTAAATCCTGATTTTTCAGGTCCATAGGAACGATGATGTCTCCTTCCGGACAGGTTGGCCCACAGGCACATTCTTGGAGGGTCTTAAAGCAAAAAGAACAGTAAACAGTACACAGCAATGACAATTGTGTATAGTTTACCAATGTGTTCCTGGGACCATGGTTGCACTAGGATTGGCATCTGTGAGGGAAGATGCCGTAACTCATGCTATCATGTTAGTCCTCTCTCTGAACCCTGGCGGACATTTCGGGAGTATGTACGGTTATCTTTTCCTGAGCCTGGGAGCAGACTTTAAGGCTCCTCTGAGGGAATTATGTGCCTGTAACTCACGATAAGCCTCCCAATTATTGCTCTCTACCTGGAGTTATGCTCTCAGCTTGTTTTTATGTATCGTTGAACAAACAAGGTTGTTTCCTGCTTATCCCAGCTTTCTTTTTAGCCATGTATTGCCCATTGTTAACTAGGCCTCGTGCCTCAAACCAGCCATGGAGTTTGGGCCTATGCGAAAGATTCTTAACAGAGATTGTGGTCAAGATCTTCCAGTCAGAGTGGGGACGTCGAAACAACTATTTTTAGTCCTGCAGTGCAAGCCTGCGGCAGTTGACCTGCGCTCTGAGAATCTCTGCCATGAGCTCTTTTTCTAGTGTAAATGTACCCTTAGGGCTGGTCCTCACTGGGGTGGGGGATCGACGGCAGATACGCAACTTCAGCTATGTGAATCACGTAGCTGAAGTTTGCGTATCTGCCGCCGACCTACCTGCCATCCCCATGGCGGCGGCAGTCAGTGGCGTGCTCCCCCGTTGACTCCAGCTTGCACCTCCCGGCAAGCTGGAGTTCCGGAGTCGATGGGGGAGCCCGGGGCGATCGATTTATCGCGTCTTAACAAGATGTGATAAATCGATCCCGCGCCGCGCGAGTGAAGACCAGCCCCTAGAGTGCAGCACGCTTTAGGAAGGAAGGAATCCCATGCACCACTATGGGCTGGGGACTGACTAGCTAAGCAGCAGTTCTGCAGAAAAGGACCTGGGGATTACAGTGGATGAGAAGCTGGATATGAATCAGCAGTGTGCCCTCATTGCCAAGAAGGCCAATGACATATTGGGCTGTATAAGTAGGAGCATTGTCAGCAGATTGAGGAAAGTGATTATTCCCCTCTATTCAGCACTGGTGAGGCCACATCTGGAGTAGTTTCCAGTTTCCCCCCCTCCCTCCCACGACAGAAGGGATGTGGACAAATTGGAGAGAGTCCAGCGGAGAGCAACAAAAATGATTAGGGGGCTGGGGACTTGCAAGGAGAGACTGAGGGAATTGAGGTTATTTAGTCTGCAGAAGAGAAGGGGGGAGGGGGAGAGGGATTTGATAGCAGCCTTCAACTGCTATCAGATCATGAATTGGAGTTAGTTTACTGTGGGAGGAGAGTTGCAGGTATACCACTCATAAATAGACCCTATATAACCTAAATGTCTTCCTTTTGTATTTTCCCATTGGCAATCTTCCTTCCGGCAGCATACCTTCTGTAAGGCTTTCTCCAGCTGTGGCTGGCACTGGCACCCATGCCGGTAATCTCAGCAGATGAATCAAGACTGAGTGTACACAAAGGCTGAACTACCATTTCATCCATAAAGGCAGCCACTTAAGGCTGGATTGACATCGATAGGCAGAACAGGATTTTGTGCTTCCCACCTGCGTTTATCTTCATTGTGGACCAGGAGACCCGAAGGGACAGTAAGCCTGGGACCCTTTTACTGGTACTAAAATAAGTAGTAAGATTTTCAAGAGGCTCATCGTGCTGGGCTCTGAGCTTGTCTACCAGTCTGGGCTTGTGTGTCACCGTGTGAGTGGCCGGGTGCTGAGTACCCCTAAAAACCTGCCCCCTATGGTGGGCACTGAGCTCTTCTGAAAATGTGCCCTTAAATACACTTCAGTATGTTAAAACTCCCACATGCCAGAAGCGACAAAGAGTCCTGTGGTACCTTAAAGACTAACAAAAGTGTTGAAGCATCAGCTTTCATGGGCTAGTACCCACTTTGTCGGATGACTCTTTAAGGTGTCACAGGACTCTTTGTTGCTGCTGCAAACTCAGACTAATCCGCCTACCTCTCTGATTTTTGACCACATGCCAGAAACACTCCAATTAAAATAAGTCTGAAAACTAGCCCTGCCCAGTGTGTTCAGAACGAGATGTGAGAGGTCTTCATGTGTGAAATCACACACAACTGCAACTTGTTTTCTGAAAGAAACAGCAGAGCATCTTATCAAGGACAGCAGACAAAGAGCCATTGATTCGTGGTACACTCAATATTCTACTCCACTCTCTCTAAAAAGGAAAAGGCATGCGCTGCTCTCGTCCCTTATCCACTCGATTTCTTACTCTTGGTCACATCCCAAGACGGAAGGTGAAGTGAGAAGCCTGCCACAGCTCTCCAGTGATACTTGCAAAGAAGCCGCGTTGTCTTTTTAAAAGTAAGTTTAATGTTGTTGTTGAAAGATGCTATATTGGAACCCTCTCCTCATAGAACAGGTGGAACATGTCCAATGAATACAGGCTTCCTCATTCTGAAATATGCCTTCTCTGAAATGGAAGTTCATTTTCCTCCATGCCCATTTAATCCCCTGGTCTGTCTGCTTTAAGTACCAGTGAGCATCAGCTGTGATGGTGGGGATGATTCCTGCCCACTGAGACAGAGGTCACTATCTCTTTCATTGACTACAAAGTATGGTAGCTGTTTGTACACATTGTAGACGTAGGTTGGATTTGAAGCAGTGACCAAAGGGTGAAATACATTAAATCCCATCACCATTCTGCTGAGCAGCCTATTTTGGGGGCTAGTAGTCAAAACTACTTTTTCATGTGAAGCTGATAGTCCCTTTAGTAGCAAACTGTTGCTTTGGACTTGACTTTTGAAAAGCATAGGTGTACCCACCGTGTACAGTTTTTGAATGTTTAAATGTTCTGGACTTGCAGTAACTGCAAATGCACATGGTGTGCATTTGTTTCCATTTGTATGTTTAAATTTAGATCAATCCAGGAGTGTTATTTGCCAAAGACACCTCACAAAGAGAAGCTGTTAAATATCTGTTGAATTTCTAGCAAGTGGCCAACCAGTTTTCAGAAACTTCACAAGAGGTGCAATGTTCCAAAGTACAGGATTACTCTGAAAAGTGACTGTGTAAAAATGTCACCTTTAATGACCTATGTGTATTCAGGACTATCCACTTCAGTGACACAATTCCATACATGCCTGTTAACACTGCAGAGCCATCACATCTGCAGGAGAGGGAGCTACATTCTATTTGGTCTCACTTCAGAAACACGACTGATAAGTAAATTGTGTGCTCAGCTACACCTCCCCAGCCCACTGAAGGCATGGGAGTGGGGGAAGAGGTTAAGGCACTTGTCTGGGACTTGGATTATCTGGGTCCAGTTCTTGACTCGGCCATAGACCATGTGGCCTTAAGCACTTGACTTAATCTACCTTGTGCCTCCATTTCCTGTCTATAAAATGAGGTAATACTTCCCTACCTCACCTGGGTGTTGTGAGGATAGAATCCACAAACTGAGGCACTCAGACGCTATGTTAATGAAGGCCATCCAAGTATCAGATGATATGTATCCAACCAAATCTTTCTTACTGGTGATGACTCAGTATCTGGAATAGCAACAATAAAATTCTTTGATTTTTCTAATCCTAGGGTGAATTTCTAGGGCTGGCAATTAAAACAAAACGTCTTCCTGCATTGAAATACTGAACCTTGTTATATCCCTCTTAATGACATTTCAGAGTAGACCTGACCTTTAATTCCATTATTCCTGATTTTACATATTATTGACTTAAATACACATTGTACTTTTAATATTTATTATTTTTTCACTCATTATGCAGAACTGCAAATATTTTGTATTGCATGATGATTTTGTTTACAAAAATAAAAATTCATACTCCCTTCATACATGTATTTTTATAGCCTGATAAGTAGGGTGCATCATTTCTTACAAGGAATAAAAAAAATAAATCTTGCTATATCAAGCATCTAACTGGGAAGCTACTTCCACCTTGTGGCAACTTTTACTGACTGCACAACTCTCTTGTTTTTATTTCGTATGTTGTTGCATAAAGTATTCTATTCCAGAAACAGTTCCTCTGAGCAGAACCACAGTTAAAGCATTATGGAAACTGGCTTAATACCTCTGACATTTCATTGTGTAGGTATTGCTATTGAAGTCACTTTCAGTATTATGATCACTTCCATGGAATATTCAATTGCTTGGCTCAGAGTCAAATGTAATTCAGTTTGTGATGACACACTATCCGCTTATCCTTTGAACACTGCACTAAGCAAATGAATTTTCCTGTAAAAGGAAGTTGTGTGGAGGAATTAGTTATGTATCAGGGTTTTGGGTTTTTTTGGATGATTTATAATGTACAAAGAACAGTTTTTTAAAAGCTTAATTTTTGTACTGGGAATTCTGGTTTTGCCTTCACAAGAAAACTCTGGCCTCACCAAAGGTGAGGGAAAGACTGAGATTAAAACTTTCCTGTTTTTAACATTTTAACTTCAGAGATGAAAACATTGTAAAGAGAAAATATTTGCTCAAGATTCAACACTCCCAACCTTTCAAGGAAGGAGAGCTCATGAAACACATGTTCTGAGACATCCAGGAGGACTTTTAGAAAACAGGGAAGACCAGATGGGACACTCCAGATTCTTAAGTGTAAGAAGCAGAAAAAACTATCTCAAGTATTTAAATAGCAATGTCACATTTTGCTATTTAGTGTCAGAATTTTCATTTGTAGGCCAAATATATAATTAAGCAACAGGCACCAGCAAAGGAAGCATGTGCTTGGGAGTTAAGTGAATCTCTCATTTATTTTGACTCAATTTTCGCTTTCTGCAGACTACAAAGTTTATGTGGCACTATAAGATGCTCCACAAAGATGATGTGTTCAGAAGGAGAAAAATAAAAACAGCTGTGTGCGTCTGATTATGTAAGAGATAGGAAATATCTAGCTTCAGTCTTTTTTTCCTGTTTATCTTCAGCAGTTGGTGGCCTGCTGCCAGTATAGCTATGTGACTATACCACAAGAAGACAAGAAAAACTATAAATTGCACTTGCTGAGCTCACTCCTGTCAATTTGGAGTCATGCTAATTGTTGCAGCAACATGGATCGGGAATCAAGGCAAACTCTGTAGACAAAGCATTTGACTAACTTTGTTCATGATCTGTTTGGATTTCACTGGGCTTGATCGATACTTAAATGGGAGACCTCCATTGAAAAGCTCATTGCAGGGATCCTAGCTCATGCAGGGGTAGTGGGCAATGAGTTGGCAGACAAACAGGCAAAAGATGCTGTTAAAAATGAGCAAGTTGATTTAGAAATTTCTTTAAATAAACTGGAGTTTAAAAATCTAAGAATGTGTTGAGAGGGGAATAGCAGGAATAAATACGGGCAAAAGAAACGGGGGGGGGGGGGGGGAAGAGATTCCATGAAATATGTCCAGAGTCCAAAGTGCCGATATACTCCAAGGCCCTGAGAGAAAGAGTGAAGTGGCTCTATTTTGAAATTTAACTGCCCATTGCAGTTTAACTAGTAATTTTGTTTCTAATAAGCATACAGATGGATTATATAGGACGGGCAAGGTCCAGGAAATGGCTGATCCTTGGGGAGCTCAAAGAATGTACCATTGAAATGGGATATTTATATGAAAAGCGTAGAAGCTTTAAAGTATCAAAATTTTCACTGGAACACCTAGTAAGAGCATCAGGAAAATGAAGCTCTCTTTTTTAAAAAAAGGAATAATGTAATTCTTTAAGAACTCAGGGAGAAGTGAAAACCTTTAATGCTTGAATTATCTATAGTGTCCAGAAGTTGGTGGTTATAGATTTGGCAAGTGAGTCCAAACAAAGTCGATTTCATTTTGTGAATTAGAAATGACTTGGAGCTCAGTAAAATGAATTGCTTGTAACTTTGATGTTGTTCCACCAAACAGCAGTCTCACGGTATGTCCTACCTCCAACGAACAATGGCTTTTTGAAGACTGCCAATATCACTGTATTTTTTACATTAACTGTGCAACTTTCATAAATCTGCTTTCCTCTATCCAGTCTACGTATGCAATGATTCCCATTTTTAAAAGTTGGCTTCAGCACCATATTGGCAGCCCTGGAGTCGGAAATCCTTTCACAGAACATGCAGTCCAGGCAGCAACAATGCAGACTTCATAACACTATATCAATGTGCTTCAACCTTAAGTTACTTCAGAACCACAAGGCGTGAGCCTGACTGACCTGTTAACAAAATGCTGGAGTATGGGTGAGCAGGATGGAGGATACATTAAGCTGGAAAAGCTTAGGGATATTACAGAAGTTGAGTGAAGGCAAAGTTTAAAACTGTTGTCCCTGGGGGCATCTCTATTAGAAAAACTTGGAGCTTTATTCTAATAATGATGCAATTGTACTTGTCCTAAGTGCTAGTGAAGTTAGTGGTAAAAATACTTGAACTCTATCACTAAACCTGGTTTTATGGTGCAGTGGTTAACAGTGCTTGAATGCTGGCAATGCTAGTACTTTTACTAAAACCAGTGTAGCTGCTGTAGGCTGAAGATAGCTGAATTACAGATACAGGCTTTTGTGGCAAAAACAAACTCTAAATGTATGCTGTTAAATCAGTCTTTTGTGTCCTAAAAGCAAGTGATTATAGTTATGTGATGCGATTGCAGCAGTCAGTTTACATCGTCTCAACTTGCTTGGAAATTTCCAGAAAATAATACAAGTGGGGATTGCTTGGATTGGGCGCAGCTGGGTAGATATCTTTTCAATTGTAATTTATTTTTAAAAAGAGCAGAGGTCTGACAGACAGAGGAGCTTGTAGACAAGAAATATATCTCAAATGCTAAATGCTATAATCTCAAAATGAAGAGCTATTGTGGGCAAAGAAATCCAAGGACACCTGACCATGAGCCAAAGGAACAATTCGTCTTTTGCAACTTTAAAAAAACCCTACACATTCTAAACTTGTAATAAGGTGAACTCTTAAAACTCAAAGCTGTTCTCAGACAGAAGGAAACTTGGTGGTGACTGTTGGTTTTACTGAAGAATTGTGTAAGTCCAAGTGTTCTGTAGACTCTCACACTTGGTGTTGTGAGGGGAGAAAATGCAACATTTTCTTCTTTTTTTGGTGTTGGGGATAATGGCCATTGAAAGAGGAGTTGAAGGCTGAGAATTGTATTCAGTGTTGGCAAGGAAATAGAAGCTGGGACAGAGTCAAGGGCTGGCTGGTCCTTTAAGGCAAGCTAGGCTTAGCCTTTCCTGTGATATACCAGCTAGTCCCCACCTGATAGTGATATGGCAACTTAATGATAACTAGTGACCCCAGCTGTGAAAAGGCTAGGAAACAACAGAGTGAAGAATTTTATTAGGGAGAAGACCTAGGAGAGAGGAGCAGGGGGATAATCTCTCTGAGAAAGGCCATCTTTGAGGCAAAGAAGTGACTGTCCTGGAGCGTTCGAGATGTGGTCCCTCTACAAGGGGACATGAGGTGAAGGCGAACTGTAACAGACTGGGGCGGATGTGGGAGGTTGAGATTAGTATTTGGTGATGGGAGTGAAAGTTGGGAAGAAAAATGGCCCTTATGGCAAAGAAAGGCTTTGTGCTCATGGTTCAGAGTGGAGAGGATCACTTTATGAAAGAGAGGATTTGTCCCAACACCGACCTTAAATATTGTTTTTGTTTAGGATGCTGCAATTCATGTGAGTGGACAGAAAATGTTCATAACCGAAGGTGACTGCACTAACAATGTCCAGTTAAAATTCCGATGGACTCGGATTTCTCTCTATTCTCAAGAGTACTGAGAGTTCTATGGTTGTGGAAATGACGACATACAAACATTCCTACTAAGAATCTTGACTGACCCTCAAGCTATTGGGTGTAGTTTTTAAACTAGATAATTCAGTTTTTAGTATGACACTGTAATATTTTTAGATGAGGCAGCAGTCAAGATCCTGATCTCTTTTTGCAAGAATAGGGCTATTGCCCAGTTGTAATTTGGCAAAGTCTTGGTGCTAACTGCTGGCGAAATCTTGCCCTCTGAAATTCTGTTGTCAGAAGTGACGTAGGCATATAGAAGCCTATGTCATTAAAATCTTTGAACCTTAAACTGGCTTTCAATGAGATTTAAAGGCCAGATTTTTAACGCATTTAGGTGAAAAAAGATGCAGATAAGTGCCTAGTAAGAATTTCAAAATCACCAAGATACCTAACTGTCCAAAATGAAAATCCCACTTGTGGGTTAATTTCTAGCTTGACATGTCCAAATACTTCAAAAAAACTGGCCATTTAATTTAAGGATTTTAACAGTTACAAGTGTGCTGCACATTTGGCTTAAAAATATAACACATACAGTAACAAGGGCTATACCTGAGAAGTTGCTTCAAACTCTAAATTAACATGACAGACTACAACATTGTGTCATAGGCTTTACACATATAGGCACAGACTCTGTCCCAGAGAGAAGCTAAGGGTTAACCAAAGAGCCTAATTGTGTTTGAAAATTAGTCTGTCAGGTCCAGTAAAAATGGATCCTGGCTCCTCAAAATAATATGGTGATACCCTTTGGCCACATATCCCAATTCAATCTGAAAACGAATGAGACAGTTAAAGCTGACACCACAGATTAATCAATTGATTTGAAAATATATATGGTCCTATAACACCACCTACTCATTTTAAATGAAAATTTTCATTAACAATCACAAGTCTCTGAATGGGATCAGGGTCTGAACAGGAGAGTGGTGAGTTGCTCTCAATATGTTGGTTCATTGTATTAATATTTTCCTACCGGTTCTTAAACCCTAATCTCTAAGATTTGATCCTTTTGGGTTGCTGACACCATTCTATTCATAAACTTCTGTTGCGCAATGGTTTGCTACTCACATTAGTTGCATTGGACAATCCCTATTGGAGCTGATTTTTTTCATCAGGACTGATCGGTAGTTGCACAATTACAGTGTCACATGCTGCTTTGTGGCCATCTGAGCAAGTACTTTTGTATGGAGGCTTCTTTCTTGTATACTTCATTTGTACAGCAACAAAATCCTAAATTTCTATCTCTTGCAGAAATGACGACATCTTCCTAGAACCAACACTGCCTTGCCTATTAGGTACAGTAATTTTTTGGAAATGGCTTACGGCTTTGTCCACACACACTTGCAATGATTTAATTAAACTGGGTAATTTAAACTGGTACAATTAAACCAACACAAGAGGTAGTATGGATACTTTTTTGTTTTAGATTAAAATGATTAGGAACAGGTCTAGGATTAACCAGGATAAGCCACTCTTAGACCCAAATAAGCATTCACATAGAGATTTGCATTGACTGCTTTAACTTCACAGGTCAATGGCCTGGTTTACACTGTTTTTGTACAGCTGAGAAACAGAGCAACACAGGCCCCTGTTGTGGACACAGTTATAAGAGCATAAAGGGCCTAAAAGTAGCTATATGAAGACAAGTTCCTGTTTCTAAACCAATATAGTTAGGCCAAAACAAATAATGATGAGTAATCCCTATTGCACTCTGCTTCTAACGTTAAACTGAGCCGTTTTGGTGGAGGGGATGTGCAAAGAGCAGAGTTAATAGTTTGCCCACAAGGAGGAGCTGACAGAGACGCTCAGCATCCTGGAAAGTCATCACTTGCTGTCTACTTTTCAGTGATTGCAAACGGGGAGTGAGACTGGCGCTCCTCTGTGCAGCTTATCAGCTGGTGGAAGGCTCCCTAAGCTGGGATGTGAAGCCGGGTATGTTTGTGAGCCATACAAGAAGCAGAGTTCTTTGCTGTTGATGTGAAAGCAAAAGTAACCAGTACCAGGCTCTTGCTGTTGTATCTAACCCAGTGGAATGTGGATCTTGCTTCTTTTTTCATAGCCCAAAGAAGGTAACTGGCACCAAAAATACATTTACCATAAAGAAGGAAAAAGCTACAAAGCTCTGCTCTGCTCACGTGTGAACTTTGTTCAGACAGCAGGGAAAATGGCTGAGTGGATTTTTATACTTAGAGGCAGTGAGTGCCATTTAAATAAGGATGTTTACTGCACCCTGTTTGAGCTTAACTGTTCCTAGAGTATTTGCAAAAGCCATTTACAATGGCTAAATGATATTCTGCATTGTCTACCCATTTACATGATGTCTTAAGAACTTCATCAGAGTAACATGCCAACATTGTACAGTACAACCCCAGTGAACTAACTGTGGCTTGAGCAGTTCATAAAATCAAAAAGTTCATACCATTGAATATTTCAGAATTACAGTAGGTCTGCTGCATAAGTTGCAGTAGGGTAGACTGCATCACTTGCTTCTTGTGCTTCAAAGTGATTTCCAATGCATTGAAAATATTGGGAATGTGAAGGAATGTCGACTTGTTCTTCATTGACTTCCATTTCATTATGTGACTTTTGTCCACACAGGGAAAAATGTTTTTTATAGCTTCTTGTTCGTAAGGTTGGTGTTCAGAAAACTGAGTTTCTTCCACTACCTAATAATTGCATATTTTGTCATAAACTAAGCCTGTAAATGATCTTCCATTTATTTTGTCAACCTTATTTTAGTATTTAAATCTTTTCTTTCAAAAGGTAGTGTTACATGGGGAAATTTGTATCAAATGACTTTAGAATTGTTTGATCAAGTATTTAAAATTGTTGTTATATCTTTATAAATTACTGGAACAACGTCTATGTGGACAGTAAGATGTGTTACTTTCCTTTTAAGTAGTTTTGTTTTGATAGCTAAGTGTATTGCCAATTAGCAATCTTAAATGGGTTTTGAATCTTGGGTGTTCTTTGTTTTTGAGTTTTTCAGGTTCTTGACTACTTCTTTTAAATAGATTAATGAGATAGTAGACAAAGTAGGTGAGGTAATATTCTCTAGAGTTCTTTGGAGCTTGAAAACTTGTCTTTCTAATTAATGGAAGTTGGTCTAATAAAAGATATTACCTCCCCTTACCCATCTTGTTACTCAACCCTGTAGCATTTCTCTGTCTGTAATGTGGTAACTTTGAATGCCAATATTTAAAAAGGGCTCTAGATGTGATCGGCAATTACAGACCGGTAAGTCTAACGTCTGTACCGGGCAAATTAGTTGAAACAATAGTAAAGAATAAAATTGTCAGGCACATAGAAGAACATAAATTGTTGGGCAAAAGTCAGCATGGTTTCTGTAAAGGAAAATCATGTCTTACTAATCTATTAGAGTTCTTTGAAGGGGTCAACAAACATGTAGACAAGGGAGATCCAGTGGACGTAGTGTACTTAGATTTCCAGACAAGGTCCGTCACCAAAGGCTCTTACGTAAATTAAGTTGCCATGGGATAAGAGGGAAGATCCTTTCATGGATTGAGAACTGGTTAAAAGACAGGGAACAAAGAGTAGGAATAAATGGTAAATTTTCTGACTGGAGAGAGCTAACTAGTGGTGTTCCCCAAGGGTCAGTCCTAGGACCAATCCTATTCAACTTATCATAAATGATTTGGAGGAAGGGGTACACGATGAAGTGTCAAAGTTTGCAGATGATACTAAACTGCTCAAAATAGTTAAGACCCAAGCAGACTGTGAAGAACTTCAAAAAGATCTCACAAAACTAAATGATTGGGCAACAAAATGGCAAATGAAATAGAATGTGGATAAATGTAAAGTAATGCACATTGGAAAAAATAACCCCAACTATATATACAATATGATAGGGACTAATTTAGCTACAACTAATCAGGAAAAAGATCTTGGAATCATTGTGGATAGTTCTCTAAAGACGTTCATGCAGTGTGCAGCGGAAGTCAAAAAAGCAAACAGGATGCTAGGAATCATTAAAAAGGGGTAGAGAATAAGTCGGAGAATATCTTATTGCCCTTATACAAATCCATGGTGCACCCACATCTTGAATACTGTGTACAAATGTGGTCTCCTCATCTCAAAAAGGATATATTGGCATTAGAAAAGGTTCAGAGAAGGGCAACTAAAATAATTAGGAGTTTGGAATGGGTCCCATATGAGGAGAGATTAAAGAGGCTAGGACTTTTTAGCTTGGAAAAGAGGAGACGAAGGGGGGATATGGTAGAGGTATATAAAATTATGAGTGGTAAGGAGAAAGTGAATAAGGAAAAGTTATTTACTTGTTCCCATAATATAAGAACTAGGGGCCACCCAATGAAATTAGTGGTCAGCAAAACAAATAAAAGGAAGTTCTTCTTCACACAGCGCACAGTCAACCTGTGGAACTCCTTGCCAGAGGAGGCTGTGAAGGCTAGGACTATAACAGGGTTTAAAAGAGAACTAGATAAATTCATGGAGGTTAAGTCCATTAATGGCTATTAGCCAGGATGGGTAAGAAATGGTGTCCCTAGTCTCAGTGTGTCAGAGGGGGGTGATGGACGGCAGGAGAGAGATCACTTGATCATTACCTATTAGGTTCACTCACTCCGGGGCACCTGGCATTGGCCACTGTCGGTAGACAGGATATTGGGCTAGATGGACTGTTGATCTGACCCAGTACGGCCTTATGTTCTTATGAACGCGCCATCCTATCAATTCCAAAATTTCAGGGAACTGTTCTAGGCATCCTTGACCAGAACTGTGTTGGTTTTTGGTGAAAATGAGAAAAACCAAAACATGGAAATTGGGGACATACAGAGCCCCTGGCATCTGGTTATTAGAATTATCAATTGTTATTGACTGTAGACCAAAGAACCATTTGATGGCAGACATTAATCCATTTCACATATAACAGTAGTTCCCATTTTAGTTCTGCTCATCCTCCCTATGGACTCCCAGGCAGATACAAAGGAAATGAGATTGTGGAGGGGTGGTGGAGTGAAGGGGGGCACAGAGCCTCTCGTGTGAGGGGAAAGAGTGGGGAAGGGGGAAATTGGGGGCACACCTTGCCCATGACATAGGGGAAATGTGGGGCACACCAAGCCCTGGCGTGCGGCAGAGGGAGAAATGGGGGACACACAAAACTTGCGTGGTGAAGGGGGGGAAGGTGGAATGAGTGGGCACACAGAACTCCTGGCCAGGGGGAGAATAAGGGACCCTGACATGGGGAAAGAGAGACGGGGCACACCGAGTGCCTGGCATGAGCAGGGGGAATGGGGAAAAATGGTATGGTTGAACGGGTGAATGGGGGGGGGGGGGCGGCAACACAGCTGATAGCATATGGTGGAGAGGGGAATGGTGGACACTGGCATGGGGAGGGTGGGGGAATTGGGAACACATAGAGCCCCTGCAGTAGAGGGGGAGGGGAGGTGGCACACAGGGAGGCTAGCTTGTGGGGGGAAATGGAAGAATGCAAAGCACCCCTGCTGCATGCAATGGATTTGGTTAAAAGAAGCAACAAAGTTTGCAACTCCCTAATAGTATGAGCAGTTGGGAGTATTTTCAGCCTGAAGGATGAATCCTTTGTTTTAACCCATGTATGCTCAAACACATTTGTTTGTCTCTACGGTGCAACCAGTACTCCTTGTTGTTTTTGCTGATACAGACTAACACAGCTACCACTCTGAAACTTGTTTTTTGCTGAACACTCACATTCTTGTTGTTCAAAGCATTTTGGTTTGTATTCCAGGAAAGCAACAGTGACTAAGTGCTAAAAGAGGAAACCCGTGAACAAAGGAACGCCCCCGCCCCCAGGTCCTACAGGTAGGGCCAAATTCCCCCCATGATGTAACTTCCCTCAAGTCAGTAGTGTTAAACCTGGGATAGCTTTGTCTCATAACATGTGGGTAGACTCCGTACTTTGTGGGTAACTATCAGGGCTGTTGTGGTGATAACTTTAACTCACTGAAGATGAAATGCAGAAGAAAACACTTGTGGAAAAAGATTACTTATTTAAAATTGAGGAAACCTGAGAAATTTGTAGTTACTATTTCCACCCGGTCCTCTCCTCTGATAGGAACGACTACATTAAAGCTTTGTTTCTCTCATGGTTGTCATGGGAGAGATGGAATCTCTTCTGGGGCTGGTTTATTAAAGGAAATATTACAGAGCACTCTGACATTTCTGCATGTGTGTGGGCGGATGTGAGAGCAGACAAATAGGCCAACTTTCAAGGGTGAGGAGCTGAAAAATTAAATCCGAGGCAACGTGGAACAGAGCAGCAAGAATTCCATGGCAACGCTGGCCACAAAGGACCAGCGGAGGGGGGAGACTCTGTGAGAGCTTTAATTGCACAAGTGGTAGTAAGTTTCTCCCTATTACGAGCATGGGGTTAACAAGGGATAATTTAAAAAAAACAACAAAATATTTGTGTGGTTTGATTTCAGGCCTGTGGACTCTGGCCAGTTTTCTGTGCATTAGTTAGTCATAACCACAGCAGTGCCTGCCTAGTGTTACAAGGGAAAGGCTTGATTTACTGGTGAGTACTTCCAGCAAAAGTCAAGATTCCTAGAGGCATTAGATGTACCTGAGTCAGGGGCTCAATGGGGTAAAGCACCCACAACCCCCACTCTGCTAGGGAGGCCAGGGTTGGCCTGGGAGTGGGCAGAGGCAGGGTGAGGCCAATGAGAGATGCGCTCACTTGACACCTCTCCCAGACGACCCTCATCCAGTGGAGTTCTCTTGGAGGCCTGCCTGAATTCTGCTGTCCCCCATCTATTGCCCCCCGGCCCCCTCCTCCTTGGGTGAAGGTCGCAGTGAATGCTTCCAGTCCAGTGCAGTTGATTCAGGGGCTCTGGTTTTGTGCCCAGGAACTAATTCTCTGCACCCATAGAGCTGATCTGGACTAGCATGTCCCGATTTTTATAGGGACAGTCCTGATATATGGGGCTTTTTCTTATATAGGCTCCTATTACCCCCCGCCCCCATCTTGATTTTTCACATTTGCTATCTGGTCACCCTAGTCTGGTCTGTGGAGTTCAATATGGAAACTTGTCTGGTCATTCTTCTCATGACTAAAGCACGTTCTTGTCATTAACGCTAATAAATTAAGGGGTGAAGCCAGAGGAGTCACGCCAAAAGTTGGTCCATAAAGACCCACGAGCCTTGCCTCATATGGCCAGATCCTATAATATGCAGAGCACTCCCTGTGAGAAATAATTGGAAGTTTATGACTCAGTCATGGGTATTTTTAGCAAAAGTCATGGACAGGTCATGGGCAGTAAACAAAAATTCATGGTCCATGACTGTCCATGATCTTTACTATAAATTCACCTGACTAAAACTTAGCTGGGGGGAAGGGGGGACTGGGGTTGCCAGGGGTCCAGTTTTTGACTGGAATGCCCGGTCAAAAAGGGACCCTGTCAGCTCCGGTGAGCACTGCCGAGCGGTTTGTAAAAAGGCCAGTTGGCAGGGCTGGTAGGCTCCCTACCTGGCTCCTCATGGCTCCCCGGAAGCTGCGACATGTCCCTTTTCTTGTAGGTGACCTGCAGGGGGCCAGCAGCTGGAACCCCAGACCGACAGTGGGCTGAGCGGGACTGGCAGTTGAGCGGGAGCCGCTCAGCCCACTGCCGGCCAGGGGTTCCGTTCACCCAGACCAGCAGTGGGCTGAATTGGGACCGGCTGGGACACCGGCTGGCAGCAGCGTGCCATTAAAAATTGGCTTGCATGCCGCCTTCAGCACGCGTGCCACAGGTTGCTGATCCCTGATATAGATCATTGGCTTCATTTTTGGTCCCTCTTGCATGGGCATTCACAGCAGGCTGGAACACAAGCGCTTTGATTTTCTCCCACTTCCTGAACTCCCTAAATCAAGAACAAGAAAACCCCTGACAAAACAATTTAACTTCATATTAGGATTTGTAACCATTCCTCTTATTAGCACTATTGTTCTTTTGATAAAATCTAGTTTTGAGTCATCATTGACACTCAAGATCTCAACTAGAGAGAGGCTTGGTCTAGTGGTCTGAGCCACAAATTGAGTTTTGATCTCAGCCCCGGCACTGAGAGAGCTAATTATGTCTGTACTACAAATTGCCTGCTAATTTTGAGTGTCTCTTTTGTTTGGGAGTCCAACTGGATACCTATTGCCTGACTTCTTATAACTGCTGTTGCTATTGAAATCAATTGGAGTTGAGGGTTCTTGGCATTCATGGAACAAGCAGGCATCTTAACTTCTCTGCCTCAGTTTCCCTATTGACTTCACTGCTTACCTCCTCCGATTACTTTTCTCTCTTTGAAGTTTTCACAATCTTTCATTAGCATTCTGTTCAGACTGGTGAAAGGAGATCCATTATGAACCATACAATACTAAATTTCATTTGTAAAAAGCCAGCTAGATAAATGTTTCTTGTTGGACTGAAACCCTGTTTTTCATCTTTGCTGTTGCCCAGTCCCTAGACACGGACCTTAAGAATTTAATCTTCAGGGTATATACATAACTTTTAACACAATATCCGTACATGTGTTTTGTGATGATACTAGTGACCAGAGTGGAACCCATTTATATTTGAAACTTCACATGATACTCTTTGGTGAATTACAATATATGCACCAGATGCAGGAGATTCACTGTAACCCTTATGTGCCCCCTTTGAGCCTCTTTCAGTTGGTACTAAGAGATTCCTGGGTTACAGTGTAGAAAGGCCAGTTAACGTGGGAGAAACATGGAAGATTTCTGTGACTCTAGCTCAGAAAGGGGAAAGATTGCTTCTTTTGTCAGTTGTGGCACAAACCCTGTGAAAATCCATAGTATTTCCAGGGACTGGCTGGCCTGTGCTGGAGAATGGTTAGACAATTACTTCCGACCCTGGTATAGTACTGGGAATTCTTTTAGACTGGAATGAGGAGAAGGGAACAGTGGGGGCTACTTCCGTGATTAAAGCGAGCAGAATTTGGTGCTCACTGAAGGAACAGCACTTGGGATCTAATCACTCTAAGGGGGGTACTATATTCAGACTGTTAAACACAGACTGGCTTGTGTTTTCTGGCTTTTGAAGCAGCCCAGGCTGTGTTTGGTTAGTCTGGGAACTAATGTCACTAGACAGGGTCCTGTAGTTTCTGGCCTGGGCCAGGTGGTCATGGCAGGGTTAATCCTCTGGGAGTTGACGATTAAAGTATTCTTCATCAGGCGTTATTTTTCCAATAAGCATGTTTCTCATTTGCAGATACTGTAGTATCGCTCCATCCACATGTTTGGCAGCTTTCCAAGTGCCTGCAAGCTTGTGTTTACTCTATAGTTTCACACACTTCTGGCATGGAAAAGGACTGTGCTTGTTCCTGCAAAGAAAAAACACATTTGTAATCTGCCAAAGAAAAAGGAAATTACCGAAAAGCAGCTGGCATCTTTCCAAGACCAAAGGGCCAGTGGTACCACTGTGAACCTAAAGGTAATATTCAGAATAAGATCCACGCATAATCTTTATCTGCATGAATTTGGTTTTGGAGGGTGAGATCGGGAGCTGGCTGCCAGCTGTTAGTCTGGAAGAGTGGGTATTGAACCACCACAGTATTGCTCAATGTTCTGTAGGAATCTAGCAAAAGAGAATAAGTGTGGAAGGAACAAAATGTCACTCCCACAATGTGCTTTCAAAAGGATTTTTATTGGAATATCTTTTGCATTCTTTTCCTTTCAGGTGAGAGCACATATTAAAGGGATAGTGTTGGCTTAAATTAGAGTTTTTAAAGTTCTAACTGAGCTAACACCACCTTACATTATTAAAAACACATTTTTTTTAAAAAAAATAACCCCCACATTCTTTCTTGCTTTCCTCTGAGCTTGGACAATAGGCTGGTAAACTTTTTTATTTCAGACTCTAGTCAATGTGATACATCAGCAAAATAGTGCAGTGTTTGGGTTAGAACTATTGCAAAATCTTATAATAACAAACTGTTGTTACCGGAATGCTATTTAATGGATACAAATCTATTCACTTTTGTTCAGTTTGGGTTTTGTAATCTGAAGTTCCACTAAAATGAAAACAATAACTTTCTGAGAGGGATACCATCATTAGGTAATTCATTTAAAATTATTTAAATTCATGTGTGGGACTGCAGCTGTCTCTGGATCTCCAGTTTCTGTGGTTTTACAATTATTAATCTGTTTAATAAGGGTGTCTTTTCTCCTGCTGCTCTGGGAGGCCCACATAAAGGGGAAACAGATTGTGCAGGGGAGAGTGATATAGATGAGAAAGGAAATTTCATCAAATGCACCAAGTAAAATTATTTTCTTTAATTTTTCAGTTAGAGTAACTGAAATGTTAAGACCAGGAGAGACCACTGAATAGTTTAAGCAGATGAAGATGCTGATAAGTGCAAAGTAATGCACATAGGAAAAATTATCCCAACTACACATATGTAATGATAGGTGCTAAATTAGCTGTTGCCATGCTAGAAAAAGATCTTGGAATTATTGTGATAGTCCTCTGAAAACTGGAGCAGCAGCAGTCAATGTGCAGCAGCGATAAAAAAGGTTAACAGAATGTTAGGAACTATTAGGAAAGTGATAGAAAATACGAAAGAAGATATACCATAATGCCACTATATAATGTGTCACCCACACCTTGAATACTGTGTCCAGTTCTGGTTGACCTGTCTCAAAAAGTATATGGTGGAACTGCAAAAGGTTCAGAGAAGGGCAACAAAGATAGTCCAGGGTATGGAACAGCTTCCATTTGAGGAGAGACTAAAAAGATTAGGGCTGTTCAGGTTAGAAAAGGGATGATTAAGGGCGTATATAATAGAGGTCTATGAAATCATGTATGTGGGGAAATAGTGAACAGAGAAGTGTTTATTTACCAGTTTCTGCAATGCAAAACCCAGCAGTTACCCAACAAAATTAATAGGCAGCAGGTTTAATACAAACAAAAGGAAGTACTTTCTCAGAATCCATAATTAAATCTGAGGCAACGTGGAACAGAGCAGCAAGAACTCCATGGCAACGCTGGCCACAAAGGACCAGCCGAGGGGGGAAGTCATTGCTATGGGATGTTGTGATGGCCAAAAGTATAACTGGCTTAAAAACAAAAAGTACTAAATAGATTCCTGGAGGATAGGTCCATCAATGGCTATGGGCCAAGATGGTCAGGGATGGAATGTCATGCTCAGGGTGACTCTAAACCTCTGACTGTCAGAAGCTGGGAGGGGAAAGCAAGGTGGATCTCTCTGAAATTGCCTTTTTCCATATACTCCCCCTGAAGCTCTCATATTGTCACTATTGGAGATAAGATTCTGAGCTGGATGGATCATTGGTCTGACCCAGTAAGGCAGTTCTTATGTTATGTTCATCTGCACAACACAGGCAACTTACAACCCACCCACTAATTCCTACATTAAACCCAAATCTCTTGTCGATCCTTGTGATTTTATCACATACCTCCCAATGGGCATTTTTTAAAAAAAGCCACAGCTGCTGGAGTCATGAGATTACATGAAAACATCTTACTTTATTAATGAGAGAACTGTTTCTAGCTTTCATTGTTGTGGAGAAAAGCTTAAGAATACAAACAATAAAGGCTCACAAACCAGAAGGCAAATAAAAATCTGTTATCAAAAAAATTCATACTATTTTGGGGCTTGACTTACGATTTTTTGGATGCCTCTGATTGACAACACTGGCACAGTGATGCTAAAATTACAGACCATATCAGTGCCAGCATATGACGTCCTACATGAAGTATTGTTGGAACAGGGAACAGTGGTCAGGAATCTTCGGGAATCTTCATAGCTCTGCCATTGACTTCAATCCTGGTAAAATTCTTTCCTCCTTACGATGGCATCTTCCTCTGCTAACAGGTTATAGTTAATGTTTGTAAAATGCTTCCTGAGTCACACTTAAAAGATCCTGTAGAAGTGCTTAAGTATTACTATTATCTAGACTTCTATACAAAAAATAGGGAAGAATGTTCACATTATTTCTTAGCAGGGTTCTGGGCTGATAGAACTAAATGTAAAAGAACAAACTGACCCTTTCACATTGTGCTTTGGTTACTCAACTCTGTCCTAATGAAAGTGTTGCATTCAGATTGCTTCACTCGGAAAATGCCCTCTATATAATGGGTTTATTGCTTCACTCATTGCAGTGGGTTTATTTTTTATACAGTAAAGAGCTTTCTTTCAAATGAGACTTGGAATTTTGGTGAACAATTTCACTGAAAGTTTCAAAGGAAAGAAAATCAGCCTATTTGTATATGGAAATCAGTTACTTTCACTTTCAAACGGACAACCAGGCACATGACTTTAGATACACGCTTTGGACATGTAATTACTAGTTGGTAGATGCAAATCCAGGCCCACCCATTTCCTCCTGCTGCAAAATGGGTAAATACTTCCTTTAGTTTCATCTGGTAGCAACAGTGTTTGAAGAAAGGTGTAACTGCAAATATCAGCTGCTCAACTTTTGAATAACAATCCGAAATCCTAATCTCTTACTTAGAAAAAGGGAACTGAATGGAATCATGAACATCATCCACCTCTAATCTCCTTTCTTACTCTCTTCATTCCTTTTGTTTGCCTTCAGAACTTCCTTCACCCCCTGTGCCTTACCAATGACAGAGACACAGCAGTTCTGCCAAAATCATTAAGTCTTGAACCTTTGCAGATTGGACATTTGCTTCTTCTTCCTAACCAACATTCTACGGTGGCAGCCTTCTTCTCTAGTTAACGTCTTTGTGGAAATGAAGAGGGATCCTATGAAGATGTTCCCGTGGCTCTTGCTGCTCATCTCTGAGGTTTTGGCTATCAGAACTGATAAACTCATCAGAGAAAAGGCTCTCGAGCTAATGAAGCAAGCTCCTCTAATTGATGGGTATGTAGCACGTCTTTTTTTTTTCCTTTTTCAATACATCCTGGTAACTTTCATTAACAGGATTAACATTTCTAAAATGGTGGCCTAAACATAAGGTATCCTTAGGTATTTAATATACCCCATATGCAGCATAACGGCTAATCCACCCTGAACACGTCTGATCTTGGAAGCTAAGCAGGGTTGGGCCTGGCTATAGTACTTGGATGGGAGACCTCCTAGGAATACCAGGTGCTGTAGGCTTCACATGGGTGTGGGGCTAGCAACTCCACCCCTTAGGGAACCAACTTGCTACTGAAATGCCAACAACAGAGATGGAGTGCTCTGTAGTTGGTGGCCCATACCCCGCCTGGGGGGTGATGGGTGGAGAGAGAGAGATATGCAGCATGGAAGGTAGACAGATCAAGACCAAGTTGTCTAGCTACTAGACTAGGAAAGGGTTCTTTAGGGACTATGGGGAGAAGCTAAGTTACATGTAATAAATTATATTTTGTTTGTTTGGAGAAGAGTTACATTAAATAGCCTAAAAACCAGCCCAAAACTTTAATTCATCCCTTCCCATATACTATAAACAACCCTGGGTTTCCTTACACACACATGCACTAGCAAAGCATATTAAATGTAACTACTTTATAGTGAACCTCATAGATCACTTACGAGTTGCAACAAGAGAACCAACCATTCGTCACAAATTCTTGAAAATCTGAAAGATATGGGTCTAGCAAACTGAACACTTAAATGGTAGGTTTTCAGTTTCAGTCCTTGTAAACAAATATTGGTGTATTTTGAAGCCCCACCTTATCCTCTGCCTGTTACAATGGGAGACTAAGGGCTAAATCCCGTAAACCCTAATCACAGGGCTGGATTAACTCTCCTGTAGGCCCCGGGCTATTAGATTTTGTGAGGTCCCTGGGGGTGTGGAGTGGGGGAGTGGGCTCAGGGATGGGGCAAGAGATTAGAGGGTGTGTGTGGGGTGCAGCTCCACCTTGTGGGGGAGGGTACTGGGGGATGGGACTGGAGGGTTGGGTGCAGGAGGGGGTGTGGGATGCAGGCTCTGGCGGGGAGGTGCTTATCTTGGGTGGCTCCCGGTCAGCGGCACACCAGGGGCCAATGGGAGCTGCAGAGCCAGTGCTGGGGGGCCAGGGCAGCATGCAGAGATTCCCTGAATACCCTTCTCCTAGTTGGCACTAAAGGTTCCAGCCTGGGTTGCAGGGGCGCTGAGGCTCAGGGACTGGGGTCCGGCTGGTGGTGCAAAGACTTGGTGTGGGCCGGATGAAAAGAAGACGTGGGTCGCATCTGACCTGCGGGCCTTCGGGGACCCCCTTAGCCCAAGGCCCAAGGCTACAGCCACTAAAGCCCCTGCATTAATCCGGCCCTGCCTGAGTGGCACAAGCAATTCCGATTTCACTCTGGGCTCTAAAAGCAGAGGCCCATCCATTGTTGCATTTTGTCCGTGGATCTTAGCAAGTGCTGAAACTCAGAGCGGTAAGCAGCACTTGTGGCCTAGCATTTATGTCTCATTGCTTTAGTTTATCACTCTGAAGGCATTTTCAATTTGAATTCAAAGGCTATTTATAAACTCCTTTGGATCAAGTTGCATTAGTCTTTGAGGGAATGTCAGCATTTATGTAGTTTTGTGTTATGCAATTCAACCATCTCTTTTCTACAGTTTTATAATACCCTTCTTCAGCTATAACTTTACTTCCTTTGGAATATTGTTGTAAAGCTGGCAGCATGATATGAAAACATGTCCAGGCAGCTTGGAGGAACAATGTTTGTGTTGAGTCTGACGTGATCCAGGAACATAAAGGAAAGGGGTCACTTAAGGTGACCAGAGGTCTTGATTTTATAGGGACAGTCCCTATTTTTGGGTCTTTTTTTTTATATAGGCTCCTATTATCCCCCTCTGTCCCAATTATTCACATTTGCTGTCTGGTCACCCTCAAATACCCTCAAGTACTAGCACTCAAATACTATTGTGCTGTAACTCAAATAACATTCTAAAATCAAACCTGCCTGCCAATAATGGCCGCTATTTGCAGACCCAACATTTGAGGAGAAAGAGTGGAGATGGGAATAGAGCTAGAAGAATAAGGTGGAAAGAAGGGCTTATGAGAGAAACTTCAGCATCGAGGAGTGAAAGTGCCAAAATCTGCAGGACAGCAAAAAAACAAACAAAAAAACAAAACAAAAATCTTCGAGGAATGAAATTTGTTACAGTAAGCGAGGCTCTGAACAAACTTCATTGCCAGGCAGTGCTTAAAATGGTCAGAGAAAAGTGGGTGGGGTTTATCATAATTTGGGAGCAATAGCTTTGGTAAGAGTGTTTAAGGTGTACCCTTCAGCCGCTCAACTTGATTAAATTTTTTTGCCAGTTTGCAAGCTCTCCACCCTCTAAGAACTGTTGCAAGGATGTTGGCAGTTAACGTTCAAGGGGAACTAAAAGTTGATAGATAGATAAACATTAGGAAAGGACAAGCTTTTTTGTATCTTTAATGCTATTTATTTTACTTCTTAGGCACAATGACCTTCCATTACAACTGAGGATATTGTACCAAAACAGACTAAGTAAAATCAACTTAAAAAGTCTCAACACCACATTCACAAACATTCAGAAACTTCAGTCTGGCCATGTTGGAGCTCAGGTATGTACTGTTGTCGCTATGACATGGATCTCTTAGAATATTTATACTGCTCATTCTACAGATGAATCTGAGCACAATTCAGATTCATCCAGATGTTGGATATGCCATACTTTAGAAGAGGTGGTTCAGATCTGGGATTTTGATTCAGCCCATGATAGAAAAAGGGAAAAATTACACAGCTACAGAAGCATTTATATATTTGCATTTGCCAGACTTGAAAATGTCTTTGCAGAATCCAGCTCCACTTATCCAAAGTGTTAGGTTGTTTTTTTTTTTACAGCTACTGAGTTAATTAATCCTGTCCTTGGAAGATTGTGTGAGTGATTAGGAGTGTCAAGATCCTATTATTAGAGAGCATGGCCCTAGTCAGATTAAGTGTTCCTTTGGGATATCCCGAAAACTCTCTAACAAATTGCCAAGGAGGAAGTGGATTTATTTGTGATTCTCATCTTTTTGCTGATAACGAAGTCCATGAACTTGTTGTTTGGCCTATCAATGTCTCTTTTTCAGTTTTGGTCAGTGTATGTTCTATGTAGTGCTCAGAACAAGGATGCTGTGCGTCTGACTCTAGAGCAGATTGATGTTGTCAAGAGGATGTGTCAAATCTATGAAGAACTTGAACTCGTTACTACTTCTCAAGGTGATACATTTTTTATAACGAAAATGTTTTCTTTCATGAGATTGCAGGAGGGACTATATGTGAGAGGAAGTACTTTGGCATATCACACATTGCATATTAAGAATGAATTGTGAAATGTTGTCCATTGCGCAAGGCAGATAGCTCTAAGTCTTTGTCTTCAATTTACTGTGGCATTTATCTTCCCTTTCGACTCCAGGTATTGCTGAGAGTAAAAAGATAGCATGCTTGATTGGAATAGAAGGTGGCCATTCCATTGACAGCAGTCTTGCGACACTGAGGATGTATTATGACCTGGGTGTTCGATACATGTCTTTAACACACACCTGCAATACTCCATGGTAACTGATGTGCCCTTGTTTCTGTAACACTTACTTTTCCAGTGCAAAGAGATGGCGGTTTTAAGATGGGCCAAAATTGGTTTGAAAAATGCGAGAGACTGTTATCTGTGACTAATGGTGAAGGAATTGAAGGGTGACCTTTGGATAAGTCTGTTTGTTGACCTTTGGATAAGTCTGTTTGTTGACCTTTGGATAAGTCTGTTTGGTGGGTTGAAGAAGGAGAATCTGTCTGCCACTTGACATTTCAGTGACATCCTGGGATCTATTTTAGTTTGTTGGCAAAATAAATACATCATCTCCATCATCTCCATTGCTTTGTGAGAAAACTAGAATAGGATGTGACTGTCAGGCTTCTCTTCTGGAAGGAATGTTACTGAGACTGGTAAAAAGTTTGTTAGAGGCAGGAAAAGCAGTAAGAAAGGGTTTTCTGTGTGACCCAGCTAACTTCAGATATTCCTTACTGGAGTGGTGAGTGCTAGGTGTGAATTCAGCTCCTGATGGCACTGGAGACTCTCCTCTTTGGCCAGCCCCAAGCACGTACCACATGTGTAGCTGTGAAGGCTTGTGTACTGCAGGAGGGTGAGCTGGGGCTAGATTCACACACCTTCATATTGCACACCTATTGCCTCTCATAGAATCATAGAATATTAGGGTTGGAAGGGACCTCTGGAAGTCATCTAGTCCAACCCCCTGCTCAAAGCAGGACCAATCTCCAACTAAATCCCCAACTAAATCATCCCAGCCTCTCCCACTTGCTGGCCAAGTACACCCCTTCTGTACATACCCAATGAAAGAGGGATTTGGTTCCCAAACTCTCCATTTGATTGATCCATTTCCTACCGGTAGAAGACTTTGCTGTCATGCTTCCCTCTGCCACACTAGTGGTGATGAGCAATGCTTTTTCAACCCACAATTATACATCAGCCCGTAAGTCTGCTTAGACCCCCCACTCATCCTGCAGCTTCTTCTAGGGCTTGTCTTCATTACGTGCGGGAAGGATCGATCTTCTGGTGATCGATTTATCGTGTCTTAACGATTTATCGCGTCTCGTTAAGACACGATAAATCGATCGCCAGCGGCTCCCCCGTCAACTCCGGAAGTCCAGCTTCTCAAGAGGCGCAAGCTGGAGTCAACGGGGGACTGTGCTTCCGCCCGCCGCCGCCGTGAGGGCGGGAGGTAAGTCGGCTGTAGAGACATCGATTTCAGCTATGTTATTAACGTAGCTGAAATTGTGTATCTACAGCCAATCTACCCTCCTAGTGAGGACAAGCCCTTAGAGTCTGCCTTAAGCCCTCTGTTCACAAAATTGTCCAGCAAGGAAAATGTCATTGCCGCACTCCTGTCATGGCGCGAGAAGCATTTCAATCTTAGGTTTCTTTACGGAGGGAGCTAATTGTGATGTGCCAATTCTTTCCACAAACAGCTTCTGAATAGTAACGTCCTATGCTGGGTTCAAACTGGTGACCTAAATACCAAAGCCTGCGAATCATATGTCTAATTCCTGAGTCATATAGACCCATATAGGGGCGAAGAACAGCTAACAGTAGAAAATGGCCCTGCATAACTCTGCTCCTTCCTACTGATCTAGTTTTGACACATTGCCCTCCTCTGCTTGGCTATTGATGCCAGCCTCAACATCCTGCATCCACTTCTTGCTGTAATTCCTTTTCTTCCTCACCCACACTGGCCCCGATCAGACGGCATGGGTGCAATTTTAAAAGTGATCTTAGTTTTGATGAAAGATACCCGATTGATAGCCCTGAAGTCTGCTAGTGACCCCTAGAAGTGTTGCAACATTAGACAGCATGCACTGCCTCAAACTGCTGCACCCATGTGAACTAGTTCTGACCTGGAGGACTAGTGTCTACGAGTGAGATACAAGCATGACATTGCATGAATGAGAGCTATGTTTATCGTCTTTAAACGCCGCTATATGACTTCAGGGTGAGGGTTTTTTACTGTGTTTGTGTGAAATATGATTGTTTGGATCTAACCCACTAGAATAATGCAATGGTTTTTTACGTGTTTTCTTTTTGAAGGGCAGAATCTTCATCAAAGCAAGTACATAACTTTTATCCTAATGTGAATGGTCTGAGTTCATTTGGCAAAGTAAGAATCTCTCCTCAATGGCAACCTAAGCAAACTTTTCTCTCATTAACACCCTCAAAGAGTCTGGTCCTTTGCTTTTCAAACAAACAAAAAAGTTTGTCTTAAGAGATTTAATTACTATATTGTAAGATGGCCTTGGGATGGGGGATTCAGAACTTAATAGTAGAGAGAGAATAAAATATGAAAAGAGACTGTGACTATATAGTCTTTTAAAAACAATGAGGAGTCCAGTGGAACTTTAAAGACAGATTTATTTGGGCATAAGCTTTTGTGGGTAAAAACCCATTTCTTCAGATGCATGGAGTAAAAATTACAGATACAGGAAAGAGGAAAAATTCATGGAATCTGTGATCTGTCTGGGACTTTTGTGAAAAATATCCAGGACAAAATGGGGATCTGCAGGTCCCCCCGCTGCCTGAAGCAGGACAGCTGCGCAGGGGTCAGGAGATGCCTGCAGCAACTGGGGGGCCATGGGGTACCCCTGTCACCTGCTGCTCTGGGTGTCCCCCCACTGCCCATGGAGACCAGAAGCTGGGAGTGTCCCGTCTCCTGTGTCAGCTGGGAGCTGCAGGGTACCCCGCTGCCCATAGTGGTTGGGAGCTCGAGTACCCCTGCCACCGGTGGTGGCCAGGAGCTGTGGGGTATCTGGCACTCTGAGGGCCACCATAGGTGGCAGGGGTACCCTGCAGCTCCCTGCCCCACGGACAGCTGGGGACCCTGCAGCTCCCAACCACTGAAGGCTGAAGTCACAGGTGTCACTGGAAATCTCAGAAACTTGTAGAATTTTAATATAAACTCTACTAAATCCTGTGGTTCTTTAATTTCATTTTTACTCCAACTTGAAATGAAGCTGTGGAAAGTTGCCTTAATAAGAACCTCAGGATTTGACATAATCCATTAAATAGCAGCTATAAGTTCTTGACGAGCCCCCTTATCCAAATCTCCCACACCCCCATCTGGATCTATACTGGTTGCGTGATATGTATGTACCTCTCAAACCTTGTAACTTACTTGCAATCCCCCCATAACCCAAGCCTGACCCTAAAAGTACAGAACCTTGCTTCTTAACTTGTGTATATTTTGATCTTAAACATTAACTTTAATAACATTTTAAAATCTGTTTTTGATATTCCTATTTCAAAATACTTCATAGCAATTGTTCCATAGAATCAAGTACTATTCCTTTAAAGGGTGCCCAAGACAAATGGGCTTCTAGAGCCTGATTATATTGCCATTAGAGATGGGCCTGAGAAATTCTAAGGTGGATTTTGAAGTCCCTTTCCTCCCGCAAAAGAAATTTTGTGTTGGCTGGGTCCATGACTTAATGAAAGCCACCTCTATTCAAACAGAGTTAACAAAGTCCTGTGGCACCTTAAAGACTAACTATAAAGTTTTGAAGCATGAGCTTTCGTGGGCTAATAGCCCATGAAAGCTCATGCTTCAAAACTTTATAGTTAGTCTTTAAGGTGCCACAGGACTTTGTTAACTCTGCTATTCCAGACTAACACGGCTACCACCCTGATTCTATTCAAACAGATATTTTTAAACCCGAAAGTAGAAGAATGTCATCAGTGCTGGCTCAGGGCTCACAAAACATAGCACATAAAATTAAAAATTGCAATACTTGAGAAGCACATATTTGGTTTCAAAATAGATTTCAGACTTATTTCCAAGATATTAACTTCAAAAGTAAATTAAATAAGTTTAAATGCATGACTTTGAGGTTCCCATGCCCCTTTATTTTCAGTTATCTTTCAGAGTTTATCCTGGGAACCCCTCCTTACCTTTCAAGTGTTCAGCCTGCTGACAAATTTTCCTGTCCTGCATGCAAGTCTCTTGGTTTCCATGAGTGTTGCAAGTGCTTATTTAAGGCATGAGTGACTTAGACTCTGGCAAAATGCAGCAAATAATTTGGTAAATTAGTGCCATTTTCTCACAGCTGTTTCAGAACACTGAGAACTCAAGGAGTAAGAAATTGCAACATTTTGTATTAGCAGCAATACTTATTAGTGAAGTATACAGTGAACTATTCAGTATACAGTGAATGATCAAGACCTGTATATTTCATATGTGTATGGCTGAGCTTTTAAAAATGTGATAACTGCAGTTAGCATTCAGAAGGAGACTCTGTGATGTGCCAGTGTGTCCCCATTAGAGAAACTCTATGAGAGGAAGTCTATGCTAGCGACAAAACCCACACAAGTAGAGACCCATACCCACTTTTATGCACCTGCAGAATGTAAGTATTTAGTCACATACATCTGCTAACCCTTTAGCAGAACACAATACTAATGCTGAATAAACTAGTTAGTCTCTAAGGTGCTACAAGTATTCCTCACTTTCTTTATGAATACTAATACTGTAAATCTGTGCTAGGAAGTGGTGATGGAGATGAATCGCTTGGGGATAATGATAGATTTGTCCCATACATCAGACTCCACAGCAAGAATGGCTCTCCAGATCTCCAGAGCACCGGTCATTTTCAGTCATTCTTCAGCCTTCTCTGTTTGTAACCACTCAAGAAATGTTCCTGATGATATTCTCCAGAGTTTGGTGAGTGACTTGAAAAGATTTCACTCCTCTAGCTGGCCCAAGACAATCCTGCACGTACAGGATTCAAAGCGTACGTCTCTCCCTGTCATCTCTAAAGTCAGTTCACTCTTAGTCATAAGCAGATTCTAAGCAATAAGTTAAACATTTGCTCCTCAGGCGATGGCTGTGGGTTATATTCGGTGTGTGACTGCAAAGGTGGAACAGTTGTTGCCGTATTGAAAAGAAATGCTGGCAAGGAGAGGAGGTTGAATTGGATTGACATGGTCACTGAAGTAAATAGATTTTTGCTGACTTACACCAGATGAGGATTGCGTAAGGGGTAGGGAAGCAGCAGCTTGTGTTCTCGACTGACCTTCACATGTAAAATGGCATTGACGGGCTGCGTTCACATCCCTTGCGGGCGACCATGACACAGGGCCCTGGAATAGCTGCTCATAATATGTCCCTCTATCTTTCAGAAAAAGAACAATGGAATTGTGATGGTGACTTTCTATACAAAGGCGCTGGCCTGTGGAAGAGAGGTTGTGAATGTTTCAACGGTGGCAGGTTTGCGTCTAGTACACTGCGGTTCTGAATAATGATTCCTTCTAATTCCTTCTACACATTTCTCTTGAGTCTGAGCCACATTCCAAGTGCGAATCTCTGTTGCTGTAATGCACACATTTGCCAAGCCCCGCGCTGTGTAAATCTCAGCCGCTCAGCGACTTGTAACACACATCCCTTTAGACTGCACATCTAAATCTGGTCATTTTTAGAGTTTACACTTATTGAGCAATAATAAGTCAGGCCATTAATAAGTAGCAAGAGGAACAGATGGCCCAGAGTGGACCATTAACTAAATCCTAGCTGGGTGTTAATCACCAGGAAAATCCCTGACCGAAAATAGTTAGTCTAAGATTAGAAAAAAACCGTGGAGTGTTGGGATATAAGGGATAATGGAATTTCCATTGCTATATACAAGGTGTTTCTAGAGAATTAATGTCCTGCACATGAGCCAATCATATTCCTCAAATTGCTTTTCATCAGTCTAGTTATTTTATTCTCAAGATGACGACTA
Source organism: Sternotherus odoratus (assembly GCA_032164245.1). NCBI lineage: Eukaryota > Metazoa > Chordata > Testudines > Kinosternidae > Sternotherus > Sternotherus odoratus. The sequence continues at coordinate 26,621,361 of JAVMKO010000014.1, read as the reverse complement.
GTCAGGGTCGGTGAGATAAATTTTTGGGCCCCCTACTCTGATCGTTTGTGGGGCCCCCCTGCCCCGCCCCCCTGCCCCCCCCACCTGACCAGGCCCACCCAACCCCAACCTAATCTCCTCCCCCAGCCTAACCTCCTCCCCTCTCCACCCATCCCTCCATGGCCCGCCCAGCTCAGCCTCTCCCCCACCCAAACCTCCTTCTCTCCTGCACCCACGCCTCGCCCACCCCATCCAGCCTAGTCTCCTGCCCCCCTCCCCGCCCACCCAGCCTGGCCTCCCTGCTGGCTACCAGACATACCTGGGGTGGGGGTGCGACTGGTTCCGGCGCGGAGCTGCCTATCCATGAGTCTCTCCGACTCCGGATCCCGCCGCGCCCCCTGCCCTGCGCGCTCCCCGGCGCCCCAATACATCGTTCTGCTCCATCTTCCCCATCCCCCCATGCACCTCTCGGATCCTCTCATCTGCTCCATCTCCCCCTACGCACCCCGCAATCTGCTCCGCCTCCCTACCCCCTGATCTGTTCATTTACCCTCCCCCCCCCACATCTTCCCCACCCCCCCGCTCCACTCCCTGTCCCTTTCCTGCAGGGCTTGGGGGAAGCGGAGCCCGAGAGCGAAGGGCAGCAGCTTCCCTTAACCCCTGGGCTCGTCTCCGCGCACGTGCTCACGGGGGCGGCGCATTGGGGGCCAGACCCCTGCCCCTGCTGTGACCCAGCGCGGAGCTTGCGGGAGCGGAGCTGCCTGCTGGGCTCCGGCCACTCTCGCGCACCGGCAGGGGCAGCATGGTCAGGCCTGGTGAGGAGGGGGGACGACTACGGGTACAGCTGTGTACCGGCCCCCGGACTTAAGGGGGCCTTAAGTCCGGGGCCCGGTACAACTGTACCCATGGTACCCCCCTGTCGCCGGCCCTGTGACTAGTACTGCACTGAATACAAATGTCAAGTTAAGCACCAGTAAGTATCAAGGGCCTGTCACTGACCGCATTGGATTTTAGCCCATGTTCTACATGTATCTTCTGACATCACATATTTAAAGTGAATTTAGTGCTTTGTCTAAACATGGTGAGACATGTTAACCAAACACCAATATGTCTGAAATAGTTTTTCTTCTTGCCCTGTGCTGTGACGTTGTTTAATTTGGTCTTGTCTTCTAGATCATTTTGACCACATAAAGACAATTGCAGGTTCAGAATCAATAGGAATTGGTGGTGACTACGATGGAGCGGATCGGTTAGTAAAACAATATATAAATTCAAAAATAAAGTGCTCTTCAGATCACGAGGTTTCTTTTTTCCAGTTCTTTGGAAAAAGGCAGAGCACAGCTATTGGAGCAAATGATGGTGCAGTTACTATTAAAACACACATTGATAAAGCAAGGGCTTGATTGTTCACTTCTAGATCAGTGTTGAAATGTTTCATTTAGTGAGGGGTGGTGTAGCAAAGTGAGGACTCGCTGGTGTGGCGCCTCCTGCTGCTCATCTAGGGAATTAGCTCTCCAGCCCTTGGAGCACTTCTTGGTGGCTGGTGGCTCACCTGTCTCAGGCCCCTGTGTCCCTCCCGGACCCTGATGCCCTTTATCTCGGGGTTCTGCTCCCAGCAGTCCCCACACTCTAGGTCTCCCCTCCCAGGGGGACCCCCAACCCTCTAATCCCTCTTTGTCTCAGCGGCTACTGCCAGTCATCTAGCCCCCACTCATTGGGGCAGTCTGCACTCATCATTGGCAAGGGGGTTGGACCAGCTGCCTTTGCCTATTTCCAGGCTACTCTTCTGTAGCCCCAGTACCTTTTCCGGCCTTTAGCAAAGCCCGCAGCCTGAGGAGTTGCCAGGCTGGAGCTCCCCAGATGCTCTTGCCTTTCCCCAGCCCTGCTCTGTTGCCTGCACCTAAGCTTCCAGGCAGCTAGGTCCTTCTCCCTCTAAAGCTGGAGGGAGACTGCCCTTTATCAGGGCCAGCTGTGACCTGATTGGAGAGTGGCCCAGCTGTGGCTGCTTCCCCAATCAGCCTCCTCTCCTGGATTCCCAGGGCAGCCCTTTCCCAGGGCTGTTTGAACCCCTTCAGGGTTGGAGTGGGGTGACCAGCCCACTATGGGTGGAAATGAGCTTGCCAGCACAACAATCCCCTCACTGTCCTCATAGCTGCCCTCTTTGAGGTCAGGGATTTGCATGTGCCAGCAATGAACGGCAGGAAAGCTAACAGCGTCTCAAACTGTTAGGTCTTCTGTGAGCCCATCTGTACTGTATAACTATTCCTTCCCTTACCCCTTCTTAGCAACTAGGGGAGGACCACATGGCCCCGGGACTAATGTAGAGACACAGCTATGGCTTCCATTGGCTCCAGGGATCTAGGTGACTGAGGGACAATGTTTTGTTCTGTCAGGGAACCCTCCTCCCTTCAAAACAAGCAATCTGATCTCTGTGCCATGGCTCCTGCTGCTCATGCCGGTGTTTGCTTCTGCGGTAATCTATGCACAACACATGTACTATAACATAAGACTAGGCTGCTGGCCTTCAAGCTTTTCTCCTTTCTTCTTCTATTGACTTTGACCTTGCACATCGTTCTTGCTTGTGTCTGAGACACTTGAGTGCAAGTCACCAAAAACGTCTGCTCCCACAGGGACTAGCCATTCAGTAATAGGAATCTCCTGCATGGCGACAGTTAACAATTGGAGCTTCTTGTCCTGTAGACATTTTCACTAGGCTATTCAATAGAACTGGTGTTGTGGTCTCCAAAAGTGCTGAATGAGCCATGGAGTAAAGGAATGACATTGCTAGCTCGCTTGACAGAGATTTAAACCCATGAGCCCTGCACATAGACTCTCAAAACAATAACAATGTTCCATGAAAATAAACCCCAGAAGACCAATTATGCATAGGTTTGGCGCTTCTTATTTCCAGCTCCTGTTGCTGTGACAGGGAATTACACAATAGACATCAAATTGCTTATTGTATTCCCTGCAAATGGAGGGTTTCATGTAGCTTTCTTTGCATGTCCAAAACTCCCATTGAGCTCAAAACTGGGGCTTCTCCCAGGACTTTGTCCTCCTAGCTTATTCTGATAAATGACTTAACATATATATAGTAGAATACAAAAAATGGTCAGCAATTGTTCAGGGTATCCTATGTGTACAGACTCTTTTTTAATAGTACAGTATTTCATAGGTATAGTGCACTACAGCCTTCTGTTGCATACATGTTTTCCTGGCCATCAGAGATGACGTGGTGGGAATGAGGGGTGTATTCATGAGTGAATGTTGTTGTTTTTTTAATACTGCCCATGCTATTTTAGTGTCTGCACAGAATAGCGCCTTTCTCTAGAATGCAACTGTGCATTCTAGAGAATTCTAAAGGAATTCTTCATGCAGAAAGAACCTTGTTTGGTATGGCTGTGGGACTCAACCAGTCAGTTGGACTTTAGATTTCGACTTAATTGGCAGAAGGGTTGAGTGAGTCCTCTGGTGACCTGTTTCTCAGTGTAACTGGACCCTTGCCACAATCATTTGAAAGTCCTCTCTGCATTATTCATCCAGAAGTATGGGTTATATGGTACGTCGTTCTGTGCTGCTTGTTAACAGATTCCCTGAAGGACTGGAAGATGTTTCGAAATACTCTGTGTTGATTGAGGAACTTCTGAGAAGAGGTTGGACGGGACCAGAACTGACGGGGGTTTTAAGGGAAAACTTCCTCCGTGTTTTCAAGGCGGTGGAAAAAGTAAGATGAAAAGCTTTCAGAATTGTTTTGACAAACACTGAATTTATGGTTGCTGCCAAGGGGGAAAAGAGACCGTAGTTCTCAAAGCCCCACTCTGTTGCTGTGCAGGAAGGATGTGAAAAACAGGGGAGGGACTTAATGCAAAGATTCAAAATAGCTCTTGGGAAGCAAAGATTAGAAAAGAGGCAAGGGGAAGAACGTGGAAGGGACAATATAGAGCCAGTTTCTTTTTAAAGAAGATGCCAGTAACGGCCACTGTTCTTTAATTCTAAATTAAATTACTGCTCAGTTGGCTAGCTCCAAATATACCAGTGTTGGAACTAAGACTTGAGTTCTAAAAATGTCAGTGTCTTATGCTGAATTTTACATATGCAGCCAGCTGCCCGACATTGTGATGTGACTGAAGTTTTCAGGAAACCGAATCCATCTTTCACTGACTTTAAAATAATTCAGAAGGGTGAAAAATTGTAAGAGAAGTTTAAGTCTTTAAGACTGTTAAGACTGTTAGCTGACTATGGTGGAGATACTAACTGACTCAGTTTAGTTGGAGATTTCCAGTGGAGGTATCTACAGCAAGCATGGACCAAAAGATTGACCTGCTGAACTGCTAGATGTGCCACCCTTTCCCAGGGTGTGTGCCATAGCAGGCTCTGGGAAATCTTTTGTATTGATCCTCGCCCTGAATGTATTTTGCAGTACAGTTTAAGACTGGTTCACTTGAATTAACAAAATTCTATTATAAGACTCTCATTAAATGTATTACAAATCTGACTTCCAGGAAAATACTCTTTGAATTCTTCCAGGTGCGGAATGACAGTAGATCAATGAATGAGAATGAGAATGAAATCCCACCCAAAGAAGTGCAAAATTCCTGTCGTCTAGACCTAAGAAGCCCTCCTCTTCCGTCATCTACACGTCCCATTTCCTTTGGATCTCCTTCTGTGGTACACACTTTGGGTCTACTGTTCATTACCTTAATATATATAATACTGCATTAACAAAGCAGAGAAACCTGATGAGTCAAAAGGGTTATTGAATGCGCATACCCAAACAGACATTACATTTAGCGTGACCCGCAATGCCAATGGATAAATCTTCTGCTTAGCCACAAAGCTGTACCTCCAAAGTGTGTGAATAGTATTAAACCTAGAGCATCATTTCTATAAGTCTACCTACATATGGCGAAGATTAATTTTGTCTTAAGTGCGTAGGTAGCAATGTTTGGAATACTACTTAGTGCTGAACACTCTTGGATCCACTGATGTCAAAGGAAGCTGGCAATGCCCAGCACCTCAGGTCAGATCCCGTACTATGTGCCAGGCCCCTTGTTTTCCATTTTTATTTTGTTTAAAATTTCCTAGGAATTTCAGTGTTTGTTACAAAAAATGTAAAAAATAAAAAGGATGAAAACGAGTGCAGAAAATTAACTTCATGTTTTTCTGGGTTAGTAAGAAAAATCAACAGAGAAAAATAGGAACACTGAACGTAAAAGCGGCTCATGCTGTGATTTATTTCATGAACTATATGTAAATACTTGCACGTTTATGCGTGGATGTATCTTCCACTGCATTTGCCTTACATTAACAGACAGCCTAGCCTAAATGTAAATGCAAACTTATTATTAACATAAACACATCACCTAAGATAATGTATTGGATAGTCAGTATTTTTATATACTTGAGTAGTCCAAAATCTGGGTCAAAATCAGTAAAAACTGAAAATGAAGGGCCTGAACTATGTGGTTGAAGCTCTGGGCCGGTCACTTCTCTTTGGATGCATGCCTGGTATTAGGATTGGAGACCAGAAGTACTAGTCAAATGGATTGTTTTATTATTATTATTTTGCATTTTAAGGGAGAGCTAGCTGCCAGCTGGGTGTGTAGGTGACCATTGCAACATCAGTCTGAGAAGGAAAAAATGCCGTGGCTGTTTGAAGGAGAACGTGGCCTCTTTTAAATTGTGTTTTTGCCAAAAGTTAAAGAATTCTTTCAACCTGGAGGTTATTTGAGAAAGTATATTCTGCCCGTTATTTAGTGTCACTGCAGTGACTGCCTTCACTTAAATCTGTGGGCGAGGTACAGATTCTAGGCATGTGGCGTTGCTGGAGCTGCCACAAGTGTTTGATTGCTATTCACCATGAATGGAATTAAGCTGTCATTGGGTTTGTATATGCTGCAATATCTTGCTTTGAATCCTGTTTCTAATTCGTTGCTTTGAGCCAGGGAACGCTCAATAACTATGCAATCCATTCCTCTAGTAGCCCAGGGCAGCATTATTTATTATCATGACATCTGTTGTTGCGTGTCTGCACAACATCTAGCATCTGGCATCTTCAGGACAACAAGGTCTGGATAGCTGAATTGTTTATAGAAATGTAGGTCTCTTCTAAATACGTATGTAAAAATCAGAAGCCTACCCTCCACTCCAAGAACTTCAACAGTCCTGTGCTGACTTTTTTCCTTTCGGAGCATTAATTATTTACCCCGTTCCTGTTTTTATCTTTTCAAATGTTAGTAACTGAACTTCTCTTGAGTTATTAGTGATAAAGCTCCCACGTGCCATCTTGAACTTCTCCATGTGGTGACCAAGGAGGACTGCTGGAATGTAAAGAGCATTCTTGGAGGAGATGATAATCAGGGTTGGGTGAAAAACGTTGTGTGAAATTGCATCTGATATTTTTGCCAGCTAATTTCATGTGGTTTTCAATTTGTCAGTGTCATAATTCTCGTGGAATTTCAATGCAGTTCAGTTTTCAAGACCCACTTCTAGCACAGAATTACCATCTCAGCAGCATCATTAGCTGTTTTGGCTTGCGGTTGTGCAAAAGGGGTAAACGTCAGCAGGAAATCTGAAATTGCCCCATCCTGCCAGACACTAGTGTCACACCTCTTGTTGACACTGGCAGACGGGAGCCAGGTACAGAGCTTAAGATGAACTACAAGAAGAATAGATTTTCAGCAGCATCATTATGATTACTTTGGACGTTATTTCTTGTTAAATAATAAGTAGTTGAAAATGTGCTTTAGTCATCATCACTGAATGCTGCAGGTCATGAGAGGACCAGGAAGGTTGTGAGCCACAGACTGATTGTCCTAGATCAGATGGGTACAGAATGGCCAGGGACATGTCAACTCGGATTCCACTTCCAGCAGTAGATCTATATTGCATCCTGCAGCTTCAAGCTCTCCCAATTCCGAAAACTGAGCAGGGCATAGGTCAGCTGGAGAGTTGCTTGAAGTGAGGCTTTGGGGCTGCTGTCCCGCAGCAGGTTTGTGTTTTGAGGCAACATGAGCAGGTCATGCTCAACTAAAGACCCTGGCTGTTTAGTGGGGGGAGACAGACCATTCTTGTCACACTAAATAGTGTTTGCCTTACATTTTGCTGAAAATTTCCAAAACTTGAAAAAAACTGGAGAATTTACAGTTCAAGAAATGTTCCTGAAATAGGCAAATGAAAAACATTCTACTACACATATTTCACCAGGCTCTAACAGCAGGATTGCCAACCTTAGCATTACAAATCGAGCTTAAAAATCATGAGATTTTAAAATGTGGGGTCTTTTTATTTCCCTTCTGGTGTTTGAGCCTTTCGGTTAAAGGTTTTCTTTTCCACAGTCATGAAGTTGGAAACTTTCTTTTTTTTAATAGCGAAAGTGGGGATTCTTACATAAGCACATGACTCCAGAGCTCAGGCTTTAATAAACTCCAAATATTGCAAAATACACAACAAAATTAAGTTTGCATCACTAGCTTTGTAAGACTGCTTTGATTATCCTGGAAATCCCTTTACTACTTGATATGCCTTCTCTTATTATGGCTTGTTTATGCAGTTGCTATGTAATGGTACACTTTATTGAAGCACCAAACAAAGGCCTATAGCTGGAGTAAGAATGATCTTTGTCAAAACACATCGTCTCTTACGAGGAGGATGCTGATAATTTCTGCAATGAAACAGCAAATCGAATCTTTTCAAAGGGGTCTCAGTCTGAAAACTCCTTTACAGCACATCCAGAAATAGGCTGCTGGAGCAAATCCAAGTTCATTATTGTGTCTCTGAAGGAAACCCCTCTGTAGAACACATCAACTTTAATATTCCTTCGTCTGGATATAGCCCTGCCTGGTCCTGAGCCACCTACTGCCTAATGCACCGGTCAACTCGGACTAGAGGGGCTCACACTAATGCTCTAGAAACAGCTGTATTGACAGCACTTCGAAGTTGCGACTCGGGTGGAGTCGAGCTCTGAAGCCCAGCCTGTCCATCAGCTTCTGCAGCAACGCTCCTCTTATCTAAGCTAAAGATCCTTATAGCTGCCCCAAATCCTGTGGGGTTTGCTCATCAAGTGGGTTACTACCAGAGCAATTGTAAATGTGAAAGTGGAGATAGGGACGGCTGAACCTGGGGCATATAAGGGTGGCAGCTTGGAAGTGCTGCTTGGCTCAACCTATTGAGTCAGCTGGGGAGTGCTGATTGACCCGGCCTGCTCAGACATGCTTGGTTAATGTAGGTGTCTGTTCATCTGATTCTGGGGCTGGAGGAACCCAGCCCTGGGGAACCTAGGTCCTGCAGGATAGCTCCATTGGGAAGAGACTTGCAGAAGGAAGAAGTAGATCGCCGTATGAAAACACAAGTGAAGCAAGCAGTACATTGATAGAACTATAGACACCCCTCACCCCCGAAGAGTAACCCTAATAAATGAGCATACGCCAAAGTAATGGGAAAATCTGGTAACAACAGGAGGTGCCTGTATGAAGCCGAGGAGGGATGAGCAGCAAGGGGTCTGTAAGGAAGTAGTCTGCAGTCACTCCTTGGGAGGAGAGAGCTCTGGCTCACAATCCCCAAAAGAGGGAAGCCAGATAAATAGGATGAAGCCCAGGGAAATGGCATCAAGGACTGTACAGACCTTGGCTGCTTGTTAGAGGGCCCATGGGCTGGAACCTGTGTAGAGGGCGGGCCTGGGTTCCCCTACCAGCCACTGGCAAGTGGCACAGGGCATGGAGAAGCCAGACAGATAACTGGTCTGGAACGACTGCGATTTCCCTGGAAGTGGAGGACTTTAGTGGTCTGGGTGGAGGGCCAAGTCACAAACAGGAAGCTGCAGCTCCGTGAGTGAGAGGAGTCTCGGGCAAAAGAGATGATGGGTAGAGGCCCTGCCAGGGGAGGGTGGTGCCTGGCGAGAGCTAATCGCCAGAGTTGTGGAGTCACCACGTGTGGTGAGTGGTCTCTCACAGGCTTTTAGAAATGACTATCCAGGTTCAAAATTTATATTGTTTGAATCCTTTGCTGTCCTCCCCTCAATTCCCTGTTCTCCCTTCAATCCTTGGGTTCAAAATTGCAGTTTAAAAAAAGTGTATTAGTTTTTTACATAGTGAAATCTAATAAAAGCAACTGATTTTTGTTCAGTTAGTTTTTTACCTCATTTCAGGAAGAGCCTTGCACTATATTTGTACCGGACTTTGGATGGGGTTGGCTTTCTTCTCCACCTACAGCGATCAGCTTTATTGGAATGTGTTGACTGTGTTCTGAACCCTGCTTTAGATAGTGTGTGTTTAAGCCTAGCCATGTGGAATAAATTAGAACATTTTGAGTCCTATTTCTAAGAACTGTTTTGTCAACAAATGTTGGCCTCGAGCATAGATGTACAATTGGAAATGACAATACTGAGTTAAAATAATTCTGGCCTTCCCAATGTTAACTTGCTTGCATGATCAAATGTTCTTGGAGAACATAAACCTTAAATGATTAAAAGAATTGAGCGGAGCAAACTCTTGTCTTCTGATTCCAGCTCTGGAACTGACTTTATGGGGCTATGGGCAAGTCACCTCATTGGTCTGCCATTTTTTCAAAGGGTAAAATTGTTATTGTGATCATTCATTTATATACAACTTTGAAAGTATAAAATAGTTAGTGGTATTCCCTCCTTTTTTCTCCCCCTCCCACATGTAACAATCCCTCCACTTATGTATGTGTGTCCACACTGCAGTGTACTGTATTCAGAATGCATTCCCATCCTCCGAATGAAACCTGGCCCAGTGACACCTACGCAAGACGGGATTCTGTTTCCACCACTCTACTTGATATTTGCTATTTACTGCCTTTCTTTATTCACATTATTTTGTATTTAGGTGCTGACTACTATGTGTCACTAATAATTTGATACTAGAGGTGAAATATGCGGTGAAAAGAAAAATAGAACATCGTTATTTAAAATATCCGTCTGGGTGGTGTAATCTAGCCAAACACATGCAGTGCTCAGGGCTGCAGAAGGCCCTGAGACTAGTAGATTAGACCCAACTCTGCTGCAAGGGGAAGGGCAGGGTGTAGAGTGGCGGTTCTCAACCCGCGGGCTGCATGTGACCAATTAGCATACAGCTGCAGCCCAGCTATGTGCTAAAGGCTGCGGGCTACCCGGTGGGGTCTGGGTTCCCGGCTGCCCAGTGGGGTCACCATCTGGCCCCGCATGGCAGGGTTGCAGAACTACTGGCCAGCCCCGCAGAGTCCAGGGGCTGTTGGCTGTCCCAGTGAGGTCTGGGGCGGAGGGGGTGAGGGAGCTGCCCAGCTGCCCTGCTGCCCAGCCTTGCATGGACCAGGACCAGAGTCGGGGCTGCTGCCTAGCCTTGCATGGCTACTTTGGGGTTCCTGTCACCTGCCCCCCTTCCCAGGGCTCCACTCCTGTGGAGGGGTTTCTGGGTGGGAGGTGCTGAGTATAGGAGTCTGGGGGTGGGAGCGCCGTAGTTCCCAACCTGTGGACCAAGTAACGCAATGATAACTAGGTTGAGAACTACTGGTGTAGACAGACTGCACTGGGGGACTCAGCATCGCCTGCCCACTGTAGCGTAGCCACCACAGCACAATGAGGGGGATCTGAAGAAGGGGTTAGATGGGTGAGAAGAGTGGCTCCCAAACTGGGGTTTGTGAATCCCTGGGGGTTTGCGAAATGTTACAGGGGGTTCTCAGAAAAAAATTAAAATTCCCTAATGGCGGACAGAGCTGTCTCTAGTGATGCCGGGCAGCATGGGGCCAGCAGCCCGGAGCCCCTGGACTTCCAAGAGCTGAGCAGATCAAAGCAACATCTCTATCCCGCTGAAGAGATTTAAACTTCAAGACTACTCATAAGAAATGAAGAGGGAGGTGGATATTTTTTGCTGTTTTTAAAATTAAATAGGCAGCTAGTGTTGTTTTTAAATTATTCTGAAGAACAAGTTTAAGCTTTGTTGTAATGTGCGTTGTTTGCTTGGACTGCTCAAGACCTCAATGTTTGTGCAGGAGGAACTCATTGAATGGGCTTCTTAAATCCCTTTGTGCTGTTTCATGTCTCATACTCCTTGATTAAACATAGAAGCCTTGTCTTGTAACAGGGTTATTCAAAGCGATACAAGCTATGAAAGTCAGATCTTGGAAGAGTGTTGCCGTTTTCATAATGTAATAAAAATACTGTAATGATTAATAATAATTAATAATAGTTTGTAATAAGCATGTCATAAAAACAAATTTTATATTTCCAAGATCACAGCTTTTATAATTTTATACTCAGGTAAAGGAAAAAATCCTTGGAAATTTTGATTTTTAGGAGGGGTTCGCGAGATGTGGCATTTTAGTGAAAGGGGTTCACGGGTTGTTAAAGTTTGGGAACCACTGGAGTAAAGGGAAGTAGGTGTAGGCCTTATCTTAAGGCCATAGCTGCTACTGCAGTTTGTTGCTATGGCTGTTGGTTGGGGAGGTTTCTGAGCATCCTGAGTAAATGGGACTGAGCAGGGCTCACCTGGAGTTGTCACAGTGAATCCGTGACCTCAGTTTCACTCCTAGGGAGTTGTGTGGGCAAGCATAGAAGAATGTAAAATGCACTTTTTTTCCACAAATGGGGTATAACTGGACTTGTTGACACTCTCCATTTCAAGAAAGTCAGTGACGGAGTATTGAAAAGACAGCTATAAGAATATTTTCCAGGGTGTAGCGGGGTGGCTACCCCTCTCCTAAAATAAGAGGAGTGAGAACAGGTGGGGGAAGCTAACGGGGAAGAGGCCACAGCTGTGGCCAGCTCAATCAGGGCCCAGTTGGCCCTTATAAGAGTCCAACAGTCTTGCCCTCCCTCTGGAGAGGGAAGGACTTAGTTGCCTAGGAGAGAAGTGTACCTGAGGCAGAGAAGTGCTGGGGAAAAGGGCAAAGGGAGCTGGGGAGCTCCAGCCTGGAAACCCCCCCAGGCTGCAGGCCTTATTAAAGGCCCAAATAGGTATTGGGACTGCAGAGAGGCAGCCTGGGAATAGGCAAAGGCAGCAGGTCCTAACCCCTTGCTAAAGATGGATGGTCATTACACACTGCAGTCTGCCCCAGTGAGCGGGGGCTAGCTGATGACTGGCAGTAGCCACTGAGGTAAGATGGGTTTAGAGGTCTCCCGGGAGAGGAGACCCAGAGTGAGGGGGTACAGTTGGGGGGCAGAACCCTGGGGTAAGGAGCACTGGGGTCTGGGAGGGACACTGGGGTCTGCAGGCCAGCCACCGGCCAGCAGAGGCTGCTCTGCGAGCTGCAAAGAGCAATTCCTGAGCTAACCAGCAGGAGGTGGTGCACTGGTGTGTCTTCGCTTCGGCACAGGGGTTAAATGCCTTGTTCTATGAATCTTAACTGAAAAAACTGACCACTAGCTTGTTTTATATCAAAGATGATATAAAGCAGTTCACCTTTCCTTGAAACCATTATAATCAGGATTAGGGGTGGTATACCATTTAATTATCGTTCAAGTAAGACTGGATACAACTCTATAACAGTGGTTCTCAAACTGTGGGTTGGGACCCCAAAGTGGGGGTCACCAGGACCAGCATTAGACTTGCTGGGACCTGTGGCTGATGCCTGAATGCGTTAGCCCCGGGGCAGCGGGTCTTGGGCTCTGTCTCTCCCCCCAGCCCAGGGTCATGTAGTAATTTTTGTTGTCAGAAGTAGGGTCGCGGTGCAATGAACTTTGAGAACCGCTGCCTAGAGTATAAAGCTGTAGAAACCTTTCTTCTCATCTGAGAGAGATCAGATGAGCTTAATATGCCTTTGCCATCTCTATGTTTTAGGGTTAATGTACTCAAGGCCTCTAACATGTGGCTCCAAGTGGCAGATGATTGATAGTAAGGCTTCTAATAGTTCTTCCCTGGAGACCTAAAGCAAAACGTATTGGTCCTTAATGAATTACCATCTCTGCTGCTCTTACTCCACCTGTCCCAGAGTTCCTCTGGTTGCTTAAGGTTTACATTAGTATATACTTTTCCCTTAGAGTAAGCTCTTCAGTGCAAGTGTAACACTGACAGACAGACCCCAGTCATCAGTGGGGGGGGGGGGGGGACTGAACGTAGGACCTCAGGAACTTAGTGCATGAGCCTCTACTACATGAGCTAAAAGCCTTGGGGCTATTACCTAAGACTCTAAAGCAAATTCATTAATATCTCTCTCCCACACAAGGACTGTCCTTTTAGTATTTGGAATAGTGAGTGCTACCATAAATAACAAATACTAGTTAGAAAGAAATTCCTTTACTCGGAGTGGAAAGTCACTCTCTGTAAATAACACTGTTCCCACATTGTTCTGAAACTTCCTTTGGGTTTGTCTGAAGTGGAACCCTGGCCTATTGAAATAGGCGTGCGCTGTATTAAACGTTTTGGCCAACGCTGGCCTGAGTTTTGTGTCTGTAACAAAAGCAGGCCTGGTTTAATTTGGATCTGGTTTTTGTATGAAAGTTTCAGGGCAGCACTGATTTTAATCTTTTGAACTCACTAAGTTTTCTCCCGTCACTTCTGCCCTGAGAGACGACCTATAGTGCTGAGGTTTTTAAATGGTGTGGTGTCCCGTCCCCCCCCTACACGGGGTATAGAGGAATGTTGATGGGGGTGGTTTTGTGCCAGCTGCATACAGCGGGGCCTGGGACAATCCCCAGAGGGAGAAGAGAGGGAGCGCCGCCTTCACCCCCTGCCTCACCTCAGTGGATCACCTCGTCTGTGGGTCAGTGTCAACATCCACTCTGGCCACACTGATTCCCGCGTCCGGCACCCTCTGCCTCCAGTTCTGCTGGCTCTTAGAGTTGCCAACGCTCCAGGATTGTCCGGGAGTCTCCAGGAATTAAAAATGAATATTTAATTAAATATTACATCATGTGATGAAACCTCCAGGAATACACCCAACCAGAATTGGCAACCCTACTGGCTCTCGCATGTGCCTTCCCCCACCCTGAAAACCCAAGGCAGGAAAGACCATGGGACAGATATTAGCCTTGCCCTGGCGGTGCAGCCTGGCCACAAGATAGAAGCAGCCCACTGCTGAGGAGGCCTTAGCTATGCCACTGGATAAGTATCTGTGTATTTGAAACTTACCGGTGTAGGTAATTTTAATTAAAGTTGTGTTAAGTTCTCTGTTAGGTTTCTGAGTAGGCTATCCAGCATACTTTTGAATGTGTCTGTTTTTGTCTAGGTTGGGGGACACAACCAAGAATTGTAACTCAAAGCGGGTTTGCAAACTGCTGCTATAGTGTGAGACATAACACTATTTTTTAAAAAAGCGGGGGAAGGGGGAGGTGAAGTTTCCATTTCCTGCTCAGTTGCTTAAATGTGTTTCCCCATAGCAACATGCAGAACCGGCGCACCCTCTGCTGGCCATCAATTCATGGAAGTGAGTGTGATGTTTAGGTGGAGTTTGCACACACAAGTGTGGGAAGTTTGCTTTTTGCATCCCCTCTATTTTTTATTTACTTGTAGCCTCAGGGGCAGATTAATTGCTCCTGGGGCCCTAAGCACAGCCAAGCAATGCCCCCCCCCTTTCAACTCTCACCCCCCATTCACAACCCAGCTTTTACTCGCAAAGTGACAAATATACGCAACAATGGAGGAAATGTGTTTTATTCGCATTGTCGGATTTTTTAAATTATTGTTTGGATACCGCGAGGCTTTTATTGATGCGAGGGAAGTCTGGGGGAAAAACGTGTAATCGATGCAACATTGGGGGATTTTTTAAAAATTGCAATGTCGCATTTAAATAAAAAATTGATGAGCTTTATATAGCCAGGCACAAGGGGCCCTGAGGCCCTGGACTCAGGCCTAAGACATTAATTGAGAGTTTTTTTAATTTAAGGCGTGCAAACTTGTAATTTTGTAACCATTTTTTGTTGTTGCTTGGGGCCCCTTTTCTCTTGGGCCCCTAAGCATGTGCTTTTATTGCTTATAGGTTAATCCACCAGTGTGTAGCCTTGACATTAACAGGGTGTAAAAAGGTGAGTTTGTACGTGGGTTTTTTTTTTTTTTTTGGAAAGCAAACCTCACGCTTGCTAGAAAATGTGCCCAAAATAAGGCTGCAGAAGAGGTAGATGAGTGAAATGAGGCAATGGAATAATTACAAATAACTCTGTCTCAAAACACTGGTGAAAATAAGAAGTGCCATCAAGTTACCTGGTTCCATGAGACTAAAATAAATGTCATGAAGATGCTTAAGGAACAAAATGCAAAATCATTGGGTAAGAAAGTCACACTGGTGTACCTTGCAGCTCCCTAACCGCATAGTATCTAGCTTCGGGATATGGAAGTGGGGGCAGCTAGAGGGGGGTAAAGGGGGAAGCTAGAGGGGGTATTTTGTAGAGAGTCTGTGGCTCCAGCTGTTGCCCCCCCCCACCTGCATAGAGAGGCTCCAGCTGTTGGGACCCCCCACGTCGGGAGAAAAATCCTGGACCGTTGTTAATATTTTAAAACTCCTTCCAGTCAGAGACGGGTGGACCAAAAATGAGGTCATTTCCAGGAAAATCCAGACGTATGGTAACCCGACATTAGCCAAAGTCCGATCAGTGGTAGGGCCACCCATCGGTGCAATGTAGACATCCTAAGGTGCCCCAAGCAGGAAATAATTGCTCTTTACATTTTCCTTACCAAGTGGGAGAATCGTGCCGGCAGACAATGGATGGCTATAGCCTGCACCAACTGGTAAAAACCTTTGTGTTGGGAATTTGACTGTGGGTGGACTCTGCTTTGCAGCATCTAGAATTAGCACATTCTGCTACAGTGAGTGGAGGTGAGAGGGAAGTGGACAGTCAGGAGAAGGCCATCAAATGGGCTAAAAGCCTAGTAATATGCCCTATCAACTACCTTATGGAGATATGTAAATACTCGGTGACAAAGACGGGGCTGCACGAATGTCTGTGTTTGGGGAATATCGATCCCGACTGTGCCATAAAGTACTGGTGTAAAGATCGAGCTGATTGACTGATCCAATGTCAAGTACTTTAATTCAGTTTTGCAAATAAGAGAGCCTCCAACCCTTTAAAAATGTGTTCCAGCCAGCTCATGTTGTGCCACATGTGTGATATCCACCCTGATAAGCTACCAAAAAAATATATTGATTCGACTCTGAAGGACACCACTTCCTTTATGCAAGTATTATCGTTTTTCACAGCCACCGGCTGTGGGGCTGGCTGAAACAAATGTCATGATTAGCAGCCTCATCGGAGTAGCTGGTAATGCTACAGACCGGTCCTTAAAGCTACAGCTACACATAGCTGAACTGGTCGCATGAAGTTACTGCTGTTCGGCTAGTGTATCTGATTTCCACTCATTGTGGGGGGCAGTACAGGATGTGACGGGAAGGGCGATTTCCTGCAATATCCTGGACAAACCTTATTGAATTAAGTTAAACCTTATTACATTTAAGTATTTCAGCAGTTCATTGTATTAAAAATGCAAACGTGTATGTAGTATTGTGGGGTGGTGTGCAATGCCTTTGAGGGGAGACGTGACTAATGTCAATCTTGGGAAACATTAGGCGCTTAGAGAACTATTTGAAACAATGGCCCAGGCAAGAATAAAGGTTCAAAATTAAGTAGGTTTCCCAGGAAATCTCTAGGGGGAGGTGTATACAAATATACTTCCTCTGGTTATGCAAGAACTCAGCCTTCTGAAGCTTTGTCCTGAGCAGAGACCTTTGCCGGCTGATCATCTGTTACATGAGAAAGATCAGAGGCCCAAATTGTATAAAGGAGCAACTCTCAGATACATGGGTGGGTTTGTTCTGAGCCAGGGTGGTTATGAATTCATAAGCAGAGAAAAACCCTTTATTTGCACTTTATTTCCAATTTGATTTTGTCTAGTTTCCACTTTGAACCATTGGATCTTTTTATTCCTTTGTCAGTTGCATTAGAGTCCTCTGCTTCTCCCTTCTGTGTATTTATAATGATCAAGACGCTAATTACCCTAATTTGAAAAGCTATATAACCATTAGTGAGGATCTGTCAGACAGTAGTTTTGCTGAATTTGAACTAGAGACCAATGACTCTGCTGAGCTATGGAGCCTGCTTTATGTTCAAAATTTACGTTGACTCTAGGTAAAAATAAAATAAAACCTAAGAAAATACACATTTCTTTAGACTCCATTGCGATTTTTCACACAGTCATAGTGGCTCAACAAGTCCAACACTGGGCATGTAATCCTTTACTTATATCACTTCGCGCTGGACCACAGACAATGCTAAATACTGTTACGCCCTTTTAACTGGGGTAGTTTGCCAAAATTAGGGGTGCTACGGACTGTTAAAGTTTAGGAGAAATCTGAGGTTACAGTCAGATATTTCCTTGATGATATAAGCTTGTTTATTTACAAAGGCGTGTTCCTTTTACACAGTGGGAGACAATTTATTTGGTCACAGTTCCAAGTCCTTCCCTGACCAGCACTTAGTCTAAAATCTTTCTATAGGGTTTTCTCAGGCCATGTTCCCAGTGCTTGTTCTGGTGGTGTTGTCCTTGGCTTTCTGCAGTTTCTCTCTCAGCTTCTCTGATATTTCCTGTACTTCTCTCACAGAGACAAACACCTCCACCAAGCAAAACCCAATCAAACCCCTCTGCCCCCGTGTGCCTTGGGTTTGGTGGAGGCTGCTATTGTTTTAGCTATCTGATTCCATAAAGGAGCTTAATTGTGTTATCAATAATGAAGGACAACTGTTAAACCTAGTTGAAACCGGTGGGTGTAACACAACCCGTAACAATACATTTCCCAGGCTTCAGAGTGTCTGTGGTCAGTCTGATTTTCCAGAATTGTGAAAATCTGGCTCCCGTTGTGAATACTGAGAACTTGAAAAATGTGGCTCTGAGTCTCTGACTGTCTGAGTTTCAAATGACCATAATAAAAATACTTGTGCTTGGCTTGATAGTATAGTTTGTAGTGCCACGTAAGAACTGGATATTTCACGCTGGAGGGCATTGGACCAGGACTTCTATAAAGGCACCATGTGAATTTCTTTAAAGAAATTCTTACCAAATGAGTCCCCTGATCCAGGCTGATTCTTGGGGGCATCACATCCAGCCTTCCTGGTAAGAAGTATGTGATCCTCTTTATGGTCCGTGTCTGTTTATGGGCTACACACTCACAGGAATATACCTGAAATCCTGAGACCTCCCATAGGGCCTCCAGGGAAGGAGAATGCAGGATCTGTGGGTGTCATACAGTGGTGTGCAAAAAGGAAAGCTGTACATGACCTCAGCTGAGGTTTCCAAGGCTGACCCTGAACCCGGGTATGACTCCCACTTGTGCAAGAGGTGAACATAGGCATATCTCCAATGGCTCCAACACTTCTTTAGCTAAGTGGAGGGGCTGCACTCGCCACTCCAGGCAATAGGCTGGAGTAGCAGCCCTATGGGAGCATCTCTGTGCCTAGGCCCTGGGTTGTGGGTATTGTGTTTCACCTTCCCAACCTGCCTGGACTTCAATCTCCTAGACCCTGGTTCCCTAGACTCTGGGGATGAAGTGAATTTCACCTTAAGGGCTTGATTCTCCTCTCACACCAGTGAAAATCAGGAGGACTTCCACTGTGGTCAGTGTACCTACGCCAACATAGGACAGATGTACATGGAATGATAAATCTGGCCCTTGGTGTTGGAAGGTCCTTGTCTAGGTATGTGCTCAGTTCAGGGTCTGTGTCCTCTGTAAAAATATGACAATGACCTATGCCAGGGATACTCAGATCAAAAACAACAAAACTTCACACCAATATTCCTTGCTGAAGGAGTCCAGGATGGGAACTTCAGAAACAACTGTGGAATGTGATAAGTTTCATTAAGAGGATGTTACTTATCTGTAACTGGAGATTCTTTGAGATGCGTGGTCCTTACCTCCCAAGTTGGCCCTGCCATGGGGGTGGGTCCACCAGCATCGGAGTCGGATGTAGTAGTGCAAGGATTGGCAACCTTTGGCAGGCAGCCTGTCAGGAAAAGCCTGTGGCAGGCTGGGCTGGTTTGTTTACCTGCCGCATCTGTGGGTTCGGTCAATCACAGTTCCTGCTGGCCGTGGTCCCCCATCCCAGGCCAATGGGGGCTGTGGGAAGGGCAGGCAGCACATCCTTCATCCTGCGCGGTGTCCCGCAGCCCCCATTGGCCTGGGATGGCGAACTGCAGCTAGTGGGAGCCAAGATCAGCTGAACCAGTGGACGCTGGAGATAAACAAACCGGCCCAGCCCACCATCAGGTCAATGTACAGGCAGGGTTCCCTAGCCTGGGTCCAAGTGTGGTCTCATGGTGAGCTCAGAGGCGAAATGCCCGGCATTCTTGGGTGCAGCTGAGGAAGGACTGACAAATACTTCATGATGGGAGCTTCCCGCAGGCAGTGGAGGCGGTGTTGGTGGTTGTCGCTGACCGAGAAAGATCACAGGCAGGAGACACAGAGTTTGCAGCCTGGAGGCCTGCACGTAGTCTGGTGTGAAAACCCCAAAGTCTCTCTAAAACAAACGCTAAAACTACTAACTATTAGAACTAAAAGAAAAATACTTATGTACAACTATCTTTGTTAAGATGTGTGTCAGAGATGAGGACACTTGGGAGTTTTGATCCGAATCATGTGGCAGTGAAAAGGAACTGGAGATTCAGTTGGTCTATCCCGCCCTTTATCGCCTTGGATGGGAGCACAAGGTGAATCAGGATGCGTGCATGGACCATTGGATACTTCTTTCAAATGTTTCTAAACCAGGCACGTGGTGTGCATGTGCAACCCTCAGTGGAATACAACAGAGACCATCACTCAAAGAAAAATATTTTCTGAGGAGTTAATTTGGGATAAAACTGTTTCTTGAAAAATCTCCCTACTACATGATATTATAATGCCCTCTTGTGGTTGATAGCATCTAAGCCTTGACCTGCTTCACAGTAAATCTCACAACTCAAAAGCAGAATTTCTACAGTTGCAGCTGACATGCAAACTTTTGCAGAATTGTAATGTGAATTTCCTACGGATGTGTCCACTGCTGTTGATAGCTCCTTGCTGGAGGGAAGTGAGCAGGAGATGTCCCCCTCCCCTTCACATGCACCCTTCTTTTAGTATCCTTTCCCAGGTTCTCCCCGCTTTGGGGACCAAAAATGATGTAGAAAGTGGTGAATTTAGTTTACATATCTCCTAGTTTAAAAGTTGTACTTACTCTTCCATAAGGGAGAAAATATTTTGAAACTCAGCACTTAGCTATAGGGTAGATCTGGGTTTTTGTTTTTTTAGGATAAGTGGTTAAATTTGGGTTCAGGCTCTTAAAAAGACAGTTACTCAAAGCCATTCTAATAAAATAACATTTATTAAATATTAATACACTCACCTTGTAAAAGACTCTTGAAATTTATTTCCTGAGATTACTAACGTGTATTCTTTGAGGAATGAAAATCACCTTTTTTGCTTTTTGCTGCCTTCAAGTGAAGAAAAAAATCAACATCTGTGTTTTTTGTCATGGTAGTGTTACGCGTCTCTCATGCAGCATGAGTATTTAGAATGATATTTATATAAATAGCATTT
Source organism: Sternotherus odoratus (assembly GCA_032164245.1). Taxonomy (NCBI): domain Eukaryota; kingdom Metazoa; phylum Chordata; order Testudines; family Kinosternidae; genus Sternotherus; species Sternotherus odoratus. Next base: position 26,600,895 of record JAVMKO010000014.1, on the reverse strand, counting down.
ACCCTATATGGAGTTACAGTCCTTGGAATTAATTTTACTGTCTGAGTGCAGACAGTTTTGCATGTGTTCCTGCTACAGACATTGTTCTTTGCTTACAATTTTTCAATTGTATTGGTTCAAAAACTATTAAATATACTCAAGAAGTAATTCAGTGAGTACATGGTTTATTATAGCATAGGTTCAGATAAATGCAAGATACAAATTCAGCTCTGGGTAGCCTAGTGTTTATTTTGTTACCTTCTGTAGGTGCTGTTTCTTCATCAAAATAATCTTGCAACTATTAATTCAGAGCAGAGGACTATAAATTGTTTCCATTTGATTTTAAATTGGTCTGTGCTGCAAGCTATGGACTGTCATGAGTGTCTCAGAACTATAGAATGGAAACCAATCATTAAAATCCCAAATGAAAGGGATGTGGGATGGTAGAAGATGGGAAGAGAAAGAAGAAGCCCTAGCCTAAGCCATCTCAGTCAATAGGGAAAAATAAACAAAAGTTAAGACTCCAGCTGCTCTATGATCCTACTCCCTCACCCTTCAAGAGAAAGCCAAGTCAGTTACTTAAGTATGTTGTGGAAAATTCCCAAGCAAGTGAAGAGCAATTTGATTTACTGTGTGAAAGCTACACAGGCATCTTCGAAGGCTAAGGTTTAATGCTGCTACAGAAGTGGGAAGTCACCAGTGTTTCTTTGCAAGTTGCAGATTGCCAGCCTCTGCACAGAAACACAATCCTGCATCTAGGTGAGAAATGGATAACAGGGGTATGGCTAATGCTGCCATGGTTTTAGGACTCTGTAATAAAACACAGCTTCATATGGTACTTTACAAAAAATAAGCAATGATTTTTTTCTGCAGCAGTGTACAGATTTCTGCACACCTACTTGTAAGAGAAGTTTGTATCAGATCAAATGAATGAATTAGCTACTACTAGCTGAAAACACACACACACATTTAGCACTTCTAAATTTGTCCTAATATTGTCCATAATACACTATACTGAGATTATTGCTGCAAACAGTGGCAGGAAAAATATATCACACACACTACAATGCTATGTGGAATCCTGTATTTGGCAAATGAAGTATATAGTGCCACGGCCTTAAAAGCTACAATTTTCAGCCTAAGTCCCATTTTCAAAAGTGACTTTGTCTCCTAACGTCCTACGTTGCTTTTGAAAATGAGACTTATGCTCCTAAGTCAGTTGGTTATTTTAAAAACATTTGCCATTTGAGCTGATTTATAGAGACCATACATTTGTGGAAAACCCTCTAAAGTTCACATCTAACTGGAGTGTATATTTCTATTCTGATGCCCTTGGATATAAGTTGTGACACAGGACATCACCAAGATTGTTACAGTAACATATCTCTCAGAGAGTTCCCATAGCTGCAAGTTGAGGATTGATTTGGTATTGCACTTTATGAAGTCAGGCCTGAGTCTGACAGCTAGAACAGCATGGCCTTATTGGGTTCCAAGAAGTGTGTGGGAGCAAGCCCGCCCAGGGCTAAAGAATCCTCCCCACAACCTGTGGGGAGGATCCATTCAGCCGGGACACAAGTAAGGATGGGGGACAACAGAAAAAATAACAAGGATGGGTGTGAGGGTCAAACAAAGGGAACCTGACAGGGACACCCAGCAGAGAACCCCGGACAGCGCTCACTGCTCCTCGAAGGTGCCAAGGGAGTGGTGGAAGGCAGGTCTGTCAGCCCTAGAATGGTGAAGGCCCTTTTCCCACTGAGTTGAAAAGAGGTTACTTCAGTCAAGTAGCGACATCTGAGTCCAATTAAGGGCTGCCTGTGACCTTTAAAAACCCCTCTTCTGCTGAGAAAGGGAGGAGGGATGAGAAACGAGCTAGAGCAGAGCTAGTAGCAGCAGGGAGAAAAGGCTTCCCCTGGGTGGAAGATTGTTGTCTTCCCTATAAGGGAAACAACCCAGTTAACTACTGTCTGGGAAAGGACTGGCAACTAGAAGCTAGTGTAATAAAGCAACACTCTGGAAAGGGGGCAGGGAAAGGAATTTCTTTGTGTGCTATTAGTTTGTTTCTTTGTTTTGCACTTTCTCTCCCTTGCATATGGCATCTGTCCATAAGCCATTTTAAGGCCTCCTCTGTGACATTGTGGCTATCCTCCAATTCACTTTTGAATCCATATATGGAGCAGTGTGTCATGATGTGTTTGGTTTGGATTTTCTCAGTGCAGTCACATGGGGATGGTGGTCTGTGAGTTTTTCCATTTGTGCATCGGGCAGCTGCGTCTTCCATGGTTTGTTTGGATGCAGTTCATTGTGGTCCAAAGTCGGCATGGCAGGTTAAAACTGGGATGGTGGCTTGTTGAGTCAGTAATAATGTGCTTGTTTGAAATGGCTGATGAGGTCCAGACACTCTTCTATTCACTGGCTGGATCCAGAGACATGAGATGGTCATGTGTGAGCCATAGCGGTTTTCACAATTTCAGGCGGTGTTAGGGTTTATTATCCATAACCTCCTAGATGGGAATTCTTTGGAGTATTTAAGTTCTGGTGCTTTGGCTAGATCTTGAGGGATAGCTAGAGGTTCAATGTTTGTTAATACAGAACGCTACAGCTGAGGCATTAATTTTAAAGGTCCTGTGATTATTTGCATGGTCTGATTCAGCTGCCTATCCACAAGAGAGGCATGGCAGTTTCTTGTCCACACTGATACACAGTACTCTGCAACTGAGTACACCAGGGCTAAATGCCATGATGTTCGCAGCACCAAGGCATTGATCCCCAGCTTGTTCCGATTAACTTGAAGAATGTTGGTATGAATCTCTGATTTAGAGGCTACTTTCCTAAAATGGTCATGAAAGTCAGTGTGCAATCAAGAATGATACCAGGATATATTGGCTTTGGGTCATAGTGTGCAGTTACACCAGAAAGCTCTACAGTTAGAGTGTTTTGTGTGATTCTGTTGTCAAGGTGGAAAGTAGAGGCTACCGATTATGCCCAGATTTAATCTTAGTTGCTACTTTTGGACACACACCTCCATGATCTTAAGATCAGATGTAAGGGACACTTTAAGTTGTTTAAAACTACAGGCCGGAGTTCATCAGCGTATGCAAATTTCTGTGCTATTGTTTCAGGCATATCATTAGTGTTAGACCCTGAAGAGTACTGAAGCAAGTACAGAAGAAGTTGGTTATTCAAAGGGTGTAGGTTGATGGTTTGGCCTCTGAGGTATATGGGCATCCTTTGGTTGCTAAGCATGGTGTTCAGCAGTCTGAGAATCCAAACATGGAGGATATATACTCCAGACTGGCCAGTTTCAGTATCAGATCATCCTTACAGATTGTGTCATGTGCTGCTAACAGATTGATGAAAGCAATTCTGGTCTTGAGTTTTCATTGGAATCCAACTTCAATGTCTGTAGTGAGGGCCAGGACCTGGTCGCTACAACTTCTGTTTTCCTGCCGACAAAGCTTATGCCCCTCGCTGGGCTGGAAGTATTTTGTCGGCAAAATCCCTGATGAACCCCACCCATGTACTTATTGTCTACACCACTACGGACTTGGACTCTTAATATATTCCATGGGTGGTATACTTGAGCCCATTTATCCATGGATGCTTTAAAAACTCCCACACTCCAATCTAGATCTATGCTGGTTATGATATACATATGTACCTCATGAACCTTGTAACTGATACTTGCAGTCCCCAAGCATGAACCCAGATGTACAGAACCTTCCTTAACTTGTGTAAATTTGATTTTAAACATTAGCATTAATACAGTTTTTGAATTTGCAAGATCAGTTCCTTCACCGTTCAATAAGACCTGCTTCTCCTAATCTAACCTGCATATGACTCCTGCTGTAATCAATGACTATTGTGTGGTTGAGAACTGCAGACTTTTTCTCCTCCTTTGAAAAACAGGAAAACAAAGGTGTGTGTTGGTCCTTTTGTCTGTCATCATTTCTGTTTTCCCTGTCCCATCAGTTCTCAGACCCATCTAGATTAATATAAAAAATCAAGGCTGCTTCTTACTGCTAGTAATGAGTCCTAAATTGAGAAGGCAGGTAACCTACATTTTGGTGTGATGAGAGATAATGGGTGATGTTCTCTCAGGTAAATGGAATGACACCACTGTAGACAGACTGAGCATCTGGTCCCCCTGATGGCTGCTGCCCATCTCAGACCATCCTTTTAACTAGCTATGTGATTGCTCACTCAGAAGCAAAGATTAGTATTTTCAGTGAAGAAAAGAAATTAAGATGAACAATAAACTGCATTAGCCAGTACAGTAAACCCTCGATTTAACGGACCTCGATTTAACGGACTTCGGATGCAACGGACAAAATTTCTGAGCACGCTGATGCATTCCTGATCCATTTCTGGCGGGCTGGCTGCTGGCTCCCGGCTGCCACCCGGGTCCAGGCAGCGGGCGGGCTGGCTGCCGGCTCCGGGCTGCCGCCTGGGTCCCAGCAGCCGAGACCCGGACAGGCTGGCTGACGGCTCCTGGAAGCCAGGACCTGGGCGGGCTGGCTGCCGGGTCCCAGCTGCCGCCCGTGTCCCGTGGCGGGCGGGCTGCTGCTCCGACAGCTCAGGTTTTTTTTTATTATTAAATAACGGACTTTTTCATTTAACGGACACCCCCTCGCCTGAATTAGTCCGTTAAATGGAGGTTTTACTGTATAACAGTAAGTCCAGTTCCTTTCCTCTATGCTCAGTCTGTTATTAGATCCCTAATACCCTGGTTGAAATTCCAGTTCCCTTTCAACCTAGATACTGCAAAACAAAGTTGTTAAGGACAAGTAAGATCTTATCTTTACTTATTAACCAACCTCTGAGCAGTAAACAAAGCCATTGACTTTAGACAAAAGTAATATCTCACCTCAAATTTGCAGAGTTTCCTAGAGGCAAATTCTCTCTTCAGAGCTGCCGGTGAAATTCCCTTTCAACAAGAAAATGGGAGTATGAGCATAAGTGTTAAAGCAGAAGTTTTTCTAGCTGAAAGAATTTCACTGCAAACTCCTTTAATGAATGAAAACCATGCAGTCTGGTTCTCCAAAGCCCTGCATTTATTTTCTAAGGCAGCCCAGATGCCTCTGTTTGGTATCTGAAGAAGGGAAGTAATTCCCAGCCAGGCTGTGAGCCAAGACTCTCTTCATGCCAACTGGCAAGAGAGTGCAGAGAGGTTACAGGGATCTTTTGGGTCTCAGATGTACATTCTAGTTTTATCAAAGTTTATCTCATGTAAGATTTTACATGAAAGCTGGTGTCACACTGGTCATCAATATCATTATGGAATGAATGTACAGATACTATGTGACAAGTTACTTATAGATAAAATATGTTCTTAAAATTGTGGTGGTGGGGAGCAGGGCAGGGCTTGATTACCAGCAAAGGTGAAACACAGTTCTACTGTCAAATGAGATGCTTATCCTTTTATTTGTTTATATGTAAATTGAGTATTGCCCCATGAACAATTGGCTTTTTATGGCTTTTGAACAAAAGATTGCAAGAACTTCAGAAAGGTACTAACAGGAGGAGAAATAAAGCAGGGGAAAGAATCTTATCTTGAGGCCTACATCAAAGATATGCTTGACTATATTTGAGGGGCAGAGAAGATACTCCTGTCCCCTTAGCTGAGGAAGTAAGCAGACAGCAACTTGGCTTCATGAAAAAGGGGTTTTAACCAGGTGTGGTTGAAAACATGGGAGGGGACGTTAGGTGAGAGAAACTTTAGATAGGAGAGGTAACAAAGTCCTGTGGCACCTTAAAGACTAACTATAAAGTCTTTAAGGTGCCACAGGACTTTACCTCTGCTATTCCAGACTAACACGGCTACCTCTCTGATTCTTTAGATAGGAGGTTAACCTGTTTAGTTTACTCTTGAGAAAGCATTTTATGATTTTGTTTTTACATGTCATTATTTCCAATATTCTTACCCCTTTCTGCTTGAATCTCTCTTCTTTGATGATAAACATATTCTTGTGTTCAGTATAAATATCTGTAAGTGCTGTGCCTCAAGCAAAGTGGTGCTCCTTTGCTGAAGCTTATGAATTGGTGTGTGTACTGTTCCTTTGGGAACAGTAGGCCTAGGAATACTGTGAGTGTTCTGTGGATCAGGGGTTGTACGCAGCAGGGAACGCTCTGAGGGCTGGGTAGTGGTGTGTGCCCATTGCTACCTGTACAGAGAATGAGGCTTGTAGAGGCCTAAGAGAGTGTGCGGCCAGAGGAGAGGCTGTTGGTTGCAGAGACCTATCCACAGGAGGCACAGACAGAATTAAAGACAGGTGGTGAAGTACTCCTGGGGAGCACATTAAACAGCCCCAATTCCACTGCAGAAGAAAGGGAAGAGAAGGAAACTCCTGGTCTGAGTCTCTCTTCTGGCTGCATGGGATGCCCCAGATCTTAGTTAGTCTCTAAGGTGCTACAAAGTCTTCCTCGTCTTATTTACAGGTATTAAAGCGTGTCCTGCAGTACACCTCACTTTCTCACTAGGAGTCGAGTCGCTGCAATCCCTGTTACTTTTTCTAGGACAGCACAATTGTGTGGAACATCTCAAGCCTAATGATATGAAATAGAAGCCACACAGTAGAAAAATATGATCTGCCTAGAACAGTCACTGCCGATCATCTTTCCTGTAATATTCTGCTTTAGTGCTCTAGAGATTACCCTTTCTACCTCCTTTCAAACTAGTGGGGCTAATCCAGCATCCAGTGAAAGATGATTATAGTTCTAATAACTACTTCAATTCGATGTGAGTTTGGCCAGGTATCCCATAATTGACAACTTTGGTATGATTGCACTTTCGTGTGGAGCAATTGATACCTGCCACTGTCATGCAAAGGAAACTGGCTATTTGGAACACTGCCACTTTCCTGATCCGAGGTGTAATATTGAGTTTCTAAAATCTACAGTGTGGGTGGATTTTCAGAAATGCTCAGACTAACTCTGCTCCCAACGAAGCTGCTGGTGTAACTTCTATTGACTTCACCAGGATTAATGAAAATCCCACCCTAAATATTCTAGATCTTACAATTATTGAGAAAATACCTTATCTGACCAGAAACAGTGAAGTGAGAAGATGCTTTGCAGCAAAGCAAATGAAATGCCCCAAACCAATCACAGACACACTTCTGTTAGTTGTTAACACTGTGAAAAGATGTAAATAAAATGTAGATGACAGAAGACTTTCCTTTCTCAGAAGCCTTTCCACCTGTCTGATCACTGCAAGGGGGTGCAATTGTTCTGGCTTTCCCCAGAGGTGGCCCGTCAGTACATTTGTTAAGTGAACTGAGAAACCTTCATCCCACTTGGCAGGAGTCGCTCCACAGCATGGATCCTTAAACCCAACTAATTTAAAAGTAAAATAGTTATTCAGCTCTCGTGAACAAATGTTCTGCCTCTTCTTTGTCTCCCATTTCTGCTCACTACCAGTATCTGTCGACAAGCTGGACATTGCTCTGGTGGTAATGTCAAATCCTGCTCCAGAAGGCAGGATGAAGTAAAAAAGCAAAAACGTTGGGTTCCTCTAAGATCAGGAAATCCCTAAAATAGACCTTCTTCCTGTCCAGTGTAGCCTGAACACTCTCTAATGACAGGAACTAAAAAGTGCATTATTACTGAACATTTAAATGCTCAGTGAGTTTACAGAAAGTCAGAATCCTGATTTAGGGAGTCTTTTTAGCCTTAAGTCTAAAATCAGGGTGGATTGAGCCAATAGGGAACAGTCAACCATATAATCTCTTCCCTATTCTTTTCTGGTGACATTAAGAATCTTAACCATTAATTTAACTAATAATAAGAGAAGGTCAAATCCTTATAATTTCAAAGATAATTTCCCAAAAGAAGTGTGAATGCTTAAGTAGGGTGTTAATAGAGAAGCCTAATCATAGAATTTTCAATCTAGATGCTATTAATGGGACACTAACACTTACAAATAAAAGTCCTCTAATACGTAATTGAAAGATTAGAAAAAATAAGTGTTCTCTGTTTTGTTTGTCTGCTGACAGCACTTTTGGCATAGTCAGTTTCCCTGTTTCCCTAGTATAGTGAGTTTCTCAATTCTCTATTTGCTTGTGTGGGTCTTTCAAACTGCAACATGGCAGAGGAAATATGAAAACATTAATGTGAAACCACCACAAATGACACAAGGATATGGGGAAAAGTCTAGTACCAGAAACTATTTTTAAGTCATTAAAAACACACCAGATTTTAAAGTGTTCTTTTAATTAGTTCACTGCTGCCAATCTGATTTCAATTTGGGATTAAGACACAGAGTTTGGGTACAGAACCACCATTGTTTTGCTATCAAACACAAATTTAAGGTTACAAACTCTTGCAATTTTATTACCAGTCTTGCAATATTTGGTATTTTCTATAGCCATGGGTCATGCAACGATGTGAGAATCTCAGCTTTCCTTTCTAACAAAGTTTTTATCCCCAGCTGCAAAAGTTTGAAAGACTTAAGCCCAGAAGACAAATACAAAGAATCCACAATTTTTTTTAAAAAAAACCTCATTATTTATAAACTAACCATGACTTTTTGTGGTCTGCTCATAGGTTTTGAACATTTGATGTAGGCAATACTGCCGCACTGTTCCGATTCAGCCATGGTTACCAGTTCAGCTCTAACAGTGTTCCCGACAGAGAATTTGGAGGGAAGAATACTGAGCAGCTCCACAGCTGTCCAGAAATGCCCTCCCCAGCTATTGCCAATAATCCTCTCAAATTAAGGGGCCCCCTTTTCCTCACAATTAAAGTCCTGGGGAGTAGGACCAATGTGATGCTCCCATTATCTGTAGCACTCTGCTTCCCTGGAGCTCAGCTAGGTCTTTTTAATTCTGCCTCCTCCTGATACTGTAGTTCCATTTTGGGAGGGTTGGGCCAGAGGCATGTTTTATGACTGGTCTGGCCCTAGAGCAAAGCTTCAGGGGGACACAACCGTAGTAGAGTCTGTTCTCTACAGCAAACCGGCTTAGCTCGCTTGTCTCCTGCTTTCCCCAAACCAGCCCCCTTAGGGTCTAGGGCAGCTACTCTACTGATCTGAAAAATCAGCCCATCAGAAGTGTTTCTTTGTGTCCTGTCTTTATTTAGGAGCCTTTATTTAGCACAGGAGTGGGCAAACTCTGGCCTGCGGCTCCCCTAACCCTTCCCCTACTGTCCCCTCACCCCTGCAGCCATGCTGCTAGCGCTCCAGCCTGCTGCTCCTGCTGGGGAGCATTGCAGCGGTATGACTAGCTCTGGTGAGCGATGGTGAGATTGGATAAGGGGCAGAAGGTTGCGGCGGGCAGTCAGGGGACAGGAAGCAGGGGGTGGTTGGATGGGGTGGAGACTTGGATGGAGGGCGGTCGGGGGGGAGCGAGGGTGGGGGAGTCCTGGGGAGTCTGTCAGGGGATGGGGGTGTGGATAGGGGTCGGGGCAGTCAGGGGACAGGGACTGGGGGGAAGGGGTGGAGTTGGATGGGTCAGGGATTCTGAGGGGGCTGGTCAGGGGGTGGCAAGAGGGAGGGGCAGGGGCCAGGGTGTTTGTGGAGGCACAGCCTTCCCTACCAGGCCCTCCATACCATTTTACAACCCCATGCGGCCCTCAGGCTGAAAACTTTGCCCACCCCTGATTTAGCAGAGAAGACTAATTCCCTTCCCTCTCTTTGACTGTCTGAGGTCTAGCTGAAGGAAAAGAAAAATGCTACGTTTCTGAGGTCTGTTGTAGGGCTGCCAGGCTAAGGCTTCCCCTAGCCATAACCAATCCCTTGCATGCCTTTCCTGCAGGAAACAGAGAGTCTGTAATGCCATATAGCAAGGTGGTGAAGAGGGGCTCTTTGACCCTGTCAGTGGGCATTGGGGTGGAGGTGGGCTCTGGCTGATTAGAGGGGAAGATACTGCTTCTAAGGGCTGGTCTCCACTACAGGGGGGGATCGACTGCAGATACGCAAACTTCAGCTACGTGAATCACATAGTGAAGTTTGCATATCTGCAGCCGACTTACCGTCCGTCCTCATGGCGGCGGCGGTCGGTGGCGCGCTCCCCCGTCGACTCCAGCTCGCGCCTCCCGGCAAGCTGGAGTTCCGCAGTCGACGGGGGGGCGAGCCGCGAGCGATCGATTTCTCGCATCCTCATCAGACGCGAGAAATCGATCGCCAGAAGATCGATGGCTACCCGGCGATTCAGCGGGTAGTGAAGACGTACCCTTTGTATTTCCTTGCTTTAAGTGCTCCATCTGGCTTTGTTATACTTTGCTGGGGTAAGGGGCTTTGCCCTCGCTCCTGGCAAAGGGGATGAAGACAGGAAAAGACCCATCTTCATAAGTCCTGCCATAGCTGAGTCCTTGTGCCTGTGCCCCTATGATTTTGGCTTCTCCTAAGGCCTTGTCTCCCCACCTCTGCCCTGACCTCCCCTTTTGCTGCCCCTTCCCATCTCCTGCCAAAACCCCACTTGTCTCCCTTTAATTTCCACTCACCCCCCTACTTTAACATGATTGCTGAATGGGGTCCCCACTCCCAACCTGGCATGGCTGAGCAGGGTCCCCCAAGTCCCTTCCTCTCTCCCTATTGTTGAAATTCCTCCCTCAATTTATCTGCTTAGTGCAATTCCTCGGAGGGCCCTCTTGCGAGTGGAGTCGTCCCTGAAATCCCGCACCCCCTATTACCGAGTGGAGCCCCCCCCCAATTCCACTTGTGCTTCCCTCTATTACTGGGTTGAAGCCTGTCCCAAAGTCCACTCCCTCCACCCCCTGCAGAATGGAATCCCCCCCCCCAAATCCCTGCTACCCTCACAGCATGGAGCCCCCAAATTTCCTTTCCCTCCCAGTTGCAGAGTGGAGCCCCACAAGTCCCCTCCTCCCCCTCGCAGAGTGGAGCCCCCCCAGTCCTCTCCTACCCTCCCTTGTAGAGGGAGCCCCCCAAGTCCGCTCCTACCCCCCCTCACAGAGTGGAGCCCCCGTAGAGGGGTCCCCCCAAGTCTCCTCCTGCCCTCCTCGTGGAGTGGAGCCCCAATCCCCCCTGCAGAGGGAGCCCCCCAAGTCCCCTCCTACCCCTCGAATAGTGGAGCCCCCCAAGTCCCCTCCTACCCCTCGCAGAGTGGAGCCCCCCAGAGGGAGCTCCCCCAGTCCTCTCCTACCCCCCCCAGAGTCGAGCCCCCAGTAGAGGGAGCCCCCCAAGTCCCCTCCTACCCCCCCTCAGAGTGGAGCCTCCAAGTCTCCTCCTACCCCCCCTCAGAGTGGAGGCCCTCAAGTCCCCTCCTGCCCCCCTCGCGGAGCGGAGCCCCAGTCCCCCCAGCGCGGCGGGGGGCGGCGGCGGGCCCGGGCGGCCGGCGGCGGGAGGAAGTGAGCGCACGGGGCTGGAATGCGCCGCGGGCTGGGCAGCGCGTCCCGCCCGGCTGGCAGCGAGCCGCGGGGAGCCGCCGAGGCGATGCCGCACTTCACCGTGGTGCCGGTGGCGGACAAGCCGCGCGGGGACTACGACAGCCTGGAAGGGCTGAGCTGGGTGGACTACAGCGAGCCGGGCGCGGCGCCCTACGACCCCGCCAGCTCCGAGGGTGAGTCCCCGGCCGGCCTCTCCCCTCCGCCGGGGCGGGATCGCCACGCGGCGGCCGGGGCGGAGGGGACGTGGCGCGGGGCCGGGCCGCGCCGCGTCCCCCTGGCTCAGTGTCTGGGGAGGGGTCCAGGGCTTCCCCCGGCCAGGGGGAACGGAGGGGAGCGGGGGGGTCAGGCGGAGCGCAATGGCCCGGGGACGGGCGATTCCTGCCCCGTGCAGCCAGAGGGTGGTGTGGCCTTAGGAGAGAGGCGCTGTGTGTGTGCAAAGCTCAGCGGCTAGCCTGGACCTGTGTCTAGCTCCATCAGCTGGCGCTGCGCGCTCCAGTTCTCCTCTCATGCTCCAGGGGAACGACCCACGGTTCAAACCCCCAGCCCTGAACCACTCGCCTCCACTAGCCCCTTAGCAGCTCCTTAAAAATCTCCTCTTTAGTTACTTTCCTCTTAAAGTTAGTGGGTAAAGTTACTCATTGCTTGAGTGTGGGCAGGGATCATTGTCTGCTCTCTTTCAGGGTTCCTGCTGGGCCCAGTATAATAGGACCCTGATTATGCCTTGGGCCCTTTGGCCACTATAGTAATGCAAAATCTTGTAAAGAAGCAAAGACAATAGTAAAAGAGCCACACAGTCACGGAAAGGGTTCACAGGCTTGTACATGCTTATTTATTGTTGGGAACTAAAAAAAGCCACCTATGTGGATAGAATATTTGAATCTGGATTTTCAAATCTTTCCTTGGCACCCTTGGCAAATCTGCCTGTAATAGTGAGGCTTGTGATGTTATACTACACTGTAGAGATTTACTGGGTGAAAAATCTTGCCTAGGAACAGTGACTAACTATTCTAGCCTTTTGTAGCCTAAGGATGCAATAAAAAACGAGGAGTCTGGTGGCACCTTAAGGACTAACAGATTTATTTTGGGCATAAGTTTCCGTGGGTAAAAAACTCACTTCTTCATATGCGTGGAGTCAATGCAATGTTAGCAGAGTATGTGAAGATCAATTCAGATGCCACATTTTTGTTTTTAAAGTGACTGGTGATCAAAGTTATTTTTGTTCTGTTTTCTTAGACATGACCTGATGTAATTGTATAATGGACTGTTATCTAGAGTGGTTTTAAAAATGAAATAATATACAGCAGCTTGCCACCAAATAGTAGTTATGGCTAGCTTGTCTGTGTTGCACTGACATTCAGCCAGAGAGAGAAAAAATAATTTTAGTTACAATGGTTTTTCTCTGATGCAAAAAGACAGTATGCCCCTGCAATTAAAAAACGAAACCATCCTCCTGCTCCTGGCCCCGTTGTCTCCCCCTCAAAACAGGTTTTGCTTTCAGTCATTTATTGATACTTTTTGACTTGAAATTTAAATTTCTTAATGAGGGAGATTGTAGAATTTATGGCCTAATCCTGCACCTGGAAGGATTGTTCATGATTTGTGATGCGAGTGTTGAAAGTTGACATGAGTAAATATTTAAGTGCCCTCAACTAAATAAACTCACGAGAGAAACTATAACTAAATAATCTAATCTCATGTGACTGTTAGCTTTTCCTACTGCGGTTATGTATTCATTCCTTTGGTCTGCAGGTCTGCCACCTATTTTTTAATGTAAAATCAGTGCTTGAATAATATAGCAAATACTCTGTGTGTTGTCTCTGGGCTACTTTTACAGCTGCTTCGGTTAGGCATAATTGCATCTCATTAGCAGTTAATTTATTTAAAGAAGGCGATCTCTTAAGAAAGAGGGGCCTACCCTGGGGGCTGATGATGGGGAAATAGAATTTTAATTAGGCCATTGTTCAACTGGTTGCTGATGTCACTGTTTAGCCTTTCTGGATGTTTCACTGTAACTTTTAAAAGGATTTGGAATTTAAAAGATCCAAGCTGGGTGATCAAAGTGGCGACAACAACACTGCAAGCAACAATAGAATTTTAGACAGGCAAAACAAGTCATAATCTAGCTCTATAAGTGATCAAAACAGGGAAGCTCCAGATGCAAGTGACCTTTGTATTATCAATGTGCCAGACCAAGGTGTGTTGTAATACCTGTGCACGCTTCAGGAGTAAAAATCCTTTCACGTGTATAGCACGGGGATCTCCATTCAAAAACTTGCACTTGCCATAGTGTAGGACAGGGGTGGGCAAACTTTTTGGCCCGAGGGCCACATCGGGGTTCAAAATTGTGTGGAAGGCCGGGTGGGGAAGGCTGTGCCTCCCCTAACAGCCTGGCCTCACCCCCTATCGAACCCCCACCCACTTCCCACCCCCTGACGGCCCCCCCTCAGAACTCCCAATCCATCCAACCTTCCCTCCCCCACTCCTTGTCCCCTGATTGCTCCCTCTGGAGACCCCCCCACTCTTAACTGTCCCCCAGGACACCACCTCCTATCTAAGCCTCCCGCTCTTTGTTCCCTGACTGCCCCCTCCTGAGACCCCCCACCTTAACCTCCCCCCCCCCCAGGATACCCCCTAAGTCTCCCTTGCTTACCTTCGGGCGCTCCAGCCCCAGTGCTGGGCTCCGCGGCTTGGCTGTGTCCAGGCCAGGGAGTGCGGGGCCCCACGGCTCTCCGCGCTCTGCCTGGCTCCTGGCCCGGGAGTGCAGGGCCCCTGGCACGCTGTGCTCCACCCGGCCTCAGGCCGGGATGCAGGGTCCCGCGACTCTGGCCAATCTTGCGGGCCGGATGAAAATGGCCGGCGGGCCACAGTTTGCCCACCCTGGTATAGGAAGATCAAGCATGATTCTAGGTCTTTTAGTACTTTTTAAAATGATTTATCAAGTGCACATGCTGAGGGGGTTCAGGCTTCTTCAGAACTGGATTTATCAGGCATCCAAGGTCTTTTGAGGAACAATTTCCAAATACTAATCTTGGACCAATAGAAGAACACTTCTAATCCCACCCTCAGTCCAAGACCAGCACATATTTAGAAGACTTCAAATACAGTGTCCAACAGAACTATTCCAATGAAAGCAGCAATGGTATGGTAATGTGTGCTTTCATTCACACACCCGCTGATATCCCATTCCTCATGATAGAAGAGAGTTTCTCAGCTTCAAAGAAACATCTTTATTCATACACATCCTTCTTATCGGCCATATAATCTACAATCTCTTGTGAGAACATGATAGATTTTCTGCTTCTGCACTGGGAATTCTAAACCCAAATTCATCTTCTGCCATGATGCTCACCACTTGGTCCAAACTGTCCAAGCCCAGGTCTTTCATAAAGTGGGTAGTTACTGTGAGCTTTTCTGGATCTCTCTTTATCATTCTTCTTCAGGACATATAGAACAGATGTGTTGATATTCTCCGAGGTAAGAGGTGGTGACACAACACTAACATACTAGAGATTCCGGTGCTTCTTTAGCTGCTATTCAGCTGCTGCAGAGGGTGCTAAGTGCTGTGGGATTGGAGTCAGGGGTGAGGGGAGCTGGAGTAGGAGGTGTGGTGGACATGGGCCAAGCAGATACAGACCACCTTGATAGTCTTGTGGTTAAATTATTGGTCTGGAATTTAATAGATTGTGTGTGGTTCAGTTCCAGGCTCAGCTAGAGGCTAACTGTTCACTCTTGGGCAAGAATCAGAGAGGTAGCTGTGTTAGTCTGGAATAGCAGAAGAGGCAGAGTCCTGTGGCACCTTAAAGATTAACTAAAGTATTGAAGCATAAGCTTTCGTGGGTTAATACCCACTTCGTCACCCACAAAAGCTTATGCTTCAATACTTTAGTTAGTCTTTAAGGTGCCACAAGACTTTGTCACTCTTGGGCAGGGGTCTCAAACATGCGGCCCGGGGGCCACATGCGGCCCGCAAAGCCCTTCCCTGCGGCCCGCCAAGCTTCCTGGCGCCCCCCCCCCGGCCCCCCCATAGCAGTTTGCAGGACGGAGGGGCCAGAAGTGGAGGCTTCTCTGCTGCCTGGCTGGGCCGCGCGTGTTTCTAGCTCTGGACTTCCTATATTGCTCTTGCTTTGTTTGCCAAACAGCTGTTGGTGGTGCCTAGCGCTTTCCAGGAGGGAATGGGGAGCTGCGTGCTCAGAGGAGGAGGTGGGGAAGGGGTGGGACTTCTTGGAAGGGGTGGAGTGGGGGCGGAGACGGGGCAGCGAGGGCAGGGTGTGTGTCAGTGGTGCGGCCCTTGGGCCAGTGCACTAGTCCTCATGGAAGGGGTGGAGTGGGGGCAGAGCCGGGGCAGCGAGGGTATGTGTGTGTGTCAGTGGTGCGGCCCTCGGGCCAGTGCACTAGTCCTCATGCGGCCCTCATGGTCATTTGAGTTTGAGACCCCTGCTCTTGGGCAAGTTACTTTGTGTGTCACGTTCCCATCTGTGAAACTTTTTTCTCTTGCCTCCAGGCCTTTTTGTCTGTCTTGTCTATTCAGGCTGTTTGCCTCTCTACGGGGTTTTAGATTTCAGTTTCTCTTGTTGAACAGCTTGCTAGACAGGTGGGTCGGTGTCTGCTGGACTATTTCTTAATCCTGAAAACCTTCACTCGTAAAGGCCCTAAGTGCTTTTCAGGCATTATCCCTCACCCGCAAAAATAAATTTAAGGAATTAGCCAATAAGATGTATTAGTTCTTTAGGCCTTGTCTTCACTGGGCAAAAAAGTGTGTTCTTACCTCATGTTAATGAATGTGTGGTAATTAACATGAGGTAAAATCCAAGTGAAGACAAGGCTGTTTGTAGTTTTAGCATGAGTTTGTCTTTTCCTCAGACAGCTATGGGAGAGTGGAGCCTAGCTTGTACCTTCTCCACATGATGGAGAAATTGATCCCTTCCTGCCCCCATGCTGGGGCTGAATAGGAATATCCACTGGGACTACGAGGAGTTACTGCCCCATTTGGGTAGAGAAGGGAAGAGAGCCCAGGTTTTTGGCTGTGTCCATCTTGCTTCACTTAGCCACTGTTGAGGTCTTGAAAGCAGCTTCATTCCCTATAAAAAAAAAATACCGGCTGTCTGTTTTACATATTGGTAGGCTGGCACATCATAGCCCGGAGTGTGCTGCTTTTTATTATTACACAAAAATGTGCCCGAAGGGCTACAGCTGACTTACATATACTCTGAAGCTGACAAAGGGCCAGCGAAGATTCTGTGTTAATATGTGTTGTGCTTCAGCAATATATATATATTTTTTTTAGCTGTAATGTTTTCCATTTCCGTATTCCCCTTACTGTATTTATATGGGCTGGGTCACATCAGCAGGGCATGGACATGAAGATGATGAATGGCCTTGCTACCTCTGCTGACATGTTAGCGTCTTTCCGCAGGCCCCACAGGTTGGAGGCTTGAGGAAGAGGGAAAGGCTTCACTCTCCACGTCCCAGTGATCTCCAACCTTGTAGTTAGGGCCTGGGAAGTAAAGACCCACTTACTTACTATCGTTTTCTGGGCCCAGCAAAGGGAACCTCTAGGTCTGGGGAGAAGTCACCTGGACCTTTTTGCTCCTGCTGGGTTCCATCCTTTTGTGGTCGCACAGAGGAGACAACAGCTCCCTTTGTCTCGTCTCTGCTTCCAAGTGCCTCCCTCTATCTTAATGTAGAGGTGTAGGGGAGCATCCAATGGCTGGGGAGTGCCGAGTAATAAGGCACACACTGAGTGAGGGAAGCTCCCGTGAAAGGCCAGCAGTTCCAACAGGAAACCTGTGAAAGCGAGCCGCTTGGAACTGAGGGGAGGAATGGGCCTGCAGGGAGTGTTCCAGGATGTTCCGCGGCAGTTGTGAGTATGGATTGTGAGTAGGACACTGACAGTTGGTGGGAGCCGCGACGCCAGATATAGGATGTTATACTTTTGTGTAATTGGAATGCGTCACTTTGGTTTTAGTTGGTGATTCTCCCCAAAGTGTGTGTGTTGTTATATGGACAATCCAAGAATACGTGCAGGGTTGTTTGGCAATAAGTGTGTTGACACGTTGTCCATTTCCTCCATGTGGCCCAGTGGATTGATCCATGCCACCAGGGCTAGAGTGGTGAAACGAAGTACAGTTATTTTTGTCAACCTCTTGCTTTGGCAGCTTGCTAGTTAAGAGCCATATTTAAATGTTGCTTATAGCTCCATTTGACTGGTCACATGGATGGCCTAAAATGACAAGTTATGGTATGACTGACTCTCAGTTGTAGTAATGCTGACTCTCAACTGTAGTAGCGTTGAAATAATGGGAAAAAAACACCAGCTTTAGTTTTCAGAATGTTCGTTAAACATCTGTCTCATGCTGTAATACAGCTTTGAGACTTTGTGGGAACTTAATTTGATCCCTCCCCTCCCTCAGTCCCTGTCTGTTTGCTTCATTGGTTTTTTTTGCTTTTGAATGTTTTATTTTGTTTTGTATGGGATGTGTTGCCATCTTATAGTGGTGTAGCATTTCAAAGTTACAATTTTTTTGTGTACACTAGTTATAAGCAAATACGGCTAAACCACCCTGAACACGCCTGATCCCGTCTGATCTCGGAAGCTAAGCAGGGTCGGGCCTGGCTAGTACTTGGATGGGAGACCTCCTGGGAATAACAGGTGCTGTAGGCTTAACATGGGCATGGGGCTAGTAACTCCACCCCATAAGGGAACCAATTGCTACTGAAACACCAACACCAGTTGATGCCCCTACTCCGGCTGGGGGGTGACGGGCAGAGAGAGAGAGAGTTATAAACAAAGTGCAACACAAATAGCACATTTTAACAAAAATATTTAACATGTGATTATGTAATCCTATCAGTTGGTTAAATTCCTCACTTGTAAATAAAACAAATCCCTCTTGTTATTTATTACTAACCAGGACACCTTCCTTCATTTGGAGGAGGTTTGTAAATGTGTGAGCCCTGATTTGTGTATCGGCAACAGTAAGATGCACCTGGCATCCCTCCAACATTTGAGTTAAAACTGGTGACTTGGGAGCGTGCTCATTTGAAAAGGGGCAAAGAAGTGGTTTGAAAGATGATAAAATTTCTATCAAAAGTTGATCTTTTATAAAGATTATTACTCTTCCCAGTCATCAGAGGGCTGAGCTGTTCGCCTACGTGAGGGTGCTTGACTTCTGCCAACACAAGTTTGGCAATCTCAGATATGTGCCCTGTGGGAAGCTGTTTATCTTTCAGTGATATGTGTGGAATCAAGACTAATAGCTTAGTGTCGCTGACCTCCTTTGGGCAGGGACCATCTCTGGTTTTGCCAATATACTTGCACGCTTATTTGCCAGTTGTATTACAGCTTTTGTTGAATCCATGGAACTCAGTGAAACAGTGCTATAACCAGCCGAGAGCCCTCTCCTCCAGAGATGGCAGGCTAGTATAGTATGCTTACGAGTTGTACTGATGTGTGGGATTGTTGGGGGTTTTTTTTTGGTAGTAATAGGAACTTTGTTGCAAACTGTTTTTTTTTTTTAAAATGGGGGAACAGGAGAGTGAAATGATGATACCAAGACCATATATTTTCACTTTAATCTTTTCCCCTAATAAGTAGTTTTAAAATATCTGATGATGATATTTGCTTTTACACGTAGGTTAAATTATTGACGTAACAGCTCTTAAAACTTGGAACGCAGCTCATGTAAAATGTGTATGAAAATTCTTAGTGTATGTAGCATTTTTTCAGTCCAAAAGATTCCAAAGCACTTGACACTTTGGCAAAGTCTGGAGACTGGAAAAAAATTGGCCTTTTTAATGAAATTAGATATCTTAATCAGTGTGTATCCACAAAGTCTTTCCTATATACATATATAAAAGCGCATTATTGAAATTCAGGTATTTCAGAGTAGTAGGGCAGCAGCCATAGGAATAAACAGTTCAATCCCACACAAATGTGGTTTTTGGCTAGATGAAGAGACAAACCTATTTTTACACACCCTCGTCATTCTTCATGTTACTTGAAAAATGTAGAATGAAGCCAAGCAGGTGGGCGTTGGGGAAGATTCTACGAAGCAGCTCTACAGGGAAGCAGAGTGAAATAACTGGAATGTGAAGCATAGTGTTACTTCCAGTAATGGTGGAACTGGCTCCTATGTGATTTCCTTACCATTGTCCAGTGATAAATGCAGTCTTTGTCTAAATTTACCTACTTTTCAAAGATAAAGGGCTGACTAACTCTGCCAAGGAAGGTAACAAAGTCCTGTGGCACCTTAAAGACTAACTATAAAGTTTTGAAGCATAAGCTTTCGTGGGCTAATACCCACTTCCACTGCTTGCATCCGACGAAGTGGGTATTAGCCCACGAAAGCTTATGCTTCAAAACTTTATAGTTAGTCTTTAAGGTGCCACAGGACTTTACCTCTGATATTCCAGACTAACACGGCTACCTCTCCGATTCTGCCAAGGAAGTCACTTCAACCCACTTTCTCAGTGTCTTCATTTGTTAAATGGGGATAACGATGCCATGTATAGTGCTTTAAAAGCCTTAGATGACAAATACAATGTGAGTTCTATGTAATGTTTATTATGTAAACCCTTGGATCAAGGAAGTTGAAATATTTCCGGCCTGATCCTTTGATCTGACTCACCCTTTTCAGCTACAAATACAATATGAATGTGATGCAGAGCCATGCTGTGCTTAGGTGCCAGAGTGATAAATACAGTAGAACCACCTTGTAAACATCCATCCAGGATATAAAATAACCTGTAACGGAAATTGAGAGTCTGAGACTAGATTGTATGAGATTGAGCTAAAAATCTCTCCCCTCTTTATGAAATCAGGTGTGTGGTCTGGTTTATGGGCAAATGACTGTTACTATAGCAATAGTACCAGGGGTCAAACTCAGGATGCAGCCTTCGGCATTCAGGTGCATAAGTTTGCAAATTTAGTGTGCTGATAAAGGTAGGATTGTGGTATGTGGAAAATGGAAAGAGTGGAGAAGGGCTTCAGGACTTACCCCAAAGCCTGAAGATGACTGAATATGGTGGAGGAGAAGGTGTATTCGTTATCCTTGTGGTTCAGACAATCTGAAAACAAAGGTACTGCCCTGAGGTTCTCATGGGCACCCCATTTAGTGTTACCCCAGGAGACATGTCCGCTTTCTGAAGCTTTTCAGTAGTCTGCACTTTGTCATGCTTATTCTATATGTATAGTTGCTTCCTGTAAAAAACCAAGCCCCGTATAGCCTGTTTTATATGCCTCTCACATATGGCATCTGATTTCTGTGGTGCAGTAGCTGGGGTAACTGTAGCTGTGGAGCACTGAAGGACTCCCATTGCTGGCTGCCGGTGGAATCCTTAGCTAAATTTAGAAGAAGCTGTGCCTTTTTCTGGGTTCTCTGGAATTTAAGTAATTTGGGAGTGTCTAGGAAAGATTGTTCTGATGTGTCAACTCTCTGATATATCTGTTGGGATATCTCCCGTGTAAAACAAAAACTCCACTGCTCAGTGTTTATAACTGTGATTAGGAAGCTTAGCAAGGATATACAGAGAAATGGGTTTTCTAGTTGATTTTTATTCACAAATGATGACTTTCAATGATTTACTGACTAATTAATGTTTCAAACAAGAGAGGGCAGACTCCAGGGGGGTTCTTTACATGCTGAAGCAGTGGGAAATTTACATCAAACAGAATAGTTTTTCAGGGATCCTAATTTAGCTCCTGGTATCCCCGATTTGTCTTTTCCCACTTAATCTCAGCTTCGTATAAAATTTTATTCTGTCCTCCCTCACTCCTCCAGCTTGCTTACCAGTGTTTGGCTTCATTAAAAGTAAATATTTGCATCCTTTCTCCTTTTCCCCACTCCAACAACTAAGTTTCATGATTATGGTTTTATTGATCTTTTAAAACTTGGCTTTTGCAGTGAAGCCCCATGCTAAGTGGAGATTAAGACACTTTGCAGCCCTATTGGCCAGCAAAGGCAGCCAGGCATAAACACCATTCACTCAAGTTTAAAAAAACCCCTCTACTGCTCATTATTTTCTTTTTGTATGTGTGTAACGGAATGGGGGACACTCCATGCCATAGAGAGATAAAAACACTTTGTGGTAAGTTCTTTTTAAATATAAAACTCCAGGAACAAACTAAAAACTTAAATTGATCTTGACAAAGTCATTCACGATAGGTTTCCCAAATGGAATAAGTAGATTTTTTTTGTAATGCAGGAAAGCAAATACCACTGTTTCTGGTAGTGCAACAGATTTATTTGATCTGTGGGTTTGTTTTTGTATTTCTGTTTGATTTGGATGGCAATCTTTATTTCTTGTTCCTCTTTAATAGTGAGCTGAATATGAATAGTGATGGATAAAATGACTTGGTTCTCTGTCTTCCTTATGACAGACTAGTGAAAGCTATCCATGCTATTGTTGTGTTATAGTTTTTCCCTCTTGATATTCCTCAGGAAACATGTATTTTGCCATGGATATAGATAACTGTGCACAATTAGTTCTGCCAGCTGTGGTAGACATTATTTGAATTTTTAGGTCATATTAAGAGAGACAGGATCGGTTAGGTAATATCTTTTATTGGACCAACTTCTGTGGGGGACAGTGACAAGCTTTTGAGCTACATAGAGCTCTTCTTTAAGTCTGGTTATGGCATATGCAATCAAGTAAATTCTTCCAGAAGTAATGCTTTTGAAGCAGACAGCAAACCAGAATGTTGTATGTGAGTATTCCAAGTCTTGTAAATAAATAAGGTTCTTAATTTGTGATTTTTCCGTCCTGTTTTTAATGTGTAGGAGTTTTCTACTATTCAATTAAAACACTATGACTTAGTTTTGGACAAGAATGTATTTTAACCTTCTAGCTAGCAATGTCAAGTTTCCTCTGTTAAATAGCTTGCCTGTGCAGATATTTATAGTATAGAGAGACTTTTATTTAGCTATCAGATTAACTGTAGGAAGCAAAAAAAATCAATTGGTGTCTTAATTTATTTTTATATATATATATATATAATTTGTAAATTCTACATGCATTTATCCTCAGTATAAAAAAAATTGGGGAAACCTTTTAAAGATGATGTTCCCATGATGTTACATCACCTGTAAATTGCCTGTCAGAATCTTATTTATGTATGTTTTCTGGTTAATACATTTTTCATAATATAAGCACTACTACTGGCAGTTGTTGAGGACTAGATTCAGCTACCCTGTTGAAGAGAATAAGGAATCTTCCTAATAGTCCAAACAGCCATATTTACTTATTCTACAAATGCTTTATTGGCTGTATAGAGGAGTCCTCAAGTGATTTTTGTATCACTTGCAAAGTATCGCTCTTGCCAGGTGTGTGAAACTGCTTCCAATCACTATGCCATTTACATGAATCTATCAGACTGCACTTTAAAAATGTGTATAAAATACAATGTTAAATGGGGCATAAGATTTTTTTTAAATAGTTTTTGTCTTGCATACTTTACAATCTTTTATACACGTGCTAATCTTTCTGCTTCACAATTAATCCCAGTTGTTATGGAACTAAATCACAGAAGAGCAACAGCAGGAACAACAAAAACTTCAGTTTCTTAGAGATGGGCAGCTCTTTAACATCCAAAGTACAGTACCAAGTTTTGTACTTTGCGGTAGTTGCTCCGATGGACTATGGTTTTGACTCCCTTCAAGCCAATTACCAAAACAGAAATCTACAGCATCTAGAGCACGGACACTCTAGAGTAGGGGTAGGCAAATTACGGCCCACGGGCCACATCCAGACTGCGGGACTGTCCTGCTCAGCCCATGAGCTCCCAGCTGGGAGGCTCCCCCTGGCCCTTCCTCCACCTTCCTCCCTCCCCTGGAACCATGCTGCTATGCGGGCAGCGCTCTGGGGGGTGGGGCAGTGTGTCTGGCTCTGTGCGGCTGCCAGACACGCTGCTGAGTGACGTGGTAAGTGGGCGGGGGCTGGGGCCAGTGGGTTGTATAGGGGACAGGGAGTCGGGGGGGGGGCAGTCGGGACAGGGAATGGGGGGATTGGATAGGGCTTGGGAGTCCTCGGGGAGTTTGTCGGGGGGGCGGGGAGGGGATTGGGTGGGGTGGATAGGGGTCAGGGCAGTCAGGGGACAGGCAGCGGGGGGGATTGGGTAGGGGTAGGGTCCTGGGGACAGTTAGGGTGGGGAGGTCTCAGGAGGGGGTGGTCAGGGGACGAGGAGCAGGAGGGCTTAGATAGGGTGTGGGGTCCCGGGGGTGATGGTGGTTAGGGACGGGAAGGGGGGGGTCTTGGCTGCAACAGGTCCAGCAACTTTGGCGGACCTGCCACTGTTGTGCCGCCAAATCCACAGGAGGGGCCACCGTGTCAGTGGCCACCCCAGGCACATGCTTCCCATGCAGGTGCTGGAGCCAGCCCTGTTTACAGTGGTGCAGCTGCGCTGCTCTAAACATTCTAGTATAGCCGCTCTAAGAGAGCTCTCTCCACTCCGGCCACCAGAAGCTATGACGGCAGGAGAAGCTCTGATTCATACTGGTGCTTATGTCTGTGTAACTTATGTTGTTATTAACTTACGTTATGATTTTATTCATCCCCCCACCCCGAACAGCATAATTTATACTCATAAGAGCTCTGGTGTAGACATAACCCTAGAGCTCTCGTCTGCAATGTTGTTGCCAATGGTAGGTGTACCTTGGGGAAAAATGGTGTTATATAATGCATTTCTCCTCCCCCCCCCTGCCTGAAAAGATTATTTTGTAGATCCTACAAGAGTCCTTCTTCTGGAGTGAATATATAACTTCAAGTATTTCTGCTCCCAGTCTGTTCACAGATTTTGTTCTTTAGCAGGTTTGGTAAATGTTAGTGGAGTTTGTGGATACTACAGTCAGCTCAGGGCAGCTGCACCTGTGTTTCACCTCATTGGTTCAGCAAGGGCACTCGCTTTCAGCTCCCCAGCTGTTGGCTTTCTTGGGTAGAGACCCTCATCCGACTCCCTTCTGACTGGGCTACTTCCCGGCTGCACAGATCCTTGCCTTCACTGTGTTATTCCCCGCAAAGACGGGCTGCCCAAGCACACTTACTTACTTTCTTTGCAGAGATGGTTAACGGGTGTAATTGCTCCACTTATAAGTTACCACACAGTTCTTTCTGTGCAAGCCTTTTTTATTCGTAAGATAAAAGCACTACAGGAGTACATGCACTAGACACCTCACTATAGGCTCTAGAAGGAGCAGTTCTTCAACAGCCAGCCACAGGGTTTCCTTTTTAGTCACAAGTTCATCAGCTTCAGCTCAGAATTAGCACCCAGTCTTTGGGGCCTTAGTAGCCCCAGTCTTTCCAACTCTATTCTAAGAATTGGGGTGCTCTTTGGATCAGGGATACTCTCCATTGCTAGGTCAGAAGAAGGCGCCGAGCCATTTTAAAACCAGGCTATTTATCCAAAAATCCTTTTAGGCTCTTGGTCCCTGAAGACTCCAGTTTGAACGGCCTTCCTCTCAGGAGAGGTGTGTGTGTTTGGCTCCAAAGCACTGATGATAACAGAGGAAGTATATTAGCATCCCCCTCCTACTAGAGAAGGAACATATAATTCCACAATAACACATGTACAGTTTTAATACAATGGACCCCCTGATTCAGTAAGGTATAACTTTCTTGATTTAAGTTCATTCAGGATATTGCAAGAGACTGTTACACCTACTGCTTATCAATATAATTCCATAAGTGGTAGAATGATAATCGGCTGTCTCGTGGACTTCAAGTCATCTATCCTGATCTCTGTACTGGAAGTTTGTCTTGTGTGTCATTATACACTTTGAAGGACAGCTGCCTAGAACAGTGTGAGCAATCCATTTCCATGGATTCCTCACACTACAAAAGTCACGCTGAGTTTCTGATGATCATTGTTCTGCTCTGTATGCCCACAGGCATACATTTGCTTGGCCGGCAGAGTGGAAAATTAAGTGGTAGCTCCTTAAGCGTTAAAGGCCAAATTATTAGTTTTTGCATGGATATATGGGAAAGGATTTTCTATGTGGTTACACTTGCAGGGTTCCGAGGTCTTTGCTTTACCTAAAAGCTATTGCTACAGTTGCATTTGTCTCCATATTGTTCCAAAGTTGCTTTCATTGATAGCCATGCTAAGATGTACACGCCCCTCAAGGAGCTTAGTGTGCTCATGATGTCTGAACCTTATTAGGTAAAATGGGGTGTCCGTGCTGAGTGGCATTCTTATGGCGGAAATGATTTTTTGAAGGGGATGGTTTTCCAGTGTTTCCTAAACACGGTTAGACTCTGGATTTGCCTGATCTCCCCTAGAAATTTGTTCTATAGTTGGGTCCCCTCCATCGAGAATGCTTTATTCTCAGCTCTCACATACTTTGTCCTAGACTTGGTGATGTGCTTTGTCCTAGAGAGGAGTGCAGCTGTTGAGTCAGTTCACGGGTCAAAATTTGGTCTTCAGTATAATGGGAGCTAAGTTGACTGGGGAGAGATTCTATAGCGGGGTTTCTCAAACTGGGGGTTGCGACCCTCCGGGGGGTTGCTGAGCGTTCCCAGGTGGATTGCGAGCTCCTGCCGCCGAAAAGCCGCCAAATTGATTAGTTCCGCATTCGGCGGCTTTTCAGCGGACATACCGAGCGCTCTCAGAAGTATTAAATTCGGCAGCTTTTCGGCGGACATACTGAGCGCTCTCAGAAGTATTAAATTCGGCAGCTTTTCGGCGGACATCCGGGGGTCGCGCCGCGCCGCCGGAGAAGAAGAAAGGGTCGTGGTCTCAGGAAGTTTGAGAACCGTAGTACTGGGGGCCATACAAATACCTCTCTGATAAATAGATGAAGCAGATATGTGTTTAAGTAATACAACATATTCATTCTTCTGAGAGCTTTAGCTTCTCTTTTATCACAGATGAAAGAGGTCACACCTTCCCCCTACAAACTAGCTGCCACTCTCCATCTTTTTGAGGTCCCTACTTACCGTCCAGTACTTTTTCTTATTCATTTTTTATTAAGCAGTTCCTGTGTATGAGAAGTTACTTAGGGCATCAGACATTGTCCAAGAAAACATACCTTTAGGAGAGTCAGACTGTTGTAATTTTGCCTTTCATCTCCATTTCAGAGGCAAAAAGATTCTCACGCCATGCCATTTGAAGTACAGTAAACCCTCGATTTAACGGACCTCAATTTAACTGACTTCGGATGCAACGGACAAAATTTCTAAGCAAGTCTGATGCATCCGAAATCCATTTGTCGAGGGCTGGCTGCCGGCTCCCGGCTGCCGCCCAGGTCCTGGCAGTGGGCAGGCTGCGGAGCTGCCGCCCCGGCCCTGTGGCGGGCGGGCTGCTGCTCCGACAGCTCGTTTTTTTTTTTAATTATTAAATAACGGACTTTCTGATTTAACGGACACCCCCTCGCCCGAATTAGTCCGTTAAATCGAGGTTCTACTGTAGTTTGTTTTGCTGAGCTACGGCAATTCTCCGAGAAGGCAGACTTGTTGAGGCTTGCTATTGCATACTTTAAATTGCTGATTGCCACAGTAAGAAACACATTTATACCTAGGAGCCACACTCTTTTATAGCCACACTCTTTTATAGCCTTCCCACCTTGTGCTGAGGTCCTGTCTATGCTCCCAAGGTAAACAGCCTTGAACTTGGTCAGTGTATGCAAAGACCATTACCATGGAAACCCAGGTTGTTGCCCAGATAATCAGTGGATCATTACTACACCAGGCCTCAAAATAGTGTGCTCTGCTGCTGGTGGTACTATCTTCTAGAGAGGCACAATGCTTATGTGAATTAAAGATATCTCTGTACCTTTTATCTTTCATAAGGAACTCCACTAGCCCGGTCAAATTCCAAATCTGGCAATTCTGTCTTTCAATCGCCTTTTTTGGCTTCTAGTCTATTCACTTTCTGGCCAAGATTGTCACTTAGTTTGCTAAATAGCTGCTATTTAACTCCAGCTGTGTCCTTCATTTAAAATGGTGTGTGAAATCATCTCTTTATAGCTTGTAAATGAGTTTAAATTTGAAAAGAATTTGGGGATGAATATTGCTCCTGTGACAAAAAGCTCCACCCCAGTTATAAAGTTATGCTACCCCAGCCACGAGCATCCATCGCCAAAGGGATGCAGCTTTCTCTTGAGAACCAGGTGCTCTTCTGAAGGTGGAAGAGCTGACAAAGACCTAAAATGACCAGCCTGGTAGTAGGAACCTCACCGTTTAAAGTGATACTTACCATGTGCAAAGAGAGAAAGCTAATGGTAATAAATCATGGGGGCGCATCAGCTGGAGCAGTATCCATTCCACTTGTCCTCTGTAGGGCTCATATATTTATCAGTCAATCTGGTATCTTAATTAAAAAAAAAAGTCCAGGCAAAAAGAAACCTTCCCTCGACGGTCCTGGCTGGAGAAAGCTAATTCAAAACAAATTATTATTAATGTATTCTGCGGTGGGGATGCTTCCGTGATGGTTTGCGTGGAATGGTTTAGGATTAGAGCCAGTACGTAAATGTGAACTGTTATTTGAGTGCTGGAGGTGTGCTTGAGACTGCACAGAACACAGAGGAAGACATGATCCCTGCCCCAAAGAATTTATAGTCTGAATTTGGTGAGCTGGACCCGCTTTCTGTCGTGCATATGGAATATGGTGTTCTTCCCTCAGAACCTCTTTGCTAATTATGGAGTGCTCCCTGCAGTTTCCCTTTAGCTTGGCTGGCTACAGTGAACAAGCTCTTCTCGATGTTAATTGGCACAAAATGTAACAAGGATTAGCTAAAACATATTTTTCCCCTTTGGAGGAATAGTGGTGAGCGGCTACGCCAGTGTCCAATTTATATAACTGGATTGTGAATCTGAGGTTACTCATGGTTTTTTTTTGTTTTTTTGTTATATAAAAGAGAAAAAACAGACAGCTTGGGGAAAGACTGAAACAATTTTATTTAAAAAATTCCAACACCTGATTTTACTCATTGGGAATCATAGAACTGGAAGGGACCTCGAGAGGTCATCTAGTCCATTCCCCTTACTAATTATCGAGACCAGGTGTGGGCATACATTTTGGCTGAAGGGGTGAGTGGAGAAATTGTATGCAGGGCCATGAATGTAGGACTGGGGAAGGTGGCTGGGGTGCAGGAGGAGTGTGGGCGGTGGGAAGGGGTGTGATGTGCAGGAGGAATTCAGGGTGCGGGTTTCAGCCCAGCGCTGCTTACCTCAAGTGGCTTTGGGGTGGCAGTGACATGCAGCGGGGCTAAGGCAGGCTCCCTGCCTGCCTTGGCCCCGCACCGCTCCCGGAAGTGGCCAACTTGTCTGGCAGTGTCTCCTGGGGTGGGGTGAGGCAGGCGGCTCATTTACTTTCTCTCTTCCTTCCCCCCTTCATATATTTAGGCTTGAATTTTGCCTTGTCTTTAATGGTTCTCAACTAGGATTTCCCAGGAAAAGAGACTTCTCCAAATTTTGTAAGGTCATGATGAACTCCAGAGTTCATTTTTGGCTAAGGAAGATGGTAGGCAATGTGTCTTCTGACTATAAATAGCTTGAGATTTTAGCATTTTCAGTAAGTTAGCGACATTCATATAGTTTGTCTCTGTTGAAAGGATTATAGTTTCAGGACTATATCACTGTCTGCTTAGCATATTGCTTTATGAACTAAATCAATTCTGTGCAGAGCAGCAACTAGCAGTCAGTGTGTCCCTGGCAATAGTGAACAGTTCCTTTGGAAGTACAGTATTACTTGTTTTAATTGTTCTGGTCTTCAGGGCTGCATAAAAAAGCATATGCTGACTAAATGTTGTCTGAAGAATAGAGAAGAATGGTCAACCAAATTATAGAAAATGGCAAAGAATTACTGCTAAGGGGTAAGTATAGCACGTTGATATTACAACTATAAAGGGGTGCAGTGCTCTGAAGGCATCAGTGTGGCTTATTTATGAGGAGTAAACTAGAGGGACCTGTTGAATCACTAATCGCAAACATTTAAATGGCTAAATCACTTGAGTTGTGCAGTTCTCATTGTTGTTACTATGGCTGTGAAGGTATTGCAGTCTTGTAAAATACTGGGAAAGGTGGATTCTGTGATTTAATAGAGCTGGTATTACACCTGCATACTAAACAAATGATAAAAAACAAAAACATTAAGGAATATTGAACTGGAAATTGAACTTTATATATTTCAAAACATATTAGCGGCTCATTTTAAAACAGTCTTTCATTTGTAAATCTCTGGCTTGCTTGTATTAAATCCTTTTCACATGCAAAAACTTGTTATTGGCTGTAAATTATTTTTACATTTTATATGCAGGGTCATGTGCAAATTGAGCTGTTCTTAATCAACCTTTATTTTGCCAGGTGAAATCCATTAAGTACAAAGTCTTGGTTATAGTGGTGACCCAGCACTGAGATGGATAATGTTATATTGCAGGCTAAAAGATGTGGTGAACAATTTTGTCTCTTTAAAATATCTATACATGTTAATAGCTTGTTTTTCCTCCTGGTCTTTAAGGTGTCGTGGTTAATGGAGACACATCTGTGATAATAATGTACAAGAGTAAATGTATCCATGTAACCTCTGGAATTCAATTCTGTGCTTAAAGTACAATGTGATCCCTTTTGCATGCTTAAAAGCAGCCCAGGTAGAGATCAAAGATCCCAGGCTTAAATCTACCCTCATATACCCAAGTAGAGCTGCCCTTAGTGCATGGGGTATAATCCAGGACAGATTTGGCTTCTCCCTGTGACCATGCCTTAAACTAGAGGATAAACCCAGAGTAACAGTCAGTAATTCCTCAACAGCTGCTTCCTCAACCTTCTCCTTCAGTGAAATGGGTTCTGAAGTCCAAGATGGCGAGCTGTTGCTGAACTCAGAATGGCTTTTTCCCCCCTGCAGTCATGTCACTGTCAGTACTTATCTCAGTGTGTATATCAAATAAAGTTGCATTCTATCAGCTAAAATCCCATTTTTATTTGCTGCTGTTCTCAATTTGAGATGTATTTAATGTAGTGATTAAAAAAAAAAGTATTAAACCCTTCATTCCCTTCAGGATGCTAGTCTTCAGCAGGAGTCTTTGATCTGTGCAGCCTACAGAGATCAATCACCCAAAGGGTGATTGTCTTAAGATGTAACTTAATTTACATTTTTCAATTCTGAAAAAAATATAAACAGGTTAAAAATCTAATCTTACAGCCATGGTAACTATTTTTACATTTTTACCTCTGACAATTTAATTATTGATCAAAATGCAGTTAAAGCAAGAATAAATCAATATTCTTCATCAGATTTGTGACGTAAGATGCTTATGGAGATAGTGTAAATGTGTTATAGCCAGAAACTTGCATTATGTAAAACATTTTAATGGAAACATTCTGAACATTTTAACAGAAACACTCTGAATACTGCTGTAATTTTTGCATCTGACCAGTATCTAATAGGGAGCAAACAAATGTAATACAATCTCTTTTATAAATGTGAATAGTAGGGCATAAGGCAGAGTCCAATAACTTTTTCCATATTTTGCAGACAAAATAGATTTAAAAAAAATTCAGTTGCACACTATAACTTCAAACAAAGTTTTTGGAGAACTTTGTAGTTTTCTCAAAAAAATTGCAACTTGGGAGTTCGCTACTACGTTTCCACTTTGTATCAGAAAATACAGCATTCTGGAGATTAGATCACCCATCCAAAATTAACTCTCTTGCCATGGATTTGCTATTCCAATCTTAAATTTGCAGGCAATGTACTTGTATCCTCTGCAGACAGAGTATTGAAACCACAAAGGTTTGGTTTATAACTGGTTTCACACATGCATAGTTTGCATCTAAGTGATACTCCTTTCTAGGTTTCTATGGGCAGACACTCTAGGGCTGAGTTTAGACTACAGGGGGAAGCGCTATTGTTTATAGCGCTTCCCAATTTAGCGCTACAGCTGTTGCGCTAGAGGGTGTCCAGATTGAAGCCCTCTAGCGCCAGAGAGCGAACACACTTGTCCCGCTTTTGGCGGCAGAAGCAGTTGCGGGATAGGGCAGGTATCCCAGCATTCAGCTGGGTGCAGTCCTCTTTGAAAAGGAATGGGGTGAAGGGGGACTGGGAAGGGAGGGAACTGCTGGCTGTCAGTTTCATTTCCGAAACTGACAGGCTCTGCACCTCCCTTCCCTAACCATTTATTTGGGGGGGTTTCAGCAGCGGGGACTGGGGCAGGGGCTGGGAGCACCTCCGGGCTGCCGCCCGAGCGGCAGGGGACCCCACAGCCCTGCCGCCCGCAGCGGCAGGGGACCCCACAGCCCTGCCGCCCGGAGCGGCAGGGGAACCCGCAGCCCTGCCGCCTGCAGCGGCAGGGGACCGCGCAGCCCTGCCGCCCGCAGCGGCACAGTTTCCAAATTTTATATGACTTTGGGAGAGGGTTCTGACGTGGGGGTCACCTGAGGACGGGACAGAAGAGTTTTAAATGGTGGCCAGAGAGGATGCAATGGGGATTCTGGGCCAGGATGCTGGAGGCTGGAGGCTCACTATAACGCATTGCATCCCTTGCGTTACAACAATTGTAACTGGCAGAGCAATTGTAGCGCTAAAGAGGGGGTTTAGCGCTAAAATAGCCCCAGTCTAACCTCAGCCTAGCTCTGTGACTGAGTAGAGCAGGGGTTCTCAAACTTCTGCGGCCCCCTTCTGACAACAAAAATGACGACAGGACCCCAGGAGGGAGTGGACTAATGCTCTTTTCGGTATGGAAAATCCTGTGAAAATTACTTTGTATTGTACATTAGAAAATTACTCTAGAAATGTATTTGATTCTTGTTTCATAAAGGAAATGGGGTCAGTTTACATGGTGTTACTCAGGACATTGGAAGCAAGGAAAAACCAAATAAAATGAGATCATTTTGGTGTTGTGGTTCAGAACACATCTAAAATGTGCAGATTGCTCAGGAAGAGTTGTTATGCTGAAAGTGATTTTGGTCCACTGATGTATCTAACAGAGCAACGCAGTACTCCCAGTGAGAGTATAGCAAATACATCAAACTGCTTCTCTGCAGCAGCCCAATCTAACTATTGATGGAGGTTAAAATAGGATGTCCTTGCCGTGATCTTGACTGTAAATCTCTAAGCTTTTGGTTACTATTGGAGAAGTTTCAGTATTTGAGACGGGGCTGAAGTGGGC
Source organism: Sternotherus odoratus (assembly GCA_032164245.1). Taxonomy (NCBI): domain Eukaryota; kingdom Metazoa; phylum Chordata; order Testudines; family Kinosternidae; genus Sternotherus; species Sternotherus odoratus. The sequence continues at coordinate 26,568,481 of JAVMKO010000014.1, read as the reverse complement.
CCAAAAGTGTGACTAGCCAGTGGACGAGTGGAAGAATAGAGTTCAGAGGCCCATTTATAATTTACAAGATCAGTAATTCATGACTTCTGCCAGGCTCTTTCAAGCGGATGGAGCAAATGCTATATACATAAAAAAGAAAGTGATCCAGATGCGGTTTTGCTTTATCCTCCTTATTTTGCGGAAAGCTGGCATCATGTGCTCTTTCTGGCTGATTGTGCTGGATATTTCTGATGACGTTGGAAGTGTAGCCACCCTTAAATGCAAATATTGTGATGAAACAATAACTTTCAGCTCATTATTGATACACTAATCATCTGAGCGAGGTCCAGGGTGAAGGGGAGAAATGATTTTTCTACTTTATGTTGGAGAAACCCAGGTTGGGGCAAAAGTGTTGGAAAGATGATGAGAGGCCCAAAGGATTGAAGATGGTAAAAGAGTTTGACACTTGATGTTGGGTTCATACTTAATCTAATTTAAAAAAAATTAAAATGATCAATCACATGACTTTAATAGAGAAGTGCGCAGGCATTTATTCAGAAAGCATTAGAAATATTCCCAGAGATATTAAAAATGAATCCATATCCCATTCAGCAGATATTTCTGACAATAGCATGTTGCCGCTGCAAGAGAAACACAAAATCTACCTGTTTGTTGTAGTTGCAGACCCTGAGGCTTCAAACAGCAAAGGTACAGTTTAAAAAATGACCTACTAGCTTGTTTTTAAAACTTCCAATCTGCCAGAGCAACCCTAGAAGATAAATAATCAAGACAAAAGTACTGCGTGAAAGAAAGCTATAACAACTGTTTGAGAGAACAATAACCTCTTACAGCATGGTCCAAAATTATGAGGAGCTAGGTGGGGCAGTATTTTTATTACAAGTATCATTCACCACTGCAGTCTGTCTGAAAACTGGCTTAAATAACAAGTGTGGTGAGTGGGTGGTTCTTTGAATCTAGTCTCCAGTAGACCCTTTCCTATATTTAAAAAGTCAGGAAATGTCTCATTTCAGCTTGGGGTGTTCTTATGGAATCTTTGGATAATTTTGTCTTCTCGTAAAGCCCAGCTCCTGGAGAGGTGTGATTATGTGAGAATCTTTCACATTTAAAAAAAATGAAAATTTCTAGTCCTCCGGGTGGTGGTAGAAATCTTGTAAATGTAGATCCTTGGAAACTCAACACCCAGAGGCAAATACAACTGATTTTGAAGCCAGAGATTTTAAACAATAATCTCATACTGTTTCTTTAGGCATGACCCATGAGTTTTGAATGGCTGGGGTTTGCAATATTGTAGTCTGCTCAGGAGAGCCCAATTAAAGAAGTCCAGAAGCTGTTGCTGGTTAAGTTTTCAGTACATTGGCAGAACCATAAAAAGGAACATGCACAGCTCCTGTGCTTGCTTCAAAATCATTATAATTAAACTAGCCCATTTAAAAGATGATTTGGAGAACTTGTATGCTAACAAATTACAGAAACCTACCTGGCATTACTATCTCCATTTAGGAGAACTCTAAAATGACTTATTCAGCCATTCTGACTTAAATTATTACACTCCCCCGGCTCCCTTCAGGTGGTGATTTACTTGTGCTTTTGATTGTGTACATCTTAGAAATTAGGAGGCCTTGTTAAATGGGCTAGCTCCATTGACTACGCCAAGTTCTCGGGTTCTGAGAGTCATAGGGTCTTGAAACACAGTTCCAATTTAATGAACTTCTGACAACTAATAGCTTAAGTACAGCTTTGAACGTATGCCTCTGGAGAACAGGCTATACTTTGGTTACATCAGAACTAAATTATTTTACCTCCAGAAATCTGGGGGCTTCAAAGACCCTAGGCCTGCACCATTTGTATCCAAGGCCTATTTAAATTCCCACCAGCTCAATAGTCATCACAGCCTGAATCTTTTGCATTTTCAGTGGCAGCAAGCAGTGTGCTGCTCCTTCATGGATACCAACCAAATGTTGCCATTAAACAGTTCTAAACAGATAATGTTGCTTTGTTTTTAAAACACTTCAAATGATCAAGCTCTATAGCCGAGTAACCACGTAAAAACACTGTTGTGTAGGGCCCTAAGTAAATAGTTCAATATAGAGGGATGGGAATCTAGTTTTGTAGCCTGCATTCTCTACCACAAAATGAACTACAACCTTTCTATGGCTTTTCAGAAATGCTAGTTAACTATCTCTGCAGGACTTGGGACATAATGGTAACGGACTTGTTGTCAATGTAGGATCTCTTTACTTGAAGGGTTCGCAAAAGTTTTATGGTCTCTGTGTGTATTGTAGACAGATCTGGTAGTACTGCCTCTTAAAGTTGTTCAACATTTCTCATAAATCCCTGTTTTCAGTTGTTTATAACTTTGCCAAACTTCAACAATTTGGGCTGAAATTTTCCATGCTGAGTGACTTCCTCAATTGAGATTTTTCTGAAAATTTCAGCCAAAACAGTGCAATGTTTGTGAGAATGAGGCTAGTGACAAAATGTTGTACCCATATTAAAAAATTCAGATGACATTTTCTTTGAAAACCTTCTAGTGCCCCCAAAGCTCTAGAGCAGGGATTTGAACTTGCTGGGGGATGGTTTTTGTGCCATGAATGTGCCCGGTGCTACCCCCTTGAAAATATGTCCATTTTTAAAAAACCTTTAGAAAATCTTTTTTTTACACATGCTCAGATTCTACACCTGCACTTCCTAGATTTTTAGTAGCCGCCTTCCCTGAAGATTCTATCTGCATTGGGCATACCTTGAGCTAAACAGGACTTTCCCTGAAATTGAGCTGCTCTCGGGAACTGTCTTTTCTGATTTGTCATAATACTCTACTAAAAAAAACTTTAAAAGGGGACTGTCAAGGTTATTAAGCCTAGACATCATCTTGGCAGTGGTCCCACCTGTAAACTTCTCCTTGAGGCAGTTTTGTGTTACCCCTTTTCTCTTTTAAAAAAGATGACTTTCAACAGTGAAAGCAATATCAATGACGGTTTCAATTTCTCTGTGTCATGGTAAATCAAACAGAACTAACACAGTTATGCCATTTTAAAATTATGTTGAACAAAAATTGGCATTTTAAAAATTGAATAGAACAGCTTATTAAAATGGAATAGAACAGCTGTTGAATAGAGCAGTCTTCCCTGGGGAGTTGAGATGCTCCTCAGATTCTACCTCCGTTCCAAACTTACCCCAAACTATTACTTTATTCTCTCTGCAGGTCATGGCAACCATAAAGAAAACAGTCCTTTTCTCAACAGTTCGGAAGCTGGCAAGGGAAGCGATTATTATGACAGAAACTTGGCCTTGTTTGAGGTAAACTTTAATTTTGCTTTCTAGACTACTGGGTACACGAGCATCCTTGATCTCGAGTTACGGAGAATGGGAGATGTGGTCTTTCTCTAGTCTGTGGAAGGAGGGGTGGAGACTTTAAAGCTACAACTGGCAGGTAGATGCCTAATTCCCATCTAAAGTCAAGCAGTCAGACACCTAACTGCCATTTGTGCCTTTTAACAATCTTTTTCAAGTGTTGGGTGGCCTTTGGTAGGTCACACCTGTTATAATGCCACTGTCCAAGGCAGTGTCTGTGGGTGGTTGTTCTGCCGGTGATGTGTGGAGGACAGAGCAGAAGGAACAGTTGGAATCCCAGGTGCCATGCACTCGCATCTACCTGCTGCTACGTCAGCCTCTCCACTGTCAGGACCTAGTTCCAGAAGGCTAAAGATTGGGAATGTGGGTTCCAGAGATTGGGTACAAGGAATGACATAGGAGCTACTGATTAGGGAAAGGTGGGGAAAAATAGCATGTTTGGGCTCTGATGGTTCAGGTTCAGCAGTACCACAGGGACCCAATCTACCAGCATCTGCCATTATTCTCTTTGTCACCTAGCTGGATGGTGGTTTCTTCCATGCCCAACTCCTTTTCATGCTTGGGATTGGTTTTTGCGTCATACATTTGCAGGATCAGGAATGGGCAACAATGATAAATAAGTCTGGAATAAAACCTCAGGCATACCATGAAACCCTTTCCTGACTGCCCACTGCTTGTATCATGTGTCTGGTTGGGGAATGTGCCTCTTCACCCTTTAGCAAGTCTGACATGCTGAGGGTATGTTTTGAGGTTCACACAGAACGGAGGAGGAGTAACTTCATGCCAATACCACTTTTTTTGTCTGCAGATCGGTTGCTCAGGCTTGGGATTTTTTGGTTTTGTCTTTCGGTTTGCATGGCTGGGTTGATTGGGCATTGATTTACATGGGGAAGGCCATATTTTTGTAATGGAAAGCTCTATAAATGAAGGCCAGAATTTTCAGCATTAAGTACCTAAAGTTGGTTATTTAGGACAGGGGTCTCCAAACTTTTTTGTTCATGCACCTCTAGCAGAATTTTTTTTTTGAGGATGCACCCCCACGGGGGAAGCTCCGCCCTAGCCCCGCCCCATCCACACCCTCCCACTCCCCCCCCACCCCCCAACTGCCTCCTTAGAACTCACCTCCCTTGTCTCCTGACTGCTCCCTCCTGAGACCCCTACCCCTAACTGCCCCCCTGGGGCCGGTCCCTGCTGCAGCGCCCAGCTCCCAGGGCCGGTCTCTGCCGCAGTGCCCAGCTCTCAGGTCGGGGCTGCAGCCGAGGCGCCTGGCTCCCGGGGCCGGGGCTGCAATATGAGAATGTGCCTACTTGCCTCTCCTCCAGCACATTGGTGTAAAGTATGAACACATGGGCTTTCCCCACCCTCAAAGACAATCACAGAGGGATCCTGCTGGATGTGGGGAATTTAGTGAGAGGGGATCGTGAGACCTTCATACATTGAAACAAACATACAAATTTTGGGAGGCTTAGCTAACCTCAAACCTCTTGGAGGCCCTGGATTAGGATATTGATATTAAATCTCCCAGCATGTTCCCAATTCACTGCAATGACTGGGACTCTGTGCACCGGATCTCTGGCTTATTTGAAGAATTGTCCCTGAAACTGTTTTTTAATGTTAATCGAAGATGTGCATATTAGCCAATTTCAAATCATTCACTTTCCTGCAATCCTGTAGTTCAGAGCTTTTTTCCCCTTGCACTTCATTGCCAATGGCTGACAAGTAGAAGATGAGTCCCTATTGAGAATAGGCCATTTCCACCTTCATTGAAGTGGCCTCGTTAGCACTAACCCCCGCCCCCCCGTAAGGCAACTCCCATCTTTTCATGTGCTGTAATATTTTTACTGCTTACTGTATTTTCCACCCCATGCATCTGATGAAGTGGGTTTTAGCCCATGAAAGCTTATGCCCAAATAAATTTGTTAATCTCTAAGGTGCTACAAGGACTCCTCGTTGTTTTTGCTGATACAGACTCACATGGCTACCCCTCTGAAACCTATTTGACTCCCCATGACTGTATGCCTTTCCTAAGCCCAAACATCCTTTAGCCCGGGGTTTCTCAAACCAGGGGTCGCGACCCCTCTGGGGGTCGCCGAGTACTCCCAGAGGGGTCGCGAGCTCCCTGCGCCGCTGAAAAGCCGCTGAATGAATTACTTCCGCATTCAACGTCTTTTCGGCGGACATGCCGAGCTATTTCGGGAGCGTTCGGCATGTCTGCTGAAAATAGCCGCCGAATGCAGAAGTAATTTATTCGGCGGCTTTTCGGCGGACATACAAGGGTCCGGCGCGGCTGCCAATGTGTGAAAAAGGGGTCGCGGTTCTCGAAAGTTTGAGAACCGCTGCTTTAGCCAAATCAGACAAAATTAATATTTCATTTATTCTACTGTAGCCTCTTTCAGTGAGTGTATCAGCGGCCCCAGCCCTGCCAAGGAGATATATGATCTACCCTGTTCTTTCTGACCACTTTGGCTTACATAAGATGTTTTCCTCCACAGGAGGAACTGGATATACGACCAAAAGTATCTTCTCTGCTTGGTAAATTGGTCAGCTACACAAATCTCACTCAGGGAGCCAAAGAACATGAGGAGGCGGAAAATGCTGAAGGTTCAAAAAAGAAAGTATCAAAAGTAAGTAGAGCTTCTCTCAATGGCCAGCTTGTAAATGAGATTGCTTATGTGTACAGTTGGAGTGTTCTGAAATTCCTTGTGCTTCATCCCCATTTCTGAATAAGGATCTAATCCTCTTTCCCCCCAACCCCTGCCAGGGAAGCCATGATTTGACATGGCTTCATTGGGAGCAGACTGGGCCCCAAATGAACATTGTGAGTTGCTTGTAATTTCTTGTTTCTAGACTGAGAAAATCAGAGGTGAAATAATGCTTAAGCAATCTAGCCATTCCAGTGCAGTTGGGTAGTCTTGGAATATTATTCTCAGGAAGTTTAGTTAAGGTCAGTCTTCCAACAATGTCACAAAAATCATGCATTTAAATTTTACAACCTGTTTCTGCCACAATTATTCATAAGAACATAAGAATGGCCGTACTGGGTCAGACCGAAGGTCCATCCAGCCCAGTATCCTGTCTACCGACCGTGGCCAATGCCAGGTGCCCTGGGGTGAGTGAACCTAGCAGCTAATGATCAAGTGATCTCTCTCCTGCCATCCATCACCAGCCTCAGACAAACAGAAACTGGGGACAACATTCCTTACCAATCTTGGCTAATAGCCATAGATTGACTTAACCTCCATGAATTTATCCAGTTTTCTTTTAAACCCTGTTATAGTCCTAACCCTCACAACCTCCTCAGGCAAGGAGTTCCACAGGTTGGCTGTGCGCTGTGTGAAGAACTTCCTTTTATTTGTTTTAAACCTGTTGCCCATTAATTTCATGTAGTGGTCCCTAGTTCTTATATTATTGGAACAATTAAATAACTTATTCACTTTCTCCACACCACTCATGATTGTATAGACCTCTATCATATCCCCCGTAGTCTCCTCTTTTCCAAACTGAAAAGCGCTAGTCTCTTTAATCTCTCTTCATATGGGACCTGTTCCAAACCCCTAATCATTTTAGTTGCCCTTCTCTGAACCTTTTCTAATACCAGTATATCTTTTTTGAGATGAGGAGACCACATCTGTATGCAGTATTCACCTTAAATAGACACTTAGGACTGTGAGTTATCACATTGATTTCAAAACCCATTTTTTGATGTGGAAGTATGTATTTTTAGGCTTTCTATTTGAGTCCATTTCTAATAACACTATAGCAGGTTTTTAGTGGCCTGATTTGAGGGTGCTGTGCACCAGCAGCTTCCTTTATCCTCTGTATGGTCTGCTGTTGTCCAGTATGTCTGACAATTAAGCCATATGCTTCAACGGGGTGCTAAAAATCAACCCATTAAGGCTAAACTTCCTATTTAAAAGTCTTGCTACTTTGCTTGCAGGTTTTCAAGCAAAGGTTCCGCAAAAGGTTTTCAAGTAAACTGTTGTGAATACAGTACAGATTAATTGTCATCCTCTGTTGCCATACGTACAGAAATCTTGACTCACTGAAACAAGACAGAGGCAGTAACACTGAAGACTGCTAATTCACTTTCAAAGGGAATGCATGTTAACCTGTTCTAATAGTCCGATTCCAGCATCCTCACTCCATATGTAGTCCCTTCTGATTTCAACAGTCACCAAACCCAACATGTGTTTAAAAAAAAAAGTTTCATCTGGGAGGAGAAGCATTAAAATGCCTCAATATTATGATTATTATGGTGTTGCTAAAGGACATAGTTAGGTTATTTAGGTGTCTGTGCATTTTGATACCTTAACATATTAGGATTCCCTTTTAGGAATAACCTTAACTATTTATCTATTTTTAAGGTTATTTCTAAAAGGGAATATATATCACTTTGTTTGTCTGGACATAATACTAAAATCAAGCATGAGGTGTTGTCTTTTCCTTTTAATTTATGGGATTGCCTAATTTCAATTGATTTATCCAGTTTGTTCTTCCTAAAAAATTGGGAGAAATTACTCTAATAAAAAATGTAGGGAAATAGGCTAGACAAAATCCTAAACTTTTTTGAAATGATGCCTTCTTTGGCCATTGTTAGTCTTATTTAAAGATGGTTTATGATTAAATGATGCCTCACACAGAGAATTTGGTAGCTGGCTCCAGACTCAGGCCTTGATTACACTGGCACTTTATCGCACTATAAAGCCTCCAGTAGCGCCATAACTCCCTACCCGTCCACACTGTCAAGGCAGGTATTGCGCTATAAACCCACAGTTATACCGCTCCTGGTAATCCTTCCTTCCTTGAGGAATAACAGCTATTGCGTATTCCTTGTAGCAAATGTAAACAGTCATTACGCTATAAGTGATCTCTGGCACGCCTCCGAGCCCTTTAAGGCAATTGACGTCTCTTCGCGTTGTTTTGAACTCGGCAGGAGGAATGCGGAAGTACCATTTCAGAGTTTCTCTCTTAACTCGGCAGATAAGCACTGCAAATGTTTACAAAGGGAGCTGTGTGACTGAAAAACTATTAAAGCAGGCTCTAATTTCAAAGGAAACCACTGACAAAACTCTCAGCCCTTAGAAAATCCCCTCGCTCTCTCCCTCTGCATACACACTACACGTTCCCCCTCACCCTCCTTGTTTGAAAAGCATGTTGCACCCAGCTGAATGCTGGGATAGCTGCCCATAATGCATCACTCCCTGTGCCGCTGCAGGTGCCGCAAATGTGGCCACGCCAGGACATGTTATAGCACTATACCTATTGCTGTATATGGGTACAGCTATAACCAAAAGCACTATAATCCTGTAAGTGTAACCATGGCCTCAGTGAGGAAGAGCTTAGGAAGCTGAGAAAGTATTATGAGTCCCTAGCAGAGTAATTCATGGTGGTGTAAAATATTCTGTATTTAGATATTGCATGTATAGTATAACCCACTTAGGCTTGGTCTGCACTACCAAGGGTACTTCCCAACCACAGTACAGTACTGTACAGTATATAATGCTTTTTGTCTGCCCTCCCCAAAATTTCCTTGGAACCTAACTCTCTACATTTACATTAAATCTTACGTTGGATGAGAAAATTGGATTAGTTTAACATCATTTCACTTAAAGTTGCATTTTTCAGGATCATAACTACAATGTTAAGTGAGGAGTTACTGTATGGCTCAATGTGACTATTTCACCTTGATTCAGTATTGCCATACGTTTTTAGTATTCAGTGTTATGTTGTTTTGTAGCTCCTTGCTGTGTGTTGATACAATAGCAGTTATCTTCTCTCTAAGGGCAGCAGGGGGGTTTGTTTTGTTTTTTGGTTTGTATGAATATTCTTTGTAGTAAAGCACGTCATGGTGCTTCAAACATCAGGTAAGACAAACATCTGTCAGGGATGGTCTTCTGGGTAATACTCCTGCCATGAGTGCAGGAAACTTGACTAGAAGACCCTTCCAGGCCCCTTCCAGTCCTATGATTCTATGATTCATGAATAATAAAAATCCTACTTCCCATATTGGAGATCAGATTAACTACTTCATCTTCTACAATGTAACTGAGCAGTTCAGCTTTATGCAAATATCTGTTACGGCTTTTGGGGCTGTTCTGTGGCATCATCAGCTACATATATTGTGTGGCTGGTAATGGCAGTTGTCAATTTCTTTGGGCCCTGCAGCTAGTTGTTTCTGAAAACCAATCAGGCTAGCACAAGGGGAGAGTTGCCCTTTAACTCAAATCAATAACTTGCATCAGTTACGTGTTTGAAGCTGATCAAAGTGGATGTCACACATGTGGAAGCATGGGCTGCCTGGCTGAAAACAAATTATTCTCATAGCAGATATGAGGGGTTTTTTACCATTTGCCAATTGTCAGTATATCTGCTTGAAATATTTTATTAGCTCAGTGCAATCTTGAGTAGTATTTCAATTTTCCCATTTGAGCATCTCTTAAGCTGTGCTGCCTTGTGCATTCATTACATATTTTGAGAATTGCAATGTTTTCCCTTTACGACTGAGATTGGAACTTGGTGTAGAAAGGGCTGCAGGGGGAGGGGGAAGAGGGACCAGAGCAGGAGAGTTGAGATGCCAATCACAGAAGAGGAGGTGGAAGCGCCAAGTTGCCAGTTAGAGAGAAAGGGGTGGTCCGAGCTGAGGTAAAGAACACAAACAGTGCCGGGGTAAAGGGGTTGAGACCAGGGAAAAGTGCAGTACTGAGCCTCAGTTTGATTGTGTTAGTGCTCGAATGAACGGGAAGGGAGAGTGAGTCAAGTAAACCAAAGGCAATTTTACTTACTATTCTGTCATTTGGAAGTTTAATTTTCCAGTCAGAGGAGGGTAGACTCTGTTGCAGCTCTGAGCTTTGCAAATTAAAAAAATATATTTTATAGTATTGCAACCCCAAGCATTCAAAAATTGTGATTCAGACACTCCAAAACATGAGATTTTCTAAAATGATAATTTTCGGTCTTTATTTGCTGGATGGGAGGGGGAGTGATGCAAGAAAAACACCTTAAAGGCTGGGAGTTGACAACACTTAGGGATGATTTGACTGTAGGACTGAAAGCTTCAATATACTATGTTAAAACCTTGCAACTCTAAATTTAGCTGCTGCTGCCACAGTCAGGCAATCTAGTTTGTAAATCAATCCTTGAGTTATACACTACATTTCAAACACATTCAAATGCAAACTATGTGCACACAGGCTTGGTTGAATTTTTAAAGACCCTGAACAATATCAAACACCTCATACCATCCTGTTTTTTGGAGGGGAAAAAGGAGTGAGTAGTTAAAACAAAAGCTAGAATTAGCAAAGGTAATGATGCAGGCCTCGGGGCAAATGGACAAAAGTAGTATGCTAAGGAATTAGTACAGTACAAATTCAGGGAAAGTTAGATCTCCTGGTTTCATGTCAAAGTAAATGTTTTGTGTCATTTACACACAGCATGACAACCTTTCTAGACATTCTAATTAGATTCATTCTAAGACATTTCTCTTGTTCGTGAGTGTAAGACCTTTAAAATCAAGTATCTACATAGACATGAAAATTTTTATCCAGATTGACCGACTGAGTGGGGATTCTAAAATGTGAGTGTAATGTCGAGGATTGTGCTTTAGAGCATGCAAGGGCAGTTAATTTCAAAACAGAGATGTTAGTATGATATCCGGAAGTCTTTGGATGTTTGCACATTCAGTCCAATGAATAAAGAGAGCCGAACATAGCACCCTCCTAGATTTAATATCTACACGATTTAAGATAAAACAGGGAAAGTAAGGAAGTTGCTAAGAATATTCTTATAATTTTTTTTCCCCCGAGAGCCTTGTAACAAATAATTTGAACAGCTCTTCCAATGAGTGTTCAGCTGTTTTGAAATTTGAATTAGGGCATTTATAATTAGGATGCCTGTGCACAAGCACAGCTGTAATTAGATCATGGGGCAATGATTTCTTGCTTCTTCGTGAATGCCAAGGAATTGTAACATCTACGCATCTTTTTATTATGATCTATCACAACATGATGTCATTTAAATAGCTGAAATCTATTTTCCTCCTTTGTGTTCTAAACCCTCATTTTGAGTTACTCAGTGAATGAAAGTTGATGTATGTGTTTATTTTCAGTCACCCAGCATGGGCACCCTGATGGGAGTTTACCTTCCATGTATGCAGAATATCTTTGGGGTTATTCTCTTCCTTCGGTTGACATGGATGGTAGGAACAGCAGGAGTTCTACAGTCCTTACTGATAGTCTTAATCTGCTGCTGTTGTGTGAGTACATGATCAAACTAAGACACTTCTCATACCATGTGTGTACCTCTTGCAAAACTTTTAAAGTGTCCCTCTAAGGGGGTTTACTCTATGTGTGTGTAGGACTAAGACCAGAAACATTTTGCAGCATAGTAATGTCAATTAGGGGAGTGAGTTTTTGGAGGGGGGGAGATAGTAAACATTACTATAGTGGTAAAAGTCCTAATGTAGATGCATTTATAATGGCGAACAGGTGCTTTTGCCAGTGTAGCTTAGGCTATGTCTACACTAGACTTTCTGCTGGTATAGCTATGTTGGTCAGGATGTGAAGAGGGCTGTGGCTGGCAGTGAACTGGCGCTTTAGACAGATATTTTTATTTTGCTGGGGGTAGGGGGGGGGGGACCTTGCAAACTGCAGCTTTGCTGGTATTTTTGTGTCCACAGTAGAAACTCTTATAGTAGTCTTATTTTGCTCAGAAAAATGGTGTAACCTCTATCGCCAAAAGCACTTTTTTGCTGGCATAAGCTGCGACTAAACTAGAAGGGTTTGCTGGGATAGCTATGCCAGCAGATCTGTTCTTGTAGGCCTGGCCTATGTTAGTTGGGTAGTGAAGTGTGGTGAAGGGGGCCCTGCCATGATGGATGGGGGAATCTACCTTGCGGCTCTAAGATAAATTGTTCAGATTGCATGTGCAATCTAAGCAGTTAAGCAGCCACACTCTTGTAGGTGGGGTTTGGAAATTCAGATCCTGCAATATTGTCCAAGCCGAATTGACAGTGATGTGTGAAGTCTTACAAAGCTCTTCTCTTTGGCTGTTGGCTCCAGGGCACACCCATTACGCTGTATGTACAAGCCACACTCATCTCCCATGTAAAAGGCAAAAGAGTTGAATCTTTAAATTACTTTTGTTGTTGTGAAATCATTGAGTTTTCTGCATTAAGAAAATGACCTCTGGAGGGTGTGACATACCAGGGTCTAATCCAGACTGAGCAGCTGTGTCCTGTCACCCTACCCTGCAACCTTGGGTGCCTTACAATGCTTTGGGTGAAGCAGTTCCCACCTGTGCCACTCACAAACTGCTGTCCAGCATGCAAGGCACACCCTGCGTATCTGTGTGTAACTAAAGTTACACTTTGGCTCTCACCAGCCTTTGTATACTTCAGGGTGACCCCAACACACCCCCGTCTTAGATTTCCCCCCAGAAATGTATGTCATGTACTGCTCAGACCTCTTCTGGACAATACAAATGATACAGCGTGTGTTATTACTTTAATAGAAATAACATGCACACAACTTGCCACCCCAAATGGAGTTTACCAGACACTTAAATTTAACACACCAGATTAGATACAACAATAAAACAGCCAAAAAGAGATTTAAAGTGAGTACTAGTACTGAGGTATAAAAGTCAGTACTTTTATGGGGGAAGGGGTCATTGTACAGGGAGCTGCTCCCCCATCTGCCCAACCACATTTGGACCTCCCATACCTAGACACCCCCGTGAAGCCTCACCCCATATACCCAGAACCCCCTCAGCCCTCCATACCTGAACCCCACCCCACTGAACCTCAATCCCTGCATCTGGAGCCCCCCTGCCTCCGGACCCCCACCCCTGCACCCAGACCACCCCCACTGAGCTCCCTTCACACTGATGAGCCTCATTCCACTGTACCACCCTGAGCCCCACATCCAGACCCCCATGTCACTGACCCCCAAATAGCTGCACCCAGACCCCTACCTCACCAAGACCCACTCCCCCAGCACCCAGACCTCCCTGTTGAGATCCCCACACCCAGACCCCTCCACTGAGCCCCAACAACCTTCACCTGGAAGCCTCTGCAGAGTCCCATTGCCCCTGCACCCCCCCTGAGCCTCTGAGTATCCAGATCTCCACACACCTAGACCCCCCACTGAGCTGCCTGCACCCAGATTGTCCCACACAGAATCCTCTCACCCCACACTTAGATCCCTCCCCATACTGAGCCCCTCCACCCTTGGATCCTGCCTGGTTGAGCTTACCCACCCCACACCTGGTGTGCCAGGCCCAGAGGGGCAGGGACCCAAGGTGTTTCTACTGCACGCCCAGGCTACAGGGTGATCATCCGCCTTTGTAGAACCAGTGCTCGCCACTGCTATGCTGGAGCCTCTGCCTTTAGTAATTGATACATAAAACTTGCAGCATTCTAAAATATTATGCACAGAATATTTACTGTTTTGGTGCAGAATGCCCGCAGGAGTAAGTGGTGGATGTGGTGTGAATACAGGGGTACGGTCTGTCGGCGTGGGGTAGAACAGAAATGCTGTAAATTCCTACTTGAGCATGAAAACTTTTTCTGTTTTGCTTATTTTACTATACAGGGAAAGAATTGTATTTTTGAGACTGTTCCTTATGTAAATATATCCATTGTCTTGTTCTCCACAGACTATGCTGACAGCCATATCAATGAGTGCAATAGCAACAAATGGTGTTGTTCCAGGTAATGAGCAAATTCCTCACTTCAGACGGTATAGCATATCTGTAATTCATTTTGACTCACATTTCTTCTCTGTAAATACCACTGTAAACATGTGCTAATCTGTATGCTAACTAGAAGATTGTGTTTGATAAATGTAGATTTTTGGATGCTTTTTATTGAAGTTAGATGAGAAGGCAAACTAATATCCTGACATGGCAAGTGAAGAACTGTATTGTACCTTCTCCAGAACTGCCAACCCCAAGTGTTAAAAAATCATGAACCAGGCGCCTCCCCCGAACCCATCAAATTGGCTTAAAAATCATGAGTTTTTTTTAAAGTATCTGTTCTTTTTCTTTCTTTAAGGTATGTTTGGGTCACATTTTCAAACTTTTATCTACTACCATAAGGGCCAGTTACGATTTTAAATGAAAGCTGAGATTCTCCCCATATCACATGCCTCCCAGATTCAGGTTTTTAAGAAACACAGTGACTTGCTAAAATCATGAGTTGGCAACAAAGCTTCCCACCTATTTATAGTCTCACTGCTATTTTTCTAAGGCTTTTTTGCTTCAGATCCCATTAAGTTGAACTGTACAGCAGACTGAGGGACTGTTATTATTTAATGAGGAAGAAAAGTAGCTTAGTGTATAGTGTACACAAAATGCGAAATCCAGGAACTTAAACTGTAGCTCACTCTTCAGAATGGTGAGACTGGCTCATCTTTCATTGGACTCTAAAGAGATTTGCACTGCAAGTAACTTAGTTCACCTGTGTTGTGGCCCTCTGTTTATCCCGTTTGTCTGTGCAGATGACTGTTTCTCTTATTGGAAGAGGGTAAGACTATGATTTGTTTTTGAGTCTAACAAATTTGAATGGAATGGGAAATTGCTAAATAGAATAAGAATATATTAAATACCATAAGCACCCTTAGGATTTTGGTCACTGCTAGTACCACCTGTGCAGTTGTCCCCAAATGTAAAAGATTTAAAACCTTAATCTCTTGAAGCTTTAGTTGACAGAAACATTTACATACATTTCTGAGGAGGAAACTTGGATTGAGCCAAGATACAAAGCTTCATTTAATATCCTGTATTTCTGCTGTTTGATGCCTAGGCAAATGAGAGCTATATTTGTTTAGTTTGCTATTGTGTAAGCAGAGATATTTCTGGTAAAGATCTGGAAAAGCTAGAAATGCAATTGATAACTTTGTGTGCGTGTTCTGGATTTTTAAAAATGTTGAGTTGGTAATATAAAAATATTTTGAATAATACCACCTCCCTCTCCTGTCTTTAGCTGGTGGCTCTTATTTCATGATCTCAAGGTCCTTAGGTCCAGAGTTTGGTGGAGCTGTGGGACTGTGCTTTTACTTGGGAACAACGTTTGCAGGAGCTATGTACATACTTGGTGCCATTGAGATTTTATTGGTGAGTAGTAATGCTTATGTGGCACATGTAGAAACTACGGCAGAATTCCTGCCCCACAGGGATAGAATTATTCTCATTCTGAAGGGGCATAGAGGATGAAGGCTTACATTTTCCAAAGTGATTATTGGGTGAGACTTTTATTCTTTTCTATGGGCCTGACTTTGGGAAAGTGCAGTGTCCACCCTCTGGAAGCCAAGGCCCTTCAAGGTGTCTCATTTTGGGTAACAAAAAAACGGAGACTCCCAAAATCACTAGTCACATTGGAAAATACCTTTTCAGGGTAGGTAGAGCGTATTTAAAATTGAAACATGCAATAAGTGAAAGTATATTTGCAACTCTTGTTGTCTTACTTGCAGCCTTTTAGCTAACTTCTTGTTTTCTATTTCAGACATACATTGCACCGCAAGCAGCAATTTTTCATTCCACTGGTGCCCATGATACATCTAGTGCTACGCTGAACAACATGCGAGTTTATGGAACCATATTCCTCACCTTTATGGCTGTGGTCGTTTTTGTAGGAGTGAAATATGTTAACAAATTTGCTTCTCTTTTCTTGGCTTGTGTAATAATATCCATACTGTCCATTTATGCTGGAGCTATCAAGTCCATCTTCGATCCCCCTGCATTTCCGTAAGTAATCTTGCTGGCTGGGTATGTCAACCTGCAAGTCAGAAATATCTTCGGTGCCATTTGGAAGCATTGATTCAATGGAAGTTATTTTAAAGTTACCCAGCAAATATGGCAGCACTTACATGCTATACAAATGATTTACTTTGATACATTTTATGTTGCAATGAGCATAGTTCGATAAATTCACAAAACAGAGCTCCTTGGCCTACAATAAACACATCATTATCCTTTACCATCTTTAGCCAGTTCCACTAGGATGGAGTCTTCTGCACAGGCAGAGGAAGATGGATGCAAGTTGACACTTTTTAATCTGTTCCCCCTCACAAAAAGGGAGAACCAAATACTCTGAATACAGCATAAAATTTCCTCATGTGGCGTCAGTTCATTTTGTGTTGCAAAGTTGCTTTAGTTCTGAGCCAGAGTATATTTGACTTAGTCCTTTTTGTTTTAAGTTCAATGTAGGCTTATGCTGTACAATGCACAGCCCAGGCAAAGGTGGCAGGTGATTATGCAGTGCAGTTAGGGTAGCTTAATCTGACAAATTATTCACTTGACAAAAGTAGTGTAATGCTAAATGAGTAGCCACAATCCTCTACTGGCCTCCACTATGCATATAGCGCCCAGTCTGCACCGTTGCAGTGAGAGTTTTGCCATTCACTTCAATGGAAGTGGATAAAAAACAAAAACCAAACTTATATACAGATGATCAGGAATAAATTTAAAATACAGCATTCCTCGCTCCCTGCAGTTTTCTCTTATTTAATGAATGCTTCCCTCTACTTGTCTACTCACACTGGCACTACGTGGAGCTGAAAAGGATCTTGAGTCCAGAGGCAGGACCAAGTAAACCTAGGTCATCCCCTGATGGATATTTGTCCAATCTGTTATTAAATACCTTCAATTAGGGAGATTCCACAATCTTCTTTGGAGCCTCTTTTAAGCCTCTCAACTATCGGTAGAAAGTTTCTCCTAACATCTCATCTAAATCTTCCTTGTTGGAAACTATTACTTTTTGTCCTACCGTCAATGGACATGGAGAATAATTGATGAAAGTCCTCTTTATAACAGCCCATATCATATTTGAAGACTGTCATCGGGTGCCCCCCCACCAGTCTTCTTTTTACGAGATTAAACATGGTCATTTTAAAAATCCTTCCTCATAGATCATGCTTTCTAAACCTTTTATCATTTTTGTTGTTCTCTGGACTCGCTCCAATTTGTTCACATCTTTCCTAAAGTATGGCACCCAAAACTGGACACTGTACCCCAGTTGAAATGTCACCAGTGCCCAATAGAGTGGGCCAGTTACCTCCGTGTCTTACATATGACACTCCTGTTAACACACCCCAGAATTACATTAGCCTATTTAGAAACTATATCGATTGTTGGCTCGTATTCAATTTGTGATCCACAAGGTCCTTTTCAGCAATACTACTGCCTAGCCAGTTATCCCCCCTTTTGTACTTGTGTATTTGATTTTTCCTTGCTAAGTAGAGTACTTCACACTTATCTTTATTGAATTTAAAAACAAAATTTTGTTGATTTTAGACCAATTCTCCAATTTGTCAAGGTCATTTTGAATCCTAATTCTGTCCTGCAAAGTGCTTGCAACCCTTTCCAACTTGATGTCATCTGCAGATTTTATAAGCGTACTCTCTGCTCCATTGCCCAAGTAATTAATGAATATATTGAATAGTACCCGATCCAGGTCGAACCACTGTGGGACCCTATTATATAGACACTCTCTTCTCCCCACCCCATTGGTTTGACAGTAAACCATTGGTAACTACTCTAAGTACAATCTTTCAGTCTGTCACGGGGTCAACACTCACCCCTGCGGCGCCTCCCGCTGGTCGATCGGGGAATCAGCTCCTCCAGCGTCCGGAGCACCCTCCGCAGGTTGATGCCCTGCACTTTTCCTGGCCCCGTGTCCCTCCTGGACCCCGGTGCCCTGCAGTACCCCCTTTGCTCTAAGGGTCTCTCCTCCCTGGGGGAACCCTCTACCCCTTATCCCCACCTCGCCTCAGAATGTGCCACTGTCAGTCACCACTTGCCCCCGCTCACTGGGGCGGACTGCAGTATCATGGCCTCTCATCACAGGCAAGGAGGGTTGGCCTGCCTCTCTAGCCCTAGGCTGCCCCCTGCAACCCTGGTACTCCTGGGTCGGACCTTGTGTCAGGCCCGGAACTCTCTAGCTAGAGCCTGCCCAGCTCCCTCTGCCCTGCCCCAGCTCTGCCCTAACCCAGGTACCTGGCTTCAGCTCCTGCAGCTAGGCCGGTCTCCCTCTGGGTACAGAGGAGACTGACTCTGTTTAGGTCCCTGCCTCTCAGCCTTTATACACTGGCCTGTGTTTGGGGCGTGGCCACCCAGCTGGGCCTACTCCCCAATCAGGCCTGGAAGCCTGCATGCTCCTGGCCTTAACCCCTTCCTGGGCTATTTCCAGCCCCTTCCGGTAGGGGGTGGGTGGTCACCCCGCCACACAGTCACTTATGCATAAAAGTAGAGCAAAAATGTTGGCTAATATATTTTTTATCATGGATTACAGCCACAATGAAACGTCCTGAATTTCTCTTCTCTCCATTCCCAACAAACCAGCTGGAGAAACATAGCAGTGACCCCCCTATTCACACTAGTGATCTAGGCTTCATCTGTCTGTACCTCATATGGTCCCATTAATTTAGTATCTGAGCACTTGACAGTCTTTCATGTATTTATCCTTAGAGCACCCCAGTAACAGAGGGAAGTTTTATAGAGAACTGAGGCACAGAGAGACTAAGAGACTTGTCCAAGGACTCAAAGGGAGTCTGTGGCAGAGGAGGAAATTGAACCCTGGTCTCTCAAATCCAAGGCTTGTGTCCTATCATCCCATCTCCCCATCTGTTCCGCATCCCCCTCATGGGGGAAGGGGCATTAGATGGCACATGCCCTTTAGATGCTGCTGACCTTCAGAACTGCCAGCCCCCCTTGTAGGCAGAGATCCTGAGCTGCAGCCTGGAAGTGGGACACCGAAGGGAAATGGAGAGAGAAATAAATACATTTTTATTTTGAATATTAAAACAAAACAACATCAACATATATGCTCCTGGTTCTGCTGCCCAGGAGAGTCTCAAATCTGGAAGATGATGTTAGGAAGGAGAACCACTTTAAAATCCCAGTGTATGAGAAGGGAAAAGCTGCATTTTCCAAGTAACATCTGATGCGAGTAACCATCTTTGCCTAGCATGTGGTTCTAAATGACTCTCTCATGCCCCTTCCAGGATTTGCATGCTGGGCAACAGAACCCTGACAAGAGATTATTTTGATGTTTGTGCCAAAACAACAGTTGTGGGCAATATGACTGTGGCCACCAAGCTCTGGGAACTCTTCTGCCATAGTTCTAACTTAACAACTGAAAACTGTGACACATATTTTCTGCTCAACAACGTGACGGAGGTAGCAGGTATTCCTGGAGCAGCAAGTGGCATATTAAAAGGTATGATACAAAACATTGTTGGACCAAAAGAAATCTTCTTGTTAAGAGGCATGCAGAGCAGTTGAGGTGGATTGAGCTGATTCATGTTAGTAGAGAAAAAGCACTGAAGAAATCTAATTACAGTTAAGAAAACTCCTTTGAAGAAAACGGTTAGAATATTTTAAAGAGTTAGATGGTGTTAATCGCTTTTCTATATAAGAGGGTTAGTCTCAGTTCTACAAAATTGACCGAATGGGAGTGATATTTGCAATAGAAACTCAGGTACATTAATATTGTAGTGTGAATTAACCTGTGCACACTATAGAACTCTTCAAAACCAGGCTAAAATGCCTGGATTGGAGAATAGTGGTCAGATGTTACATACTCAGATTTATAAAAACGCAGTAGATTTTAGCTGGAAGAAGCATAGAAAGTGTATGCATGAAGGTGATTTATCTGTGTCTTTACTCTCTACAAACCTACTGCAAAACTACAGTATATAATACCTCAAAATGCTCACTCTTAAGAAGAATTGCAGGGACCATTTGCTGTGTGCAGGTGATGTGTGTATGTTCATAAAGTTCCTATTTAGCAAGGAAGATTAGCAAACATACTCACTGTTTATTCCATGCACTGGCCAAGAATTAGTTAAATGCAAATCCATGCAGTGTCATAATACTACCATTTCCTAAAGAGTAAAATAACTTCCATCCAGATATCTGGTCAGGGTTATCTTTTTTAGGTTTCTTCAGTTGCTATATATTTGTACACTCTTTCATTTAATATGCCTAATTTATGTGGCAATGCTAAATTTATGTTGCTTTGGTTAGAGCAAGTCTCTTTAAGTGGTACTTTAGAATGATGTAACATCAGTTCATTAACTTTATAGAATCAAAAAATAAATGTTGCATAACCCTTTCTAGGCAGTTGGTTTGTGTGGTGATAATCCAAACATGTTCATTGCTCTTGTGAAAAGTTTGCATGAAAATCCAATGGAAACATTTTTTGTTTTTGAAGTTTTATGTGTCTAGTTTTGTAACTGTAGTAATCCACTAAATTTCACTCTAGCCTGTTACTGCGTTTAGTAGATCATTAAGAGTTCAGTAAGTTAGATTTGGGTTAACCTGTATTTGCTGCTCTCTTTTTGTGGTGGTAACTCCCCTTTCCTTCCCTCCTCCCACCCCCCAGATAATCTGTGGAGCAATTATATGGAGAAAGGAGAGATACTGGAAAAAGCTGATCATCTATCAGTTGATGTACCAGGGCTGAAAAGCAACCTTCACCTTTATGTGTTTGCGGATATAGCCACTTCCTTCACAGTACTAGTTGGCATCTTCTTCCCTTCAGTGACTGGTGAATACTGGGAAAGGGTTTTGTGGGATTTTTAATTAGCTTTCTTTGATCTCTTGTGGTGTTTCCAAAAACATTTTCTTAAACTGAAATCTATGTTCAGGTATCATGGCTGGTTCAAACAGATCAGGAGACCTCAAAGATGCGCAAAAATCTATTCCTGTTGGAACAATTCTGGCTATTGTCACCACATCACTTGTCTGTATCCTTTAAAAGTAGAATAGAATTCTAGCATATTGTGACTGAGTTGAACTTTTATTCTTCTTTGTTTTCCTGGTTCATTGCACTTTTATCAGTTGATATAAATACCACTGCAATTATCATGTGTCAGTGAAAGAACATAGACGCTGGTTCAACTGAGAGTATATGTAACTTCCTCCCCTTTCTATCTCTCTGCTTTCTGGCTGCTGTTAATTGCTTCTTTAATAAAGCTGACTAGCAGTCCGTGGTATCTTGTGTAGAGATGTAGAGATCCATTAAAAACACTGCTAGCTGGTAAGATGGGGAAATTCTAGATCACAGTACCTTTTTAAACAAATAGGTTTTTAATTTTGAGTAAGGGGCGGGCAGTGTATGCTGTCTAATAATTTGTAAGTGTATGTCTGTGTAAAAGGGCACATAAGGAGCATCAAAGTAGCCAGAGATCACAAGATGGAGTAGCTAGGTTGTTAAATAAGAAATTGAATTGGTTTGGGGACGGAAAGTTGGAATAAAAGGAATCAGTGTAGACCAGGCCACTCTAAAATTAGCTGCTGATATCCTGCTAATAAGCTCTTCTGCAAACTACATGTCAACCAGCATGGCACATGAACTGTAGCTTGCCAAGTGTCTTCTGGCATTTCTGCCAAGCTGCAGATTAGGACTGAGCCCTTTGTCATCAAAGGACATTGTACTCCATGTCATACTCCTGTCTTCCAGAGAGCTCCCGTTTGGTACTTCTGGAGCTGACCTTTTTGTTCCAGAAGTTGTTGTTTGTATGCTGATGTAACAGGACAGTCTGGTGACTGCTGGCCTAGTGGTCATGCAGTGGCTTTACAATTTCTGATGACATAGTCATTCAGAAGGCGTCCTGGCCAAATTGTATGCACAGGCCTCAATCCCTCCTTAGTTTTGCTTTGACAAGGGAACATGGAGGCAAGGTAGGGCGACCCAGGCCCACTCCACCTGGTGTCCATCCAGGACCCTATGGGTTTGTCAAAGTGTCTAGACCTGTAATTGGTCTACCTCAAGTTATACTTTTGCTAGGTCACTTTCTACCACACTGGAGCTCTCCTGTTTGGGGCATGGTTGGTTAATCTTCTGTTTAAAGCAGTCTCCTTTAGGGCTTTCAGCTCTCACCGAGGAGTTCTGAAGTGTAAAACTAATTTTATTAAAAACATGAATCATGTCTCTTTAATCCAGTCTTTCTTAAATTTGAATTTTGGAACAACAATTTAATTGTATTTTTCTCTTAACTACTAAAGCTACATATGTACATTGCGTGGATTAACTACTCACTGCCCCACATACCTCAAGGGATCATGATATCTGATTATATAGAGGATACCACTGTATCATAATCATTTGCACAGGGACAGACATTGAGCTTTAATGATGTTTAGTATAATTGCATTGATTTATCATGTCTAAATTACCTTCCTTAATGTACTCTGTATTCAAGATTTCAGCAGCGTATTACTATTTGGAGCGTGCATAGAGGGTGTTGTTCTTAGAGATAAGTAAGTAATGATGAAATATTTTACCTATAACATGGTAGGGGAGGTTGTGCCCTGCCTTTGGCCCATGAATGTTTTAGTTTTTGCCTTCACCTTCATACCCGACCAGAGCTGCCTCTTAGGCATATCTGCATTCAAAATGTAAAGGGTACTTTGGAAAAATGGGTTCCGCCCTTCCCTCTGTTTGTGTGCCTGCTCCCTCCAATCTCTAGCAGAGTAGGGCTTCAGAAGAACATTTTACCCATTTGGCCTTGCATCATGTTTGAGTTCCAAGGGATTCTAGGTCCAAAGATAGATGTCTTGCCATTACAGTTGACTTTCTAGAAAAATAAAAAACCCACTGATGTTATCTGAACACTGAACTTCCCCTTTGCACCCTTATTCTCCCCTTCTGCCTCCTTACTAGACCTGGTGAAATTTTTCCTTGCAAATAAATTACTGATTAATTCAGCCCTTTTTCCTCCCGAGAAACTAATTTTTTATTTCTGCAAATGTATTGACTATTTGTTAGAATTTGTCTAATAGTATAGACAGTCTTGGATCAAGGTGATCTTAGCAGATAATTGTTCAAATGAATAGTTTGCTTTCTGTTACTCCTGGGGAATGTGGACACAGGTTGGAGGATAATATTTTTTATACTTTGATTGAATGGCTGAAACTTTTAAATACAGAATGACTGCATGATTGTGTCTTTTCACATGTGGTCTTGCTCACATGCGGTATTATATGAAGGATTGCTATTTCCCTTAAATGCTTGTGACCAAAATCCCACTTGTGAATTAAAAATAAAAAGGGGACATGAACATAGTCAGATCCAAGCAGACATTTCAAATTAGAAAAAAGTTGCCACATTTGATGATCATGTTTCTTACCCTCAGGTTCTTAACCCTGTGAATCAAGTAATGATGGTTATCCTAATGCTGGAATCTACAAACAGCATTTCTGAAAACTCCCATGAGGATCTTCTCGCAGGGAATTGCTTATTAATAAAGTTTGGCATGAGCCTACAATCTGGTTGAAAAGGTCTATCATCATGGAAGCTTTTTGTATGAGGCTGATATTGGGGACTGTACAACTAATTTCCATACTTAATGGTGGTTATTTCATGCTAAAAGACTTAGGGCAGAAAAAACATAGGTGTCACTGATTGTTTAAATAAGCATGAGAGCTCGGTTTCAATGTAATAAGGACGGCTTCTCACCAGATGAACAGAAACGAGTGCATGGTTAACAAGGTAATAGAAGTGTTATAAATAAGTTAAGACAGAAATGAGTTTTCAGATGGCTGTCCTTGAAAATGGGTGCAACCTTCTTTCCAGTAGTGGTTAGCTTGCTGTAGGGGGTTTCTTGGGCTATTGATTCCGATTTTTTTCCTATATTGCAGATTTCTGATCAAGAAGTTGCTGGAAATTTTGGTTTAAACAAAATCGAACAAACTTCTTGTTGGCTTATATTTGGATACGACAGACTGTGTCAAAGTGAAATATAAGACTAGCTAACCTTTCTTTATCCTACAGGTACGGTGATGCGGTGAACAAGAATTTAGTGGTGGGCACACTTTCTTGGCCCTCACCTTGGGTCATTGTGATAGGCTCATTCTTCTCCACCTGTGGAGCAGGTTTACAGAGCCTCACTGGAGCCCCACGGCTACTGCAAGCTATAGCCAAGGACAACATTATTCCTTTCCTATGGGTGTGTAAATATTAACGACCCTTCATTGTGCTGTATGCAGCATACACAAACCCCATGGCCTGGCCAGTGGGGTAAGGTTATGTTCCTGGAGACTGGCAGAAGGAAATTGGAATTTGTAGATGTAGTTGGCAGATATCAGAAACCTGATCGCTGAGTAGCAGGCTGGTTATGCAGAAATCAGGCCACTAAGCTTCAAGCTCCCAGTCCCTGCTCGCAAGCCTACCAACCCCATTATTAACCCTGCCTACACTTTGAGGAGTGTGCTAGGAGGAGTGAAGCAAATGTAAGTGATGAGATTCCTCCAGCCCCTCTCGCGATGGGATATTTGGACCTTCAGAGTCTGTGGTCATCTCTCACCTTTCTTCGGTGTTTCTGCCAGAGGAGGGCCCAAGTCAGGTTCCATGTATTGAAGCAGGAGCCATATCTTCACTCTTTGGGAACCAACTTGCTACTGAAACGCCAACAACAGAGATGGAGTGCTCTGTGGTTGGTGGCCCATACCCCGCCGGGGGGGTGATGGGCAGAGAGAGAGAGAGTACTGGATGCAGACCGCTACTGCCTCTTCTCTGACTAGCTTTTTGCTTAACCTTGTCAAAAGCAGGGGAAGGCTCTTCGTCCTAGAAGCGGGAAGGAAGGGAGATCGGACAAGGATCCCCCCCCCATCTAAAATTTGATTTTTCGCATTCTGCTCCTTTTTAAAGTGAGGGTCTGTGCTTAAAAAAAAAAAAAAAAAAAAAAAGGCAGGTGTGCATTGAAGGGAGGATTTGCGTGAATATTTTTTGTATCATTAAGGAATCTGACATCAAAGTCAATGGAGTAGAGATTGGGATTAGAGCAGGGATGGGCAAACTTTTTGGGTTGAGGGCCACATCTGTGTAGCAAATTTGTATGGAGGGCTGGGTACAGAAGGCTGTACCTCCCCAAACAGTCTGGCCTTGCCCTCATCTGACCCCCACCCACTTCCTGCCCCCTGACTGCCCCCCACCCAACCAACCCTCCCTGCTCCTTGTCCCTTGACTGGCCTCTCCAGAGGCCCCCTCCTCCCACTCCTAACCACCTCCCTGGGCCCCACGGGGCCATAGTTTGCCCAGCCCTGGATTAGAGGCTAGCTGAACTCCTGTCCTTGTCCTTCAGTGAAAGATGAAAATCCTCTCTCCCCCCCCCCCCGCTATCTTTGAAGTGGGAAAGAGGTTTTATTTTAGAATGTTACTGAAGATATTTGTAAGCAGTGTCAAGTTAAGCTATGAGTCAAGTACAAATAAATAATGTTCCTTTTCTTCTTTTGTTCAGGTTTTCGGCCATGGGAAAGCAAATGGTGAACCAACCTGGGCGCTTCTGCTAACAGCCTTAATTGCTGAGCTTGGAATTCTTATAGCTTCCCTTGACATGGTGGCTCCAATTCTCTCCATGTAAGGAACAAAGTCACTGTTACAAGAGAGCTGTGGCAGGCTTTTGAATTCTGTTCACTTGGTTACCTTTTAGATAAATACAACAGTTACTGGAACAGAAGTTCCATTTATTTAAGGACTACAAATGACCTGACATCTATCTGAATTAACATGTAAATTGCCATGCCTCTGAAATATATCACGAGTGAACATTTTTTCTGACAAAGCTGGATCGGTTTTCCCTTTAGAAAACCGTATCACGTTTGTTGCTCAGCAATTGGACAGAAGGAATCTGGTTAGATTCATTTGCAAAGAGCCTCTGGCCTTTACACCTAATTTGAATTAACAGTTTTTAGGTCCGTCTTTAGTAACGAATTGGAAGTATAGCCTCTTGTGGCAAAACAGATATTGGTTTTGGTGTTATGTGAGTGACATTCAGACCTTTCTATTATTATAGTTTGTGTCAAATACTGTGTGCTAAATTGTTCCTTCTCTACAGGTTTTTCTTGATGTGTTACCTCTTTGTCAATCTGGCATGTGCAGTACAAACGCTTTTAAGAACTCCAAATTGGCGGCCCCGATTTAAATACTATCATTGGTAAGCAAATGACTGTGGGTGTTCTTTGGTCTACTCTTACCCGTATTTTGTGGTCTACTGAAGGGATTTGGAAGACTGTTGTTAACCCTTTATATGAGGGGAAGAGCTTCCTAACAGAGGGGATTTTAGTGTGTGTTTGCTGCTGTTGACTACAGGCGCGGAGTGTTTCTGTAGATGGCTTTTGCAGCTAGCCATGGAGGACCTTATTCAGGCACTTCATTTCTGAAATTGTGTCTTGGGCCACCTTGGGGTGGGTGAGAAGATGGAATGATTCTGCAGTGCCCTGGGGCTGTCAGGAGGGACTCAGTTAAGACTGCCTGATTTCTTCCATCCATCTGGTAGTGGTCAGGGATGCAGGAAGAAACTCTTCTGTTTAGTGTGGACCAGAATTGTGGTGATGAATGTATAGTAAAAGTGTCATCACCACAATAGGGTATTAAAACAGTGGTGGTGGGAGTTATTGGTTGCTTTTTACTGCCATCTCTTCAGGAGAGAGGATACAGAACATGAAAAATTTTAAAGGGGAAAGCAATTAAAATAACCAATGGGTTTGTAGCAGAAACTATTAGTCCTTTCTCCCCAGGTTCTTTCTAATACCTATTTTTTCTCCTCCAGGGCATTATCCTTTTTAGGCATGAGTATTTGTCTTGCGTTGATGTTCATTTCATCCTGGTATTATGCTCTGGTGGCTATGCTCATTGCAGGCATGATTTACAAGTACATTGAATACCAAGGGTAAGTATTTCAGAAGGAGAAAGATAAAGGGACACTTGGACTTCCTTACCAGTTATTGGTTTGGAACATGAATGGGCATGGTCTTGTGTCTATGGTATTAGTTTCCTACATGAGAGTACGTTTGCAACTGCTTTGTGGTGGTGATGTCAAAAAGAGTTTATTAGATCAGGACGTGTTTCTTGGGTAGGTATCTGCAAGATGTTTCTTGAAATCTGTGTGTTAGCAGGAATTGGAGGCCTGTTTTGGGGATCTAGTTCCCTGCTCCACTTTACCCTCCTTGACCTTTGACTACTTCTAGCCAAGGAGGCCTGAATGCAGCCTTCTCTGAAGCCATTCAACTTGGCCCATAAATTGGCCAGGAGGTGAGGGTTTTCAGAGAGTCTTGGGGGGAGAGAACCAGCACCCAAACTCAGCCTTGCTTGGGATGCACTAGATTTCTATTCTCAGTCTCTTAGACTGACAGGTTGGCTGCATAACTTTATCTTCACAAATCAGCTGGTGAAGCACATAGTGTGGTTCATGCATGATGCTATATCTCAGCCACAGAGAGGAGTGATTTATAAATTGCAAAGTACTTCACTGAGGGAGGAAGAGTCAGTTGCACACATACAAAATAGGAAATGACTGCCTTGGAAGGAGTACTGCTGAAAGGGATCTGGAGGTCATAGTAGATCACAAGCTAAAGAGGAGTCAACAGTGTAACACTGTTGCAAAATAAGCAAACATCATTTTGGGATGTTTTAGCAGGAGTGTTGTAAGCAAGACACAAGAAGTAATTCGTCCGCTCTATTCCGTGCCGATTAGGCATCAACTGGAGTATTGTGTCCAGTTTTGGGTGCCACGTTTCAGGAAAGATGTGGACAACTTGGAGAAAGCCCAGAGAAGAGCAACAAAAATGATTAAAGGTCTAGAAAACATGACCTATGAGGGAAGATTGAAAAAGTTGGGTTTGTTTAGTCTAGAGAAGAGAAGACTGAGAGGGGACATAACAGTTTTCAAGTACATAAAAGGTTGTTACAAGGAGGGGGAAGAAAAATTGTTTTTCTTAACCTCTGTGGATAGAACAAGAAGTAATGGGCTTAAATTGCAGCAAGGGTGGTTTAGGTTGAACATTAGGAAAAACTTCCTAAGTGTCAGAGTGGTTAAGATTGGAATAAATTGTCTAGGAAGATAGTGAAATCTCCATCATTGGGGATTTTTAAGAGCAGGTTGGACAAACACCTCTCAGGGATGGTCTAGACAATACTTTGTTCTGCCTTCAGTACAGGGGCTGGACTACATGCCCTTTTGAGGTCCCTTCCAGTTCTATGATTCTCTGCCTGATGTGTTTGCTTGAAAAACATCTTGCAGTTCAGTCCTGTGAGTACATTAGGTTGTGGAGCGCATCCGTAAATTTGTGGTAAAGTAATCGTGGCTTCCATGCAAGAGCAAGGAAGTTAAACACTGCTGAAATAATGCTACCTAGCTCATATATATTGCTTTTCATGAGCAGATCTCAAACCATGTATTCACTAAAATATATGATTCTTTGCAGTGCAGAGAAGGAATGGGGTGATGGTATTCGGGGTCTGTCACTCAGTGCTGCCAGATATGCCTTGCTAAGACTGGAAGAAGGCCCCCCACACACTAAGAACTGGAGGTAGGCATTGTGGATGTGCAAAATGCAAATTTTTCTGAGCTTCTGGTTGCATGTGCAGGGTTCAAAACAATGCCCACAATTTACATGTAAATAATTAACTTGACACTGGACAGGAGCTTTGCTATCCTAAAATAACAAAAGAAGTTTAAGAACTCAATCTTTTAAGTGTTAAGACTCTTAATGGGAGTCAGAGCATGTGAGTAAGTCATGCACGCTTCGTGTGAAATGCATGCAGCCCATGTAAGATATTCCATGTTACATTAACACTGGGGGAGCCCTGCAGAGAAGAGCAGCAGCCCATCTTGGAGTCTTATGGATGGAGTCTTGATTCAGGCCCTCTGTAGGCTAGTTCGGAAAGTGGAGTTGGGGAATGACACAGAAGATCTGTGATTCCAGGGATGTTGTGACTTAATACGCCGCAATAGAGGCACAGAGGTTGCTGATGTGGCTCCACCTTTAAAACTGGAATAGTGGCCAAGGATTTCTCTCTCTAGCCTCTGCACTTCAGCTGCATGAAGCCAGAGTACATGGGCAACATGCATTTTGCTCTGAGAGAGCAGAGTTCTCCGTGCAGCAGCTGGAAAATAGTAAGGCTTAGGAGGCTGAGAAATCCTCATTAACTGAAAGGTAAGATTGTATTGTACCATGACTTTCATCTCTGAAGTGCATAGCTCATTCTAGCTTCTGTTATGCTGCTAACTAATACTACTGTATAGGGATATTAAGCATTCCGCCATCTACCGAGAGGAGTAGACATCTACCTTAATTAATACAAACAAAATCCTATACATCATGACATTCTGTTACTCATAGCTGAATGTTGGGAAAGAAAATCCAAATGTTGCATGTATCTCACAGGTCAGAAGAAGGTGAAATTCATTTGTATATTTGGAATGTAATCTTAATTCCCATGTATTTGGTACATATATCCATATAGTCCTAGAAGGTAGCATTATTGAAAAAATGTAGTATGCAATGTATTTTGTATTGGGCAGGTCCTTGAAAATCAGGCCCTGTAAGTAAAATGCTAATGCAGACCTCTCAGACTAGGAAAATCCTTTCTTCAAAACCACATGGAAGAAGACTCCCCGGACAGTAGAGTCTTCCAAATCTGCTTTGTCTAAAGAACACTTTTAATGCATATGGTACAGAGATAGTACTTCACTGTTGTGGGTATCAGTGTTAATGTTAAAGCATAATTAAGCTAAGTAGTGAGGCAAACATTTTATTAAAAGTTTTATAAGAATAACTCGGACTGTTTTTTCTTTTCCTCTAGGCCTCAGTTGCTGGTGCTTCTGAAATTAGATGAAGATTTGCATGTGAAGTATCCGAGACTGCTAACATTTGCTTCTCAGCTGAAAGCTGGCAAAGGCTTGACTATCATAGGGACAGTGATCCAAGGGAATTTCCTGGAGAGTTATGGAGAGGCCCAAGCTGCTGAACAGGTGAGTGCTTTAAATATTTATATAATCATGATTTTGCACAATTGTAGTGAATGTTTATTAAACTTTGTGAAAAGTAATGCAGGCTCCAGTAAAGCAAATCTCTTAAACACAAATACAAACACAAATACTATTGCCTGTTGCCCAAAGTGCTAAAAGACATGCTTAAGTGCGCTTCTGAATTGGGGTGTAAAGACCTAAAAACCATGTCACGGCTGCTGCATTACGTTCTAAACTGTATGTGTATCCACCTCTAACTCATTTAACTGGGCACATTGTCACCAAAATGAGAGAACTAATGTTTCATGATGTCGACTGATTCAGGTAAGGGATGATGTGTTCTGTAATTTTCTGAACTGATCTTCAAACATCGCAATAGCTATTCTGAATTCACCACATTTTCTGTATTTTGCTTGTTTGATGTAGTAGTAGAAGACTTATAAAGTCCATTGCACCCTTCCTAATGCTTAATCATTTACATCTACTTAGTCACAGCCTACTCCCACCCGCTCAGAGGTGGGAGACAGAACTTTAAAAATGGGACGCTACTTCATATATCTGTGGGATAACATCTTGCTAAGGATGAAATTATTGTTCTATCTTGCAGCCTTGTTATAAAGCTTTATAGCATATGAAGCCTTATACTACGTATGATTCTCCTGTCCTTACCTACTCAAAATAGGGCAGTAAACCTTTTCCCGATGAGTATATTCAAATTACAGTATGAATATGCATAAGAAGTATAATAATCAGTTGATATAGAGGACCTGAGTTCATTTTAATGGAGAACTTTTCCCCCTTTCCTATCTTCCAGACCATTAAGAACATGATTGAAATTGAGAAAGTGAAAGGATTTTGTCAAGTAGTTGTTGCCACCAAGGTTCGAGAAGGAATTGCCCACTTGATACAGTCCTGTGGACTAGGTGGCATGAAACACAACACTGTGGTTTTGGGATGGCCGTATGGCTGGAGACAAAGTGAAGATGCAAGAGCCTGGAAAACATTTATAGGTTAGTTTTAGTAGGTTATGTGGTTAGACACCCGGAACCAATTCTCTGTACTACTCTACACACATTATACTTTTGATTGAAGATTTATTCTGCAAGTTCAGCATCGCTTTCCCACTGTTTCCGTGAATATTAACAGAAAAGGCAAAAAGTAAAATAATGGCACTCATAGGTATATGAGTCCACAGGTCACTTCAAATGGTTTTTAATAAACAATATGGTTTTTTTTCAATGAAAAGGCCTTTACAGTTGCATAGTTACACAAAAGGAGTAAATACCCATAAAATCACCACTCAACATGAAATATATGTAAGTGGCACTTACTCACAGAATAGCCTTTTCCACTATAATTTTCTCTTACAGTACGATGGAAAAGTGACTGTTTGCTTTCTTCCCCTTCCCCGCAGATACTGTGCGTTGTACAACTGCTGCCCATCTGGCTCTGTTGGTGCCCAAAAACGTGTCTTTCTATCCCAGCAACCATGAACGTTACAATGAAGGCAACATTGATGTGTGGTGGATTGTGCATGATGGAGGCATGTTGATGTTGCTTCCTTTTCTACTGAAACAGCATAAAGTAAGGATGAAAAGAGCTAGAGAACACATTTGTCCGCCTGCTGCTTTATGTGCATCGGTGTATGGTGTGGAACAGGGAGCCAACAATAAGTGAAGATCCTCATACTGTTCTCCCAATACGTTTCTTCTTGTATTATATGTTTATAAAAAATGGTTTTTGATCCACATGTACATTCTGCTCATGTACAATACAGTCTTATATTAGCAGAATGTATCATAGCAGGAGTGGTCATACAAACTCACAAATCTTTACCTTTAAAAAAAATGAAAGGTACTTCATTGAATAGGCAGAGTCCCTGTAGCTGTGTTTGAGGCTTGCTCAATCTTCTGTTGATAGCGATGTAAATTTAATAAGAAGCGTACCATAAAGGACTCAGCAGACTGCTTATGGATACCATTTTCACAAGGGCCACAGGACCTAACAAGTGTCTTAATTTTAGATGCTTGATGTATTTCTTTGCAATATAATTGGATTGTATGCATGCAAAAGGGGAACACTGTCAGGTTATGAAGCAAGTGTTAATTTGGAAGATGGTGTACTATTTAACCAAAGAAAGAATTCATTTTATGAAGCAGTTGTAGTATCAGAAATTAAAAACTGAATTTCATAAAGTCATTTGGATCATGAAGGTGAAGGACCATAATAGTGTTGGTAGTATAGCTGGTTGAAAAATGACCCCAAATTATGAAAACTGTAGATTTCTTCATCAAACTGGATTATTTTGAGAAATTTTGAGCCCTCAAATTGGTTGAAAACCAGTAATAAAAATGTAATGAAAACTTTTCACAAATTTGAAAACTTTCTCTAAGAGTATGGCTTCATGGGTAGCCATCGATCTTCTGGCGATTGATTTCTCGCGTCTTATGAAGACGTGAGAAATCGATCGCTCGCGGCGCCCCCGTCAACTCCAGAAGTCCAGCTTGCCGGGAGGCGCAAGCTGGAGTCGACGGGGGAGCGCGCCGCCGACTGCCGCCGCCATGAGGACGGACGGTAAGTCGGCTGCAGATACGCAAACTTCAGCTACGTGGTTCACATAGCTCAAGTTGCGTATCTGCAGTCGATCTCCCCCTCCCCCCCCCCCCCCCCCCGTGGAGACCAGCCCTAAAACAGGCAGGTGCTAAGGAAGCTGTCCCTCTCTCTATCCCATATTTACCAATGGTGGCACCTCTCCGGAGCTGCCTTGCCTTGCTCCATCTCTTGTCCTCCCTTGGAAGAGGCAGCCCATTATTGCAAAGTGGGGAGGTTATTTCTTAAAGACAAAGAGGAGGAACCTAGGTCTCCTTAAGTGAAAGGAGTCCACTAACCTCTTTGTCATCAGGAGAGATGGTTAAAATAAGAAGATTTAGAAAGTCTTTAAATAGTACAGTATCTTTTAAAAACAAGACAGTATTTATGCCCATTGTGTCCAAACTGCTATGATTTTAAAAATACAGTGCCCTTGGGTTTTTTGGTGATTTTTTCCCATTTTGCCCTCTGCAGGTAATTTGAAAAAAAAAAAAAAGGGGGGGTCATGGGGTTTGTCAAGGGGTTTGTCAAGGGGTTTGTCAAGGGAAACATAGCAGTGAAAAATGTGCAGGCTCACTAGTGAGAAACCTAACTGGGATTTTCTTATGTTGTAGTTCATAGAACTATTGGGTTGGCCTCATATGGCTTTTTGTTATCTTTAAGCCAAAAGAGAGGCTGGATACAAATGTAAGGCCTGGCTGTGTTTGTTAGTGTCATGCTTGATAATCATCTCAGTTTGTCAACACAATGCGTCAGCAGTGCTCCTGAACTATGCTTGATTTCTCTGATGGGAAAGTCAATAGTATGGATGTTTTTTTTGAAAAAAAAAATCCACAGAGCCCAGTATGACTACTATGTTGGAAAACAAGGGTTCTATATTTCTTACAATTCTGTTTTGTGTAGAAAAGAAGTTGCTGGTTCACATGTTTTGAGAACTTGTATTTCTTCCCATAGGTCTGGAGAAAGTGCAAAATGAGAATTTTCACAGTAGCCCAGATGGATGACAACAGCATTCAGATGAAGAAGGACCTGGCTACGTTCCTTTATCAACTACGAATAGAGGCAGAGGTGGAAGTGGTAGAAATGGTAAGGGATTGATCCCATTTCTCCTTAAGGTTTGAATGCTAGTAAGTTATTTGCTTACCAAGAGGAGTATTTTTCTTATTTCTGCAGCAAAACAGTGATATTTCAGCGTATACCTATGAGCGGACCCTAATGATGGAGCAGAGATCTCAGATGCTGAGGCAAATGAGACTGACCAAAACAGAAAGGGAAAGGGAGGTATGTCCTTCATTATAGAAAAAGCTACGGTCGATGAATCCAAGTGCTGTTCCTAGTACCATTTCATATCCTTCATATAGCATAGTAAAACTTCCATGAATTGATAGTCACCTCCCACATCTTGAAGAATACGAACATTCAGTGTAGCCTTTTCAGGTGCCATGTCTGAAAACTAGGTTTATTCCTATTGGGTTAACATCTTGGCTGCACTCATGGAGTCAGGTTAGGAGAATGCACGGTGGTCACATAAGCGGTAAAATGCCTTTTGTGCAGTTCCCTGTAGGATTGGGTGATGTCCAGTTAGTTCAGAATATAAGTCTCAGGAGGTTTCTTGGAAGTCTCAAGAGTTTCCAGTACATGTGATATCTTGGGTTTGTCCCAGTTCATGACACATCCTGTTTGGCTAGTGAGGGTTTATGTCATGTCTTGGGTTCTGGTAGAACAAGGCAACTAGTTCACTTGGCCACAAAGCTGTTTAATTTGTATTATCCTGTTCCATCTGAGCAGAACAGTTTTCAGCAGCTTGGGGTCAGTTTGGGCTGCTAGGTTCCATACTATCTCATGCTATCAAGTTCTCTATTTCTCTGTATAGACACACCCCCATTGGTCCAAATTCTGGTTGACTCATATGCACCATAACCCTTTTTGCTCTTTGTGTTGGTGAACTGCTCTGGCTCCTCTCCTGAACACAGGTGAAGAGTACAATGAAATGAGAGCTATTTCATTGGTGAAAGGGATCCAGAAAAGATAAAATTAACCTGTGAAAGTAGAACTTAACTTGCCATTTAAAATCTTCTCAGGCCCAGCTGGTAAAGGACAGACACTCCATAATACGGCTGGAAAGCCTGTACTCGGATGAAGAAGATGAGGGGGAGACCGTACCTGATAAAATTCAGATGACATGGACAAAGGAGAAATGCGACTCTGAAAAACGGAACCGGAACACTGCAGTGGAAAATTTCAGAGAACTGATCAGTATTAAACCGTGAGTCTCATTGGGGCTAATATCTCAGGCCACTTTGGATTAAAGTCTGGTTCTGCTGCTGTCCATTTTAAGCCATCCCTAATGACAAAATAACCTGACTTCCTTTTTTAAAAAATGTTTTAGTACTGAACTGGTCTCTCTTGCATTTAAACGTTTGAGGCTCTACTAGTGGAAGGTCAGCAGAGTTAATCACCCTAATGCAGAGCTAAGATTAAGGTGGGAGGTGGCTATGAATACTAAAAAAATATCCCCAAAATTCTAGAATTAGCCCTTCAATTGTGGCTTTATATAAGATGGAAGAATTGTTTGTAATCTTGTATGTAATATATGTGTATCTGAGACCATCCAGCATTAGTTTATTGGCAGATGATCATATCACTCACTGCTGTGTAACTCAGTGAAAATTCCTTAGTGTTTAAAATTCCTATTCATTGGTATAGGTAATTCTAGCATATTTTACTCTTAAAAATCCATAGAAATTCTGTGTTTAAATTTAAATGGATGTACTCTTACCTCCTTTTCATGCTTTCAGAGAGTGGGAAAACCTGTAAGTTTTTTTTGCTAATTGTTTAAAAAAGATTTTCTGTGGATGGGAATGAGAAGATCCAGAATTCTCTCAGATGAAAAGGAATGACATTATTAGCCTACATGTGATGCTGTACAGTGGGCCTGATCTTGCATGCTTGAAGTTGAGGGGAAACTTGCCATTGGCTTTAAAGGGTGCAAAAGTGGGTCCTTAATCCTTAAGGTGATAGGTATCTTAGAAATAGCATAAAGCAAAGCCTGCAAGAGTTACCCTGTCTAACCAGGAGTGACTCAGAGAAAAACAACTTCCGGGGTTTGAGCATTTCAAGAACGTAGGTGATCAAAGGGTGTGTGTTAGGGTTGGGGCACAATATAGATGGTGGGAAAGCTGAAGTTCAGCCTGTCGTACAGAACAGAAATCCAGGACAGTGCTGACTTGAACTTCTCTAGCTCTTTGTACTTTTCTCACAAGCTTAAATATGATACGCAAAGGACATCGTCAAAGTGCTTTTACCGTCGTTGGAATGTTTTTACTCTCCCATTGTTTGCAATACCTTGCAGAGCAGCTTGAAATGAGATTCTGTTCAGGGCCAGTTTCATCTGCACGTGCCCACAAAGGAACACCAGGCCCACCAGGGCTTCCTGCACAATGGGGCACATCTGGGGATTGTAGTAGGCTGTGCTGGATTGGAAAAACTGTAGCTCAGTGGATCCTCCCGTCCTTTATACCCCAACAGCTGAGAGGACACTAAGGTCATAGGCTGCAGCAGCAGGCTCGGGGAGGGGGGAGATGCCTCTTTCCTGCTTTTCCCCTCCCAATGTCACACAGAGTGTTAGTGCCCAGCTGGGGAGAGTAGCTGTCCCGAACGGAATGTCTACACGGGAATAAAAGTCCTGTGGCATGGCTGTGACTGGACTGGGTCAGCTGACTTGGGCTTTCAGGGCTTGGGCTCTGGGGCTAAAAATTGCTGTATAGATGCTCGGGTTGGAGCCCAAGCTCCAGCCCCAGCCCAAATGTCTATAGGGCAGGGTGTCAACAAAATCAGAAGCTGTGCACCCTCAGACCAGACTCTCATTGGCTGATCATACAACGGAGGAATCACACTGTTCGCAGTCTCTCCTGGAGACTGGGCGAGCCATTCCGTACATTCCTCCACCGCAGTTTCCCAGCTTTCTGGATAGATGCCAGTTTTAAGGGTCACCTCGGAAAAAAAAGTTCTCTCTCTTTTGGATCTCCTCCAAAAGTTGATGACAAAAATAACCATTCCTTCCTCCTCTCCCATAGTTATAGTACAATGACGTCCTGCCTAAAAATGACTCCCTGATTCTCCAGTTCTTATTCCGCATGGACGGGTGTGATGTGATCAGATTTTCAGTGTATTCAATCCTGGATGCGTTGTTTGAGGATATGAGTGTTTTGCAGCTCAAAAAACACAAGTGCACTTCTTAGAAATGTGGGCTGGTGTTGCTGTCACCAGTTTCCAGACTGTGATTCAGAGGCAGTAAACTGGGCCAGGCCTACACTAGCACAATGTAGCACACCTGGCATGCTGTCTATGCTGACTGGCACATTGGCAGGAGCGGAGCTGCCTGTGCAAGGGAGCAGTAATGGCTCTGTAGAGCCTGCTTTCCTTTCTGCACTGAAACCCAAGACATGGTGGCCCATGCAAGAGAAGAAGGGGGCGGCGCCATATTTCCCTTGTGCGGATGCGTTGAGCTAATGATTTATCCCTTGGTGTAGGAGCATAAGGCCCTGCTTGAAAGCCCTGCCAGTTTGATGGAACACTCCTTAAATTCAGAGGGGTAGCTGTGTTAGTCTGGATCTGCAAAAGCAACAAAGAGTCTTGTAGCATCTGTTAGTTTATAAGGTGCTACAAGACTCTGTCACTCCTTACGTTGTTACAAGTTGTTGACTGAGACACTCATTTCAAGAATTCCAGCTCAGCTCTAATCTGAGGTCACAGTGGATGACCTTGGTATTTTCTACTTTTAATAGTCAATAACCATCCCTTCCAGCACGTCTTACTCAGTTTGGGCCTGATCCCAAATCCCTTGAAGTTAATGAGCCTCTTCCCATTGCCATCAATGAGTAAGTAGAGGAGACCCTCAGTGCAACAGAGTTTATATTTGTATTGGTGATCTTCAGGTAAATTTCTTATCTTGTGCAGTCTGGCAATAGCTGCTTAGGAGCGACCAAGGACAGCAGTGGAATGGGAAATAAGTTAAAAGATGCCTTCAGAACACAGATCACAAAAACTAGTGGAATAGTATTAGATGTAAACATGTGGAGGTACAAATAACTCTGTACCTTTAAAATAAAATCGGGAAAAAAATGTGCATGTTTGATTAGTTGACATTTAAAATAGTATTTTGTAGATACGGTCATTATAAGATATTTTTGTAGTGATTTTTTTCCTGCAGTTCAGTTTTACGAGTTTTTTTTTCTAACAGTAAACTTGATTCTTCAACAGGAACCAGTCAAATGTCAGAAGAATGCACACAGCAGTGAAGTTAAATGAAGTAATTGTAAATAGATCCCATGATGCTAGACTTGTTCTTCTCAACATGCCTGGCCCTCCAAAGAACATAGATGGTGATGAAAACTGTATCCTTTGAAGGAAAGCCAAGATGCTACTCAAAAATATGCATCTCCCTGTCTAACCAGGTTCTTATACTTTGCCTATCAAAGATATTTATTTAAACCAAAATAAGTGTAACTTACTTCTTCCAATGGTATGAAAGTAGTAAATTGTGGTTGTTGATACAGTAAATACTTTTAAGGGAAAGTCATGTCTGCCTTGCTAATCTGTTTTATACCCAGAATGCTTTGCTGATGTCACCTGTCAGAGGGCCTGGCCTGTCTTGTCTACACTCCTTTCTTAGTTTCACTTTCTCTGATGGGTCTGCCTTTGTAAGCTTTGGCAACAGTAAGGAAATTCAGTAGCAGTTTTTCCTCCTACAGAATAAGGCTAAACAAGGTGACATTACTTAACATGGAAATGATGTTTGCTCTTTCAAGGTGTAGTAGCTATCTTTTTCTTATTATATTTTGCAGCAGTTAATAAGAATGAATTCCTTTA
Organism: Sternotherus odoratus; assembly: GCA_032164245.1. Classification (NCBI taxonomy): domain Eukaryota; kingdom Metazoa; phylum Chordata; order Testudines; family Kinosternidae; genus Sternotherus; species Sternotherus odoratus. Next base: position 26,529,920 of record JAVMKO010000014.1, on the reverse strand, counting down.
CACAAAAATCAACAAGGAAAGTGGGGGAAAGGGGATAACGCTTACTGAATGGATTCTAAAGAGGCACTTAGTTTAATTATACTAACAGAAGATCTACTTCAAATCTATCATATATTTGGCCCTATATTTGGAATTTTGTAACAAGTGAAATCTAGGCAGTCTGAAATTTACAACTGTGAATCTGTAGGTGGGGGAGTAAGATGCACTTTCAGGGCAGTTCACATTTTCAGAGAGGTTGAGAGCATGTTCCTAGGAGGCAGCATGGACATCCTTCCCAGGAAGTGGCTTGGGTAATACATGACATTTTGTGGATTCGGGTGTGTTTCTAAAGCTGGGAAAACATTGAGTTTTTGTGTGACATTAAATTGGTATACTAGCTTCTTTAGCTTCCTATAGCTTAAAGTTTGAGGAATAGATGCCGCATTTCTGGGTAGTATACTGTCCATGAATCAGCTGTCCCTCTGCTATCCCTACATCTCACTAAAGTTTTGCCTGGATTAACATCTCAAAATATGGCTGGGACATCCCAAACACCTCATGCTTGATGCTATATATTGGTCCACAAAGACAACACAGTTCTGTCAGATTTAATCAAGTTCCAGTACATTAATTTGCTGCTAAAATGTAATTTGGCCTTTCGTTTGCTTTCAAAGCGTAAACATTTACAAGTATATTCAGCCATGAATATGAAATGTTTATATCAATTTAAGAAACTTTAACTCTACCAGTTCTTCTAGTTCTTTAAAAAGTTTGCTCATACTAGTTAGAAAAACTCAATCTCCCAAGGTTGCAATTGACATACTAATAAATTCATTTTTAAAAAATCTAAGAGGATTTTTAAACTTTAAAGAAATTGCTCAAGATTTTTAGTTACCCTCAATATATTAGATGGCTTATTGCTATTGTATTACTGTTCAGTAGAACGGATGCCAGTGACTCAGTGTCTGTATTTAAGTTATAAAATATTTTTTGTCCTTGACTTTACGGATTCAGATATGGAATTCCTGGAGGTTTTGACAGAGGGCTTGGAGAGAGTATTACTTGTTAGAGGAGGTGGCCGTGAAGTCATCACCATTTACTCATGATTTAATACAACCTTCTGCACCATCGCACATTTACCTTCTTGATGACAAAGGACATTCCAGTTTTACATGGAGAAGAAAATAGGTTCTCTCTCTCCTCCTTCCCCCAAACAAACACAGACTTTCCATCATCCATCAAGTTTCCTGAATGACTATTAGACTTTTCTCACCAACCTTTATAGTACACTGTCGAGCTTAGTACTGGTTCCATTGGTTTCCTGTCAAGTGACACTTCAGTTGCTACATACATATCTTTTGTATTGCAGTACTACACCATCCAACTGGCGACACAAGTGAATCATGAATCTACAATATTACTCGGCTTCTGCTTTGATACTCTGGCTTTTGTGAATGTAGTTTTAACACTAAACCTATTTTTAGAAAACAGTGCTAAGGTGCAGTGTTTTTAGAAACTGTATAAAGTTAGGACTTGAAAGTCAGTTACTGTAACAAGATTTTTAAAGCTTTTATATTCATTTATGGGGATAGGACTACATTATATAGCGGCTAGCTTCTGCTGAAGTTCAGCTATAATGCATTTTCTAAACAAAATACTAAGTTGTAAGAACTGACTGACAGAGCTACAGTTTGTGGTTTCATTTCCAGAACTAGAGTTCGAGTCTTAGATAAGAATTTATACTTTAATACATTTATAGATTTAAATAAATTATGTTGATATAGTTGATTATGTTTGTAGATGGCTACAGTGTGTAGCTTCTGAGACTTATGGTTCTGTGGAGGAGGCAGGTCCCTATTTATTTTTATATTTATTTGTTAGAAACATTGGAAACACAGATGCAAATAGTCTAGGAGTTTCACAGAGAGGTTTCTTAAATCAGTTTCAAACCATCAGCGGAAGGAAGATAAGTCCTGCACAGTTCCTCCCCATTTAAAATTCCTGCAGCCCATCATTGTATGATTCTGAGTATATTGAGAATCCAGCATATGGCAAGAGAGGTGCTGCATTGCACACAGCGATGAATTGCACTTCCACAAGTATTGGAGCTGCTTTTTTGTAGGCTTGTCTTGTACCAAGCCCATGAAGTTATACTTACTGTACAGAAGGATCATATTTTTTCAATAAAATTTTGCATACGCTTAAGTGCTAAACAATGTGGAGTTCTGTATGCTGTAGTGCAATAGCTAGGGTGCACATACCATTCTCTCTATTGTGTGGAATTGGAATGGCTCAACTACACTGCATAGACTGCTAACTGCTAAAGGAAAGTAAGAATTGACGGCCCCCAACCAAAGTCTTGTCTGACATTGCCTGATATATAATACCCCATAATAGATAATTGTGCGCTAACGTATTTATGGGAGGAACAGGAGGGACTTTCTCTTCACCTTAACTGTTAGTGATTGGCATATACTGAAGTATTAAGGTTGATACATTTGATACATTTTTTAATTCTGTCTAGGATAGCAGCTGATATAATCATATAAATGTTTTGATTTCTAGTAGCAGAGAGTTCCACAGACTGATGATACATTGTATTAAAAATTTACTAGTTTCCAAATGTGTGACCCTCTAATTTCTTTCCTTCCCCTCTTCTTCTGTTGTAGAAAGATAATGTGCCACTTCACATGATGCAAATGTTTCTTTGACGTGGTCATAATGACACCTTGGTGTTTTTACTGAATGGTTACAATTTGTACTGTACAAAAGTGCCCTTTAGTGAAAGGGCAGAGGCTGTGATTTTCTTTTTTTAATTAGCGGCTGCGATCTCTGTCCCTGTGTAGATTGGGGTTGTCATGGTGTGGAGCATGGTGAGAATTGTGTAATCTGGGATGGATAGAGGTGTCTTACCCAATGTGGGCACAGGTATCATTATGGAATTTTATTACATATTCTGGTTTTCTGATCTCTTCCTGTTGCAAGCACGCCTGCTCTCGCCACTGCTCTCAGTTTATCCCTGATGTATGGACGCCAGAACTCTGGCAAAACAATCCAGCATGTCAAGTCACTGATGAGTGGGTACTACATTGAACTGCTCCTCACATTTCCATGCTTGTTCTCTCCCCCTTTGCAACCCTCCAAGGAGCAGGAAAAGGACACAGGTCCCTCCGAGTGATTATATGTCTGGGGTGGGATGGAGTTGTGAAGAGCACTGGCAAAATCAAGGATCCTAAGGGCTTTCTCTGTGCTGGAGAACTGAGTTTTTGCTTAAAAACTAACTATACCGGAGCCCAGGCTCTTGCAGCATGAATCATTTACTCTTTGTTTTAGAACAAGTTGAAAAGGTTGAGCATGTGAAGTGTACAATAACATTTGGAAAGAAATCCCCCAATGAATGATGTTGTGGAAGAGCAAAGCATTATATAAATTGAAGCTGCTCCCAATCACTCATTTGCATGCTCTGTAATAGAGGAGTATTATTCTTGCTGTTTTATTCCTTAGCATTTATTAGAACAGCTCTGAGAATTATCTTTTTTTTGTCCCCAACTCAGCACACCATATTTAAACTTTTCCGAGCTACACCACACTGAAGAATCAAATAGCCATATTGGTTCATCATGGAAAATCATGTTCCTGTGGCATTTGGCGTCACGCAACCTCACTTTTTAAAAGAGTTTTAGTGCCATCTACTGCATGTTCAAGTAAACTGTGGGACTTTATCCTGAACTTCTAGTCTATTGCTTGTGAAAACATGTTAGCTGTGTTGGAATGTATGCAGGAAGCATGCACTGTAGGTTATCAAAACAAACAAACAAACAAAAACTGAATAAAATGGACAGACAGCAGAAACAAAATAGAGTCTGGTCATTAATATTTAAAATGTTATGGATAATTGAGAACCTTTAATATAGTGGGTTCAAAAGTGTTTACTCTAAATTTTTTAGCCCCGCCTCCCCAAATCTCTCAGCCTCTCCTATTGGGTGTAATGAGTAGGGGAAGGACAGAAGTCCAGTGCAAACGTGTGGGAGAGTTGGAGTGGAACAGGCAGAATAGGAAAACATTCAAAGCACAAAGGTAGAATCTAGCTGAATCATCTTAGCTGCTGCTTGTTGGGGAACGGAGTAGGTATATCCATTCCTGTCCTAAGATACCCAGATTTTTCTTTCAAGAAGAGATCTTACACTTATTCATATTTCCGCTGTGCGTTGTGTTTTAACTTCAATCTAATGGGTTCACCTCAGTTCGTTTACAAACCCATCAGTAATGGGGGAGATTCACAAAACTTGTTCACTCTGGTAATGACCCAGTTTATAACAAGTTCACAAACATTTAGCATAAGTCTAGGGCCAAGAATAAGTTCACAGGGTGAAATTTCTTCTTTGGACAAAGTATTGTTTATCAAAATTGTGAAGATTATAGGCCAAGATGGCATTTTAAATGGCAAATAGCAATTTTTACTGTCACTTGAAAGAAAAGATACCAATACTTGCATGTCCTCCCCACGCCTGGGATAGCAGAGATGTTAATGAAGTACAAGCATCAGAATCTGTGCTGTCACTCATAGACATCATTTTTCACGAACCTCACAATGGAGTATTTTCTGTGAAGACGGCTGTGGTACTCTGCTATTAAAGCTTAGCTTTTATAGCAGGAGAGATGCTGCAAAACATATTGAAATTTAGACACTCAAATCCACAAGAGGGAACTAGAGTGCTAGTCATTTGTGGTTTTGTTCACTTGAAGAAACACTTTTTCAGATTGTTCAGAAACCACTGCTGAGGCTCAATTCTTACTGAATTTTTCAGGTTATTTATTTACATAGGTGTCTGTGAATACTGTAGGTACCTGGCATGTAATTAGATAAAGAAACAAAACCCCCGCTCATTCAGACAAAAATAAATCAAGTTCCCCATTTCCCATATGCATCATCCTAACAATATTTGTTTGTTTAGAAGTGCCTTGTGTGCTCTGAAGGGCAACAGATTAAAATTACTCTGGAGTAATCATACACTCATCATTTCACCCCAGTTTGTATGAAGGTACAGCCAAGGCTAGATGCTTGGTTAAATTCAGGGCTGTACTTTTCAATCCAGGTGAGTGGTTGGTTTTCTGTATTCAACAAACACAGCACTTGCTAAAGCCATAACAATCCTCTTCCTAAGAACTAGGCACAAATTTACAGCGGGCCTAGGAACTAGCTAAGAAGATGTCATTCAAGCTCAGTAATTTTAGAGGAAACAATGCCTGCTGCCTTACTCCAAATACCAGGTGCCTCCCTAGAGTGAGTTTCAGTCATGACAGGCCACAGCGGTTGTTACAACGCAACTTGGCAGGTGACAGGCCTGAAGATACTCTCTCTCAATAGCCTCTCATCCCAGTGTCCAATCTCTAACAACTGGGGTGTGGTGTTCCATTTGCTCAACACAAAGCAGAGAGAGCTGACCCATTTACTATTGGGGTTAAGGCTGGTCTCTGACATCATCTGTTTTATGCCTCCCTTTTTTTGCAGGACAGATGGCAGTCAAAGTCTGGTATACCCTGGAAACAATGAGTCTGAGGGTCACCACCAAAGGTGGGCCCCAGCATTGTTCTTAATCTCGCGGTATTGCAACAAACGGCATTGCATAGTAGTATTAATGCTGCAAGCTGTCCATCCCATTTCCAATGGAATGATGGCATGTTAACGATTTGGTCAAGTATGTGGCTCAAATATAGTTAGTTAGGAGGGCATGTTGAGCAAGTACACTATGGAGCCCCTGACATTGTATATGGTAGTGATTTGATTAATTGGAAGTGGATGGACAAACTTGGATTAGATAAATTCCCTCATGTTGCAGAATCCATTGGTTTAGATAAAAATCCAGACTTTGTGCAGGAAATCTCACAAAACCATGCACCCTCATAAAGTATTTTGCATGTCTTGTTTTTCAGCTGGGCCATCGGGGCTTCAAGAATGGGCTTCTCAGTATCCACATGTAGGTATTTCTCTTCAGTGTCAGAAACTACAGCCAGGAGTGTGGAAATGAAGAACTTTAAATAAATAAAGCTTTGAACACCCAAAGGTTGCTCTGCATGAGGCTGTCTTGCTGTGTACATTCTCAACTGGTTTACCTACTTATAAGTTATTTTTGTATGACCGAGGACAGAAATGGGCCATAGTCTGTCAGGACTTCATAATGCTATTGGATGACTGTCTTAAGGCAGCTACAGATCTACTTTTTCCTGAAGGTTTGACAGACAGCACAGGAATATATTGTTAGGTTGTAAGAACTCTTGGTCCTGGAAACATTTATACAAACTTCAATGTAAAGACTTAATGAGAGTAATAAGTGACTTAAATGTAGCACTTTGCAAAAATGACACAGCCCTCTTTATGTAACTAAATAGGCCGGGTATCTGTCAAATGTCTCTTTATTTGAAACAGTTTTCTGATTTTATAACAAATGCATGCTCTGCTTTCAGTTTCATATTTTACTAGTTAAACCCTCAATTTGGTTCTGATTAGATAAAAAACTGCTGTTACCAGAACTCAAAAAAGCGGAGGAGGAGAAGGGCAGAGAAACATTAAAGAGCTAAATGAAATATGTAAATACATTGCCTCATAATAAGATGGCAACATTCAAGGCTGAATGTATTTTTCCGTGTGTCCCTTTCATCTGCTTTCACCTGAGGATCCACATAAGCATTTCCTATAATAAAATGCTTTGTGGGCCAGTCTGCTCTTCTCTTTCAAGGACAAGCACAGTGTACTTCCCCAGCGGCCAGCTGTACCCGGGTAAAGCACATCCTTGTTGATTGGCTGGAGACTTTAAACCAGCACAACTCTTGTCTTGCCAGAATAGCTTAAGCTCTGCCTTTCATACAGGGTATGTTAGGTGCTGTTCCATTCATTACCATTCTTGACAATTTGTCTGCATTAATGAAGGTCCTTTCCCAACATAAAGGAGGGGACAGCTCAACTAGCAAACCAAAATGAATATTTAAAACCCAAATCTAATGAGCATCTTTATTCTACCTTTCCTCTGGCCCTATGGTGTGTGGTTGCAATTAGATCCATTTTACTCTGAATAAAGCGTATACAGAGTAAACTCATAAATTGTCCACCCTCTATGCCACTGATGGAGAAATATGTACAGCTGTTTGCTTCCCCACGTATGAGTCATTAACTCTGGGTTCAGTAATAAGCAAAAAGTGATTTTCTTAAATATAAAAAGTAGGAATTAAGTGGTTCCAAGTAATAACAGTCAGAACAAAGTAAATTACCAAGCAAAATAAAACAAAAACATGCACATCTAAGCTTAATAAAGTAGGAAACTAAATGCAGGTAATTCTCACCTTGAAATGTTCCAATAAGCTGCTTTCACCGACTGGACTGCTTTCTAGTCTGGGCCCAATCTTTTCCCCTGGTACAGCCCTTGTTCCAGCTCAGGCGGTAGCTAGGGAATTTCTCATGAGTGCATCCCCTTTGTTCTATTCCACCCCCTTATACCCTTTTGGTACAAGGTGAGAATCTTTTGTCTCTGGGTCCCCACCCCTCTTTCCAAGTAGAAAAGCACCAGGTGATGTGTTCACATGTCCTGTAAGACCCCCAAGCCTTCATTCTTCCCAGCCTAACTCACAAGCAAATAGAGCCATCTACAGTCAATTGTCCTAGTTGATGGGAGCCATTGAGATTCCAAACCACCATTAATGGCCCACACTTTGCATAATTACAATGGGTCCTCAGAGTTATAGTTCATATTTCTAGTTTCAGATACAAGAACGATACATTTATACAAATAGGATGACCACACTCGGTTGATTATAAGCTCTGTAACGATACTTTTTCTAGTTACATTATAGTCACACTTCTTAGCATATTTTCATGAAAGCATATGGAGTGCAATGTCACAAGTGTCACTACCAAAATCTGGCCAGGAGAGTCAGAGTTAGTGCCTCAGCTCTTGGAAGGGGCTGGGGAGGCGGTGGCATGTCATCTTTTCTGACCACATGTCCTCCGAACCATAACAGGGCCAGAGCACCATTGTTTGTTTCCCTACCCCTCTGTTTTTACATGGGGCTGGAAGCAAAAGTGTTACCATTGTGAGAGAGAGGCTCTTTACCTGTTACTTCTGGGCTAAACAAGAGCAGTAAGTCATGGAAATCTCAGACATAAACTTATGTTGAAAATACTCATTATTTCTTTACCCACTCACTGCTACAGCTGAGGTCTAAAGCCAGAGAACACAATCCAATTAAAATTGGGAGCGCTCATTTAATTGGACAATTCTGAGAACACCAAGAATTGGGCAATTATGAGTTTATTCTAATTGTATTGGGAAGAGAGGACACAATTCAGAAACCTCAGCTGCTCTTTTGATATGGCAAGTCAGTACAGTTACTTCCCCGAAAATTAAAAATGATTGGTGACTCTGTACTTTAGAAAACAGCATGATGTACCCAAACTTTATCTACATCCATTTATAGTTAATTATATTTAAAGAGGAGCTAGAGGTGGCTTCTAGGGCATGGCTGTAATAAATACGGCAGGGGGAGTAGGGAAGTGTCATTTCTATAATCTCTTTAAAATCTAACAAGATCAGAGGGCTGACCCTGTCCATACCAGTCTGAAGTATCAAAATCTAAATTAGTCTCCTTATTAACCATGTTTCCACTATGGAATCCTGCCGAATACATCTTGCTTGACCCAGTATTTGAGGGAAATTCAATGGTGTCTCCAAAATGGGTGAACTTTGGAAATTTTCTAAAACAAAACAAAACAAAAATTTTTTTTTTGGAGCCGAGAGAGAGATGGAGGGGAAAGGAAACAACAAGAAATTTGTACACTTGATGGATTGAAGCCTCTAAAATATTCTTTGATAAGTTTGAAATCTTCCTATGTGTTAAGATAAAGAGGTTGTTGCAGTATCAGAGTAATAAAACTGGCAAAGGAATTTTTTTTTAAACTTTGTAACTGATCCTTTAGCCTGTTCAGTTGTCTGATTTATTGGCTCCACCAAAGAGAGCTGAATGAAATAGTTTTAGTGAGATTCCAAGCCAGCTAAACTTGTGGCTTCAAGTTTCTTTACAGCCTGAGATTTAGCGAGGAGCCTGCAGACTGGTGGAGCTTTCAGCAAACCTGAGCTGTGTGTCAAGCAAATGGGGGGTCTAATAGCTGAAATGTGGACCTGGATGCACGTTGTAGTGTGTAAGACCATCTCTACAGGTAACTCAGGGAGTACAAATAAAGATGACATGAAACCAGAAAAAGGGATGTATACATCTATTCGAGCAGCTTTCCTGCATTATTACTGCTAAAGAAGCTGCTGTGTCCAGTTACCTGCTCCCAGAATTACATTTGGATATTTGAAATCTCAGTGCAGTGGTACAAATTCCTGGTTCTTCATGTTTCCTGGTTTACAATAGAGAAGCAAACAAATGATGAGAATAGAAGAATCCAACTCCTGTTTCAGTTAGTAGCAATGTGTTGGACGGGGTTGTGCTAATGTTCCCATAGTCATTTTCTATGGACAGAGAGACCCTGTGAGGTTTAATTGAGTTATGCTGCTTTAGCAGAGACAAGGGATAGAAAACATCTCCAGTTCTGTCCCATAGGCATGGTCTACCAGTAGTCAAAAAAGCAACTGGTAGCTTGGCACTTAAAAAAATGGCAACTCCCTTACAACCCAGCATAAATGCTGCAATTGTCACCCCAGTGTATGAATAAGATGTTGTGGGGAAAGCACAACTGCATACTCATAAAAGGAGAAAACCCTCTTTACGATGGCCAAGGTCAGCAATGAGGAGAACCAGACAAGAGCCTTATCCAGCACTCTATAAAGATAAACTCTGCAGGACCAAATTCAACATGGGTATGAATGGGCACAACATCCATTAATGGCATTGGGAATTGTGCCTGCTTGTAGACCAGTGCGGCATTTTGCCCCTTAAGCCTTCAGTGGGAGTGTTAGTGAGTAAGGAGCGTTGAATAAGTCCCGAAAAGACTTCATGTGAAGCAGCATAGTAAAGGGTTCTGAAAAGAGGGTCTTCAAGTTGTCGCACAAGGAGCAGCTCTACGGTGAATAGATGCACCCACATGAGAGAATTAAGACTGGAGCCAGTGATATTCGTTTGAGCAGCATCTGAGGCACCTGTCCCTTACTTCTTGTCTCTGGAAGGACCTGATTTGGCAATAAAAAGAACAAAGGATCTTGCAACACCTAATTTAGGTGATGCAGCAGATGATGATTGACTAATCTTTGTGTTCATTGATTATATTCTATCTAGACAATGGAGCAGAGATAAAGGAATCCAGAAACAAAATGGATGAGACATTTCAGTCACAAGCAGAATATAAAAAAGCGGAGTACTGCTGTGTAAACGTGATCTCAAATTAATAGCTAGTGCTTTGCTCTTCTCTAGCATATACTCTCTATAGCTCCCAAAGTGCTTTACAAACAAGAATTTTTTCTCTAACCTCTGCTCTCAGGGAGATAATATAGAAATTGTACTGAGCGTTAGGTGAGGCAGAGTGAAATTAAGTGATGTGTCCAATGAGTAGGAGAAAGAACTTTAATGCATTTGCTCAAAAAATCTACACTGAAATTATAGCATTAGATTTTTCAAACCATACAATGATGGACACCATATAGTTGAGATTATATATTATATATTTGTAACCTGTCAATGAAATAAAGTGAGCTAGGCCAGACTTTGCTTTCAACTTTCCTCCATGGACTATGCCCCCAACTCTTTTAATATTTCAAGGTTACCAAAGTGAGGAAAACAGAAAGGAAACCATAGAACACTGCTGAATATAACCAAAGTTGTATAATTCAGCCCTCCTAGCTCCTATTACTGTATTACTGAGCATTTCACAATGATTTAATCCTCAAAACACCCCCATTCACCCTGGCAAGGAAGTACATTATCCCCATTTTACACATGGAACAGAAAGACTAATTGACTTACCCATGGATGCTTGTAGCAGAGCAGGGAATTGACCCAAGTCTCTGAGGTCCCAAGTTAATACCCTACCCAGGGGGTTATTCTTCCTTGTTCGCTAAACAGCTTCTGAAAGGGCCAAGGTCTATTGCGTAGCTAACAGGAATTAAAAATTGTTGTGCATTAGGTTGCATGGGTGCCTGTAAACTTTGACCCCCCCAACGATTTCTCTTTCTTCACAAGAGAAATGTTTTGATTGAGCTTAACTGGGGGAAATAAGCTGCTGCCTTTTATTAGACCAAAAATAAGTTCTACTCAGAGTTCTGCGTGGAATATGGGGATTAACTCTGCAGTTGTCTGTTTCTTTAAAGAAAAAGGCATGAGCCAATCAACTCTGTAACTTTTGACCTAGGCAGCTGGTACATGCACCAAAGCACAAGGGGCCATCTCCTCTGTTTAACCATGTTTGATTTGACCTAATGAAACTCAGTCATATACATGTTTAATATCTTATAAAAATCCTTTTAAGATTTTGCCCTTACTCCTGTATCTTCTGGCAGTGAGATCCACAGGATATATATGTACTGCGCTTAGAAGCATGTCCCTTTATCCTTTCTAAATATCTTTCATTTTATTAGATATCCAATCATTCTCTTCTAATGATGAAAAAGCACCCAATTTAAAGTCTCATACCTTCTTTATTTTGTGTCTCACTCAGGTCCCCTCTCTTTTCCATCTTTTCTCCAGACTGAATAGTTCTAATATATCTTAGATTGTCTAAACCATGATTTGAGGACTTGATTAGCTTGGACATAGGTGAGAGGTATATTGCAGGAATGGGTGGGTAAAATTCTGTGGCCTGTGTTGTCCAGGAGGTCAGACTAGATGATCATAATGGTCCCTTCTGACCTTAAAGCCTATGAGTCTTCAAATGACAGGGGCTCCATGTCTTTAATCACATTTTCATCAGTTGTCTCAGAGCCTTCTGAATACTGGAAGAAAATGACCAGGGTTCCCCAGGTATAATATGTTAGAGAAACACTGACCTAGGAACACCTTGGGAAGGGGAAGCAATACATCTTTCCATTTGCCATCTTCTCTGTATCTAAACAGTTTGTGGGAAACTGGATTAATTTGGTGAATACGCCTAATATTCATCCAATAACAAACTACCAATCTCCCCCATTGCTCCACAAGGGTTGTCCTACTGCTGAGTCATACCCTCACCTGTGGATACTCTGTTAGGATCTAGCCTTCAAAGGTGACTGGTGCTGCAGGGAAGAAGGCCATTTCTATTGGATGGCAGCAGCTGTCAATCACACCCACTCCCTGATCTGGACAGCATTAATATCATCTGTGAAGCAGAAAGTTTCTGGTATTTTGCTGGGCTCTTTTCTTGATTAGGAGTGTTTAGTATCCCTAGAAATTTCTTGAGGTCCTTTCCAACTAAATCTTCCAGATAGAAGAATGGAGTCCCAGGTGTGCCAGAACTTCCATGCTGAATGTGAGGCTGCTATCAATAGCATGGTAAACCTGGAGCTGTATGCCAGCTATGTTTACTTGTCCATGGTGAGTGTACTAGAAGAGCTGTGCTGTTAGGGGGTTTTCAGATCAACTTGTTTGAATTTACAGGAGAGCTAATTTGTCTGCTGCTGTCTTTTTTTAAAAAAGGCACTCTTCTCCTGTACTAGTGGACAATACAGGAGAGCAGAGAGGTGATAAGATTATTTCTGCCCCTGGTGGTTTTGGGGCTTGTAAGTGGAGAAGTCTCTGAGGCAGACTTTTAATAATCATTTCTAAGGTTTTTCTGTGGGAGTGTGGGGAAAACTTGTTACTCTGAGCAGACCTGTTCCTTGTTAAGTTTTGAGACTTGATGATCTTCTTCTGTTGTCAGCTTGAGGCTGTATTAACTTCACTGATCTCCACTTCTCCCCAGTCCTACTACTTTGACCGTGATGATGTGGCCTTGAGGCACATGGCCCAGTTCCTGAAGGAGCAGTCCCATGAGGAGAGGGAGCATGCAGAGAAGTTCCTGAAATACCAGAACAAGCGAGGGGGCCGTGTCGTCCTGCAGGACCTCAAAGTATGCAACAAATCAACACGTGTCCTGGGTAGGATAGGAGAGTGGACTCTAGACTGAGGTTAATTACCAGGTGTGGGGTTGGAGCTAGAACCTGCTTTTCTAAAGGGAAAGCAATGGGTCTTCCTTGGGAGATCTCTGATGATCCCAAATGGAGTTATTCCTGTAGTAAATTAGGGCTGCCTGTTTCAAAAGCATTGGCCTTGCCCCCGCCCTCCCCCCCCCCCCCCCCCCCCCCCCCCGAAAGGGTAAACGAAGGCATGGGTGGGCCTCTGATTTGTGCTAATAGCACTGACTAGGTTTGCTTAGCTGTGACCAGGCCATCTGCTCCATCAGTTGACAAGCAATGACTTCTGATTATAGAGCCCTAACGACCGGAATGAACAGTGCTGTTATTGGTGGGGGTGGAAAGCTGCTTCGGATACACAATTAGTTTGGTAACTAGGAGAGCGATGCATCGAGTTCTCTTCCATGGCTCACCTCCTTTATAGAAGCCAGAACAGGATGAGTGGGGGAACAGCCTGGAGGCTCTGCAGTGTGCCCTGCAGCTGGAGAAGACAATAAACCAGGCTTTACTGGACCTGCACAAGCTGGCTACTGGGAAGAATGATCCCCATGTGAGTACTAGGTTAATTGTAAATTAGGAGACTATCAGTGCAGACTCTTTGTACAGTGGGTACCTGCTGCCTGGTTGGTGGTGCTGGGTGTTGCCACAATAGAAACAAAGAACAAGGAAATGCTGGTGTTTGGATCAGAGGAGATGGCTTTGAACTACTGGCTTTTCTTTCTCCCTTTTACCTTACTTGGATGTTTGGGTGGGAAAGGCTTGGGCAGTCTCATGCCATGAGCATGAGGTGACTTCACCGTATCCTTCCTGCCTTGCAGTACTGATGGGAACTTCTTTATTAATCCATAGAACTGGAAGGGATCTTAAGGTCTAGTCCAGTCCCATGCACTCAAGGTGGGACTAAGTATTATCTAGACCATCCCTGACAGGTATCTGTCCAACCTGCTCTTAAAAGTCCCAAACAATAGAGATTCCATAACACCACCTCCCCTCCCCCCCCCCCCCCCCGGGGTTTTATTCCAGTGCTTAACCACTCTGATTTGAAGTTTTTCATAATGTTCAACCTAAATCTCCTTTGTGATTTAAGCCCATTGTTTCTTGGCCTATCCACAGAGGTTAAGAACAACAATTCTTCTCCCTCCTTGTAAGAACCTTTTATGTACTTGAAAACTGTTATCATGTCCCCTCTGTCTTTTCCAGACTGAACAAATTGGGTTTGTGTTAATCCTTTTCTCTCATAGGTCATGTTTTCTAGACCTTTAATCATTTTTTGTTGTTGTTGCTCTTCTCTGGACTTTCTCCAAGTTGTCCACTTTCCCTGAAATGTGGTGTCCAGAACTGCACACAATACTCCAGTTGAGGCCTAATTAGAGCAGAAGAATTATTTTGTTTTTGCTTACAATACTCCTCCATGCTAATGAATGGTAACACAAGGCTTGTTTAAAATTCTGGTGTGGGTCCCTCATTTTTGGTGCTTGGCCATTGTGGATCAGGTGTTGAGTGAGAGAATCTCGCATTCCTTCCCCTTCCCCCCCCCCCCCCCCCCCCGGAGGTGGGAACTGATTTATTTTGTCCATGCTTTGGTGACCTTGCTCAAAGCTGAAGTTTTCCTTTCCAGGCCCCCAATAGACCATGGAGTCTTGCAATATTGATTTGTTGAGACATATGTGCTATCTCCATCTTTATAGGGTTGGAACAATCCACCTCCACTTTACTTCTGTCTTTTCCCCAGCTCTGTGACTTCCTGGAGTCTGAGTACCTGGAGGAGCAGGTGAAGGCCATCAAGCAGCTGGGAGACCACCTCACCAACCTGAAGCGCCTGGGAGTGCCCCAGAATGGCATGGGAGAGTACCTGTTTGACAAGCACACCCTGGGGGAGAGCAGCTGAATGCAGTATAGGTTATCATGTTCAGAAGGAATATGTATTGCCTGAGCTCAAAATAAAGAAGAATAAAAATTGTTTTGGCTGTAAGGTGGCGTTCACTGGCATATATAGGATGCAATTGTATTGAAACAAAGTAAGGGAGGGCATAAGGTGGTGAGAATGATGAGGGACAGTGAAATTCAACTAACCTTCTCTACAGCAATAGATGCAGCCCCATGAAGAATCTATTCATGCCAGTCTTCCTCTATGCACACATTCTGGCTAAAATCAAGCTCCTCTTTCAGAGGATCAGGAGGAATCTCTGTGAATGTAGTATGTCTTGGATCAGCCAGCAATAGAAAGGGAAATCACAAGAGTGGGACTGGCTGTGGGTAATAGTGTACTTAGTGCTCCTGAGTGGGTGGGTTTGAATGATGGAGCTCAGATGATGAATAGCAACCTTGCTTTGGGAGACCTGTGCTGAAGGGGAAGAGCTCTCTTGAAAAGAACTAGTACTAAGCAAACAGCTTCCCGGAAATGACCTAACATACAGGGTTTGTCCCTCATCTCTTCAGGGCATGTCAGGAAAACCCCAAACTCAAATGGGGAAGACATCACATTCCTTGTAGCACTTTAGCTAACGTCTGCCATCTGCCAAACTCTGGTTTTAATGTCACTCAGTGTTTGAGAGGCCCTGTATCAGGGCTGCATTGGGATAGCACACCTGGTTATTTCCCAAGAGGGGACACTTGCCCTATTCTAAAATTTTAGATAGAACAATCCAATGGCCTCCAGTTATCTGAGCAGGGTAGGCTGGTAGAAACTTATGTTCCCTGCTCTGACTATACATTAACAGGATGTGTTCTGATCTAGGACCACCTCACCTACTGGGCCCCTGTAGCAAAGTGAAGCAGCTTCTAGCTGTGGTTGTTACTCCTACCCTAAAGGACTAAGGCAGGAAGAGATGGGTGCAAGAACAATACCCCTAGAAGACACTGGAATGGCTGAAAGTTGAAGCTAGACAAATTCAAAGAGGAAATAAGGTGTATGCTTTTAATGATGAAAGTAATTAATCCTTGGACAACTTAAGAAGGGTCATGGTGGGGTCGCCATCACGGACTTCTAAAAGATATTGGGTCTTTTGAAAAGAGATGCACCAGGAATTTGGTGAAGTTCTTGGGCTTGTCATCTACAGGAGATCACAATAGGTCACCCAAGTTCCTCTGAAGCTGGGAATCTGACTCAGTGGAGGGGTACACTGAGGCCCATTGCCTCCAAAGGAACTATGACACTCTTTTATTTCCCCCCACCACCAGAAGGCAACCTGATAGGCATAAGAGCAAAGGGAGGTGCCAAGCCTCATCAGGAGCGGCCATCATCCTTAAATGCACTCCTGGGTAGGATGAGACTTATTTCCAGCCCCTTGTAAATGAACAACCATGCTTTCGTTTGCTCTCTCAAACCTGCTTCATTGCTACTTTTGTTTCCCCATTCAGTGTGCAGTAATGCAATTTATTATAAGTGGAAGTAGTTAATGATAGAAGTGAATCCATTTTGTGGAGCCCCATCTATTGGGGTATGGGGTGGAGTGAAGAAGGGACATAATACATAAATCCCCATTCCACCTGAAATCAATACTAGATTAATTTAAGGAATAAACTTAACTGGGCTGTAAAATGTTACTAGCTTTTCATATTCATTTCACCTATATAGTGAATTATTTCTATCCTAGCCCATACTAACTTTTACAGAATGCTGTCTTCCATTTCTTAGTGTTTGATCTCTTGATAATATGATTTATTGCTATTAACCTTTAGATCACACTTTGGCTGGTCTGGTTTCATTTACTTTGTTCAGTTAATATGATGTATCTTCAAAAGAAATCTTCAAAGTAGAACTTCAATCAAATCCCAGTTGTGTGTGTTGTCTTCGGGAGCTGAATGCATACCCACAACCAGCACCATGCTGGCCTCAGGGATAGAAGGTTGTTTAAACTGGTGCAAGAGGATGCATGTGCACAGCGCAAAATTCTTCTTAGGTCCATGATTATCTATAAAACATAGGGGTGTAATTTTCAATCATACATGGCTCAAACTGACTTGATGCCAAAGAAAGTTGTAGATGGCCAGCACCCGGGAATATCAGGCAACTTGTGTATTTAAGTTCCCATGCCTGCAACGAGTCCTGCATTGGTGAATCTTATCCACATAGAACACCATGGAGGTCCATGAGGTTGTTGGTAGAGGCAGGGAACTGCCTGAATGGGGCTTGTTGCAAGATTGAGATCAAAGTACAGATTTAGGCACTCAAGTCTGAAAGTTGGGTCTTTAACATTGCATGTATAGTTTTAAATTTTCATTGCAATTCCCATAATACAAAGAAAATGAGCATTTCCCTTGAACTCCCCACTCTTCTTCCCTCCATGAAAATGGAAACTCACTTTTTGAGCTAAGACTAAAGATGGAGATGTTCAGCCCCAAAGCACAGATTTTTTTCCCCAGTGAGTTATGATGAAGGCCCCAATTTGCAAACCTGTATGTGTGCGCTTAACTTTACTACCAGGAGTACTTTTAGGGCTTTCACTGGGGCTGCTCAGGTTAGTAAAGTTCAATAGGTGTTTGCTGATCTGGGACCTTCCCGAGAACGAGGTGATAGCATGTCAAACCTTGCCCAGTGTATATGGTAATATCAAACTGTATGGTTCTCTGCTATGCTAAATTATCTATAGTGCAGCTTTCTGTCTTTTTAGTTTTTCAGATTACTCACTTCATGAAAGCAGATACTTATTTCATAAAAATGGTTAAAAATACAGCCAATATATGTAAATAATTCCCACTGGCTCCTGGCTAGTCTACTATCCTGTGTCTGCCTAATCTCATACTGTACAGAATCAGTAAGACAACAGAAACCAAGACATAGCAAAAATGGATGGAACCAGGAAATGTCCTTGAGAGGCTTTTGCTCAAGTGATTCACACAGATTGGAGTGAATGCACGTTGTTGATTGTGCTTAATGATGGGAATCTGAACTTTCAAATGTGGAAATACAAGGCCCTTTTCTCTCACACTGTCTTTGGGTCCTAGTGCCAGCAATCTCCTGCTATCTCAGATGGGTGGTATCTATTAAAACTGTATATAAAGGTGACTATTAATAGCTGGGCTCTGTGTAGTCTCATATTCTAGCATAGTGATACCAGGAAGAGTAGCAAGGCCAAGCTACTGTCAGTGTTGTTCTTTGCCTTTTCTGCTGCTCCCCCCCCCCCCCCCCCCCGTGTGAGATCTGGTACCAGCACCAGTATTCAAGATCACTGATTTTCTACAACACATTGCTCAGTGTCAAGGTACATTTTGTAACTCCCAGTATCTTTGAAGTTGCTTTACAAAGGGAATCCCGCTTTAAGTCTATGTTTAATTTGGGAGGAACAGGAGTGTTGCCCTTACAGACTATTTGGGAACTCCATTCTTTGACTCCCACATCCCTCTGCTGCATACATTATCCAAAGGGTTGTCTGTCACTTTCTTTCACTCATGTGGCTCTGGTATGCAGTAGGGTCTATTCCAGATGCTAAGAGCTGCTTTCTAGGAATGAATGGAAGAGAAGACCTATCGGTGGGGGCTTCATTTTGTTTTTAAATTTTGTGGTTAAGAAATATGGATGGCAGCGAGAGGGATTTCCCAGTGCCCCTGAATATGTGACCCTTTAAGGGAAAACTAGATCCTGCAGCCATAGGTACTGGAACAATTTTCATAGCGGGGGTGCTGAGAGCCATCGACCCAATCTGTAAATCCTGTGTCTAATGGAATCCACATCAAGGGGATGTGCCCCTAGTTCAATATGCTGGCTGCTCCAATCCATGTTCCCGGGGCTCCTCTTGTGTCCCTCCAATTCTGTTAGGTCTCCACTGCTCTGCCAGAGCTGTCCTCTCCCAGTTGTACTTTTGCTGTTATTATTCTTTCGTTTGTAGTGCCCACAACGAGCTGGGTGCTGCACAAATAAGACAGAAGGCACAGTCCCTGTTGACACTCCATTGCGATGCTCCAGCCTTTGCACTTTCCTACCACAGTCTCTCCCGTGAGAAACCGGAGCCTACCAGAGACAGATCCGAACAAAGAGGGGATTTCAGAGTTCTCCATAGAACAGAACAGGGAGTTGCATTAAGCAACATTTCAGATACATGAGAGGCTTTGGTGGCCCTTGGGAAATGTCACAAGAAATGGGAAGCCATGTGTGGTCCAATGAATCTCATCTATCTAATCTCATGTGTATCTATTCTGTATGGGCATTTATATAGCTTCTATTATCGTAGTGACTCAGAATCTCCAGACACCCCCTAACACTTCTGTCCTCTCCTTCCCCCACAAGGTATTATTGGATTTATTTGCTGAACTTGTCACTCTGGGTAAGGCTGTCATACACCAAAGGGGTGGTGATGGTAACAGGTCAAGTCATGTAACTGAACCATCCCTTCATCTGTGGGAAGTCAGGAACAGCCCCGCCCCTGATGCTTATTGGTTCCTTGATGCAAATGAGATTCCATTGGGCAGCAACAGCTGCCAATCACACCCACATGTGACTCAGGAGGGAATTAATAGCAACTGTGAAGGTTCAAGCTGTGGTCTTGTCTGGCAGTGTTTATCCAGCTCTTGGTTCCAGAGCTAGTTTTTTGGTTTATAGTTTGTTGTCAAATTTCATAAAGAGAGACATGGAGTCACAGGTGCGCCAGAACTTCCATGCTGAGTGTGAGGCTGCTGTGAACCGCTTGGTGAACCTGGAGCTGTATGCCAGCTATGTCTATATGTCCTTGGTGAGAGTTTTTCTCTTCTCCAGTGGTCTTTCATATACAGGGCTGGGTGTGATTTTTTTGCATTAGGGAGATCTATATTCTCATGCTAAAATAAGTTTGAGGTTTCTCTTACTATCTGGGTTGAATCCTTTTGAGTTCCTTTTCCAAGTAGCTGTTCCTGAAGAAACTTTAGGCTGAGATAAAAATTCCCTTAGAGAGAATTTCCCTTATAGATTTGCTTTTAAACTAGTAACTGATTCTTTTCCGTCAAGGTCTAGAAGGGTCATTATGTTCATCTTCGTTTCTTGAACCACTAATCCTCTCCCTTTATTAACTCTGGCTAGTGAAATATTTTCATGCTGGGCAACTGCTTGCTCCTAAGCCATAGTTAATTAATGGTTCTCCTCTTGTTTGTAACTTGCAAAGCTGATCAGAAAATGATTCTATGGGAGAGGTGGGGAAAGATCCCTATATATAACAGCACAAACAACTCCCAGCCCTGTTAAGTATATGGGGGGGACAGACTAGAATTTAGTTTCTTTTGCCTCATGATCTTGCTTAAAGATTCTTTACTTCCCACAGAAAGTTCTAAATTAAAGCATCTGTGAGTAGACTTGCAGCCCCTGGCAAATTTTATACAGCTGGGATCTGGCAGAAAAAGGGACAACACTTTTCCAGTCTTTTTCTAAGTAGCTTTCCTACTTGTAAACCCAGTAATCAATACTGCACCTACATAACCCTAAAATGTTGTGTTTGGCCTTGAGACTGGCCTGTAGGAATGTGAGGCAGTGGGCCATGTGGATGAAGTACAGGGAACCTAAATCCTTTTATGTTCCGGAGTATGGGAAGGAATTTCAGAATCCCTCTTCTCTGTGAGGCTTATGTGGGCATCAAAGAACTATGGTCACAATTTTGTCTGGCTTCATCTGAAGGTGTATAGCTTGCTTGCTTCCTGTAGTAGGAAAACAGAGTGATGGTATGGGGAAGGATCTCTCACTACAGCCAAAGAGCTGCTGCCTAGAATAGTGAAAGCCACATGAATAGTCTCTTCACAGCAAGAAACATCCTGTGGTATGATGCTTTTTTACTGTCAAGTGTCATTCATTTCCTGTTCTCCTCCCCAGTCCTACTACTTTGACCGTGATGACGTGGCCCTGAAGCACATGGCCCAGTTCCTGAAGGAGCAGTCCCATGAGGAGCGGGAGCATGCAGAGAAGTTCCTGAAATACCAGAACAAATGAGGGGGACACATTGTCCTGCAGGACATCAAGGTGAGAGACCGTGATCACCCAAACAGGCGAGTAGAATGAAGTTTCTAGAGCAGTAGCTCAGCATTTCTTGCTGTGTGAACCTGATGTATAGGCTAACAGTCCTGTGGCACCTTAAAGACTAACTATAAAGTTTGAAGCATGAGCTTTCGTGGGCTAATACTGGTAGTGGCATCAGTGTCTCCCCTGTAAAAGCCATAATCTACTACCTGATCAGCCCATTGTCCTGGTGCTCATTTGAATAATAAGAAACCTTAACTTCCTGGCTCTTAGCGTGTATTGGGCACTGCATTTTCAAATGGATGCTGTCCTTTATGTGAGTGAAAAGACTGCACAGCTAGTGGCTCCTTGTTCATTTTAAAGAGTTTGTGGGTCAGGAAAAATGGTTTTATGCTAGGCAAAAGCATGAGACTAAAATGTCTGAGCCAAGACAAGGCAGTACAGCAAGGAGATAAACAAATGGGATAATTCTCCTAGGTGAAGGAAGCGGGGCTCCATTTCTAATAGTACAAGTGTTTCCATTCAATTACTGGTCTCCAACAGAAGCCAGAGCGGGATGAGTGGGGGAATAGCCTGGAGGCCCTGCAATGTGCCCTGCAGCTGGAGAAGACTGTGAACCAGGCCCTGCTGGACCTGCATAAGCTGGCTACAGAGAAGAATGATCCCCATGTGAGTGACTGGATAGTGAAGGGGAAATGGCAATTGCTATTTTCCCTTTGGCACAGAGAGAAGACTAGGAGAGGTTCAGAGTTCTCCACTGATTCACTTGAGGAGAAACTACAGGGTCTGTGTGTGGGGGGGAGGGGTGAAGAGGAAACATCCCATAAATCATGATCTGGAGAGAACTCTTCGCGGACCACCTCTCCATTCTTTGACCTTTGCTGCTGCTGCTACTTATGTCTTGCCTCTCCCTACATTTAAGGTTCTAATCTGCTATATTATGCCTTGGATTAAGGTGACTGTAGATAGCCTGATCTTCCTTGAGCTCTAATCTTAGATGGGATTTTGTTTTGTCTTGCATGAGGCTAATAGGAAGGAACATGCCCAGTCATTGTATCCCCTTGTAGGATTCCTATTTGGAAACCTCATCCAGGCTTGAGGTCAGAGGTGCTATTGCTTCGAACAAATACTGTACAAGAAGCCATATTATCCAACAAAATGGAGGTCCCACCTTGGAATTATGCCATGAAAAGTCTGTAGCTGTGCAGTGTGACTGAAACTACTGGGCTACAAAAATCGGTAACCCAGCATAATCCTCATCACCCTCTGCTCTTCTCTTGCAGCTTTGTGACTTCCTGGAGTCTGAGTACCTGGAGGAGCAGGTGAAGACCATCAAGCAGCTGGGAGACCACCTCACCAACCTGAAGTACCTGGGAGTACCCCAGAATGGCATGGGGGAGTACCTGTTTGACAAGCTCACCCTGGAGGAGAGCAGTTGTAGTATCCCTAGAGTCCTGTTCTTATCTGGTAGCTCATCTGTATGCAGAGGAAATAAGAATTGAGCCAAGTACTGTGAATAAAACACGGCTTCAGTTGTAACCTGACTTTGCCTGCCCTTAGTGTATTAAATTGGCTTCAATGCATATGCATCCCTCATTACACTACACATACTAATGGGAGCTGCACATCGAGTGACTGCCCTAGCAATTACTGTAGATAAAACAGGCTGCTTTGTGCCTGGAAGGTATAGACCTGGAAGGTAACACCCTCCATTACCACTGGATTGTCATTCCCATCCTTTTCTGTCTTAACCCATGAGTGATTAGGCTAAACAGATACAGAACCTACTGCACCTGCAAATAAGCTGCATCTTCTTAGCTCATAAGTGACTGTAAGATGGCTCCATGCCTACCATCTAAGGCTGTGATATTGCTCAGTATCCGTACATCAGTGAGGTATCCTCACAAACAGTCCTGGAGGTACTGGGTGGAAACATTTTGTTCCATCATTCTGTTGAGGCAGAATGATGCTGTGTAACATAACCTGCCCCTCCAAGCAGATAGAAAGCATTCAGCTAACACTGTCCATGTACTGTCTCACAAGAGGTCTTCTGACGCAGCTGTATGCAATAGGGTTGTGGGTGTGTTTTTGTTTTTTTAAACTTCCCTTCCTAAAGCCGAGATGTATTCTGCACATGTATGGGACTTTGGTGCTAGATTTATAAGAATTGCAGTTAGAGAGTTTCCTGCTAGAGGAGCTCAAGTAGACAGCAAGGCTTAATATTTTCGGATGTCTCCTGTTCCCTGAAACCTAGAAGCTGGCACCATATTGCTGGGCCAAGCAGGGTGGGGAGGGAAGAGCCCATTACCTGTTTAGCTTTCATTACTACTTTGTAGGTATGAGAGGTGAACTTTACTTGTAATGACCTCAGGCTAGATACTGTACCTGTAAACCAAATGCTATGGGTGCCTCTCCTCTTGAACAAAGAACAGAATTCAACACTTTTCTCCACTTACTAATAGGAAACCATTCCCTATCTCCCTTGGTTACTTAGGGAGGCCTAATACTGAGGTGCTGAAGGCTGGGCTCTAATCAGATAGGTGATAAATAGAGGGGGCGGGGGAAGCAGTTTTGCTCTGTTTCTATTACTGCCCCTCACAGGAGACACCAGTGGAGATAACTTGGTCTGCCTGGAAATCTCTGTTCCGGCACCTGACTTAAACCTGCCTGGAGTTCTACAGCTGCAGTGTGGTAGGCTGTCTTTGGGCAACATGGTAACTGCCAGCCTGCTTGAGTGAGTACTGCAAATAGACACTGCCCAGAACAAGCAGCTTTTTAAACTGGCTGAATGTCAACAGACTATTTGATATTACAAGGTCATGATTTGATTCTCTCATTTCTGCTGTGCATAAGAGTGCAAAGGGGCCTCCTCTCCTTTTACCCTCTGCTGTGGTGGTGAATGGAACCAGGAGTGGATTCTTTCTCCTGCTTACTAAGATCCCTTTATTAGACATGAAAGGCAGAGAATCAAAATCAGTGAGACAACTTGGAGAGACTGTAGCTCCTGGCACAGGTTCTCTTTAAATTTAGTCATTTGCAGACAGACCTGCTATATGCTGGCTAAGGGGAGTGTGTTGCAGAGGGGGAGAGGACTGTATTATGTAGGGAATATGCAGCCAGAAACCATTTGGGATAAAAGGCAGCTAAAGAAGGTTGGAAATATTGCAATCTTAAAAAAAGTTGGCTTTCAAACCATTGCAGGTGGGTTACAGGAGTCCAGGTTTGCCTGTTTCTTCAAAACCCTTGCTTACATATTTCTGCTGCTAGCCCAGAGGTGGGCAAACATTTTGGCCCGAGCCCCACATCTGGGATTGGGAAGTTGCATGCAGGGACATGAATGTACGGCAGGGGTAAGGTGTTGGTGTACAGGAAGGGTGTGGAGCGTATGAGGGGACTCAGGGCAAGAGTTTTGGGGTGCAGTGTGCAGGAACCAAAACACTCCTGGAGAGAAGTGTGTGGGTGAGCGACTATTTCCATGCCCCAATAGACCCACCTTTGTCTGCATGTTTTTTTTTTCTCACCCACACACTTGATTGTAGACTCCATATTTCTTTATTTCAATGGTCCCCATTCTATTACTTGTAGCAGTAGCATGGGGGTAAGGCACGTCTATTTCCTCCTCTCTAGTTAGTTTTTCCTGCTTCTCATCGTTCAACCACAGACACACATTTCCTCCTGCTCCCTAGAGATGAAATGAGTAGGGCAAGAGACGTCATAGTGCTGCTTCTGAAAACGAGACCTTGACCAGACAAGTAACAGGCTGTCCCTCTGCTGGCACAGACCACATCCAGTATTGGAAAACTGGGATAGAAGATAGATCTCTGAACTGTGGTTCTGGAAAGGCAGTACGGTCCAGAGAACTGTTGTTCTGCTTGTCAGGCAAGAGAGAGATCTGAGGAAAAGATTTCAGATCTTCTTTTACATTTGTACACTTCATTTTGTTTGTATCAATTTTAATATTTGCTTAAGACAGGGAACAAGGAGGATGAGTTGCAGCCATTTCTTGAACCAATAAATACACTTTAAATAGGACTCCTTAGTTTGTCAGAGGAATCAGAGATCTGAATTTATTTCTTGCAGAAGATCAGTCACAGGCATTTCAACCTCTAATCACTTCACCCATGTTCCTGAAAACATCCTAATTAGCTGTATTCAAAGGTGTCTCTATCTTCAGCAACTGGTCGATTCTACAATGAGGTAGAGGGGGAAATACATGCACCTGGAGGAGCATCACTGGGGTTGGTACTGCAGATCAGTCAGTGGGATATATACACAATTGGTATGACTCTGGAGCTATGCTAGTTTACACCAGCTAAGGTTCTGGCCTCAAATAGCTCCTGCGACTTCTTTACATGTGGCAGTGGCTGAGAATCACAAAGAGCATGAGGGAGGTTGAAGAGGGTTGCTACTGGAAAGGCTTAGCCTAGATATACATCCCATGTGTGCCCTCCCCAATGTAATTTATTTCTGGGTATTGTAGGAAATGAACCAACTACACTACCTCACGCCTAGTGCAATATCCTTTATGCCAGGTCTAGGGCCAAAGGCTGTACAATGTCACTTGGTGGGCTGAAGGACATAACTTCCATCCAGTCCCGCATTCAGTTGTGTAGAAGCTGGGGTAAGAGAAGTACACTAATGAGTAATATCCCTATTTGACACAGGGAGGGAGGAGGGAACAAAGAGCTGGCTTAGAGACGTGACTGGAGATAGTGAACCCCCTGGCAGATGCATCTTGGCTTACAATTCTTATTGCTCAGCTTCTACTGGGAAGGGAAAATCTGGTGATGTAACCAGGAGGAGTAACAGATCAGTGAACAGAGAGCTATTAATGCCCTGATTTCAGAACCATTGTGAAGCCACTTTCTGCTCAGTGTTGTATCCTCAACAGCAGTGCCTTCTAGGACATTAACTGGTGCTAACCAATCACTCCACTTTGTCCTTTTCTGCAACTAGCATGGTCCTCTCTAGCAATATAGCTACTAGCACAGAGCTTGCTGATTTTTGTGATGCTGTGTGAAAATAAAAACTAAGTACAGCCTCTGGAAAAGTGTTCGATACACTTGGGGGAGGGGGATTGGGGAATGAAAGCTTGAAATTTGTGTGAAATGAGGGTAAAAAAAATAAGCAACTCATCAAACTGGGTTATGCAAAGTTTCTTTTGTTTACATTCACACTAAAGCCTACTAGAAAAGTGAAAAGGAGAAAGCTGAAATGTGTTTTGAACCTTCAAAATGATGTTTCAACAATGTTTCATTAAAATATTAAGGAAATTGATATCTTCCCAATATCTATCTCTTGCTTTTGTCCAATCAAGCTTTTCTAACTGAAAAATTGAGTTATAAGAGGTAGGACCTTCTCTAGTTCTAAAGCTAGACTGCTCGGGAAAGAGTAATAGAACTTCCTGTCTACTTGTGTGTAGGAATCAGGGCCATATCAGCCTTGGTTTCTCAGCATTCAGGAGTGGAGGGGAGCTGACCACTGAGGGAGAAGCATCTCTTGCTGCATCTCCACCTCCTATGTCTGACATGAGGGATGTGGCAACAGTCCTGTCCCTGACAACCCATGCTTCCAGCAGATAAAACAAATGCTCCTGAGGAAAAAGTAACCAATTTTTCTGTCGGTCTTGTTTCTTCTGCTCTTAAGGTTCCTTGCTGAATTTGCTTTGGGATACTTCCTAGCAGAGCCCATGGAGATTTCAGTCCTCTGTGTTGTGACTTCAGGGGAAAAGCAATTCTGGCCACCCTGATTGGTGATAACTGGGGCACCAGTTTGAACTGGCCAGCAGGCCTGTCTTTTTGCAGAGAAAGCAGTTTCCTATTGGGGGGTGGGGAGCTCAATAGTTCTGTCAGAAACTGTTCCCTCTCCTGTGGAGATAGGATGAATTGTACCTTTTTTAGCACCAGGCAAAAATAGCTGTGTTTTTGCAAAAGTCTGGGGAGCTAGGCAAGATGACGGCGAGGGGGATATTTGTGGTGCCAAAACACCAGAGCCTAAGTTACCAATGCATGTCTCCGCAGAATAAGATATTCAAAAGCACTTAAGTACCATTTTGGAAAGTGACTTAGGAGCTCATGTCCCATTGCTTTTCAGTGACACACTTTTGAGTGCCTCAGTCACTCTTGGAGGTGGGACTTGGGTGCTTTTGAAAACTGATCCCATAGTAGCTAAGTAAACAGCATGACAGTAGAACTATTGGTTTCCTACCTGGTTCCAAATAAACAGCTATTTACCCAAGGTTAGGAAATGCCAAGGAAGTGAGCAAATAAAACAATCAGCCAAGTGACTTGTTCAAGGAGAGTCCATAGTCCCCACCCTCCTCCGACTGTGGCGGTAATTACAACAGGGGATGTCATCTTACTGAGCCAGCCTCTAACAGTCCCACCCACAATGCTGACTGGTGCCTTGCTGAGGAAGGGAATTTCCATTGGCCAGCATCAGCTGCCCATCACAAGCCTGCCCTACTCTGAACAGTATTAATGCCACCTGTCTGCAAGGGCAAGTTCTGCTTGCCTTGGGGGCGGGGGGTGTTCCTGTGGTAACAGAGCTTTCACATTTTTCTCCCTGTACTGTTACAACTGTATTTTCTTGGTCTTGAGATGGAGTCTCAGGTGCGTCAGAACTTCCATGCTGAGTGTGAGGCTGCTGTGAACCACCTGGTGGACCTAGAGCTTTATGCTAGCTATGTCTATCTGTCTATGGTGAGTATGGTGTGTGGTGTGTGCTGGTGGTGTGTGCTTCCCCCTCCCCCTTCTTCTTTACTCCTAGCTACTGAGAGTGAAAACATGGAACAAATTCTGTGTGTGACCTTGACATCTGTGCTAGTGAGGAAATGGGCAGATTATGAAGTAATCTGGTATTTTGGTTGTGTGTTGTGACACACAGTTGTTCTAATGGACAGGTGTTGTACTGAGGGGAAGTTCTTGAGGGATCTTGGTATGTGGCCCTGTGGGGAAGGGGGAGACTGATTGTAAGCACTACTTGCTCCAGATTGCATAAAGAGTTGTATCTAGAGGCTTAGACTTCCCTTGTTTTGCAGTTAGTTAGGCAGAAATACTTGCATTGTAGCTGGATAAAGGCAGAGGATGAAGGAGACAAGCACGCTTGTGCCCACATATAGGTACTTGGTAAGTACCTTTTTGCCATTTACCTGCAATAAACACCTGATTATTGCCTTGGCTATTCTCCTCTGTCTCTCTAGTCCTACTACTTTGAACGGGATGATGTGGCCCTGAAGCATGTGGCCCAGTTCCTGAAGGTACAGTCTCATGAGCGGAAGAAGCATGCAGAGAAGTTCCTGACCTATCAAAACAAGCGAGGGGGGAGCATTGTCCTGCAGGACATCAAGGTGACCATGAAGGGTTCTTGCTGTTGAGTCTTGATTTATAGTCCCTGCCTCTTGTCACACTGTCCAGAGCAGCTAATAACTGTGAGTGTCAACCCTGAGGCAGGCAACCCAACTGGTGGTGTGGTCTAGAAATAGACGTCACCATCCCAGTACTAAATGTGACCTCCCAGACTACTACAGTAGTCTAAAATGGAATCCCTCAGTCCACTTGGCTGCTCCAATCTATCTTGCTATCGAGGCAAGCTGGACTGCTGAATGGTCACTTACACCAACTATCCCAAAACACAGATTAACACACATTCCCAAGAAACCTATCACTCACCTGGGTTGACTTGTAGCCTAGATCTCGCACCAGACAATACAATTACCCAAGTGAACCAAGAAAAGCAACTAGAAAAACATTTTCTGCTTCAACGTCTACAGGGGAGTCCCAGTCTAGAATTCCTAATGGTAACAGATGTTAACAGTTTCCCAAAAGTCTCTTGGGGCTACTTAGAATAATTCTGAGGATCTCAGTCCTCTCATTCAGTCTGCTCTGTTAGACTCCAAACAACCCAGAGATGAAGGCTTTTCTTGGTGTCCAGATATGTAACTGCCAGCAGAAAACTAGCTGACAGGGTCATTACCACCCTGGGCTCCCTCTCTGGCAGAGAGGCATGTATTTAGAGTCTCTGGTCTCTAATCATCCCACACTATGATCACTTGCCTTCAAATAAACAAGAGTTGGTACTTGTCTGACAGAATCCTTGAGGAATGCAAATGAAGAGCTTTCTCTTTGGATAGGTTATTTAGTTACAGGGGTATAGACTGTGTAAATGGTTGCAATTTGTTTAACATGATACAGATAAGTGAGAACAAAGCAGGTAATATACTGCTAGTTTTCATGAAGTTTACATTCTTAACAATGACTTGGACCGATACTAATACCCAAATGAACTGGCCTGATTTTCCATCAGTGAGTTTGAGGTCTCCGATGACAACTAGGCTGATTAGAGTTGTCTTACCAGCATCACCTATCTTAGATGCTCATTAAACTGTCTAATAGACAAAGGTAGGTGATTTTCTCACTGCCCCCCCCTTTGCCTCTTAAATGAAGGACACCAACTCTCCCCTAGCTGCAGAAGGAGTCAACAAGGGAGCATCTCATTGTTTTGTTTGGGTTTCTGCAGAAGCCAGAGCGGGATGAGTGGGGGAACAGCCTGGAGGCCCTGCAGTGCGCCCTGCAGCTGGAGAAGACTGTGAACCAGGCCTTGCTGGACCTGCACAAGCTGGCTACAGAGAAGAATGATCCCCATGTGAGTATAACCGACAAATCCAACACTGCTGGAGTAAATGTTGGGGAGCACTTGTTCCTATGGGGAAGTCTGGCTCCTGAAGAGTGTCTAGGCTTCCTCTCTTTCCTGGGATGTGGGGGAGATGAAAATATGTAAATAGGCTGCCTGTGTACTAAGCTGCCCAAAGAGTATCTTCTGTAACAGGGAAGAGTCCTCTACTCTTTTGCCTCCAGGCTTCTGTCTGTCTCTTTTGGGGAGGGTGTGTGTGTGTGGGGAAATATTTGGACGATCTAGGCTGGGAAAGGGGAATTAGGGTTGCAGTCTCTTCTTACTGGATCTGTGCCTTTTATTGTTGGTAATGCTGGCAATGATGTGTCCTATTCTTCATCAACAGAGCTTCCTTGCTCAGAGGGTGTGAGAAGCAATATTAACCATTTTGGAGTTGTCAGATCTATGTGGACAAGCTGTGTTTGACACCCTACTGATGTGTGCCTGGAGAGAGAGGGTTAATCCCCCCTAGCTCACTGAGACTTGAAGCTAAAATTCTGCACTGAAATGTAATGGTACCTAGTTGAATTGATCTTCCTCTTCCTTCCCTTGATTGGCTGCAGCTCTGTGACTTCCTGGAGTCGGAGTACCTGGAGGAGCAGGTGAAGGCCATCAAGCTGCTGGGAGACCACCTCACCAACCTGAAGCGCCTGGGAGTGCCCCACAGTGGCATGGGAGCGTACCTGTTTGACAAGCTCACCCTAGGGGAGAACAGTTGAACTGCCCACTGCCAGATGACAGTGACAGGCAGACCTAGGCCTTCGTGGCCAAATAGACAAGGTGTAGCAACCTAGGGCCAAGCACTGACAATAAAACCTTCTAAGCATCCAATATCCTGTGTCTTTTGATTTGGTCAAGATTCCTCTTCTTCACACTCTATGAAATGGGATGACTGATATTTTGGGGCAATGGCAGTAGGATCCTTCTCACCACCAGGGCCAGCGACAGGGGGGTACTACGGGTACAGCTGTATCGGGCCCCGTAGTCATCCCCCCCCCCCCTTGTCGCCGGGCCTGGTCGAGGAGCTCTGAGCCCCCCTGAGCGGCCGCCTGGCGGGGGCGGGGCACTAGGGCCCACCCGGAGCGGTCGCTGTGACTTTTGCTCACAGCGAAGCCTTGTTGTGGGGTGAGGCAGAGGTCGAAGGGCATGGCCAGGTCCCCCTGCCCCTCAGAGTCTGGCTGCGAGCTCGCTGGACCGGGGCCCGTAAGACAGTCTAAGGGCTCCTCCCCGCCCCCCCGGGCACGTTCTCCGTCTGCCCCCGCTGGGAAGGCTCTTGGGGGAGAGCAGGCACCGCGGATACGTGTCCCCACCAGCGCCTTGCTGCATTCAGGCATCTCCCGTGGCTGGTATCCAGGGGCAGCAGCCCTGGGTGTGGGCGGGAGAAGGGGGCGGGGTGGTTGGTCCAGGCTGGTTCAATTGCCTGCATTGCTCAGACTTCCTGAGTGCTGGGGCAGCCCCCAGCAGTAGGGTGGGCTGGGCCTGGGCCCTAGCAGGGTTGTGCAGGGCTCACCTCTATAGGGTGGGAGCCATACGGGGTCAGACCAATGGCCCATCTAGCTCCCTGCCCTATCTCTGGTAGGAGCTAATGCTCCCCAGGGAAGGATCAGAACAAGCAACAAAGTATGTAAGCGACCTCCAGAAAAGCATCCCCCTAGTGTGGAGCAGGGCTAGCTAGCCCCCTGGGGTTACTGGTGTATAAACAAGGTAGCTCCCACTACTTAATAATTGAAGGCTGCTTTGTAAGTGGGGGTGAGCATTTGCAGTCAGTTGAGGGGTGAGCCCCCTCCCCATCTACCCCCTCTTCACCCAGAGCCCCCTCCCCATCCATCCCCCTTCTCCCTCCTCACCCAGAGCCCCCTCCCCATCCATTCCCCTTCTGCCTCAGGAGCGATCGGAGAGCGAGCGCCGCTCCATGGGGGGGGGGGCAACGAGCGGGGCTTGGGAGACCCGGGGCCAGGAGCTAATGGCAGCCCAGTGGGGGGAGGCGGGGCAGCCATGGAGGGCCGAGCCCACCGGAGCCGGGACCGACGCTGTGGCCGCCGCTGGCACGGGCGAGACACCTGTGGGCCGGCCGCCAGGGAGCGCAAGGGGCGGAGGGCGTGGCGGGATGCAGCAAATGCAGGGCGGGCACTGGGATGCGCTGGGCACCTCCCCACTGCATTCTTGGTGATGCCCGGGCAGAGCACTCCCCCCACCTGCATCCCGGCCAGGATATCCAATGGGGCAGGTGCCTCTGCATCTCTAACCCCGCCCACCTCAGGTGGGCAACCTCTCCCTGCGCATCTTCCCCCACGCTGAGCCGAGCCGAACTGGGCCACAGACTTAAGGGGGCGCGTCGCTCCATCTTCCCCTCCCAGCGAGTCGCGTCTGAAGCAGCGGGACCCAGCGGGCAACCCACGTAGGGCAGGGCACGGGCGGCAGAAGACCGGCTGGGGGGGGACACCCCACAAACGATCAGAGTACGAGGCCCCAAAATTTCTGTCGCCGGCCCTGCTCACCACTTCCTGATAACAAGAACAGTGTGTGAGATGTGCTCCTGCCTCTAATTTTTGAGATTACTGAAGGGTTGACATTCCATGTTGTTGTACAATGGTGTCTCAACATCCTACGCCAGAGATGTCACTAGCAGACTAGCTACCGATCTTAGCTGGGATGTGGGTGGGGGGGAGGGTAGAGTTTAAAATCTCAGCTTTGCCTCAGAGCTGGGTCTTGGACTATGACTTCTTTCCTCCTCCTCCCCTCAGGTGAATGTAGTAACAGTTGGACTATGCTAGGATTAGTCTCCCTTGCTGGCTTTCATCAAAATAGGAGAAATCTCTCCTCGGGAAGCTGGTACTACCATTGACTGTGCAGACACACACGGCCTCCTGCTGGTTGAATGGCACCACCAGGGCTGGTGCAACCACTAGGTGGCCGCCTAGGGTGCCAAGTGGTTGGGGGTGCCAAAAAAGGGCACTTGGAGGTGGTGAGTGGAGGTGAGCTGGGGCAGGGGTGTGTGGGGAGGGCCACCTGCAGCAAGTAATGAGTGTGTGTGTGTGTGTGCAGGGGAACCACTCCCTGCCCCAGCTCACCTCTGCTCCACATCCTCCCCTGAACATGCCATTCTCCCTTCCCACCCCCCCAGGCTTGCAGTGCCAAACAGCTGTTTGGTGCCACCAGCCTGGGAGGTGGGAGAAGTGGAGCAGTTCTGGTGTGTTCAGGGAAGGAGTTTTTTTCCATTGGCAGAACTTGAGAGGCTTGGAATGTAATGACCCAGGTTGGACATAGCCCGGCTCCTCTAGAAGATGTGATTTTCTCCGTGACTGCTGCAGAGGAGTGCCCCTAGTACCAAGGATAATATCTCTCCTCACTAGCATCTCATAGGCAATGCTTGAATGGTTTCATTAGCTGGAGAGATGAACGGCACATCTTGTAATCTAATGACACTAGAAGGGACTAAACCAAAGAGAGGGTGGGTGGAAGATGCAAACTGCTACAGGGAAAAACTAGCCAAACTTTTTTCCCTCAATTTGAAACCATTGCTTGAAAGAGTTTGATACCAACTATTTATATTCTGCAGCACCCAGAGGCGAAAAGCCAGGATGTTCTGGCTGAAACCAGCTCTTTTAGAGAGAAGTGAGGTGCTTGGGGGATAGAGTTGGGTTAATATTTTCAATTGGTATCAATTTAAATAAGTCCTCAATAAAAGGCAGAAAAAGAATGTACTGCTGCCTTTTCATTGACTCTTACATCTTTTTTTAAATGACAGTAGGGGTGTTTGTCACAAAGGTACAGAAGTCAAAATGTCGTTGTTTCAGATGTTACATCACAGGCATGACCTCACTTGCTGCTTCTATTGAGCCACATGAGCTGCCCATCTCACCCCCCCTCTGCAAACGTGCACCCCAGGACAATTCCTGGTGTAACCCTGATCTGGAATAGCTTCGCTAATTCTGCAAAGGCAATAGTGTGAAGTATCTCCTGCCATCTGCCTAATGTTCCTGTCCCAGCAACCTTTCTGTGTTTGCCACTCTCCCTTTGACTCTCACACGTCCATACTACAATGCTGGGCTACACTTGGGATCTAAAAGAGAAATCTGACTACACAGAGAAGGGACTGTCAGGTGCATAAAAGTCACATGCATCATACCAAGCCTCTGACACCCAAGGGCAGAATTCAATGGAAACATTGATGCATGTGGACAACAGGCATCATTGCCTCAGACTCCTGCTACTTTCATCTCTTCAGAGCAGCTCTTGGTGGGGAAATCTGACTTACTGGCTGTTTTATCCACATCAGAGCTAACTCCTCAGTTATCAGACACAAAGGAACCAGGGAGTGACTTCCCTGTTGTGCTGTTGGAGAATATCTACAATCCTCAGCTCCTTCAGGTGGTCTCAGAGAAAGAGAAGAAAT
Source organism: Sternotherus odoratus (assembly GCA_032164245.1). Taxonomy (NCBI): domain Eukaryota; kingdom Metazoa; phylum Chordata; order Testudines; family Kinosternidae; genus Sternotherus; species Sternotherus odoratus. The sequence goes on along the minus strand of JAVMKO010000014.1, from coordinate 26,495,887 downwards.
GTTGCTAAAGGAACCTCTCCTTGGTGGAAATACTGCTATAGCCACGCCCACAATGTTAACTAGCTCCTTGCTGGAGAAGGGAATTTCCATTGGCCAACAGCAACTGCCAATCATGCCTACAGCCTTTCTGGCCATTATTAAGAGCAGCTGTGTTAGGGGGAAGATAGTTTCTCTTTCTTTCCTGGGTGGAGGTTCTGTTTTCACAGAGTTTGTGTAGATCTGTGTGTCATTTTTATCTACAAGCTTTTGTTGGACTGGCAAAATGGAGTCTCAGGTGCGCCAGAACTTCCACCTGGACTGTGAGGCTGCTATCAATCGCATGGTGAACTTGGAATTGTATGCAAGCTATGTCTACCTGTCCATGGTGAGTGCTTCTATTTCTCCTCCTGCTCTCTTTTTGAAGGGAATTGTGCCCTAGGATTGCAAACAAGTATTGCTGGAAAGTGTTCTTGCTCAGGTGTGACTTCTATACAACTTGGTGTCCTGGTCTGTAAAACACCAAGTGCTTCTGGTGAATGACATTACTCCTATTTCAAAGCAATGACCTGCTCATGTAAGCTGCAGCCATATTTGGAAAGGGAGTGTGTTCCCTTTTCTCTCTAGAGATTCCTAGTGTCTGCATGGTCACTGCTGCTACAGACATTCTCCCCTATTCAGAAAAAAAACACAAACAAGATTATATTTATGAAGGCTCTACATGCTTCTCCTCCAGGCAGTGGATTGAGCTGCAAACTGAATGCTAGATATGATGGTAACTGATTCAGTGGCAAGAATCTCCACACAAAACAAATACTGTGTGTGTAGGTCTGTCTAAAGATTGCTGTGGGAAGCTGTTAGTCCTATGGGCTGGGGCAGTAAGAATTGGGCTTCTCCCAGAGTTGCTCTAATCTCAGGGGATGTGTGTGTAATGCACTGCAGTAATCCCATAGCTCTGTGTGCCTGTCTGGACGTGAACCAGGATCTCTAAATTGCCTGCTATTGGGTCTGGTGCAGCCATATTAAAAACACTGTTGTCTTCACTAATGGTTTATCCTTCTCCCTAGTCTTGCTACTTTGACCGTGATGATGTGGCCCTGAGGCACATGGCCCAGTTCCTGAAGGAGCAGTCCCACGAGGAGAGGGAGCATGCAGAGAAATTTCTGACCTACCAGAATAAGCGAGGGGGACACATTGTTCTGCAGGACATCAAGGTGTGGAAAAACTATATAATACAGGCTTTCTTCTAAAAATTTCACAAATGCTAATGAGCCCTATGGATTTGGGGTGGGGGGGGGAGAATAATTAGAAGCTGGGGTTTTCATTTCATAGACCATATTAATTATCTATGTGCCAATCATTTTCCCCCAAAGTATAACCATCAGCTCTAGAAAGTCATCTACTTAGTTCAGGTGCATGTAGCTATACAATCTTAATATCCTGCTTGCTCCTTTAGCTTATTTCTATTTTAACATGCACTACTTAGTGTTCTAGTTCCCATTGAGTAGACCAAAAAGATGCTTCCTATAGAAATATAACAATTTTTAGCAAAAGAAATGGGTACTTCTTCCCCATACCATGGTGTGCAAGGAAGGAAGTGTCAGGGTGAGTAGGCAGTGGGTTGCCATGTACCTTCAGTGAGTGGTGAAGTTGGTTTGGACTGAATGTTGCTTGGTTTCATGGTCAACACTGAACAGAAGCCAGAGCGGGATGAGTGGGGGAATAGCCTGGAGGCCCTGCAATGTGCCCTGCAGCTGGAGAAGACTGTGAACCAGGCCCTGCTTGACCTGCATAAGCTGGCTACAGACAAGAATGATCCCCATGTGAGTATAAGCTAGTAGGAAGAAAGGGGATAAATTGGCAACGGAATGGAAAGAACATCTTGGGGGTTATTGGCAAGTAGACTAATTTTCTTGTAAAAAGGCAGAACTGTTCTGAGACACTGATGCTGTAGTAAAAACCTTCCCAAACTGTGGTGTATATAGACCACTGGGGCCACATGAGCTTGATGTTGCATCATTTGCTTCACTGCAATATTTTGAGATTGTGCATGAAGCCACAGCTGTAGACTCTCTTTTGTGCCATGTCAACTCATGTCTTTTATGGAAGCTGCCTCTCACAGCTGGGAACTCTGACCCACAAGTCTTCTCGATGGTAAAGGGTGGCTTGGAGTGTGTGTGGTGGTGGGTTTTTTAGTTTTTAAGTCATGTTAAAATATCTCTGAAGGTTTCACAACTTAAAAAGACATTAGCAACCGGTGTGAAAACTAAAAACGATTAGTCTTGGTTTTCCCCACTTAAAGCAATAGAATGGATGCTGTCTAGGTTCCCATCTTTTATACTCCTTCAAAGCCCTTCATCTCTGAAAAACAAGTGACAAAGTGTTTGGTGGTGTCTGGGTGACAGGTTACTGGGGAGCAGATCGGCTAAAGCCACTTATTCTCAATGTGGGTCTAGTCTATGCCTCTGTTTTTTATGTAGCAGCACATGTTCTCTGTACTTGGCTCATCTTAGCTGAGCCTTGAAAGGAGGCACTTCTGAAGTGGGCAGAGCAATCTTAATGACCAGAAGCTATCCTGGGTTAAGATCCTGCTATTGCCAAATGTTCTGATAGAGCCAGACTTGTTCCCCAGTGGATTAACTGGGGCCATAGGATCTCTGGACCTAAGAGGGTAGGGAAAGGAGCCTTCCTGGAAGAATGATACTGCTAAGTAAATCAACTTAGATGATTGGGTGAATATGTAAACTTCAGAGCAGTATAAAACCAGCAGAAAGGTCAGTATTGAACTGAAATGAGAGGCAGCAAATCACTTGCTCTCAGAGAATTGTGTGATAGGTCTAGATGTCTCTATTCCTTGTGCCTGCTAACAGGACCTTAACCTGTGGTGAATGTCAATTTAACCTTGCAGCTCTGTGACTTCCTGGAGTCTGAATACCTGGAGGAGCAGGTGAAGGCCATCAAGCTACTGGGAGACCACCTCACCAACCTGAAGCGCCTGGGAGTGCCCCAGAATGGTGTGGGAGAGTACCTGTTTGACAAGCTCACCCTAGGGGAGTGCAGCTGAACTTACTAATAGGGCTTCTTGTCATGCGGTCTGTATGAGTGAATCTGAATAAAATTTGACTTTCAGCTGCAATCTGGTCTCTGCCCCATTTGTAGCGGGAGGGCATTGGGCCTCAGCAGAGTGTGCAGGAAGTCAATGGAAAAGCAAGGATGAGGCATTGTTCCCCTTGCTAGCAATTATGCCATGTAGATCTAAACTTCGGTGGTCCTTTGAGTAGTTTATGTTCTGCAGTGGGCAAAGTAGGTGTGGAGAAGAAAAGGCGGGTCTTGATGGAAGAAGTGGTTAAGAAAACTAATCCTCCCTAGACTTGTAGTGGCATAGATATTGGCAAAAACAGGCCCTCTAAACAACACCATTGTACGCATTTTGTTAAAATTGCAACACCATTTAAAAACATGCTAGGCACTCTTCAAACATACTTCCTATAAGGCAGAGCCCTAGGCATTACTGCAGTATCTCTAAGCAACAAGCATAGTATTACTTGGTCAGCTATTCATGTCCTTGAATTTCCTCTATCTTCCAGCTTATAATATTATTCTAGTACCGCTCAACCTAACCTGCTTTTTGATGGGAGACTCAATATCTTAATCTACACATCTTTTAAAACCCTGGATTTGACCTCTGTGATTTGGTGTCCTCTACTTCAGGGTAATAAGTGCTTGAATAACAAGGGCTGGGGGAAACCCTATGTGGATGAGGTGATGCCCTAATAGTGCTAAGATGACTCATGTTAATTCCAAGTCACTTCCTTATGTTAAGAATCCGAGAGGTAGCCGTGTTAGTCTGGAATAGCAGAGGTAACAAAGTCCTGTGGCACCTTAAAGACTAACTATAAGGTTTTGAAGCATAAGCTTTCGTGAGCATTGGCCCACGAAAGCTTATGCTTCAAAACTTTATAGTCTTTAAGGTGCCACAGGACTTTGTTACCTCTTCCTTATGTTGAATCATATTTCCAAGAGCATATTTTAGGAGCAGACACTCTTCTTTACCTTCTAAGTTGTGACAGGCTGACACTCATGTTGCTCCAATAATGACTTTATTCAACATAGAGAACAGTCTATATCTTTCAAAACATCCCCACAATGGCAGTAAGTATGGGCCTCTTTTCCTTCCACCTCTGTACATCCAGTGGTGTATCTAGATTTGACTTTGCTCATGAACACAGTTGCAGCTTGGGAACTTTGAAATCAGGTTACAGATCTGGGAATCGTAGCGGGATAGTGTTGGCTAATGGGAACAAAATATAACTTGCTGTCTGAAAATTGTTAATGTAATCACTTCAACTTTGCAGGGAGACAAACACTGTAGGCAAAACTTCAACTGCCTCTTTCCCTATGAGCCTTCTGTCATGAATATTGAAGGGACGCCCTTGTTATAGCAGAGCCTATTTGAGAACAGGGACCTTGGCTTTGAAGAGACTTCTGGGAAATTGGGTTTATTACATTTCTGCCACCACTTAAAATTATAGGCTGTGATTCACCTGTGCATGTAGATTACCTGCTTTAACCTTGCAATAGCTCTTATTACCTTTTCTTAGCTAATAAACTTTTAGTTTTACTATAGAATTCGCTGCCAGCATTGTCTGTGGCGTAGGATCTAGCGTGCCAACTGATCTGGGGTACGTGACTGGTCTCTTGGGACTGGAAGCAACCTAACTGATGTGATTGTTTTGGTGGAAGTAACCATTGAACCATAATATCCAGTTTGTTTGGGGGCCAAGATAGACTGGAGAATTTAATGATTCTATGGAAAGACTATTCTAGTGAACCAGGAGTTCACATTTGTTACTAGCTTGGTGAAATCTAATTATAGAATACACTACCAGCTTGGGGGTGTCCGCCCTGTTTTGTGACAGTCTGCTCAGACAGAGGCACTCACAATTGTGAGCCACTCCTCACCATGATAGCCAACACATAATCTGAAGGGAATTTCATTTACCCTGCTTTACTCCTGTTTCTAGTTTTGGCCTTTCACCATTCCCAGATCCTGGCAAAAGCCATAGGATTTTACCTTTTGCAAAACCTTGTCAGTCCACGTTTGGAATTGGGATGCATTTTATCTGGGCTTCAGTGTGTGGTTACAATTTTCTGGTATTAATCAAAGTGTAAATTACAGTAGTAAATGGTGACTGTTCTATACCAAAATCCATCCCCTCCACCCACAGTATAAAGAGGGGTAATACAAATATTAGCTGTCATTAGAAAAATTCCAACAAACCATTTTTGTCTGAATTTGCTGATTTGTCCAGCTGGAAATGTTGTGTGGAGATCTTTCAATTTAATTGAAGCTCTGATATAATCTAAGCAGTGGTACAACATAACCCAGCCCAGGTTCTTGGCAGCTCAGTGGCCTGCTAGGCTGGCTTACAGTTAGGGCCCCGAGGGCTTCTGGGGCCCAGTGCTCTAGAGTAGCCCATTAGGGGCCTGCTCCAGAGCTGGGACTGTGATTGTCACCTATTATGAAGTAAATGCAAAAGTTGTAGCACAATTGATGTAATACCGAACTTCACATGCTCAAAGCATGGCACATTCTAAGCATTTTACCGAACTATCTTTGAAGTGCCCCTGATGGAGTTCATATATTTTATACATGACAAGCTTTGGGGTGCCTTGCACAAAACCTCACTTCTACAGCCACTCCTGTGTTTGACCTTATGCACATGAGCTGTCCAATAGAAGTCAGAAATATTTAAATGCCCTGAGTTAAGAATGAACCCGAGTGTTTGAAAGATTGAGGGTGTAGAGAATTAGGCCTGGATCCTGCAATGAACTCCCTATTTCTTTGTTGTTGTTTTTTTAATTTAATTGCATTGGTGCTTATAATGTGCTAGGACATTTGCACAGTCCCTATGCCAAGGTGCTCACGGCCTAAGGGATTATCTGCCTTATAATGAGTCAGGGTTGGAACCCAAGCGTTCATGATTCCCCTTGCAAAGTTCATTCTGCTAGGCCACACTAGCATTGTAACATTTTAGCACTAAATGTACACACAGCTTAGCAAACACCAATAAAGGAAGATATTGTTTCCCACATATTTAAATTGCAGTGATTATAAGGAGGTCATAGCTTGTTCTTTCCAGTTCCCCTCATAGTGAAGGGGGAAGGTGGCCCCTTACCATATCTTAGCTATGAGTCATCTCTGAGCTCTGAAATAATATTGAGTATTTACATGGCATTTTCCAACTTCAAAGCTATTAAATCAGCCTGTTCCCTTTTGAACCAAGCAAATAGCATGATTGTTCTTCTTTTGCAAAGGGGAAAGATAAGGCAGAAAGGTGAAATGATTTTCCTAGAGCTGCAGAGGGAGTCAGTGTAACATGTGGGATTAGAACACAGGAATGGTTGGTTTCTAATGTCACACCATACTACAGAGCAGAGATTGCTGTATGTTGTAATAGGCATATGCCTCAGGGAAGGTTTGGGCTTCCAATAGACCCGTAGAACTGGTTCCTTATGCCATTCAATATGCCCTGATAAACTGTGTACCCTCCAGGCACACATCCCAAAACCTCTACTGGACTAGAAGTGACTGTGAGGTACCAACAGCTAAATATGACTGTGACTGGTGATAGGGAGGCACATTAGAAGTTGATTGATAGAATCTGTATATCTTTACTCCATTTTCTCCTCATTTTGCACTCACTGTATCATACTCTTCACAGTCAATCAAAGGGAAAGAGCCAAAAGGTGCCTGCCTGGGCTGTTTAAAGAAAGTGTGTCCATTATTCATGGAAACTGCTGGAGTCCCTCATTGCTGAATAATGCTGTCACCTGTGGAGTGTCTGTCAGCTATGGTCCAGGAGGCTATTTGGGGGGAAGAATAATTCTATTGGCTAGAAGCAGCTGCTATACCCTTGTCTGAGCAGTATTGATAGCAACTGTGTGAGACAAGATTTTTACATTTGCTCTGAGTTGTGTTTGTGCTTCAGCAGAGTTTGCTCAGAACCTCGTTAGCTCCTAAATGATTGCAGGTGGTGTAGTAGTGTTACCTCTCCCAAATGGAATCCCAGGTGCACCAGAAACTTCTATGCTGAATGTGAGGGTGCTGTGAACTGCCTTGGTGGTTTCTTAACCAACCAAGGGTGTGATGTATAATCTCACTACACTGAGTGCTTGTATTTCCACAGTCCTACTACTTTGACTGTGCTGATGTGGCCCAGTTCCTGAAGGAGAAGTCCTATGAGGCAAGGTTTCTATCATGCAGAAAGATTTCTGTCATACCAGAACAAGCAAAGGGGGCACATTGTCCTGCAGAAAATCAAGGTACAAAACAAATCCATTCATGGATCCAGGAAAGGGATTATTGAAGCCATACTAAGAGCCATTCAGTGCTTTCAGATAAACTATACTGTGAGGTGATTGCTGTATTACTGCTTTATTTTCCTGTACAAATGAACAGTTTCAATAGCTTTAGTGGTTCTCCTTTTTCTCTCAGTGGAGGGATGTCTATTTAGAGTCATTCCATGACATGTAACTTGGAACTAGAGCACTAAGGGGTGCTGTGGCTTTGCATTTAAAAATGGTGTGAGAAGCCTGTATGTCTTTTTTTTCTGCAGTATGCATCGCTGTAGTCGGTGCTATTGCTCCTTCCTCTACAATAGTATTGATCAACACAAGTAGAGTTTGTTCCATTCTAAAGGCTCCTGTATACTCAGGGCTGCCTGAGGAAACGCTGCTAGCAGTAAAGTAGAGAACTTCACCAAATACTGGTGGGCTGAGGGACCGTATGGCAGATTTAGCAGGCATAGCTGTTCAGATAGGCCTCAAAATACAAATTCAGTCTGCCTGTTGCAGCTTAAATCATTCCTTGCTGCTGTGTATTTTCACTCCAGTTCATGCCATACCACTACTCCTGGTTTCTTGGAGGAGGTGGCAGCCTGCTCCTTTGTATGACTTCTGCAGTCTGCCTTGTGTGGTAGGGGAAGGGAGAGGAAGCCTAGACCACTAGGTGAGCGGAATGCTTCAAGGGAGCTCTGTGCCACTCCCTACTCCTCGTTGAAGTAATAGAATATGCTGCAATGATGGTTCAGATTAGTCCTCTGTCCTCAAAGTGCCCCTTGTTACTTTCCTTCGAGCCTACCTATTTCTCCTGCAGAGTCACCTGTATATGTGGCTCCACAATCCTCATGGGGTGAGGTCTACTAGCCGATCTTTTTTTGGTTTATTTTTTCCTCATGTAGAAGCCAGAGTGGGATGAGTGAGGGGCAGGCCTGGAAGCCCAGCAGTGCACCCTGCAATTGGAGAAGATTCCAGAACCAGGCACAGCTAGACCTGCACAAGCTGGCCATGGAGAAGAGTGATCCCCATGTGAGTAATGATGCAGCTTCCCTCAAATCCTGCTTGTGAAGATGTTACTGTTTGTGAACACACGGTTTAATGCTCCATATTGGCCTGACTCTCTGGCTGAGTGGGGAACAAACGTTACCCTGCCTAAGATATTTGGCATGTTTACAGAGCAATGGAAAATGCTGCTTTCTGGATAACAAAGCTGGATGCTGACTGTCAATTGCTGATAACAAATGGAGAGTACTACTCCTCTGCCAACTTCTTCTAAATCCATACAAAAACTACTTTAACTCTTATGCATGATTAGGGCCCTCCCAAGTTTGTGGTCCATTCTGGTCAATTTCATGGTCATAGGATTTTAAAAATAATAAATGTCATGATTTCAGCGTGATTTAAAGCTGAAATTTTGTGGTGTTGTAATCATAGGGGCCCTGATCTGAAAAAGGGGTGGGTTGGGTTGTGGTATTGCTACCCTAACTGCTGCTGGTGGAGAGCTGTCTTCAGGGCTGGGTGCCTGACCAACAGCTGCTGCTCTCCAGCCACCTGGTTTTAAAAGCAGCACGGAAGCTAGGGTGGCAATATTACGATCCCTCTAAAATAACCTTGTGGACCCCCCGGCCCCCGATTCCCTTTGGGTTCAGGCCCCTGAATTTGAGAAATGCTGGTCTCCCATGAAATCTGGATAGTATTAAAGCACACAAGACCAGATTTCACAAGGAGAGACTAGATTTCACGGTCCATGATGTGTTTTTTCATGGCCATGAATTTGGTAGGGCCCTAGTAATGATACGTCCCCTTGCTTGCACTGAAGCAAATGGGACTCGCCTGTCTAAGTGGCAAATAAAGAAGGCTCTAAACTTTGTGCCGTGAACACATCGCTATGATCAGACTTGACCATGAGAATGGCCTGAGTGGATTAGACCAATGGTCCATCTACCCCAGTATCCTGTCTCTGACAGCACAGAGTGCCAGATGATTGAGAGGCAATGAACAAACAGGGCAACTTTGCATCATCCATCCCTTTGCTGTCTAGTCCCAGCTTATGATAGTTGGTGGTCTAGGGACACCCTGTGTGTGTGTGTGTGTGTGTGTGTATCATGCTTTACTATAGCAGGCAGTCTACTGTTGGTTTAGCACATTTATGTGAAGCAGAAGTGAATCCATCTTTTCTTTCCTGCAGCTCTGTGACTTCCTGGAGTCTGAGTACCTGGAGGAGCAGGTAGAGGCCATCAAGAAACTGGGAGACCATCTCACCAACCTGAACCACCTGGGGGTGCCCCAGAACAGCATGGGAGAGTACCTGTTTGACAAGCTCACCCTGGGAGAGAGCAGCTGAACTCTTCACTATTTTGTCCTTCATTAAGAATCGTGGATTGCTCATCTAGAAAGCAGCAAAACATCCATTGCCTAACTCAGTATGGTGAATAAAATTTGGCTTTAAGCTATTACTTGGCTTCCCCATTATTAAGTCTAATAGACAATGAAAAGTCTAATTAGCTGTTACAATACCTAAAGCAATGTCATTGACACCCCACCCCCCCATGCAAAATTCCAGTTGTGACAAATACACTCTAAAGGATATGGCCCTGTCCACTGTTAGAGGCAACATAATCAGCAAATAACTTTTGGGTGTGCTCTGCTACACCACCATTTCTGGTCCTGTTCACCATATCAGGAGTTGCCTAGCACAAAAGCAAGGAGGCCTGGTGTGGTTTTTGCTAGGTGGCAGGGAAAATGAGTAGCGTGCATTATGTTCCTCAAATAGTTGGAGGCATTGGGTAGGAGGTCCTTTAAGGACTGCTCGGTTAGACTGGCTGGACCACCAGCATAATTCTTTTCTCTGAGCTGTTAGTACTGATTAGATGTCCATGCTGAATGGCTTAGTTTAGGTAACAAGGGATACTTCAGAAAAGGTTTGACGCTAATAGAATGAAAAGCTTCTGTGGGTGTAAATGAACAACTGGACTTCTCTGCAGATGGACTCATGGTGGGAAAAGAAGCCTGAAGTAAAATATAAGGCTTCAACAACTTTCCCAAATTTAGGCCCTATTTCAGTGAAAGGAGGGAAGCTTTAATGAATAATGGGATTCTTTCAAGGGAGAGGGGGAATCAAAGTGCCAAGTATAATTAGATTAACTGGATGTGCTGGTCAGTCTTCCAGGATAGTTTTTAGATGGAAATGACCTCTTAACACTTAATCCATGTTTCATTTTCTGACAACTTGAAACTGTGGAGGGGGAGAACCAATTTACTTTAGAGCCACTTTCATTCCTGGGGCAGTGAGTTGCTTTCTCCCCCCCTCTTCCCCAGGCCAAAAACCCACCTTCAAATGAAGCAAATGCATTTGTGCACTACCCTGTACAATAGTTCCCTGCCCTCTTTTAATAAAAGGGTGAGGGGAAATCAAGTTTCCTAGGAGTTGCTTATAAGCTCTAAGTCTGAAAAGACCGACATCTGATACAGTGCATGTCATGACTGCATAATGCAGCACTGACTAAAACTTTATGGTTGCTTGAGTACTAATCCCTTTAACTCCTGCCAAAGAGCAGCACTCCCCTGGCTTTCTTGCTCTCCGTTCTGAAGTTGACAATAGAACTCTTCCTCACCCTGTCTCCTGGGGACTTGATATACTGGGTGCATCAAACTTGTCCTGTCCACATAGTGGACACTCCTCCCAAAACAACTGAATTCTTGACCAGCTCCACTCTGATTGCAGAAGCATATCTCCATAGTAGCTTTGGCCTGAACCCTGCTCTTTGTGGAGTGTCACTATGGCAACAGGCCTTCCTTTTCTGAGGGAGCTGCATACACAGTGAGAGAGAAAACGCACAAATGGTGTCACTATCCAGGCTGCGGACAAACTGAGACGCCTAATAGCTATAATCTCTCAGCTCAGTGTCCTAAGTGCAGGCCATTTAATCTTCACTTCTCCAGCCCCCATCTCTTTCATTAGTCCGTACTGGTCTTACGATCATGTTTGTATAGTCTTAGTGTTTGCCATGGCTATGTTTCCATTCAGGTGCCTTCCTACAAAACTCAAATACTTCCTGGTGAAATAATATAACTGTTCCAGCTGCTGGCGGGGAATGGTTGATAAGCAGCATGCGGTGGACACTTTCATACGTGGTAGAAACTATGCTGTTGTGCACTGTGTAAATAGCAAATGGAGTTTATTAACTTGCAGCGAGAGTAAAGACTTGTTCTGACTGCTGCACTTTTATCTTATTGGTTTTTTTCTCTATGCATAATCAAAACCACAATGGGATATAGTTTCCTAAAAGTCATTCCTAATGACTTCATTAGTCATCTGTACTTTTTTCCCCCCCTTAGTTCTACTACTTCCACGGTGATGCTGTGGCCTGAGGCACATGGCCAAACTCTGGAAGGAGCAGTCCTGTGAGGAGAGGGAGCATGCAGAGATGTTCCTGAAATATCCGAACAACGGAGAAGGAAGGTGCATTGTTCTGTAGGACATCAAGGTGAGCAATAAATCTAATCAAATGGCTGAGGCTGCTGGAGCAAAGACTTGAGGCAATGGGTTTTGCTTTCCCAATGCTGGAGTATATGGAGAGGTGATTTTATCACTGAGTTTTGCAGGCATATGAGTAATTTTTTGTTCCTCTTATTAATTTGGCAATAATTGTTCTCATGACAGTTCTTACCAAAAGGGTGGCTGTCTCTAAATCTATCATCTCTGAGATTTTAACAGTCTTGAAAGGCAGAGATATTGGTATCTCCACTCTTCTAATAAGACTTTCATCATCTCGCTAGAGTCTCATGAAAATAAGTGTTCGTGACTGTGGTTCATACCTAGGACTAATGATGTGTGTATGGGAGAGGGGGGAAACACAGATCCAGTGGTTCAGATTGTAGACCTGATTCTAGCCCTTTTCTGTTTGTTCCTGCATGACCATTCCCTATAATTTAAAAATAAAACTACATAGTCTTTGGGTTACTTGTACCAGGCCTTATTGTACTAAACCATTTTAGAGCTCACGCAAAATAGCAGCTGTGGTAAACAACAATAAAAACTGTTAGAAAGGGGCAAAAAAATCAAATGCATATATATATTTCTTTTGGGATGTTTACGATAAAGAAGATAATATATTGACTCAAGTTAGCAGATGAATATAGTTAGAGGTCTTCTCAAGATGGCCATTGACTGGCTCAGGATTATTTAACTATTTTCTATATTTAGCTTTGTTCATTTTCTCTCTCTAAATGAAAGGTTAAGTTTATTTAAGGTTCTGACCTAAGAACTAGCTGTAATATAGATTCTGACTCCAGTTCGTGTTGTGTGAATAGTTTTTTAAGCATGGTTTTCAAAGACCAGTAGTGACATTGATACCAAGCCAGCTTTGTGGCTTATAAGAGCCTGGTGCAATGAAGTTGCTTAACTACACAATCTTCTCCAGGGGGAGAAAATACAAGATGGAACAAAACAGTGGATGTTTTTCTTTCTTCCAGAAAATGTAAATATTTACTGAAATGAAGAAAAGAGAACCATAGAGTTCTGCCAAGCACAACAGGTAATTGTTTTCTGTTCAAATGCAGCCTCTGTCTCTAAATAGGAGTAGCTGGCATACTACCTGCCTGCTAATGAAGAGCTACTCCCACCAAGTATTGTGGATAGGAATACAAGCAGCACTTCGCTTCCTGTTGTTTGTTAGATATATTTTTGGCTTTGTGGCATTGTAGTTTTTATAACTTTTTAATGTAGTTTTGCAAGAAGGTGCTTGGTTCACTGTGCTGTGAACTGGTCTTTGGTTCAGTATTACATGTACAGTGGGATTGCAAGTTCCCCGATGTGGTGCTGGCAATGTGGTTCACACCTGACTGGCTTCAGCTATGTCAATGGGGGAGAAGTTTTTTTTTCTCAATTTTTTCTCAAAAGATTTTTTGTTCAATCTGGGTCTATGCAGTTCAGGGCATTTCTTTTGAGACTGGCAACAAGGTTGCCAATTGTGACACTCATTATGATCATAGAATCTCAGGGTTGGAAGGGACTTCAGGAGGTCTAGTCCAACCCCCTGCTCAAAGCAGGACCAACTCCAACTAAATTATCAATGATAGACACTCTTCTACTGTGGACTATATTAACACCTCTGTCTCACTTCATGTAGGCTATCAGAAGGTAATAACTATTGATTAGTGTTGATCTGGATTGGGATTTGTTGCTCTCTTCCATTATCTATCCCCTAAGCAACCAAATCCTCTATTGTATCCATCTAAAGATATTTTGGGGTGTATTCTGATGGATATGTGGGGAATATATGTCAATTGGCCAACCGTACTTTTCCTTTAGCAAGGAAATTTGAATGCAAAGTGTTTCCAACCATGGTAGTTAAACTGCATCCGAATACAATATGGGAAAAGGAACAGATATATGTGATTAAAAGAAAGACCTGACAGATTTTGTGGGTTTTGCTCTGTTTTGTTAGACCTTGCTTGAAAATATAGAGCACAGGAATTGCCACATGAATCAGGTTGGTGGGTCACCGAGAGAACCCCCATTTTGGACATTTATGGAACAGCTAGACCATCAGAAGAGTTCTACCCTAACCCCTCTCTGTTGGAAGTTGGCTTCAGTTGTGAAGCATGGGGACTTCTGTCCCTTCTATTTCTCCCCCTCCTCCAAGGTAATTAGATATTTTCTTTATCTATATAAGTGCCTAATCTTTATTTTCTGTCCCAGCTTCCACTGAAGCTGTACAATCACTTCACCTACCACCAAAGGGCAACTGCCTTCATGATGAAATGTGGCAGTAGTTGAACAGGGAACAAGCTAGGCAGCACTACAATTGGACACAGGGGAAAAAAAGAATACCATGTCCAATTGTAACTCCAAGTAGAATTGCAGTTAGGCAGAATGTAGCAAAACAAACTGATTTCAACTAGGAAGCTACAACAGTGGAAAAAATTGACTTTTAATTGAAACATTTTTTTATAAACTAAAAATGTTGAGTTAACCAGACACACTTCATTGTCCATAATGTTCATTTAATTGAAAACCCCATTTTCCATCGAAGTTTTGACCAAGTTTTTGACTAGCCCTAAAAGAGACGTAGTTGCCTTTAAATTAAAAAAAAAAAGATTTGAATGATAATGGTATTCAATTAAGGTTATTGCCAGGTGGAGTATGTTGATGTGGAGACAAAGATGACCCCTAGGTGGTGAGCTTGTGAGGATAGCAGACTTGTCAATGGAAGAGAGAGAAAGAGGAGATAAGACCGGTTGGGAGGACAAATGAGATGTTTAGCCTTTGGCACATGTAGTGTGAGGAAGTGATAGGACATCTAGGGGGAGAGACTGGGTGGGGAGGCAGTGATGCCAACCTGTATTAAGGGGGAGCTTAAGAGTGCAGAGTCATGAACAAAAAGTTGGTGACTGAACTCATAGGTGCTGTTAAGTTCCCAGAGGACCACACACATTATTTCTTATATAGTGGACCAAGTATATTACAGACCCGAAAAACTGGGTTCCATCCTGTAGAATGTAGAGGGTGAAAAGGTTTTTAATGAGAAACTTTATGATGATTTGCCAGGCCTCAATGAAGCAATTGGCTTTGGTATAATTGATCTCCACATTCCCTCCAAACTCAAACTTTAATGAAGTTTGAAATACTTACAACTTTCCCTTTCCCATTATTTTTCATGTCACTGTTCATCTCCTTTTCTGGGTTCTGCTTTTGCCTGGAAGCCCAAAGGACTAACACACTGTAAGAGAGACTGTTTCAGTTTCCAGTCACCAAAATCATCTGCTCTCCGGAGATTTGAAATCCCAGCTCAGATAAGCGGTCAAAGTTTAAATGATTATGCTAACTGCTCCCCCAGGCCCTTTGAAGTTCACCTATTGCAAATTGAAAGTTGTCTCTGATTTCCACTTTTTTATAGTAGTAGTGGATGTTTGAAGTTGCCAAATCCTATTCTATGCTGCATTACACACTATTTACACACTATTTACCATGCTCCCAATGTATCATTTAAATCTCTTTCTATTAGAGGAAAATATATGTAATTTATAATGTGATTGAATATCTTAAGTCTTTCCTATTCTCTTCTTCCAATTCACAGTCACAGTAACACCTAGTTTGCTAAGGTAACAATAGATTGATAGTCTTTGGAAATGTTCCAGAAACCCAAATGGAGGAGTCTGAGAGAGAGAAAATCCTGTAAAATACGAGAATGCCTTGGAGGCATGTTATTGGTTAAGGTTATTAGTTGCTGTCTCTCTTGGTTTATTTTTCTAAAGTAAAAATACATGGATTTGAGACTTTTTCTAAGTGAAATAAAACTCTGATTTATATTAGAGCATCAGGTTGGGACAGGGGACCTGGAGCAGTGTTTTAGCCCCATGAAGAGTAAGGTTTCTGATTCCAGGCAGTGAAACATCATGATTTACTGTGAAACTCATCACCTGTCTCTCTGTGATACAGGTGGACTTTTCAAGCAGGAGAGGATGAGACCTGCTTTGCTCTAGGTATAGCAGTTCTCAAACTTTAGCATTCTGAGGACTCCTGTTTTGATTTAAAATTTTTCATGGACCCCCCCCCCCCAAGCCTACTGATGTTTATTTACATTTCAAGAAAAATCATTCCATTCCCGCTCCACCCCTGCCACTCCTCTTCCTGCCCCCTCCCCGAGCATGTCCCCTCCTTACTCCTCCCTCCCAGCACCTCCTGTATGCCACAGAACAGCGGTTCTGCGGCATGCAGGAGGCCCTGGGAGGGAGGGGGAGGATTTCATCAGCCTCCCCAGCCATGACTTACGGACCTCCGGTTCCCAGTTTGAGAAACTCTGCTCCAGGAGATGCCTGATGCACAATGTCAGAAAGATTTGATAGAGTTTGGAGAAAGTTACCTCCACCCAGAAAGGCAAGAGAGTTAAGATGCTGCACTGAATTAGGCCTGCAAGCGAGTTGGGAATGGGGAGTCAAACTTCTAGTGCTTCAGGAAAAGAGACACCTAGAGGATCTCAAGCAGCCTGGGAATAAGAGCAATAAAAACATTCTGCCCAGTGGTCTGATTCTTGCCCCATCTTCAATAGTGCAACCCCCGAAAAGAAAAAGCACTAGCTGTTGTTCTATGTATGTGTTTGCTTGTTGTTAGCCCTCATGCGTAGCCATTTACAGTAGAACCTCAGTGTTATGAACATCTTGGGAATGGAGGTTGTTCGTCACTCCGAAATGTCTGTAACACTGAAAAAAATGTTACGGTGGTTCTTTCAGAAGTTTACATCTGAACATTGACTTAATACAGTTTTGAAACTCCACTATGCAGAAGAAAAGTGCTGCTTTTAACAATCTTAATTTAAATGAAACAAGCACAGAAGGTTTCCTTACCTTGTCAAATCTTTTTTTAAACTTTCCCTTTATTTTGTAGTAGTTCACATTTAACACTGGACTGTATTTGCCTTTTTTTTTCTTTTTGGCTCTGCTACTGCCTGATTGTGTGTGTCCGGTTCCAAATGAGATGTGTGGCTTACTGATCAGTTTGTAACTCTGGTGCTCACAGGTCTGAGGTTCTATTGTACATGTTACTGGTTGTTAATCAGTAAATAAGATGATGAAATACTCTTGCTGTTGCCTTAAAATAAATAATTATTTCTGTTTTAATGAAATCATTTGAAGAGGGCTGTCTGCAATGTAGAGAAGTTCTGCCCAACACAAACACACTTGTATTTAGTCCCAGACTGCATGTCATTTTTAGGGTTTCAAGGGATATACACAGATAGGCAGGAAAAATGGGTGAGGAATGGAGGAGTCGTTCTTACCTCCCAAAGGTGCATATTGAATGTGGTATCCCCTAAGGCCTCTTCGTTCAACTCTACATCCCAAAGGAAGAATACGAGAACTTGTTTCCTTTTGAATGCTGTACAAGGCATCTCAACAGCAAGTGCAGTCCCTGGCTGTGCTGCGAGGAGACATTGTGAGGACAATGATAAACAGATCCCTGCCACTATTAAAGCAGAAAATATGTATGTCATACACACCCACTCTGTAGCCTGTGGAGATGTACAAAGCCTGTGCCTGTAATAATCCAATCCTATCCCTTTCTTGTCTGTTGGTGGCACCCTAGAGCTGTGCAATCTCTCCAGAAGTATCCAGTGCGTAGTTCCCCCGCTCTGCAAAAGCAAGGCAGTGAAAAAGTTTTCGAGGTGTGTCTTAAAAAATGCAAACCAAAGAACTAGTGATTGCAGGAAATATAATGGCAGAATTATCACAATTGTCTACGTTAAGCAGCAAGTTCTGGGTGTTGTGGAGGGGCCTCTGGTACTCTGCAATTATTGACAAAGTGGCAAAATGAATCTTGAAATTCACAGAAACCTTTTATAATTATTTGAATTTCATTTGAATATATCATGTCAAGTTTTTATGCCATCTGCAAGGGGGTCCTTTAAGGCCAGGAGAGAGAAGGGGGAGGCTAAATACCCTATTAAGGGGAAGGGGTCTGGGCACAGCTCAGAACATGGTCCTGCTCGTTGCAAAATGGGAACTCCTCAGAGCAGCGTTGTTCTCCATGGCCTTCCAATAGCTCAGTTTGAGCATCTTTTACCTTCTCCATGTGCTGCGGTTGAGTCACCTGGATCCCAGGAGTGGCTGCCAAGGTACATCATTGTACAGAGAAGGTTCCTTTTTGAGGAGCCAGAGTTGTGGTTTTGATTTGCTTCAGCCCAACGATGCACCAAGATTTTGGGGTCCGTCTCTGGCCAGATGGCTACATGCTTATTCAGATGTCCCGATTTTATAGGGACAGTCCTGATTTTGAGGTCCTTTTTCTTATATAGGCTCCTATTAGCTCCCACCCCTGTCCCGATTTTTCACCCTTGCTGTCTGGTCACTCTAACCAGGTCTCACACAGAAGAATGAGGGGAGGTTGCAGTATCTCAGCTGGGTAACATGCTCAGCCATCTTTGTTGTTATTATGAAGGATATTATGAAATATTTGGGTGAGTTTTAGCCTATAATCCCAGCTTCTGCTTCAGTCATAGGGGACTGCCGCACCATTACACTTGTACCCCCACAGCCATCCTCTCTCTCTCTCTCTCTCTCTCTCTCTCTCTCTCTCTCTCTCTCTCTCTCTCTCTCTCTCTCTCTCTCTCTCTCTCTCTCTCTCTCTCTCTCTCTAGCTACACTGCTCAAAATGACAGATAACTGGAGAGAGAGCAACTGCAAAGCGGGAGCTTCTACCAGTTGGATGTAGCTGCGTTTTAGTAATGGGGAAGCATTAAATGTTGCATTAACAGCTTTGTGGCCATAGCCTAGGCATAATTTGCCATAATGCAATCCTTAGAGGTTTTTATTCCTGGCTTTGCCATTTTAACCCTGAGCAAGTCACTTCTGCTCTATGTGTTCCAGCTTTAGCATTCTCCTTTCCCTGCACTCTCTCTTTGGGTGATATCAGTGTGGTCTATTGGCAAGTTAATGGATTATTTAATCTCGATGATGCTTCAATTGAAGAAGTAATTCAGTATCTTTCTAAATCTCTAATTGAAAAATGCAGCTTTATGAAACAGAAGCCTTTTCTTTCTTTTCTTTTTTCTTTTTTTTTTAGGCTTGTTTTCTTATTGTATGATTTCAAATACAGCATTTGGACTTGCTACTCACTTCAAATGAAGAACATTCCCTGACAAATGAGGCAGTTACTTCCTCCCAGCAGGGCTATATTTTATCTATTTAGAAAAAGAGAATAGACTCAAACATTCATATCTTTCAAGTTGCTGATTGATTTTGGCTTTAGAATGAACCACTGCTGGCATGGGAAATTTCAAGAAAAGGTGTGAAACGATGAGCGAAAAATGTCACGGGTGACATTTGTTTAATGGGATTTCATTCATCTTTCTTCCATCTCCAGAAATGGGTCTCTAGCCCACCTGGGAGCTGTGCCGCTGAGTCATGTTAGTCTTTTATTTTTTTTCTCATTTACTCCATTTTGCTTATACTTCCCACCTCTTCATTTTAGTCCCTCTCTCCTTCCTTCTGCCCCCTGAGCCCTTCTGTTTTTCTGTACTGTTTTGTTCTTTCTTGGCTTAACTTTTAATTAATTAAACATGAATGGCCTTTGACACAGCAAGGCTTATGAAAGCAGTGGGGAACTTGTTACTGACTTGAAAGAGTCTGGCAATTTTTTTTTTTTTGCATTTACATTCTCTTCTCTGGTACCTTTTTCAGTATTGCCAACTACGAGAGAAAAATTCAGGAATCACACTCCCCAAAATCACGAGATCAACCCCAAAATTGTGACATTTAAAAAAAATTATATTGTTTTTAGGTAAATCTCCTGATTTTTTTTTTTACCTCCCCCTCGACCATCCTGAGTGTATGCATGTGACAATTAATGTTGCCCACTCTCCTATGTATACTGGAGAAGGTGATATTGGGCCCCTGCTACAGAAGTTCTCGCCCTCACATCTGCCCATCTCCTGCATAGCAATTAATCCTGTTTCTCAGTCCTCCATCAGTTCTTTCTCCACCCAAGCTCCCCTCAGTTCAGCCCTCCCTCAGTTCAGTCCCCCCAGCCCTCATTATCACCACCCCATCAGTTCAGCCCCCTTACCCCATTGCCCCCCACCCTCAGTTTATCCTCCCAGCTATTCACTCACTCAGACCACTGCAGCTTTGAGTCCTGAGCCAGGCTGTCTCCAATCCTCTGCTCTGTGGAGATGGAGTACAGGGACAGTTGGGAGGGGGACACCCTGACATCAGCCCCCCCTCCCCCCCCGCTTGGCACAGCCAGCTGGAGGGTCCTGGAGCAGCTGACAGAGCAACATGGCTGTTAATCAACTGGGAAGCACTTGAATCTCTCCTGGGTGGCTGACCGACCCTGCAGCTTAGAGGGAACACAGCTGAGGATGTTACTGTTTCGTACAAGAGGTGATCATCATAAGCACATCTAGTCTCTGTTTGAGGCTTTTTGCTGATTTAGCTAAGCTGAAGCCTTAAATACTAGTCATAGACAATAGAGATGTCAAAAACATATTAGATCACAGAGTTAATCCTCCTGCAGAAGTATACAGGCCTCCCGTCCAAAGACATGTAGGAGCTTTAAGTTTTTCCACACTTGATTCAAGCCAAAAGGCTGGAATTGCAGTTACGTGCTGTATGTTCTTATACATAAACGTAAATGTTGGCTCTGATCTGGTGCCAGCTGGAACATGTAGTATTTGTCTTTTTGTTTCTTTAATAATCAGGAACAATTGAGTCCTAGGGCCTTTCCTAGCAATTTAGTCATCAAACAGCAAAAGATGAATAGCCCCAATTGCCGTTGCTGACTCAGGCAATGTCTTACAGGAGTCCCTGATTGCCAACAGGTGGGAATTGTTAAGTGCCATGTGAACCTCAGCATGCGGAGCTGTGTAACCAGACCTGATGGTTTGAATTTTCTGAAATCATGTTGCCAAAATCCGTTTTTTTTTAAAAACCCTGCTCTAGCTGCAAGTCCCCCTCAGCAGTGAAGCAGGGGATAGGTGACTGCTCAAACTCATTTAGCTTTCTGTAGTGAAGGCAAATAGACAAGTTGTTTCGACCACTTGCCTCCTATTTGAGAGAGGTGTTTGTTTTGACAGAAATATTGAGCTTTAATGCTCAGCTGGGGGGAGCGACAAAGGTGGCTTTATGCTACCCGTGTGGGCTTACCAGGGACCAGTTTGGTCAGCAGTGCAATTTAGAGCTAACTCAGGTTTTCAGTTAGGCCTTGGTTACACTGGCACTTTATGGCGCTATAAAGCCTCCAGGAGCGCTATAACTCTCTACCCATCCACACTGGCAAGGCATGTATTGCGCTATAAACCCACAGTTATACTGCTCCTGGTAATCCTCCCTTCCTTGAGGAATAACAGCTATTGCGTATACCCTGTAGCGTGTTATGGCAAGTGTAAACAGTCATTACACTATAAGTGATCTCTGGCACGCCTCCGAGCCATTTAAGGCAATTGACATCTCTTCGCTTTGTTTTGAACATGGCAGGAGGAATGTGGAAGTACCTTTTCAGAGTTTCTCTCTTAACTCAGCAGATAAGCACTGCTAATGTTTACAGAGGAAGCTGTGTGACAGAGAAACTATTAAAGCAGGCTCTAATTTCAAAGGAAACCACTGACAAGACTTTCACCCGTAGAAAATCCCCTCGCTCTCTCCCTCTGCATACACACTACACGTTTCCCCTCACCCCCCTCGTTTGAAAAGCACGTTGCACCCAGCTGATTGCTGGGATAGCTGCCCAAAATGCACCACTCCCTGTGCCGCTGCAAGTGCCGCAAATGTGGCCACATCAGGGCATGCTATAGCGCTATACCTATTGCTGTATATGGGTACAGCTATAACCAAAAGCTCTATAATCCTGTAAGTGTAACCATGGCCTTAACGATTCCAGCTATAACCACCTCAAAAGGAGTTCAAAGAGCCAGATTTCACCAGAGTACAGCATTGCTGTAGCCATGCCCTTGATACACTCCCTGTCCTGGGTCTAGGAAGGGAGGGTGGCACAGGGCCAGAGAAATCCACAGGAGGCTGGTAAAAGAAGCTGTCCTTTGCTGTTGTGCAGCACAAAGGGAGAGACATGGTAGCCAAACCCTGATACCACATCAGCATTTTCCAGAGTGATTTGAAAAGCATGGGCTTAATTTTCAAAAGATCAGGCACATGCCAAGTGCACCAAAATAAATAAATTAATTAAATAAAAGACTCTGCATTAACAATCCAAGTCTGTGTGTGTGATTACCTTGAAAGCCAGCACACAGCATATGCACGACTGTATAACTGGCCAGCTGTGTATATGTGGCCAATGGTCGATGCAAATCCCTGATTTCTACATGTGGTTGTGTAATCATACGTGTGAATGTGCATGGATTTGTGCACTAGATCTTTTACAAAGCAGGGCATTTCTATTTTTGAAGACCCTGAAGAGCAAGTGATATAGGAGTTTTTCAAAACTAACAGCTGAAACCTAAAACTTAAACAGGCGAAATGTTAACAATAAAACATCCAGTACTATGGATGTAACTGAGCCCCATTGAAATCAATGGAGTTTTTGCCATCAATTTCAGTGCAGTCAAGGTTTCATCCTATATGCTCATGGTTAGCTATGGGACAGTTTTTATAATCATGTATAAACCCCCTGGAAAACAGGGTTGACAATGGAAGTATTGGCCCAACAGTAACTAAGCCAGTCCAAACAGCTTTGCTCTCACAACAACAAAATTCTTGGAAAATGCCAACCTTTAAGCTGCTGAAAGAATTGTGGAATGCACACTTTGAGGATTACTCAGAGCAGCTGGCACAACTGAGCATGGAGGAAAGCTGGTTGACAGGTGTAATTACTGCCACGTCATATTGTTACTCCATGTTATTTGTGAGTGAGAGTAAAGAAGGCCGTTACTACTCTTAAAATGGGGAAAAAAAGAAAGCTAGAAATGGGCTTGAGCTGCAGAGTTTGGATCTAAACTTTCCCCAAAGTTCAGATTGCTCCTCTGAGCTGATGGGCTTGGTCCCTTAGGCAGACACTGTTAAGTCTTTTGCACTGGAAATTTTGTTAAAACAAAACAAACTTGTTCCCAAAAAAGGTTGGACCAACTGGTTCAGAGAGAAGACGCTGCCCTACAAACCCCCGATGCGTCAGAACCTTCACGTCTGATTACCCCCATGGCTCTATTTTGACCCTGCCACTTTTCTTCCATATCAAAGGAAGAAAGAAGAAAACTATGTACGCATTTTCCAAGTTCATCTGATCCATGATCCCCAAACCTGCATCTCCTTGATAATCAAACAGTTCAGGCAGACATGATGTAAATATTTTTAAACCATCCATTCTGACATTATTTGACGTCCGTTCAGCTGCTTTTAGACAACTGTGTATTCTGTACCTAAAATGTAATCCATCTCAGTTGACTCCCTCATTGGTTTTAAAACAGCATACATTTCCCTATTGGTCTCTAGCATAGTTTTGCAAACAACATCAGTACAATAAAAATGGCTACATATAATAGTCTATATAATAAACGTTTTCTGTTTTAAAAAATGTTCACTTAAGGGCACTATACTGGTTCCTTGGAATGGTTTAAGTGTGTTTGTGTATATATATGTGTGTGTGTGTATACATATAAAATATCATTTTGACTTTTTAGTTTAAATCTAGTCTGACTATTGTTTAAAATGAGTTATGTGTCTCATAAAAGTAGCAAGATAATATTAACCATGTGTACTGCAAAACATTCCTAAAAATTGTACTTTCTTCTTTATGAGCGAAGCTTACTGAAATATTCTTCACTAAATGAGAGACACAAACTCAATTGACCTTGATACAAACAGGTGCAGGAAAAGTAAATGTATGGTTTAGAGTTAACTGAAAAATGGTAACAAAATTTGATGTAATGGGTTTCATCAATAACCAGAACATTCTCTTTTTTATGAAAAATCATTTGATACATTTTGATCAGCTCTCACAAGGTTTATACAAAGACAAACAAGCCAAAAGGCAATTAAAAAAAATGTGAATGCAAACTTGATTTCCAGTCACTCCTCCTCCCATCTGCCAAAATGTAAGATATGATGAATGGTCTGAGACATAACCAGAAAAAGCAAAGAACTTTGGAAGCTATTGTACATAATTTTTGTAGCTACTTTTGCACTTCACTGGAGCGTTGTCACGCTTAATTACTGCTTTGAGATCCTTGAATAAAGGCCACACGGAAGTTCAGATAATGTTTTAATATAGTAATTATTGGGGAAAGCTTATAAGAACATTAGGTTTCTGTTTGCAGGGGGAGAGATCTGTTAAGCTTTAGGGATGGGAGAGAAATACTGTCTATAATGCTTACTTTCCACTTTACCTTGTCTTGATACCTCAAAGCCAGCACATTACCTCTGAGAATGATCGTAAGCCATTAATTGCTCAGTGTAGTCTAACAGCACTAGTCATTCCTGGAAGAACCAGGGACCAAGAGGTTAATTACAATGTAGAAATGGGGAAAAGTAAGAAAAGACATTTTCTGATCCAAACGGTTAATGTAAGATAGACACAATTCTCAAATGTTTCTCTTCAGGGCTACTTACTCTAGAGGCAAACCTGCTGGCTTTATCTGACTGCATATTCCAATTCTTATTCCCTGTAAATTTTATCTTCAGATGGTAACATTTTTCTTTCTTGGAGGTATAAAAGGCCTCAGTTGTGCAAATTGTTCCAGGTGGATGGATTTTTCTCTTGGCATGGAGACCCATGGTCTTTAGTGGGGTACAAGCAAGACCAATAGTCCACTCAAACAGAGCAGCTCTCAGGACTGGATCTCAAATAATGCTAGAGATCGGCTTGCTTATAGCATCTTCCCAGCTGTGAATCTGTATTTTACAAAGCGGTGCATTAAAGGCTCAGGGTGGGATTTTCAAAGTGAGCAATAATGGTTTAACTGTCCTCCCACTGACATCATCAGGACTAGAATGGGAGTGGAGTTTAGAAAGAGTGCCTGAGAAAAGCAAAGGAGTGCAGTGACTTAAGGCAGAAACCATTATGCACTCAGCAGTGATACACACACAATTGTCTCGTGCATGGTAAATGCTTTTATTTAGAGATGTGCAGACACTGGAGTCACCAAATAGGCTTTATGTGGCTTCCATAGAGCTGCCACAGAAGGGCAGGAGAAATGATCTGGGTGTAAGATGTGCTGGGAGGTGAGAGTTGCAAGGGCTACCTGCTTGTGCTAGTTAATAACCTCCTCCCCCTCCCCCGCACAAATAAGTAGATTTTAAATTAATGGGCAATGCCTTTTAAATGACAAAGAATTTTCTTCTATAATGGTCGACATACAATGGTCGACATTTAAAAAGTCAATAATTGTCAGCATTTACCGCAGAGTTTTGACATTTTAATAGTGACCACTGGAGCTTTCATTTGCTTTAAACGCTCCACTTACAAATTCTTCTAGCAAATTATTGGCAGTTTTTTCTTCTTTTAAGGTGGTGGCCTCTTCTGGGACTTGAGTCTTGGGGAGTTAGAGAGAGCTCTTAATTTGATGGTGACAGTCGCTGAAATAAGGTCAGTCACATAAAGCTGGGCACTTCTTTCCTACTGGGGGCATTTGCATTTAGCTCATGGCAGGAGGAAATGCACAGCAAGAGGACAAACAAACAGTTGCTTTTTGGAAATGTGCTTTTTGGGAGGCAATGGGGCCTAGTGACCTGGAATTGGAAAGACCTTGGTTCTATTCCTTGCTCTGACATTAGCCTGCTGAGACTTTGGGCAAGTCTCTTCCCCCCCGCCTCTGGGAATGCCTAAATTAAAAGAAAAAAAATCGTGTCACTGAGTCTCAGAGCTCAACAATTGACTCAGGCTTGTCGGGTTCCTGCTGCCGGGGCTAACCATAGCAGTGTAGACGGGTGGGCGTGGGCTACTCTGAAACCCAGCACAGGGGAGGGTCTCAGAGCTTGGTCTCCAGCCTCAGTGAGAATGTCTACGCTGCTATTTTTAGGCCCATAGCATGAGCCCTGTGACCCCAAGTCAGTTGACCCAGGCTCTGAGGCTCTCTGCCACTTTTGGGGGGGGGGGGTTGGTTTTTTTGCAGTGCAGACATCCTTTCTGTGTCTGCTTCCACGTCTGTAAGATGCGGGGGTGGGGTGGGGAATAGTGAT
Source organism: Sternotherus odoratus (assembly GCA_032164245.1). Taxonomy (NCBI): domain Eukaryota; kingdom Metazoa; phylum Chordata; order Testudines; family Kinosternidae; genus Sternotherus; species Sternotherus odoratus. The sequence goes on along the minus strand of JAVMKO010000014.1, from coordinate 26,469,949 downwards.
ACTGAATTTCTCTGTTAAAGGGCTTCGGTATCTGCTGAAGAAAAGTGCAGTTTAACAGCTGTGTATTCTAAGGTTTTTATGAGCACTGCACAGAGTTTATCTGAAATTATCTTAACTGAGCCTCCAGTCTTGGTGCACAGGTTTCCCTGCACAGAGCTCATTGCAGGCTCTGGGGCTCGGTACGATTTGGAACCGAAACTGAGCGACTTAAAGCACTTAAAAAAACATGCAGAAATTACATCAGTCCTAAATTAATACTTTTGTCAGGAAAGTGTTGGCAGAAACAACATGGCCAAACAAATTGAGTGCATTCTGGGAAATCTGTAATCCTCTGGCTCACTCTATTAGCTCTGTTCCACATTTACTTCTAAATAGTTATTGCTGTATATTTCTATAAGGGTAGTCCCTATTGGCCCTATTTTAGCCAGGCACAATATAAATAAATAGGAAGAGAGTCCATATCTGACTAGATGCAAGGTGAGGAGAAAGGAAGTATCAACTCCGGTTTACAGATAGGGAACTGAAGCAAAGATTACGTGACTTGCCCTCTGACCCAATAAAGATAGAATGGAAAAACATTCACCTCTGTCACTGATATGTACAGTAGCTTTCTGAAATACAAATATGCTACAGGCAACATCTCAAATTTGGGGTTAGAATGATGTACTGAGGAGCTTTAATGAACATTCAGTTTTTTGGATTTCGGTTGTCTTCTTGGCTTTCATCCTAAATGAAACACTTTAACTATAATAACTATTTCCAATCATTTGTCGTGGGTCAGCACTATGGTGTCACTCAAGAGTAAGAACAGGCCACCTGTTGATCTTTTAATCCAAAAAATTACCGCGGCAACTAACTACTAAGGTAAAGCTAACACAATGTCATTTGAAAGTTCTTGAAGTGTGCAACAATATTGATTTCCTGTGGAATGTTCTAACTCTAAATCTTTAGTTTGATCCATTTCCTGACATTCTTTATTCACTTCCACCTCCTCCTTTTGTTTCTTATGTGTATCAGTTTTGACATGGTGCAAACAGATGTTATCTATTCTGTTTGAATTTAGAGTTTGATTCAGAGCTCATTGAAGCCAATGGGAGTCTTTTCAGCGTGTGGTGTGATGAAGGAACTGACTTTTTCACATGAAAATTGTGCGATGGGGATCTTTAGCTCCTCCCTGCAGTAAAGGAACTGCTTGTTCCTCCAGCCGAGTGATCAGCTGGTTTTGGTTCTCATTGTTTTTCGGTCTTCAGGGCTAGAAACTCCTATAAAATGAAAGTTGTAATTATCCTGCAGGTGGCTTTAAGGGTAGCTCTGTTAATAAAAAGCCAGTGAGAGCCACCCACAGCTCTGTCAGTTAAAGGGGCGTACAAAAGTGAGCACTCCATGAGGTTTGTTTGTGCCTAAGATTTATATTGGACCATAAACCTGAAAAAAAAGAAGACGTGACAGAGTCTTTGCTGCACCATTGCAAGCATAACATTTCCATTTCACTGAATCGGTGCTGTCAATACACCGAAAGAAACCTTGAAATACCAGAGATCTCTGCTTCCTTTGTCAAATCCCACAAAAGAAGTTTAGAACTCCTGACAACAGAGAGGTGATCAATCCTGTGCGGTCCGGGAATGCCCTGTGTGTAGCGACTTCAAAGTTTTACCTTTTGAAAACTGTACAGTTTGTAACTTGCTGGTCCTGTGTGCCTGGGACCTGTTGCAGTTTAACACTCGCCTCCCATTGGCGTACAGCACTGCATCTGCACTGTAGTGGTTTAAGTGTAGATATAATTTGGTACAGACATTTCCCACATGGTCACAAAGGTGTCTTAATAAAACCTCAGGTTAAACCAGATGACATAGCATGAAAACAAAGAGGCATGTCAAGTCTTTTGTTATTTCAAAGACTGGTGGTTCTCAAGTGCTTTAAGAGCCATGCTGCTGTAGATAAGACATTTCTTTGCTGAGCCTGTATTCCTTGCTTTCCTGCCTCATTGTCCCCAAAGGGATTGAACTAGGAGCCCAGAGTGCCCACAGTTGAGGTGAAACGGCTGGGGGCTCAGAGATCTCAGACACTAATTCAGGTCTAGGGTGGGTGGGTGGATGCATGGCCGTGCCCTGTGTCTCAAGGAAGGACATTAGACCAAAGATCTGAGCCTGAAAGTACACTCTTAACTCTCCGAGCTAGAAGCAGTGATTATGCTCTACCAAGACCCAGTTCATTTAAGCACATGGGACCCAGCAGCTGGGTTCACTGGACCAGACTGATGGCTATACAGTGAATACTGGTCCAGTTTGCAACTGTCTTTTATTTATGGGACACATGCTGGAGACAAGAACTCATCATTAGAACAGAGTGAATAATTGATTTTTCAGTTTAGTGGCTGAACTGAAAAAAACAGGGGGAAAAATTTGGTGGTTTGAACGGAAACTGATTTTGTTTGTTTGTTTTTTCCTCACCAAACCAACAACAACAGAAAACGTAACACTTAATTTGGATCAAACAAAACATTCTGAAAATTGACTCAAAACAAAATTTCAAAATGTATTATTTGCTGAATTCTTTTTTGCCCAGTTCTACTTGTCATTTACAGCATAACGACCATCATACAAAGCATTTCCTGTGCATTGTGCAGGAAGAGGTAGTGAATTGAGATGCAACCAGTCCTTATTCTCCAGAAAATGCCCAGTGTCTATGTTGTATGGGGATCATGAAGTTAATGTGTTTTAAAAAGCACATGATCTATTGTGTTTTTGTTTGGATTGCTTTTGAAAACTGGGATGCCACGTACATCAAATTCTTGGTGTTGGTGGTAAGCTAATGTACCCTCTCATTCCCCAGACTTATGTTTATGAAACCTCAGTTTGGGCAGCATTCCAGTTGGTTCGAATGCTTATGTTGTATTAACTGACGATTTCCTTTGATGATTGTGTTGTAAGGGAATAGGCTTGAACAGCCTTACCTTGAGTTAACCAAGTTTTGGAGTATAATTAATCCAGGCAGCTTTTAAATTGCCTTTCTACTGATGAAGCTATAAACTATTATTTAGAGTTTATTACTTTGGGGACGCTTGGCTTGGAGATAAAAATCAGAGCTAATTGAATCCCAAATCTGGTACATATCGGCACGCATAGTCCACAGGGCTGTTACTGCCATTCCTGAGTCTAAACTTAATATCTCCAGAAACACTTCTAGATAGGTTTTCAGTGTGAAGTGTTTACGTTCATTTCAATTTTCAATCATGGCTTTTCAGCATTAATAAACCACTTAATAGAATGTGATTTGTACACGGCTCCTTCTTCATATTAGTTTCTAGAATTAGACACAACAATCAAATTAAAGGGCATAGTTCCAGATGGAAGCCTGTAGAAGCAGAGAGGAGATTCAGACTCTTATAATGGAATACATGGAATAGCTTATGTTTATGGAACGTATATTATCGGCTGGATTTAGCCCATGGGTCAAACTTGTGAAGAGTGAAAGTTTACACTCTAAGATCCAAATTCAGCCACCCTCAGGAAAGAGAGAATTATTTTGAACTTATGTGTATACAGTATAGAGCTTGAAGGAAAAAAAGACCATATTAGATCACGGAGCCTTTTCCGCTGGCAAAGCAGGTTGCAGTTCCCAAAGAGAGGGTGTATCAGATGATATGCTGGAATTATCTCATTCCCAGCTCTCTATCCTGTTTAAGTAACCGTGTTAAAATTTTCAATCTGTTTTATTATATACAGATTTTCAATCTGTATATGTATACACACACACACTTGTGATTTTAATTCAAGGTTAAAGAAACATTCAAAAGTCTGTCTACACTCCACACCCATGTATAATTCTCACTGACATTAATGGGCAATATACACACATCTAGGGGACAATAGGAGCCTCAAATCTCATTTTATAGAGCATTAAGAGACACCACCTGCAAAAGCTGATATCTTTAACTCTTTCACATAGCAGCCTGTGATATGTTAGAGCAGAGATTCCCAACTTTGGCTATGGATTGCTGGCCATGTGTTGCTTGATTCCATATTTCCAGCCACTAAACTGCATTAATAGACAACTTACCCATAAAATACTGGGCTTGTGTTACTTTTCAAGATAAACTGTTACTGTAGTTATGACAGGATGTCATGACATTGCAAATGGGACAGGATTGGTTTGCACAGTTGTAAATGGTCCTCAGTTTAGTCCACACTGAAAAAGTTTGCAGTACAGTAGTTCCCAAACTTCAGCAACCTGTGGACTCCTTTCAGTAAAATGTCAAGTCTTATGAACCCCCTCCTAAAAATGAATATTTCCAGGGATTTTCTCCTTTACCCGAGTATAAATTATAAAAGCAGTGATCTTGGAAATATAAAATTAGTTTTTGTGGCATGCTTATTACACACTATTTATTATTATTATTATTTATCATTACAGTATTTTAATTACATTATGAAAATGGCAACACTCTCCCAAGATCTCACTTTCATAGCTTGTATCACTTTGAATAACCCTGTTATAAGCAAAGGCTCCTATGTTTCATCAAGGAGTATCAGATGTGAAACAGCAGGAAAGTATTTAAGAAGCCAACTCCAAGAGTTCCTCCTACACAAGCATTCAGGTCTTGAGCAGTCCAGGCAAACAACACACATTACAACAAAGCTTAAACCTGTTCTTCATAATAATTTTAAAAGCCATATGAGCTTCCTATTTAATTTTAAAAACAGCAAAAAAATATCCACCTCCCTTTTCATTTCTTATAAGGACTCTTGAAGTTTAAATCTCCTCAGTGTGATAGAGATGCTGGCTTTGATCTGCTTAGCTCTTGGAAGTCCAGGGGCTCTCAGTTGCTGGCCCCATGCTGCTTGGGGTTCCTAGGAACCTCTCCATCTGCCATTAGGGAATTTTATTCCAAGAACCCCCTGTAACATTTCATGAACCCCCAGGGGTCCACGAATCCCAGTTTGGGAACCACCGCTCTAGAAGATTCACACCTATGTCAGTCATCTTTGCATGGGTTGTGGCCCTGAATGTGTCCATTGATTGGAGCTTTGCCATTTACTTCAATGGGCTCAAGATCAGGTGCTGTACTTTGTGGGAGACCATGAAGGGATTTCGGTAGGGGATGAACATGGCCAAAGCAGTGGACAAATGAGTTGTTTTTTGCCAATGAGGTTTAGGTGAACTGAGGAGAGTGAGGTGAGAGTTAGGGTGAGACTACAGCAGAGGCTGGATCTTTTACTTATTCACTTTCTCCTTACCACTCATAATTTTATATACCTCTATCATATCTCCATTTAGTCTCCTCTTTTCCAAGCTAAGAAGTGCTAGCCTCTTTTATCTCTCCTCATATGGGACCCATTTTAAACTCCTAATCATTTTAGTTGCCCTTCTCTGAACCTTTTCTAATGCCAATATATCCGTTTTGAGATGAGGAGACCACATTTGTACACAGTATTCAAGATGTGGGCACACCAATAATTTGTTTAAGGGCAATAAGATATTCTTCATCTTATTCTCTATCCCCTTTTTAATGATTCCTAACATCCTGTTTGCTTTTTTGACTGCCACTGCACACTGCATGGACGTCTTTAGAGAACTATCCACGATGACTCCAAGATCTTTTTCCTGATTAGTTGTAGCTAAATTAGCCCCCATCATATTGTATATATAGTTGAGGTTATTTTTTCCAATGTGCATTACTTTACATTTATCCACATTCAATTACATTTGCCATTTTGTTGCTCAATCACTTAGTTTTGTGAGCTCTTTTTGAAGTTCTTCACAGTCTGCTTGGGTCTTAACTATTTTGAGCAGTTTAGTATCATCTGCAAACTTTGACACCTCATTGTTTACCCCTTCCTCCAAATCATTTATGAATAAGTTGAATAGGATTGGTCCTAGGACTGACCCTTGTGGAACATCACTAGTTACCCCTCTCCATTCAGAAAATTTACTATTTATTCCTACTCTTTCCCCCCCTGTCTTTTTAACCAGTTCTCAATCCATGAAAGGATCTTCCCTCTTATCCAGCTTTTTATCTGTCTTTGATAACAACCTTGCAACCCACCCATAAATTAAAAGCAGGGTGAATAACTTAAATAGGGTTTCTTTGATCAAAGATTGAAATAAAAGATCTAGAACATAATGTGAACATTCACTTTTCCAGTGATCTGACATTATGAAACTTTACTGGCTCTTGTAAGCCTTGTAACATCACTATTGCATTTTGTGACACTGTTTTATGGACTTGACTTTTTAAATTAGGGCACCATTAGGTTTAAATCTGCCCCTCTTTCTTGTCTTAAACTAAAAGTATATTTATGTGATAGAGGCTGAGAGCTCTTCACTGTGTGACAGAGAGGTGGGAAAGCTTGCATAGTGGTTTGTTGTTGGGTTTTTTTTATGCTCTCCAAACTTGTTGACTTAAGAAAAGCTTCAAGTCAATAGATCAGGGGGTAGCCGTGTTATTCACAAAAACAAGGAGTCCGGTGGCACTTTAAAGACTGACAGATTTATTTGGGCTTATGCCCAAATACGAAAGCTTATGCCCAAATAAATCAGTTAGTCTTTAAGGTGTCACCAGATTCCTTGTTGTTCAAGTCAATAGAGAAATCTCCAGGAGATATTTCAAGAGGTAGGGTCTTTGGGATTACCAGACTGGCCTGTTTCCTCATTTGGTGAAAAACTCCCTATCTCAGCTGCTCCAGGTAAGACTCACTGAATGTTGTCACGTTATCCTAAAAATAATAATAATAATAACCACCACCACTGTAGGCCTAGACAGTATTCTTATACATTTTCCTCGGTAACAGGCAGTATTTCCCCAGGAGCAGAGCAGAAACCTCACTAGGACTCAGAGTCACAATTCAGTCCCGGATTCTCTCTTGCCCTTTTCTTGGTACCAGTACTTTCCCCTCCGCACTGGTTCAGCTGGCTCTTGCTGTGAGGAGAGCAGAGCTTTGGCTTTAGCTACGGTTTTAAAAGGAAGTGAGGTGCTGGTCGTGGCGGCTCTGCTCACTCTTGTTTGTCTGCTGTCTGCCTACCTGCATGAAGGGCGCTACTGATGCACCACCATGATCCGGGTAATAAGAAAAGTAAAGAACATGACACTGGATGCCCCCTTAACTCACCCATGTGAGCATGTAGCAAGGGTCTCGACCTGTCCAATGATGAATATGTACTAAAATCACGTTTTGCATTCCCCTCCCCAAAGCACTTTCCAAACCCTAAACATACAGCACTTCTGAAAACCAGCCACTTCTGTGCCAACTGGGAAGAGTGCAACAAGCATACAGAAGTGAAGTTTGATAAGAAACCTGGGAGGACAAACCCCTGCTCCGAAGCAAAGTCCCATGAGATGTTATCTCCACAGGGAGCAGACAGAATCTCACCCTTTCAGGTCCTGTCAAATTCCCACCCTGTGTAAACTGAATGGTACTCTAGCCTGACAGAATTATATCAGTTTATACCAGCGTACGATCTGGTACTCAATGTATATACCATGAAAGGAAGAATGAAACCACCTGACCAGCTTTCAGACGTGTGGCTGCAGGAGTTACTCAGTATGTCCTCTCTGATGATCACACCCCTACCATTCCCTGCTATGACCGCTCAGATGGTGGAGCATTTTGGGTTTGCCTTTCCTAGGGTAGGGACTCTTAACTGCTCTGGGTCAGGTTCTTTACTGCAATTCTTAGGGCCACTTGGTAAAAATTGAATTCATGGTGCTTTTTGTGTTCTTGTATCAGGCTTGCAAAGTGGAGGGCAGGTTTTTCTTTAGCGAAGATGATCATGGGCCAATCTAACTTTCACAGAGATGCCTCATGTCCCTAGTAGTGTGTGGACATGTCACAAATCCTGGGCGGGTCAAAGCTCTCTGAATTAATCCAACAGGAGGAACAGGCTGATAAGACAGGAGAACACTGTGGTGTGTACACAGATACCTTGGTAATTTGCAGAGTTGGCTGAGAAGAGACACAACAAGGGCTTGAAAGTTGGATGGAACTGGGACTGGTGAAATAATATATATATTTTAAAATTTATCTGGTGCACTGCAAGGGGCTTTTAAAATCAATTCAGTATAATAATCATTGAGTTCTGACAATTGTATTTTTCAACAGCTTTGATAAGTCTCACTGGGCACATTGTAATGGGGAGTCATATTTGGGCCATGGAACTTACTTCTACAGCACAAGTTAGAAGATAGCTCGTTATTGACCCAGACCTGCTGTTCAGCTCAGCACGGCAGATAAGCTTTATCAGGAATGGAGAGCATTGGTAAAACTCTAAAAGGCAAATGCAGCCCTGTTGTAACTCCATTCAAGTCAATGGGGTTACAATAGCCCCTACCAACATGCAGAGCCAAATTCATTCCCAGTGTAACTAACAAGGCTTATTGAAGAGAGAGATTAATGAGAGTTAGTTTTTACATCTCAAGCTCTATTCTCTTCTTGTCTTCTCAGCCCTGTTTACTTCTCTAGGAACTGCCAGTCTAGTCAATAGTAAGTTTGGCAACTTCCAATATAAGAACGATTGATTTGTACACACACATATCTCAAACCTCATTTATAACTTAAGGGCTATGTCCAAATGTGTGCAAACATAATATTTACTGCAGTCTTTTCAATAAATCAAATTCCATGCAGTCCTCTGGCCCACCAGGATAAATACTAACTTATGAAGTAGTTCAGTGCTGTGGATAGGAGAGGAAGCAATGTTGTGCCGTAGGACTTGTTAAAGCTGCCCTGGGGTGATTACATTCTTCCTCTGCTGAGCAATTATAGATATAATGAATTGCAGCTTTTCAGTGTGCAGGACTGGGGTGCTATTATGAAGTATTGCTTGAACCATTCACACGTATAATTTCTTAAGTGCAGCCTCATAGACTTTCCACAGATATTAAAACTAAAAGTTTTTGAAAGTAAAAAAACCCGTAAGGGAAAAAAAAAGACTGATTTGCCTCTAAAGTTTCTATGCATACCTTATAAACAATTTCGATAGAATGGATTTTTGAATGGAATTAAGAAAATCTTTATAAGTTTTAGCTACATACAGAATTATATGTTTCTCTCATAGAATATTTGGGTAATGTAATTATCAAAGTTACATTAAACCTCATTACCTGTGACCACTTAGAAATTATGGACCAAATTAATCTCATTTATAAATCCAATAGGCCAAATTCTGCTCTCAATTTTGCTGGGGTAATCCAGAGTTAACCCAACTAACCTCATTGGAATTATCCAGGATTTTCACTAGTGGATCTGAAAGTAGACTTAAACCCATTGATTTAACTGGAGTTGCATCAAGGATAAATCTATCTGACCAAGTTCATTATGATTTATAATGCTTGAGATTTTGCAGAATATGTTCACATTTTTGCCCTGTGATTTAGGTAATGTCATTAGTTTGAATGCCTTTTATTTTGACCTTATTATTGCCTTTAAAGGAAAACAATAAACCAAGAAAAAACCAAAGTAAAGTCTTTAGGAGAAAGGATGGCGTGTGCCGTCTTTGTAATGGGCTGGAATGGAAATGAATACAGGAAGGCAGCTGTCTGCAACAGACTCAGAGATTTAAACATGCAGTATGAAGGGGGGGAAATATGAATAGTTGCATAATTACTGTGATTCGCTGCAGGAATGCTACCTTTCATTTGGGGATCTCAGAGAGTTTTATAAAAGTTCATTCATAAGCCTAATCCTGTGAAGCAGGAAAATATGATGATATCGATTTTGGGGTAGACTGAAATATCACTTAGTTATTGAAGGTCACACAATGAACAAGATGGTAGGTGCACACAACACTATGTAACTCAGTGACATGGAGACTCAGTCTGTATCTATGCTGCAGAACCCAGAGTGGTAAAGCCTCATAGGGTAGGTCCAGCCTACAATGGCAGGAGTTTTTCTGACAGTGTGGGAGTCCTACTTCCCTGAACACCATGACCTAAATGCTCTTCTCTTGGCATAGCTGTAACTCTGCTGGGGGGTTGCTGGCATAGCTCTGTGGCTAGCATGAATGGTTTTAGACCCCTGACAAACACCACTATAGTGGTATACATTGTAAGTGTAGACCAACCCTCAGTATCACCTTGTACCTCCTGTACTGTAGCATTTATTTCAGGCTGAAAAAAAAAAGTTCACAGTGCTAAGTGCCTCAAAGTTCTTCAGTGACACCAAAGAATGAGGGTAGCTGAGACACACATGTTACCTGCAGGCATCTGAGGTCTATAAAATAATCCCTTGAGGTTAATAGCCAGGTCTCTTCTGCTTTTAGATATTAACACCCTGCAGGTTTCTATCTGAAACCTTCTCCCGCACTTAAGACTTGCTTATTATCATTACTTTTAAACTTTCTTTACTGTTGTTTTTATTGAAGCCAGATAGTGTCATGAAAAAATACTGAGTGCCTTGTGCTGTGGAATCCTGAAAATGAGTCAGACTTAAATTATTTGTAACTGGGAACAATGACTCTGTTTTCATAAATATGGGAAAATTATTAGCGGTTGCTAAGTAAATTAATGTGTGCATTTCCCCCCCCCCCCTTTTTACTGAGTGGTTTTTATCGACCAGAATACGTGGAGATTAAGTTTTATTTTGCAGGCCAAATGCCAAAAATGTTTGTCTTATCAGAGTTTATTCCCAAATTTCTCCAGCAAAGATGGTCTCTTTATGTTTGTTGGGAACCTGACAACTCTGTGATGGTGTCAAAGGAATTAGCACTTTTTAAAAATGGTATTGCCTAGAAAACAACATATGACTCCACAGCATACAGCTACCTGCCATGGAAAGAAGATTGCATGCCTAGAGGCTGAGAATACAAAGGTACAGATTACATATAATTGCCTTGCTGTTCTACTTATGCACATATACAGGGCTGGAATGTGTTATTCCAGCACAACTTGGCATGTTTCCCCGCTTACACCTCAAAGTAGTTTATATAAGAGTCGGGCAAAATTGCAGTCTCTGCCCCCAGGAACAGAAGTTCTAATCTTTTGCTAAGTTAACAAAGTCCTGTGGCACCTTAAAGACTAACTATAAAGTTTTGAAGCATGAGCTTTCGTGGGCTAATACCCACTTCGTCGGATGCAGGCAGTAGAAGTGTTCACATACAGGCAGTTATAGAAAAGTAGGTAAGAGCCAGGGGGGAGGTGAAAAGGTTAGTCCAATTAAGCTGAGCCAGCTTGTTATCTCCGATCAGGGAGTGTGGATTATTCGTCTAGCATTTGAATGGGGTGTGTGGACATGGAGAGATGAGAAACAATGTCTGTAATGAGCCAACCATTGTAGATCCCGGTTCAATCCCAAAGTATGTGAGCTGAATTTGCAAATGAATTGAAGCTCTGCAGTCTCTCTTTGCAGTCTGGATCGGAAGTTCCCTTTCTGCAGAATGGTGACCTTTAAATCTGTAATAGTGTGTCCAGGCAGGTTGAAGTGTTCCCCTACAGGTTTTTGTATATTGCCATTCCTAATATCTGATTTGTGTGCATTTATCCTTTTTCGTAGGGACTGTCCAGTTTGGCCGATGTACATAGCAGAGGGACACTGGTGGCATATAATGGCATATATGACATTGGTTGATGTACAGGTGAATGAGCCAGTGATGGTATGGTTGATCTGGTTAGGTCCTGTGATGGTGTTGCTGGTGTAGATATTGCAATAGAGCAAGACCTGCACAGCAGGGGTGGAACTAATATATACACCACCCCAGAAAGGGGTGCAGATTTGGTTCTGCTTCCTCTGAGGCAGAATGCCTGCCAATGTCCCCACCTCCCTGCTGTGGTCTCTGGATAAAGGGTACAATCCATCCCTTAGTATTCTGATTCTCTTTCTTCATTCAAAGGAGAGGGGTCATTCTGTTTACCAGGTTGCGTTTTTTCTGTGCTAGTGCATTTGCCTGCTGCGTAGTGGAGTTTTGAAATTCCTTGCCCATGTATAGTAGGGTTACAGCTTCTATCTGCATTTCTAAACCTTTTAAACATCTACATTTTAATTTGATTTAGGAACAATTAATAATGTTTAGATAATATTATTCAGTAGGTATTTGAAAAGCAAAGTGTTATATATAGGGAATATACTGCACAGTCCACTGTAAACATAGTTTATAAATAGATGAGGTTTTTCAAGCACAGGAAACCTTAATCTAGTCTAATCTTAGGATGGAGAAGGGAAGGATTTTTAAAAAAATGACATTAATGATGCTGTTCCAGATAACTTGGTTCTCTTGTTCCACTGGTAGATGAGACTATCCTGTCCTATCCTACTTAGTCTCATCATTTTTTCTTCAGGTTCCATAATAAACCCCAATAACTTAGCACTCATGTTGTTGTTGAATATTTAATTACTCCCTGTGAGGGCCCACATTCAATTTCTTCTTCACTTCATCTGAGAAGTCATCATGGAATCATATATCCTTCCTCTCAAGCTAAATTAGGAGCAAAGTTAGGCCTCCTTCAGAAAAGTTAAGAAAAGTTGCACGCTTCTTTGAAGATTGTTCACATACAAGTTCTAGTGGGACCTGTGTTATAGCTGACGGCATTATGAAGCAAACTATTGTACTAGTACCTCAACAGGCAAGTTACCAATGTAAGTTTGAAATACATATTTGAAACCACCACAAAGTAGGAAGTAAAGGCACATGTAGTATAAAGTGATAAAATGAAAAATAAAATATAAAATGAAAACTAACAGTACAAGAATGAACTTATTTAAACATTTGCATTGTGAAGTTGTTGGGAATATATATATAATTTAATATCAAGAAGACTTAAAATAATTTTGTTTAATTTAGCTTTTTAAAAATTTAGTCTGGCAGAAGACCACTGCCTTAAAATTATATTAACCTATAGATGGAGGTATTGAAGCTTATTTGCTTTAAAAAATACCACACTTTCTAGGCTTCAAATCAGCCCCCAAAACCTTCAGATCAGGGTTTCTTGTAGAGCTGATAGAATGATTCACGTTGACTTTTGCCTCTTTTCCTTTTCAGAAATTGTCCTTGAATATATTTTTGGTTTTGAAATTGTTCACAAATGTATTCAACAAATAATTCTTTGTCTCTGGATCCCTTTGCAAATATTCAGAATCTGCAGTTGATCACTACATTGTGCTTATATTTTCTAGTTGCATGACTGTAAGTAATAGTCGGGATATAATGCCTGCCCACCAATCCAGCTTTAGTTTTTCTGCTTACAGGCATTATCACCCAGTGCACATTCGGAAGTGGTATTCGTGAATCAGTAGGGGGTGTTATTCCATTCACCCAGACTAGCAGCGGGAGGGGAGGGAGGGAGGGGTACTTGTTTCCTGCAAGAATCCAAGCTAAAAAAAAATCACATTGAAAGTATCCCTGCTATTATTTTTTAGTAATACTGCAGTAGCACCCAAAGTGCCAAACAGCCTCAGGGTCCCATTATCTTCAGTGCTGTACTAACACACTAGGAGAGAGAACATTTTAAGACAAACTTTGGCTCAGGAAGTGAAGGTAACAAAATGGAAGGGAGGAAGAGAGGCTCAGGGTAGCAATAATATTGCAAAGTGTCACAGTTACAGAGTAACCCACCCATTGGCCCCATTGTGAATATCTCACAAGTAGAGGTTGGTGGGATGAAATGGATTTTTACGGGAAAATGTTGATTTGAAGCTGAAAGTTTTTGTGGGAAGGTACCAGTTTTGACTTGATGTTCATCAGGAAAGGCCTCTTAGCTCAGGTGGGGGGGGGGGGGAGAGAGAGAAAAAGAGACCCCCCTCTCAGCAAAACCAATAGCATACAGGTTAGGGCACTCACTTGGGATGTGGGAGACTTGGGGTCCAGTCCAGGCTTTGAGTCTGGGTGTCCCACATCCCAGAGGAGTGTGCCTTAACCACCTGGTTGGTGGGGTAATGTCTTCCTCTCTCTTTTGCAGAATGTTCTGGATTTCAGAATACTTCCCATTCTACACTGGGACAAAACTGAGATTTTGTAAAGCAATTTCCTGGGATGGGAAAACAGTTTCCTCCTTACCTCTACTCATGAGTGCACCCTTTCAAGGGACAAGCCTCATGCCTCCAATCCTCTTAAGGCAGAATCCCACAATTCTCCTACTCACAGACCAGATGCCTGGGCAATAGCACTCCTTGTTATCAACTGTGATTCCTCAGCAAGAGACTTTCTTTTGGGAGCTATGACCAGTAGTGTATATACAGGGACTCAAAACAGCTTCAGAATAAAGTGTTATTTATTCATCCATAGGAACATCACATTCAGAGAGAAAAAGGTTAAGGTAAGAAAGTCTGCATTGCATATTGTGGTACCTAAAGCTCAGCATTCTCTCAAAACTTAGGCAGGCCCACCTTTTCTCAGGTACCCTCCCTTCTGGGGATTGCACTTCAATTTGCTTCCCTCTAGGGTGCTGCCTCTGTGTCTTCTGTCCTCCCTGAGCTTCTGGGAGTGTATCTTTTTAAAACCAGACAGGTGCCTTTGTTTTGTGTCCACAAGTTGGGGCCTCCCACCCCTTATCAAACTCATCCAGTGAACACACCAGGAGATAGAGATAGACCATCAAAGAGAACAATACAGTCATTGTCTTGTAAGTGTTGGTATATGGTTGGCCATTGTACTAATTTCCCGGGGACATGATCTGTTTGACTTCTGCAGGAATTAATCTCTGTGTGACCATCCTATATAATAAAAGGCTAAGGAAGTTTGTCCGAAGCCGTCGTGCGCAGAGATGGCCCGGACGAATGGCATGCTGGGAGGTGTAGTTCGGCAGCACAACATGGCTGCCGTGCGTGCGCTGCCATGCGGGAAGCAGGGTCTGGATCAGGGGGCTCGGGGAGCGCGGGCAGGAGGGTGGCTGGGCGCAGGGGGCTCTGGCCGGGCGAGGCGCGGGAAGGGGGCGCTGGGCCGGCGGAGCGGAGGCGCCCGGGCCCGGCCCGGCCAGCTGCACCCAGCCTAGCCGGAGCGGGCCGCCTTCCCCATGCTGCTGGGGGATGGGAGGGAGCAGGCTGGGCTGTCGGGCGCATGACGAGGGGTTATGGGGCCATTGGAGAGGGGAGGAGGAGAGAGCTGAGCGAGTGGGAGGGCCGTTGGAGGGGGAGGGGGGAGAGAGCTGAGCGAGTGGGGGGCATTGGAGGGGGGAGAGAGATGAGAGAGTGGGGGGGCCATTGGAGGGGGGAGAGAGCTGAGCAAGTGGGGGGGGCGTTGGAGGGGGGAGGGGCGAGAGAGCTGAGCGAGTGGGGGGGGGCAGCAAGCCGTTACCGTTGGCCTGTGTACACAGGCTTTTACACTAGTATACCATAATCAAACAAACAGAAGTACACATAATAGTAATAAAATTTCATGCAAAGTAATATGGGTTAGGTGTCTGCACAGAGTTGGGGTTCTGATTTGTATGAGATTTCTCTCTCCTTATCCACTTTTACAAATAAATAATATCAGCTATTGCTGATTTATACTCAACCTAGTCATCAACCAGCCAGTTGTAGGGTTTCTTATGCATCACAACAGAGGCAGTTTTAAAGAGGAATTTGAAGGAGAACAGATTGGCAGCTTGAGCACTCATGTTGGCAGTAAAATGGATGACATTTTCCACTATTCAATCAGCTCTGTGTTTTGCGTGTGTAGATATTTCAAAGCATACTATCAATATAGTGAATGACGAAGCTGAGAATTTCCTGAAGATCTTCGGGACAGCTTCCACTTGGCAGATTTGGGTATGCTCACACAACTGTGTCTGAGTACACTATTGTGTTGAAAAAATGATTTTTTGTTTCCACCACAAAAAAGTTTTGTGAGTATTACAGCTGTGGAAGTTTTAGAAAATAATGAAACCAATCCATCGGGATTGCACTAAATATGTTCTCTAGTTTTGAATTGACAGTCTACGATAGCCGTGCCTAACATAAGCAATCTCTCTTGCAATAAACATATTTCAGCCTGGTTGAAATCATACAAACCACAACAAATAATAGAAAATCATGCACTCAACATATTCAACTCATAATAACCAGAAAGATGGAGTATGCTATTCTGTGTGGGTTTTGGAGAAAGCCAGTGGAAAACTTTCAGTGCTAGTTCCTCTTGCTTTGTGCAGATATTCTGGCAAGGAGTGGACTATAGTATTCTTGTAGAATGTAGCTTATTGTAATGTTCTACATCAAAGCCTTCTTTTGTATTTAACATTTATAATATACTTTTAAAAAAACCTAGCTTGAGTAAATATTCTCTTTGTGAGATTCCTCTTAAGATTTTATATTGTATCCTGAAGCTTCTAATAATTATAAATCAGAAAACAGAATGTGCTATGGAAACTGTGCAAGATAGGAAATATTAGTATGTATGAGTATACTTGCACATGGCCACTGTGGATAATTGTAGTTATTCTCAGCAGAGGTTGTGTTTTGGGATTGTTGTTATACAGTCTTAAAATATTCAAATTGGATTAGATGCAATTTTTTTGAGAATGGTAGTTTTTAGGTCGGGAACCAGAGAGATTAATGTTTTCCCAATTAGATTAGAGTTGAAGTTGTCTGAATGAGTTTTTGCTATCAGACGGCAAACCAAAAAATCCTTTCTTCTTCTGAATTGGATTAAAACTGCTATAGTCACAGCAATTAGGTTGGGGTTTGTAGCCATTTTGTTGCTTTTATTATTTACACAAATTTTAAGAATTTTTGTGAGTTTGACCTATTGTATCATTACATAGCAACAGGAGGTTGGAAGAAAACCAGCAAGATAAGGAAATAGTGAAATGCCAGACTCTCCCATGCTTATTATCATCAACTATTAAAACAGATTATATTCAAAGTGCAGAAGATTTTTAAAATATTTGATGCATCATTATTTTTGGGCTTATTTCTAATAAGTATTTAATTAACATCAGTTTTGTTCACTGGGATTATTGGTATTTATTAGTCTAAATGTTTTGCTCCATCAGACTTTTTTCTAAGAAGGTAACATCTGGTTATGTACAAACAGAGTTAATTCCTAAACAGAGTACTCCAAAAATAGCCTTATAGAAGGAATATACAAATGGTTTATGGAAAATAAATGTATGACTACATTTGGCACTATTACAGATATTAGCCATGTCATGACTTATGATGGAAACGCATCAATTACATCATATACAGAGAGATTTAAATTATCATGGACACCTAACTCTTGAGAAAGGGCCTAGACCTGGTCCCAGATGAGTCAAAGGCAAAACTCTAATTGACTTCAGTAGTAGTATTAAGAACCCTAATGTCCAAAGCCTATTCTCATTGGCTTCAGTGGTGGACATTCATAGCTATATTACCCTTTGTCCATATCTGCACCAGCATGATATGCACAATCAGAATCCATTTTATGTCAGAATTTCATTTAGGCCCAGAAGAATCCTGTAGAGTGAGTGTTTTTGTGGGGTTTTTTAGGACCTTCTTGCTCACTTTTAATATTTTCATACTGTGCTTGTGCAGAATGCCTAGATATGCTGCTGTTCGTGTCTACGCTCCTTTCCCATGATCTTGCATCACTTTTGATGCAAGTTAGCCAAGTTAGCTACAAAGATTATGACTTCTGTAGCTCATTGCAACTGTTCTATTACACTATGGATTTGATGCTTGCTCCCAAAATTCTTCATTCTGTGAAAGCTTTCCATAGATATTCTTGGATCATTGAATAGATCATAAAATAAAGCAGCTCCCAGAATGAGTCAAATGTGTAGAATCAGATTTGCTGACCAAGCACATCAAACATCACTTCATTTGCACAGGGTGGGAATAGAATCTCTGGGTACAGAGAACGTGTTGGAGAATGGGGAACCATCAAAAGGTTTTGTGGTTAGGTTTATTTTGGAAGAACACCTCAAAGTTCAGATGCTCATCTCACTGCTCTCTAGACTTCTTGGTTTTGCAATATTGGGCTGGAAATTTTGCAGAGCCTGGACTTTCTTTGGAGTGTTCTTCTGTTTGATGCTTCAGGTTAAGGTAGTAAGGGGAGGAAGAGTAACTCTGTTCTAGATAGTAGGTAGATACTTTATGTATCCTGAATGCTACAGGGACTGGAAGCAACTGGAAGCTCAGGAAAAGTTAAAAGTCTGTGTATGGGTATGTGAGTATGAAGAGAGGGAGGAAGTTGCCCAGGTGTTTTTTAGACTACTCAAAAGAATCAGTTTGGGATCAGTTTGAGTTTCAGGCAAAGCTCTGAGACAATTTTTGTTTTATCTATATGATCCCTTGACAGCTGTCAAAAACATGGCTCTCCATTGATATAATGGATGACTCCATTGGCTCCATTGATATAAACACCCCATTGAGTGGAGTGGCCAATGGCTCCATTGACACTCCATTGATATAAACACCCAATGAAGGGAATGAAGCAATGCAGCACTTATATCAGAGGACCAGCACCATGGTACCATGGAATAACAGATTCGATTCTGTGGTTCAGTTTGTGCTATTCAAGGTGCAAGATTTGACGTCCTGTGCCCCTGAAGGATTAAGCTGCAGTATACCATCTCTCTTTCTGTTTGTGTGTAGTGAAATAAATGCTACTGTATCTGTCAATAGAAATGTGTGCAAAAACGTCTTGTGGCTGTAAAAACTGTTCGAAAACATGTTTCATTACAATTGGTATGGAATGGTCAGTATTTGTCTCAAAGATCTTTGTTTTTTGCAGATAAAAACTGCTCTTTAGTGCAACTATTAGCCTGTTTTCCTTTTGTCTGCTGTAAAAAGGTATTTTTGTTGTTGAAAATGGTTCAGAGAAATGTGTATTAATAAAAATTAATTTAAATAATTTACAAAAAAAGTAAAAACCTTCTCTCCCAATAGTGCAAAAATCATAAAATAACACAATGTGATTGCAATGACCACTATGAGCCATAGCAGCATTACATTTTTCATCCCTCAAACTAAGAAGATAAGCTCTTTTTAATATACCTTAGCTACACTTCAAGGGATTTTCTTTTCTCTCAAGAATGTTGAGAAGTTTATTCTCCCTGCAAAATAGTTTTGATGAAAATGTAAATCTTTCACTGTTATAAAAAAAAATCATTGAAAAACCCAAGGCTAAATCCCCCTCTCCCCCATTGTCTGGCAAACAGAAACTGAAATATGTGGTTAGCTTTGCCTTTTTAAAGAAAAATCTGAACTTTTTTTATTGAAAATTGATTTTTTTAAAGAAATCCATTAATAAATATCCATAAACAAATAAATAACAATAAAGCCATTTTTTGACCCAAAAGAAGTTATGATGAAATGTTTTGACCAGCTCTATAATTGAAACCAATACAAAAAAAGTTAAGTTTCAAATAAGAAAATAATGTATGATATTGTTGGTGCAGCTACAGAATCCGCCTGTGGGTATGCAATATTTCTGGAAATTGAGATGATTCTAATGACAGACGAGAGGAAGAGGAATAAAGCACTAGGTATATTTCTGTTGCTATTAGAAATGATCTAGAATTGACCAGTTGTGGGCTGTGTCTGAGAAACAAACAAATGCAATAAGTATCTGATCCAAAGACCGTTGAAGTAAATGGATAAACTGAAGTATCTGGCTTGGATCCTAGATAAATTGCTAAAAAGAAGTTTTAAAACCGACTTCTTACATATAACACAGCTGCAAGAGGTGTATTTTTTTTGTTTTGTTTTTGTGTGTGTAAGTGTTACCAAGGGACTTTTTCAAATGTCTTTGGAAGAGAACAGACTACAGCCTGGACTGAACTCTTTCTGACCTGACTTGTTCTGCTACCCTATTCTTATTCTTATGAATGTCAGACCGTATGTTTCTCCAATATGGCTCAAGAAACAGAGAGAATGGGAGCATAATTTGTTGATCACAGTCACAGTTAGGTAACTAATAAATATCTTAGCTCAGTGTACAGTGACTTTTCTGTGGTACCTTTCTTAATGACAGTCGCCTCGTGTACTTAAAAGATAATGTCATTTTGGGCTTCAGGAAGCATTGAAGCCAGTGCAATATGTGAACTACTGAACTGGCATATTGTGAGGACAAAAGCCATCAAATCAAATGAATAAAAAACAGCTTATTCTGTTTCTAGATAACAAAGAATACTGCACTATACATGCCTGGCAGGAACATTCATATTTCAGATTTGATTTTTAAATCAATAGGTTAAAAAGCAAAGAACAAAACAGTTCAAGGAATTCTGGGTCATTTCAGTAGGTACATTTAATTATTTGTTTCATAACATCTTTAACAAGGAAAAAAGAGCAAAATAGCCTGAGAGGATGGCTTAGTTGTTTAAGCACAAATTCCTAAACTTCCTTTAAACTTAATTCCAAACTTTAGCCAGGTTGAGTGAACTTTCCATCTTCTGAAGTAGATGCGCTGACTTCTAATCAGTTTAGTGTCCCTTGTAGGTCTTTTGGACGAGATGGTAGAAACCAAAATCCAGTCTGCGTATTGAGGAGCTAGTGTGTTGTAATGTCTATGGCTACAAATTTTTCTCCCCCCATTGGGAGGAGGAGGGAGGTAGCCAGTACATCAATTTCTTAGCCATATGATTCCTGCACCTGTATAGTTTTTATTTCCCCCTTATAGCTTTTGCATTTTTGGGTGCCCAGCACTTTAACTGGAGAAACTAACAACCCGAAGGCAAGAAAATCCAGCAGGTAGGGAATGATTTTTTATCGTTAACTTTACCACGTTGAACACTATATAAGACATGGACATGAGTCCAAACCCTAAATTTGAAGCCAAAGTTGCCAAACATGGGGATTTGAAGTGCAGATCCATAGCTGAGCTTTACTAGGTTTGGGACTATTTTAAGATTTAGCCTGTTACAGTGAGAGATGTTGACCTTAGCACTGCATTAATGCCACCTCTTTGGCTTTTTGGTTTGTAAAGGAGCACTCATTTCTTGCACCCTCTGGGTGCTGGGGTGCTGTATCACAGTTCTTTTCTCAACTCTGGTGTCCCTTGCAGGCTGCTGGCTAATCATGGGAGAGGTCTTTAGTGGCTTGGCCCTCCAGCCAAATCACAAAGCCCAAAGGAACCCCTTCCAGGGTAATTAAGAGTCCAACAAATAAACAGTCTGTCTGCCTTCTCTACGGTCTTCACCCTGGCTCTCGGCCCTTTAAATTCAGCCCTTAGTTCGGGCTCCCAAATAGGAACTGTCCTCATCTTGGGATTTATGCCACTTTACCTCGGGAACCTGGGTCTGCCAACTACTGTGGGTTCCAGCCTACGGACCCTCTACACAGGAACTACACACTGTTCATTTCAATCCTTTGCTGCTTTTTCCTGGGCTTCGTCCTGCTTGGACCTTTTATCTACAGCCTTATCTCATGTTGTTCTCTCTCCACAATCCCAGCTAGGTAAGTTCAGGTAGCCATAAACTCTTTCTAATTGTTGGGCTCCTTCAGCCATAAAGGAGTGCCCTGCTTCACTTCTCTGGTCCCAGCCAGGAACTGATCAAATAAGGCCCTGTAGCTCCTTTCATCTGGGCCAAAAGGACCCGGATTGGCTGTTGCTAGCTGCCCTAGCTCTGGGAGGACCAGGTTTCTTTAGTTCTAAAATGGATTCTCCATGGTGGCCTCTCTAGCCAGGTCTGGAGGACCCACCTTCACTGCTCTGTTCCTCCCATATCACTGCTTCTTGGGGCAGGGTATAGGAGGGCTTTCTGCGGGGATCAGCAAAGGCCAGGTACCCGTCAAATAGTTCATTGGAAGGGGAAAATTGGGGGTGGGAAGAGAAACCTGGAGGAGTTTACAGGCTCTGCCAGCGTTACAATGGGTTTGACAAGTATAAGTACATGTAATAAACTGCTTAAAGAGTGTGAATAGGTGCCTGCATCTGCCAGCTGACACACCATGTGCTTTTATGCATGCACATGAAGAATTCTGAAAATTTACCTATCACGCTTGAGAGTTAGATCAATAGTTTTACATAATACTAATAATGGAAAGTCACCAACATGCTTACAGATAGCAGCACTGAACTTGATTCACATGGCTGCGTTACTCATGAATTGTGCATATTTGAACAATTGCAACCCCATGGGAAAATATTAACAATTTCTGAAAGCTACATGAATTTTACCCCAAATGAATGTTCATTCATACTAATGTTCATATCACAAGTGAATTATTTTTCTTTGTTTATCGTTCACCACTGAAACTGCCCTCAGAATTTCAAGGGAAGTCCCATGATTTCTGCTCCAGCTCCTTGTCCTTTCTGCTGCTTTTGATGCTGGTGATCACTCCCACTTCCTTGATAGTCTTTTCTCAACACTGTCCACACCTAGTTCCCCTTTCTCCCCTCTGACTGCTGCTTTGACATTTCCTTCTTTGTGGCAGTCTGTCAGGGTTCTGTTCGTGGTCATCTTTTTTCCATCTTTATCTTCTCATTGGATGACATTCCCCATTTACTTAGTTCACCTAGCTGATGACTCTGAGGTCTACCCGTCTGAGTATGTTAGTCTCTCATCTCTTACTATCTTTCTGACCTTTTGTATTGGATAATCTCACTGCATCTGAAATCTCAGCATGGCTAAAACTAAACTCCTCAACCCCTCTCTAGTATTCTCTTCTTATTTGCTGTGAGCAACATCAGCCTGTCACCCAAACACACGCTGTTTGTCTCTGACTCCGCCTTCTTTCTATTCTGCATCCAGGCTGTGTCCGAATCCTGACACTTTTTACTTTGCAACATCTCCAAAATCCAGTCAGTCCTCCTCCATCCTGGTGGCCAAATCACTGGTTCACATTCTCATGGTTACAGGGCTAGATACACTTCTTGACCCTTTCTTTGGTCTTTTAGTCTTTGAGTGCACCCACGCAGATGTTAGGCCTCATGACCTTATCTTTTCTGGAATGAAACCCCATGATTCCGCCACTCTTTGACTGGACTAAACCCCCTCTGTACCAACAGTGATTACTCAGAAGGCCTGACAGGATCTGACACTTGAAAGTCTTCCCTTTTGGACCCTGTGGCATGTGGTTTAATATAGTGACAAGACAACTTTCATAAAGAAAAGTATTGTTTAATCCTAGCAGTAGGAATACAGTGCAGCAAAAGGGTATTGTTTTACTATCTTAAAATCCTATCTATACATATATCTATCTTCCCTATTTCTTACCATTAAAGCTGGTCAGATTTTTTTTTTAATAAAAAATACCATTATTGTTGAAATCAATGTTTCCTTAACTAACAGCTGACTCGTGGGAATATTTAATGGTCATACCGATGCCTTTTGATCTATTGGCAGTTATGTTTGGATTTTTTATTTTTCCTGTATGTAAGTGTACAGAATGAAGAAGTGTATGTTCTTCAGCTATATTTTATTATTAGGGTCTTCATCTTTTGTCCTATTGGCTTCTGCAAGAGGCATCATTCATTGTCCTCCAAATAAAAAAAAATCACTTTGCAAGAATGAAGCACCTGAACTAGAAAACAGAATAAGTAGAATGGTTACACTTAAAAAGTCATGTTATTGTAGCCTTCAGATACTTCCCATCAGAATCAAGGCCTTATCCCGCTTGATGCTGTACATTGCAGAGGATAGCGTGGAAGACTCTATTTATCAGGCAGGATGTAACAGGTTGGTGTTGATTACTAGACAATGATACTATGGTATCAATACGTTTAAGAAATGTTCTAAAATGAAGGAAGTCTTTTATATTCATCTCAGGCAAAGGAAGCAAGTTTTTAAGGTAACCACTGTAGGAAACTGCAGCTGCCACTGGGAAAAGAAACCTACTTGGCAATAAAATAAAATGCTATGGACACTGAGATCAATCTCTGCAAATTAGAAGCTTCAGTTGTCCAAGCAGAAGGGTTTCATAAACTGATAAACAGTGAGTAATGGGTAATTTATCTCATGAGGATGGTCAGCAGTATACAGAGAATTTTGCCTGTGGTGCTAAGCTGCGTTAGGCCTATGTAAAGGTAATGCCAACATGTGTTTTGTTTTTCCCTTTTTATTATTAAAACTACCCTGACATTCACCACCTTTGAAGGCAAAGAAGCTGCAAAATAAAATCAACATTTACATTGCACCCGTAATGCATGGTTAGGGGAAAAAACCATTGCTATTGGGTACAGATAAGAGAAATAGCTGACTTTTCAGCAACAAGTGTTAGCACCTAGCACAATAATGCTATTATGTATTATTTTATAAAACAGGAATTGGCTGAATATCTTTAATAATTATAACAACCACTACCACTGGAAAACAGAAGGGTGTATGTGTTGCTTTAATATCTCTGGACTCTTGCCTAATATACATTTGCATCACTTTTCACATTAGTATATCTTTCAACAGTGAGCCTAAGAGTAGTATTCATTGTACATGTGCAGATGAAATATTTATCCATGATCAATAATATTATGTCTTTTTATATTACAAAATAAATTTGCTTTTGCAATAGTAATGTGTTAAATTCACTTGTTAGTAAGCATCTAGCACACTTTTTGTCAGTATGAAAACTTGTGGCTTGGTAGAATGAGATTGCATTCTCAGTACTAGAGTAAGTGACTGTGGATTTAGTTATATTGATATGTTTAGAATACCCATTAAATAGGATCCTAATGGATGTTCTGCTTAGAGGTAAAAGTTGGGCTGTAGGGGTAGTAGTAGTAGATCTTTCATGAAGTTCCTGCCTAGGGTGACCAGATGTCCTGTTTTTAAAAGGACAGTCTTGTTTTGGGGGATTTTTTCTTATATAGGTGTCTATTACCCCCCACCCCATCCCATTTTTTCACAGTTGCTATCTGGTCACCCTACTGCTGTCTGACAACTTTAATCTGAGCAGGTCAGTAGTAGGCATGTAAGATAGAAGAGATCTAAGGTTGGGTGTGGAAAATGTACGTGTGAGTAGAAAAACGGAGAAGATCAGGGCTGATCCAGCAGCATTAATTTTGTCCCATATTGTTAAGCTCCATCAAGATAAATGAAACATTCTTCCCACCCTGAATAAACACTGACCAAGAAGCTAATGGTGTCTGTACAGAAGGGAGTCAGACTAAACAGTCCTCCCTAGGGAGGGGAACCCTGTACTGCGAGAGCACAAGAACCGGTCACAAAATCTCAGAGCAGAGAGTTTTTTTAGCAGCAGCAGCAGCAACAACAATGTATCCACCTGGTAAAATGAGTACTTAGCTGGAACGTGCTTTTTGTAGTCAGAGTATGTTATATTCAACTCATTGAAATCTGTAAATCATCATCTCCTGGAACGCACACACAGAACCCACTGTTACAAACCATTCTTTGAAAGCATCCCTTTTTTTGCCTTGCCAGTTTTTGTACTAACCAAAGCCATTACTTCATATCTTGGATTTATTGTGATAACAGGAAATAGCCAGCCAGGTTCTTTCTGAAGAAAACTCCTGTGTGAAAGTCCATCTTCTTTAGTGCATAGCCATTACCTACAAATCTACACTTTCAAGAGCTGAATTGGAAAATACTGATTGCTCCTTGACAGAATGTATTCTTTAAACGTCGTCTCTCTCCTCCCATTCAAATTAAGTCATGGTTCCTTTTTCACTCAGTTGAAACAAGGATCAGAAGGAATGATTTTGAACTAAAAAGAACAGCCTGCATCTAAAAATGTCTGCAAAGACCTTAGCAGTACTACATGAAGGGAAGAAATAGGGTCAGTAGGCCAGCTCTGGGCCCAGTTATGTAATGGGGATGTCCAAGAGAAGAAAGGTGTGACTGCGTCCCAATAATTCTTGGTAGCTGGAACTGCCCCTGCAGTTGACACAATTTAGAACACATGCTGCTCCAAATTTGCTGATTGGAACTGGTCCAGTGCCCAGTGGTCCAAGGATCACAAAAAGTGACTTTACAGCCATCTGGACACCTCCCAGCCCTGAGATGTGCAGTGTGGAAGGAGGTAGCCTCCAGAATCTGGTCCAAGTAGTTTAGGCCTAAAATGTGTTTTCTGTAGAAGAATAAAAGGGCCATTTGCAAAGCAATATTTTCAACGGTGTTTTTCAAATAACATTCAGTGGGAAAGTTTTCCAGGGTGATTCATAGATCCCAAGTCCAGAAGTGATCATCCGATCCTGAGTTAAAAAATGATGGAGAATCCACCACGAGCCTTGAGAAATTGTTCCAATGGTTAATTACTTTCACCATTAAAAATGTGCATCTTATTTCCAGTCTGATTTATCTAGCTTCAGCTTTCTAGCCTTTGGCTCATGCTATACCTTTCTTTGCTAGATTGAAGAGCCCATTATTAAATAATTGTTCCCCATGTACTTCTAGACTGTAATCCAAGTCACCTCTTAATATTCTATTTATTAATCTAAATAGATTGAGCTCCTTCAGTCTATCACTGAAAGTCATATTTTCTAATCCTTTAATCATTCTCCTGGCTCTTCTCTGAACCCTCTCCAATTTATCAACATGGAACACTTGAACATTTTAATTGAACACTTATCTGCATTGTTGGAAATCCAAACTCGCCAGCACTGCACTGGAACATGAAGATCAAAAAACGAACCATAAAAACAGGCAACGAACTATAGGTTTAGTTTTACACTCCAAGCTGAATGAACTATAAAAAGTACAGCTGAGCAAACACTTCAAAAAACCATTCATGAATATTCACTTGAACCCAAATGTCAGATTCACTTGGCTGTATTTCTAAGCCTTCATGTTCCCATTTGTTAATATTATCGCAAACACAGTCAGTAGCAGAAATATCTGCAGAAGCAATAAGTTTTAAGTGAATATTTGAGAAATGTGAATGCTCACATTTTGAGATTAAAATTCATATTGTAAACCTGATTTTGAGAAGTGACAAAGAGTCCTGTGGCACCTTAAAGACTAAAGTATTGAAGAATAAGCTTTCGTGGGCTAATACCCACTTCGTCGGATCCATAAAGTGGCAGTATTTCCACTTTATGGATCCGACGAAGTGGGTATTAGCCCACGAAAGCTCATTCTTCAATACTTTAGTTAGTCTTTAAGGTGCCACAGGACTCTTTGTCACTTCTGCAATTCCAGACTAACACGGCTACCTCTCTGATTCCTGATTTTGAGAGTTGATCTCATGTACATCAATATAAGTAATGAAAATTAACCAAGAATTTCAAGTATTGACTTGTCAGTAATGTGTGGACAATTTGTGAATAGGAATGAAAAGAACATAAGTTAATTGAATAAAAAATTGACAAAATAATTACTTTTCCAGCTCTAGGAAAAGGGAAAGGAATGAAAAACATGATTAAAAGAAATGTGGATTATAAAAAATTACTTCAGTTTTAATGTTATGTTAATAACATTAAAAGATGTAATGTTTTCAGTTAGACACTACCTTTTAAATTAGGTTTCTTGTCCTTTCTCTATTGCTTAGTCGGTAATATAAAGTCAAATACTGGTACCCACTCAAAATATATGCATCAGATATCTTGATTAGAACTGATTTTTTCCCATGCAGTTATGAAACTAAGTATTTACTTAAATGAAAATCAATTATCAAGATATATATGTGGCCTCAAGCAAAAATGGATTTTATAGCTCTTTCTAAGCCAAGTCATTAAACCGATATGAATTTATAGATGACTAAACTACCCGTCTTACGGTAACTCATAAGGCAAAATTCTGAGAGGCAGCTGCAAATTCTCTTTCCCTTCAGGCTTTGGTGGTCCTTTATGCTAACCTACTGTATTCCTGGGCAACACAAATCATTTTATCATATGCTTGTACATTCATTCAAAAAGCAAAGAAGCAATTTCTCTCTCTAATCTGTTTTACCTTTATGTAAAATATCAATGCCACCTATGACAGGTTCTAGCATTAAAAAATTATATATGCAGTAATTAATCTGAATCTGATTTTTAATATCAGAATGATCGACCGGGATTAGCTTGCCTTTGACCTTAGTTTGTTTGACTTTAATTGTCATTTACCATAGTCTTAAAACCAAAGGAAATCTAAAGCTGAGATGGCATTTATATGGGTCGAAATATGCTTTCTTTGAAATCAGTCCCAAGTAGATATGGACATGGGGTGCAAAATATTCATCATAGCCTCTATATTTCAGGTATGGGTGTGTTTTGGATTGAGTGTATTGTTGGCAGTCTGATGCTGCATGTCTTCCACCCTCTCCGGACAGATATACTTCTCATGGAGATTGTGTGGCCTGGTGACATAGGTTTAACAGAGGATGTGAGGCCATTGTTGGAGCACTAGTCTTTCAGATGGAGACTCTTGAGTCAAATAGGAGTAAGTCATAATTAAAAATGTAGTTTGGTTTGGGTGGTCTGATCCAGTTCCAGATCGTGCATGAGATGAAGTTGCTACACATCTTGGTGCAATGCAGAGTGATTAATGGAATTACTTAGGAGGAGCCCAGGCCTGGATGGCAAGGACACTGTTGGTTGTCAGAGCTAAAGTTCTTTCATGAGCGTAATTTCTAGAGCCAATAATATTGTAACCTGTTTTTCATGTTCATCTAATTGACTCTCACATTTTTAAAGTCAAATAAGTCATCAGGTTTAAAGTGCTTAGTGATAGGAAGACATGGCAAAATATGATGCCAATATGGTAATCACAGAGGAGATGCATTGTATGGAAGTGATGGGCAGCTGCTTGTCTACTAATGTCTGGCTTCTATGAAAGATTGACTAGCCCACGAGTAGGCCCACTTGATGTCTTCCAAACCGGTAAGCGTAAGCATAAACACCCAAGAAGATACAGAGCATAGGCATGAAAAGTTGACAGCCTTTAATACAATTAGTTCTCAACATTTTGGATAGATATCTGAACCGTTAGAAGTTTTCTTCTTCTTGTTAAACCCCCCCCCCCCCTCTGAATGTTCACATGCCCTTTCCCCTGCCCCCTCCCCCGACCTCATGAGCTGCTGAAAGAATGTGTTGTAGTTTTTCGTGTTTGTCTCTGGTGAATGGCAGGTGTGTGTTCAAATGAAAAAACTGCACCAACTGTATCTTCTCAGGCGTCACCCATCTGTTTGGAAGACATCAAGTTGATCTACTCATGGGCTAGTCAATCTTTCATAGAAGTCAGACATTAGTAGATAAGCAGCTGCCTATCTCTTCCATACAATGCATTTGTGTGTGTGTGATTACTTGACCAGCCTGCGTAACCATTTCCCCCATTATAAGGTTCTCGAGTGGACTGATCTCTGACTTGTGAGGGGTAAATACTGTCCAAAATTTCCAACATAAGGTCAAATATTAAAACAAATTTGCTTTGACTTGATTGAGGCCTCTTTTGTGCTTGCTTTCCACCCATGTCTTGGAGATTGATTGTAATGGAAAGATAGTCTGCAGGAGCTGCAACTATTAAGTGAATGATGGAGAACATTCACAGACAGCAAATTTCAAATTCATCACTATTTCCCCTGGAAACCTCTGAAGTTAGGCTCACCTAATTGGAGAACAGAACTATACATTGTGACTTTTGTGTCCAATCAAAGCAATTGCAAAATTTAAATATTCTCAATAAACTGCAGAAATTATTCAATCAAATGTCTTAAAATAAATTTGGGAAAATCACAATCTAATTACAGACTGAATTATTTCAACACTTTTTGGATGTAATCACATTGGAAAACCAGGTGCTACTTTGTTGTTTGTTTTTGAAAATATCTTAGCTCTGCCTGTTGTTACTTAACAGATTTGCTTTAATACAGTTCAATCTCTTATGCAGTCATGCCACAGGAACATGTGTATGTCGTGATAATAAGCACATCTAAGATGTACTAAATTATAGTGTCCAATGCTATATCATTACCTGCTGTGAAAATAAACTCCCCAGTTTGAAAAGTACTGTAGATCAGCTCTTATCACTGCTATATGAGTTAGATTTAGACATCAACATGTTGTTAAGTACTCCTTTTGAGGACGCTAGTGTTTCTGTGAAATTCTCTTTTTTTTAATTATTACTTCTATAGGAAATAATTGAACATAAAAATCTGTAAAACACCCACTAAGATCAAATAGAAATCTTTGCAAAACTTCCTAGTTGACTTCTCAACAGCATATTTTCTCTATTGTGTATCCTTGTTCTTTACTACTAGTCATTTCTGCATGAAAATAAGATCTTTCCTCCATGGAGTTCATTCTCACTTCTTGGATATCTCTCACTATAAGTCATTATTTCTGTGTATGACACAAATATCTCTATGATAACTCAGGTGAAGGACCTCGGAGGAAATGTTAGTGGGTTGCAAATTTTCTGTTGCTGTGCTTTGTCTACTTTTGCCATTATGGCTTTATTGGAAATTGCAGAAGGAAAAAAAAATGGTGAATAAAGAGGTGACTAAAATAATGTGCTTTGGATTTGGATGCTGTAAATTGGGGGAGGTGGGGCTGCAATACAGCTGTGAGTCAGTCAGCAGGTACTGTGGCAAATATCTGATTGATTCTGGTGCAGAAGTTCCTAAGTCATCTCACATCATATGACTGTGACATCAGGGAAAAGTGGGCAGGCAGTGAATGGCAATAAGTGACTCATTCATCCAGGATACACTACTAGAAGGATTTTTCTTTTTGTGTGTGTGTGGGGGGGGGGGGGGGGGGAGGGGAGAGGAGGAGGTAAACACAGGAAAGGTGTGGTGTGTCCAAGCATAATAGAGAGCACAGACTTGCACCCCTTACTCATATGAGTAATATTTAGTCACACAAGAAGTCCCATTGACTTCAATTGACTCCTTTTGTGAGTAAGTGCTGAAGGATCAAGCCCATTGTCTTTATCCTGCATGGTTGCGGGGGAGGGGGGGGGAACAATATTTAAGATTGGTTCTAAGTCTAGTTAATCACATCACAATGTGAAATGGGCTAAGGATGAAGGAGAACTTTACTTTGGGATGGATCAAGTAAACAGTCCAAGCTCACAGCACTCTGACGGGAACACACAGTTAGGCTCACACAGCATGACAAACAAATTCAGTGCTGTGTGGAGTAGTGCCTCGTGGATAGTCCAGTTTTTGTACAGAAACCTTCCAACCCCCTGATCTTCTACCACAGGATCCTTCCCATCATGTCAGTCAGTTCCTGATTTATTAAGCCTTCCCCTTGGGCTTCTGCATGCAGAGGCTTTCAGGAAGTGCCTGATTCCCCATCAGCACAGGAAGAACTGCTGATCCATTTCCAGATGATGGTTACAGGAGAAGCTTCTAGCTTCCTCTGTTACTGAGAACTGAGTGAGGCTTGTCTCCCAGCAGGCTGCCCACTCTGTTTCCCAACTCCCATGATCTGAGGAAAAAGTTGGCACTGATCAGAGGTAGGTCTCGAGTCCCATAAAATCCCAAACTCACTGTGTAACAGTATTATTCCCTTAGTGCTTTAGCATGTGTATAATCTCAATTGACTGATTTGGAGCTGGTTGGAAAATGTTAAATATCTTTAGCAAAAAATTACTTTTCTTGATTTTATTTACAGTTTTAAAAAAATCTGATTTGTTTGATGAAATAAAGGGAAAAAACAAAACACTTTTTGGGTTTTGAACCAAAAATATAAATGTTTTGGTTTTTGATATTATTTTTATTCTCCCTTCCTTATTTTACTACTTTTGCCCTCCCTTTGTATTTATTTTTCTATTTTTTTAAAATGAAAAGTGGGGGATGGACAAAAAAAGAAACATTTTTTAATTTTTATTCATTGAGAAATAGGTAAACTTTTAAAAAAACGGAGAGAATTTTGATTTTTGTAACAGGTTATCCTTCAATTTAAAAAGAATGTTCCGCATGAAAAATGTCAGCCAGCTCTGAACTGATTTGTGTATATTCAAATTGTCCAAATGTTTCTTCATCTCTTCTGAGAAATAGGTGGTGTGAAATATGGTCTTTCTGTTTTTTAATGAGAGAAATTTTAAAGTCAGCAATGTGTACATTAGTGTCTAAAGATGGAACATGTCTTAGCCTAAACATTTTTATTAAATATTATTTGCTTCAAGTCTTTAGACAGGTTGCTTGGCAATGTATGAATATGATCAATTCAGGTGTATTTATTGTTAGAAGAAAAGCACGTAAAACTTCTAGTGTTTAAGCAAGAAAGAAATGAAATGGGCTAAGAAAAAGAAGAGTTAGATTATACTCACCAAGGGAAAACAACCACATTTTTTGTGATTCTGAATATAAATATATATTTAATGTAATACTTTTTATTTAGTCATGGCATCAGCCATGTACATTTCTGCCACATCTCATCACATTCCATTGGTACATCTGCCCACAGCTGGTGTCTTCCAATTTTAGTTAAAAGCAGATGAGCAGATTCATCCCAGTGTTTTGGTGGCAGTATATATCAACTTTATGCAGCTCTAGAATTGTCAATTTGTTCTGAATCTGCAAATGCAAGATATGATGATTGTCCCCTTTAGCAATTCGTTTTCATGCATATTTATTGCTATGATATTGTTCCTGTTGTGGGACCCATGTTGAATCCAGATTTCAAGTGCTGGCTGAGATTGCTGCTTTAGTATAATGCTCTTTTTTTTTTTTTTGTTTTGGTGAGACAGAAAGGTCAGTTCCCTGCCTTGCGTCGCTGTAACCTTGCCACCATCCTTGAATGTACTGTCCATCAGGATTCTAATGAACAATGTAATCTGATGTATTCCAGAGACGCCTACAGCCAGAAGGACTTGGCATGTGGATGCACATATTAGCTTTAACTGAAAGTGAATTTATAATGTTCAGATACGGTGTTCCATTAGCTTTTCAAGTAGTATAAGAACAAAATAAAATGGACCCTTTCTGCTGTTGCCAAACCAAAGAATTAATGTCACAGCAATTTGAGAGCACAAAGATGATTTTTTGGAAAAAACATGTAAGCAATGTGGTTATTATATCGGAGATAAACTAGGAAATTGGCAAGCAGGTTCAGAAGAAAATGAGGTAAACACCCCCCCCAAATCTTTGTCCATTTACAGATCCAAATTCAACCGAATCAGTTGTTTTAAGATTCCAAAATGTTACGGTAAGGATGGTGGGTATGTAGGTATATGTGGAAGTTCCATTTTATTTTGCACATCTTTTCATTTGCCGCTATTTAAATAAATAAATAAATAAAGTTGCCGCTATTTAAATAAATAAATAAATAAATAAAAATTATAAGACAGTTCACCTAGTCAGAATTGCAATTGGATGTATCATAACAGGACGTGCCAGTGCCCACTGATGAATTTATGTTACCAAACCTGCTCTTGCGGGGTCAGCATCAACATTAACATTTCTTGAATGCAGATGTGTGGTTTTTGTAGGGGTAATAACTTACTGCATGTTTATCTTCTCCATAGCTTTGTGATTAATTTCTGTAATCCATAGTTACAGCTATTTTGTAGGATTTTATTGGTATCAGGATTAGGATAAGTACGCAAGTGTTTGCGTGACATTCAAACAAGTAAAAATCGATTCAATAAAAGCTGTGTCTCCCTATAGTTATGGAATACTTGTTTTCCTGTGGACGCGTTTGGCGGGATGTTTGCTCTTTGCTATCTGTCATTTATAGAAGGAGGAAGAGCGTTGTTACATCTCCTCAGAGAAAGGTGGCAGCTTCACTAAAAGGTTCTTAACAAATCTCCTTCTGTGACTGAATGGGTACAAAATAATTCCACACATCTTGCCGCATTGAATTCTACATTGGCGTTGTGCTGCCTCTATCACACAGTGACTGTAATAATGCATTGATCAACTGCTGGTGTGTCCGGTTGTTCTTGGTGTTCCCTTTGTAATAATGGCAGAAATCCACGGAATTCTTAAACTCCTTAACTTACATGACAGTTGTCAATTATATCCTGCTCAGAGGAGGCTACATTAAATGTATGCTCCTGTCAGCAGGACTCGGAGCCTGAGCTACACCCCACTCGAAGTTCATAGAAGTCTTTCCATTGACTTTAATGGGCTTTGAATCAGGCCCTTAGACATACTTGTGCCTTTCTAATGCCTACAGTGCTTCTAGCTTTGCATTCCCATCCGGTATGTAGATTTTCATCAATAATGTCTTCATTCCTCATTTTCGATTCCTTTCCATTATTTGTGGCCTTTTACTAGTTGTTTTGTTGTTGTGCATCTTATTAATAACAGGAGATAAACTTCTCTGTGTCTCCTTTTACCTTGTGGGATGATGAGCAGTTACTTATTGCGTAGTAATTGATGTCAGGGTGGAGACTTGCTTATAATATCTCAGCATTTATGGATCTAGTGCATGGAATGGTGCAGAAAAATGAAAAATAACCAAGATCTTTTGATTTTTAGTTTTTTAAAAATAATCTTTTTTTAAGAACTTCCCACTACTCTTCCCATACCAGAAAATCCAAAAGTTGCCAAATCTATATCAAACAGAAGAAGAAAATGCAGAAAAGAAAGGAATTTTCACTTGTTTTGTCAAGAGCAGAATATAAGTGTGCAAAGTGCTGTAAAGGAAGAGTTGTGACTGCCCGGTATTCTCTTGGTCCTTATTATATGGTGTGATGTGGTTATAGTGGCTCAGTGGTTAGGATCCTACCCTGGGACTTTGAAGACACAGGATCCATTCTCTGCTCCGTCAAAACCATTGTTGGGCAAGTCTCTCAGTCTCGCCATGCCTCATCGGTAAAATTAAGATAATACCACTTCTATAGATGAGTGAGATTTCTCTCCCACACATATGCACACGCATGAGCATGCGCTCACAAACACTTTCTATCTACCAACACAGGCCAGTCTAGGTTCCCACTGGATGAAAGCAACAAGTAGTCTATAGCTCCAGAAAGTTGGTAAAAAACAAAAAAACAAAACCACTACGTACTGCCCCCCCCCCCCCCGGACAACAATGCTTCAATAGGATCAGAAGTAATGTTTATGGTATCCAACACACATGCTGTGAGAGCTGGGATGAGTCATTTCTCTGCATGAAGGGCTTCCAAGAGCTTTTTGGGGGCCTTTAAAAACACCCCCCCCCAAAATAACTCCATCTGGCTGCAGAGATGAAATATACAAAGATCTTACATGAAAAAGGAGATTTCCACACATTTATACCTCATGCAAAATATATCATTGCAGTCTGAGTAAAGCTGTGGGTTTGTCACAGCCATAATTTCCTCAACAAAAGTCATAGCATAGGTTCTTTTGGCACAAAAAATGTTTGCCTTTTCTCACCTTGACCTGTCCTCCACCTAGTGAGATTTGTCCATAATTTCCTGCGCGTTTTGCTTTGTTTTTGGCAGTGTGATATCTTCACCTGCTTTTAAACTGTTGTGGATTGCCATTTCAAACATTTCCATTCCGCAGAAGGAGCATAATAAATATTAAAGTATTCTTTAGAAGGACTGTTCTTTTTATTTTTTAAATTAAAATGGCAATGTTCATTTTCATTAATTATTTAATACAACCAACATGAATTATTATTTTAAAATATATTTGCTTCCCACTATACCTCCAGGGTATTTCCCAATAGGATTAAAAACATATCTTTGTTGTGTATTTATGTAACAGTATTGCTTGTGCATCATAATAAAAAGGCAGGGCCCCATTTTACAAGGCATCCTACAGACATGTAACCAAAAATACAGCCCCTGCCCTGCAGACCTCACCTTTGAGGACCCCATTCCTGGAAATTCTTTGGCTTTGATAGAGCTACTGATGAGCATAAAATTGAGCATATGCATACGTGTTTGCAGGATTGGGGTCTAGTTGTTCAACCAGATGCAATGGGCGGACCAAATGGACAAAGGGGCAAGCACCGGTTGGGAAGCTGAGGGAACAATAAAAGAAGCAGAGCTTTGCAGGAGACACGCTCCAGCTTGCCACCAGGCTACCCAGTTCTAAACAATAGTGGTTTATAGGTGTGGCCGTAGGGGTACATTTCACAGAGGATTTAAAGACAAGATACAGTTGTCACAAACATTGATAGCGAGATCACCTCCAAATCATATACTACAGTCTATCCACAGCACACAGCACGAGTGCCAAGAGAGACTGCGGTAAAAGTTTGTGTTACATAAGGTTTAAGGAGTTCTTGCATCCAAATCTGTCTTGTTTGTTTACAAGTGTGCGAGTTTTTATGAGTGCTATACAGCCACTAGAAACAAATTGCTTGGTCACGCTTTTATACTGCCCCAAGGCAATGGGACTGAAATCACCTTTCAAATCTCCTTTAATGTTTTTATGTGCCTGTGTGCTCTCTAATTCACTTTAATGTAGGCCAGTGTTCTTGGGATCTTAGCTCTCGGCAGGATAGATAACTTGTTCTGTTTCTACTTCCACAGTATACCAAGGCGCTTAATTGTGTGAAAACTCAAGAAAAAGATCATTTTCAGAGTACATCTTGTACCTATTGTGCTTCATTAAATTTTTAATGGAAATAGAAGACTGGATAATACTGATATTTGGCATGTGTATGCTCTAGTTCTTTTCAGATCATGATCATGCAGTGTTTTGCAATGCTAGGTACAGTGTTGTCTTCATTTTTAGAGAGGCCTTTTCCACTTTCTGTGAGATAACAATTTTGTTTTATTGCTGAAATTACTGATTGGGCTGGCAGACTATGTAAATGATGTAACAGAGCATATCTCACTACCCCTTATTATGGCACTAGAATTGAAACCAAAATGTGCATATTTTTAATTAATTAATTAATTTTAGATTTAGTTTCTCTTAACAGAAGAGGCACCATGTTAATTGCTCAAAAGCTGAGAAGAAATAGTTACTTCTATTATACTTTTAGGAGGACACACAAACTAGACTTTCTCCAATCAAAGACCTATATGGGACCACTTTAGTAGTTGTGAATAATGCTGATTTGAGAGGCTTGAAAACAATTTACAGATGTTTGATGCAAAACTTAACATGGCAAATAGACATTTAAGACAGTAATGAGAAGTGTGGCCTGAAAACAACTTGACGAATATCAGTAACTGATACCTGCAACTCTGCTATCTGTCTAGCTGAAAAAACAGTGAAAAAGGGAGCATTTTTCCTAGCTAGGCAGAGCAGTACTTGATGCCACTGTATTTGATTTAAGGAGTATAATCTCTATGGCTCTGAGCATTTTAATCAAATTCAAAAGAGGGAAAGCAACTTCTCTGAAGGGGGTCAGCTTTTAATTGCCAGATTTAACACCCCACAGGGGACAAAATATTCTTCCTTTCTTGTTGTACCTTTCCATAGTAAGCATAAATTCTGAGTTCACTTACATTGCTGACACCTTACTGACAGGGAGAAGCTCAGGGAGCCGATTGATAGCAGAATTTGGACTTGTAAACTAAAACAACCCCATCATCAGACAATTGAGACCAGTTATGCTTGTAGAAGTAGACAGACATTCAGGAAAGGGTAAAAATAAGAGAGGTGGTTTTTTTTTTTTTTGGTCTTTGTTTTGTTGCTGACCAAGGCAACTCCCTAGTGATGGCTGCCCTACTTAAAACATCTGGAATGTTCCTACTGCTGAAAGAAATAATATGATCAGTTGTAAAAGCATCCAACACTTGATGTGTTATCTTTGCTAGTGGTTAAAATAATTCCCTCATCTGCAGACTGAAAGAGATGGTTCACTTTTTCTACCAGAATACTGATGATCTGCAAACTAACTTCACCATGTATAGCAGTGGGTTAATTCCCCCTGCAGACTGCTGTACTGCTTCTGCAAGTAGTGGAAGCAGAGGAGGAGGGTTGAGGAGATTAAGTCCATTAATGACTATTAGCCAAGATGGGTACGGAATGGTGTCCCTAGCTTCTGTTTGTCAGAGGGTGGAGATGCATGGCACTTGATCATTACCTATTATGTTCACTCCCTCTGGGGCACCTGGCATTGGCCACTGTCGGTAGACAAGATACTGGGCTGGATGGACCTTTGGTCTGACCCAGTACGGCCATTCCTATGTTCTTATAACTTTAACCTATTCTGCACTATTAAGATAGCATGTGACATTGCACAACACACTCAGTCTACTGTCACTTATATGTTGTTATGGTGAATGCTCAGGAATAGAGTGATAAATAAATTGAGCTAAATGGACACAGCATATCCATAGCTACTACAAAAGTTCAAGGTTGGGTGAAATCATTAGAGAAAAGCGGCAAAGATACTACATTCCCTAAGGATTTTACAAAGTTGAAGTTAGTTTAACCACTTCTCGGAGTACCGGATCAAAAAGTTGCCCACTTCCAGATTAGTATTAATTGAGAATGAATATCTTGTGCTTGGTGCTGTACAAAGGAGAAAGCAGTTCCTTCTCTGAGAATCTTACAATCTAAATGACCAACAGATAATCCAGTCCTGCCCAGCCCAATTAATGAAATGTTGATCTTCAAGGCTGGATCTTCAAGTGGGCTGAATATTTTGTTTTCCTGTCTCTCTTTAGTAGAGGAGGTCAAGAAACAGAATTTGTTATGAATGGTGGTCAAATAAAGTGTGAAACTAAGTGCAGTGGCTTTGGACTATTTGTAAAGTTTGCATCTCTTATGTTCTTGTTTTTATAAGCGGATGTGAAAGGGAAGGGTGCCTAGAGCTTCGGATGGACGTCCTTTTGTGTGGAGTTTGTACAAGACCAAAATCCCAAATAATAGAGTAAATATAATATCTAGGGTCAGTTTGTATAATCTTAGTTTTGAAAACACTTAAATGCAGAAATGTAGATTTTTGGGGAGGTCTTTTAACTGATTTTAGCAAGTTATTCACTCTTGATGTACTAGAGCATTGCTTTAGATATTTGAGATGTCACAGTGTACTAAAGTGTTAGAGAAGTTACACATAACAGTACACATCTGCAACATAGGGATGTTTGAAGGCCAAAACATAAAATGATGCACAAGCAACTAGAGGGCTAAAATATCCTCAGTAAAAACTTATTTGGTCTCCAGTACTGTATGACTGGAAAAGTACAGCAAGCCAGAAACTTTAAAGGTTTGACTCCTATATTTTAACAGCACTTTTTTTTCTAATAAGATATACTTTGTTATCATACGTGAATCACCACAAATCCTGTAAGATAGAAGCTTATATTAACATATGCTTGTTTTGTGAATTAAAACTTAGTTGTGTATCCCCCCTTCCTGCATTCATTCACTGTGTTTTCAGCAGGCAAAATAATGAAATTATCCCCCTTTTTAAAAACTAAAATGACAGCAATTAAGGGGAAAAGCAAAAGTAAATGAGCTGTTCTTCCTGGTTAATCCATAGATTAAGGTTGGGTTTTGTTATAATTGTTACTATAGTTATGGCATATTTTATAAGAAGAATAGAAATGACAGCAAGTAGTTAAAAAGGTGTCTTTGGAAAATTGCAGTTCTTGCCTCTTGCATTTTGAGAGATTTTAAAATTGTTTGATTTTCACTTAATGTGCGTTTAGTATGACAGCTTTACAGAATTACTTGGATTACACTCACTTTAGGAATTAAACAACCACTTTACTCTTGCTAATCCATTTGATTAGCTGAACGGTAAAGGGATGTGGGATACGACTGAGCAAAGATAAGAATTGTGTGCAGTTTCTACATTTTGCCTGCTATTTTTAACTGTCTCTAGTTGATCCTCCAGTCTGGTAGTCAATGTTTGAGAAGAGTGGCTAGTTTGCATATTTTTAGTAGGACTGGTGTTTCTGTACCCTGCTCACATCAAGACATAGTTTCCACCTGTGTGGAGATCATTTCAGGATTATCCATTCAGAACAATTTGGACATCTTAACTCCGTTTTCATTTTAACAACTTCAACACACTGCATGCAATATTATCATGACTAAATTGTTGATACAGAAGATACTCTTTATTGTTTATAGTCTGTTTTTTATGTGCATATTTGTTGGATGTTTATTCAATTAAATAATTCTTTAATGTTGATTATATCAACAATATTGAAATAATCTATTACATTTATGGTGCACAGCTTAAAACAGTTCTTATTTACACTGATCACAGAAGGACAGAAGAATGAGGACAAATACTTTACATTCATCAACTTTATCAACATTTTTAACATAGTTAACCAGTGCATCTATCACATGTACACCCATATTTATAAGAAATGTAGTTGTTTCTGCTTACATATACATGTAGCTATGTCCTTTTTTAGAAAAATTAAATTGAAATACTGTTTCTTCACAGACAATCAAAGGTATTAATGTATGATTTACAGAAATGAAATAGTTGGGATTTGTAGATCTTACAAACTCATGGAAGTAGATGTGAAAGTTTAGTAGCATTATTAAAATATTTGTGGCCACTGTGATACTTTAGAGAATGTTCAATTACTGGTAAATTGTCAACTTCTATGATTTTTTTAAAATTAAATACTATTTCTTGACTTGGATATGGATTTATATGAGACACTAGTTTATTTTATTTAAAGTACAGTTCTCCATAAAACAAAATTACAAGCAAAAATATGTTCTCACTGGTTCTTCAGAATATATACTACAAATGCATGACTTCCTTTTATGAAATTAAGGCAGTTTTGGAGAATATTGTTCTACACTGCACTTTAGCTGTAGAGAACAATGCTTTATTCTCCTTTATCACATTTACATTTATAATCAAAAGGCCAACATACTGTAGGACTAGACTGGCTGATTACATAGACTTGTAATGGAGAGACAGGTCCTATATGATAACACAAAAGCTCAATTTTTCGCCTTACAATATACATTTACATTTTGTTAAAAATAAAAAAAGGTAAAAATATTAAAATATTCATATACAGAGGTACCCTTATTTCAGATAAATTCTAATCACTGCTATAAAAAGGCATTACAAATTAATTAAAACATTTGTGTAAACCAAGTTCAATGCTCACTATAAAGCTTTCATTTGTAAGGCAAACCTTGATAAGTTACTTTTAAAATGCAATATTTGGAATAACTCCCTTTGTAAATGATAATTTCCCTAAGTGCACAAATGTTAAGCTCTCACAAATAGGCTCATAAAGAGGGTGCAACATAGAACATGATAAATGCAGGTCACCTGTAAATTTAACACTGTCTTGGCAGTGATCAAGAAACATGACACATTTAAACAGAGATAACTTAATGTTTAGTGATTTTCTGAGTTTGTTGCGTTTTTGCATGTTACCCTGTTAAAGAAATCTACAATCAAAGGATCATTTAAAGTTTCAGTAAAAGAGGAAAAGTAAGCACCTTTTTACAAAAGAAAACAAATATACAAGTGGTACAGTCTTGCAATCAGGAATTAAGCAAGAGGTCGGCTGATTTCAACGTCAAAGCTGATGCCAATAGAAATTTTACTTATGAGAAGACTGTAGGGTAGGACTGAAAGACTTTAAAAATGTTCCACATAGGGGCTGATCCAAAACCTATTGAAGTATACCGGAATGCTTCCAATGAATTCATTGGGCTTTGAATCAGTCCTATTAAAATTACCTAGCTCAGGCATAGCATTTTTCTTCAGTAGGTCTCAAAGCACTTTACAAAGGAGGTCAGTATAATTGAAAACATTCATTGTTCTACACTACATTTGGTCATTTAGTTCTCCTGAATTTCTCTGTCTGCTTCTCCCCTCTACATCAATGTCTTCAAATAATGATCGTTATAATGACTAAATAAGTTTACTTTTGGTACTGGGGATGAGGTGGGGGAACAAACAAACAAATCCCCCTATTGTAAGTTATCACTTAAATAAAATATAAGGAAAATTCTTATGCAGGGCTGACATTTTATTTACCTGTAGCCTAGTTCTCTCCAGTAGCCCTAATGATAAATGTCTGATGGACATAGATAAAGAATTTCAATGGAGAGCATCCAGAGGTGATCTTTTGATTCTGATAGTATGCCCAAATCCGTAGAGGCTTAACAATGCAGATATGCAGAGTTACATCCAACTGAGGATATGACCCTATGTTTACATGAACTTGCCATTCTTAGAAGTTACAGTGTGCATTGGTGAATAATTTGAAAATGACCCAAGTGCATTAAATCTACAGCTTCTGTCCCTAAGGGTCAAACTTCACACGTTTGTACCGAAGAGCCCTTTTCCTGCCGACACCTTTTCTAGGCATCCAAAGGTGTACACTGGACTGTATAGTTATCCACCTTTGAAGTGTTTTCTGGAGTGAATGAAATTTGGGGCATAGGCTTAAAGATAAGCAGAGGGCATTCACATTTTTGGTCCTGCAAAAGGAACCACATCAACTTGACATGTGCATGATATGCAACAAGAGTGTGGCATGCCAGAACTGGTTCATTTCAGATCATGGTGAGATAAGAACTTACTAAAAAACTATTACAGATTCTCTATGTTGCTGCTCTTCAACATAGTTAGTTACTGCTACTCCACTTCTTGTTGGTGTCACTCCATGATACTGTGTGATAAGGGGACAAAAGAGCCCATGCTAGTCCATCAGACACTAAGATGAGAAAAATCTATGTCAAAATCCAAAAGTTGGGTTACTGGGTGTAGAAGACAGTTCCCATCTTAGTGGCACTGTAAAACAAGTGATCACATACAGCACCAAAGTGAACTGGATACTTGCAGATACAAGTATCCTGTTAGCTTCTTTGTCTTACACAAAATGCTTCCGATGTCTCCAATATCTCTGCCAAGTGGCACTGCCCAGTTTTAAAATAGACCTACACAACTTCTGTCACATAGTTCAGACAGACTTTGCACATCAGCAAAGTTGATAAAGGTCCCTCTCTTTGCTAGTGTGATACAGAATCTCTCTCTCTCTTCTGGAATATTTTGTCAGACAATCAATATTAGAATATTCCTCCTCTCCAGTGCTGTCCTTGGAAGTGAAAATGAATAATTTCTTACAGTTCTTATTCATTTCCCCCCCTCCCTTGTATTTGTCATAGTATTTTTTTTCTGCTCAAGAAAATGAGTTTCCTGAATCACATCAACTTGGTTTTAGTGCCAATGTAAAAAGCGAGTCGACAACTTCTGTTCACAAAAGTTCAGAGGTTCAGCTGAAGGAAGTGCCTGTTCTTGCTTCTGCTTTTATTCGGATGTTTCCCCCCCGCTCCCTTTCAGATCAAATACTGAACCCATTGTGAAACAAAGATCAAAAGTCCTAGGTGTTCTACCCCAGTCATGTGACCTTCATACACTGTGAGTGGGAGAACCAGGTTCAGATTTTTTTTGGTCTAAATAATAATAATAAAACCCCCAGCTATACGTGGGGTAAGTTCCCTCACAGAATAGGCCTTTTGAAACATGCTAATTGCATT
This sequence comes from Sternotherus odoratus, assembly GCA_032164245.1. Lineage (NCBI taxonomy): Eukaryota > Metazoa > Chordata > Testudines > Kinosternidae > Sternotherus > Sternotherus odoratus. The sequence goes on along the minus strand of JAVMKO010000014.1, from coordinate 26,426,909 downwards.
TTTCATCAAAGCTAACAAACATGTGCACACTTGGTTGGCCTTATTGACTAACATTATCGCTACCTCAGCAAAACCTTGCCTTCCAAGAATATTGGTTAGGAAAAAACAAACCAAGACAACAACTTATTGTAGTGCAGTGCAAAGTACTGGGTTCCAACACCTAGACTGGAATTAAAAAATGTGACTGTAAAAATATACCAAGGACTCAATTCTATAACACAGAAATCCCCCCTGGAATTTTTTAGATTCCTTCCGGGTAGAAGCTTTTCATTACAATATGCTCCTTTGCCAAACAGAGAGGAATAAAGTTGGGGAGGGGTTGGAAGGGTCAAATGACTAAGTGAGGCTATGTCTACACTACTGCGGTAAGTCGATCTACTCTATGCAACTTCAGCTAAGTGAATACCGTAGCTGGAGTCGATGTACCTTAGGTTGAGTTACCGTGGGCTCTACTCTGGGGGGTCACTGAGAGAAAATCTCCCATTGACTTACTTTCCCATCAGGGGTGGAATACAGGGGTCGACTGGAGAGCAATCTGAAATTGACCACCGGTGAATCGATCTCAGAGCATCGATCCACACTGTAGTGTAGACCTGCCTTGAGTTTAACTCTAGGGGTATTTTTATTTGCCATAAATGAAATGCCAAAGAACCAAATTCTGCAACCACTTTTCACTGCTCTGCTGACATAATCTGGCGCAGCCAATGCTTGGATACTCATCAATGCTTTGAGCAGGGGGCTGGACTAGATGACCTCCTGGTGTCTCTTCCACCCCAATCTTCTAGGATTCTATGATCTCAGTATAAGGGTGATCCTCTGACACAGAGCTTTTATACCATTCCCAGGCACCCTTTTTATTGCCAGTGTGGCAGAGAAAAGGGAACAATGACCTGGATGCACAAGCACTGCACTGATCCTCTGCTTCAGATCCAGCTCCTGGGGGCTGTTGGCCCCTGTTATTGGGAGCAGCCCCCATGCTATTGATGCAGAGGGGCCAGCCCTGCAGAGGCAGCTCCGGGAGCTGTAGGTCATTTTTACCCCCCTTCTTCTGAACGGAGTGTGTCCAAACAGCAATAACTTCATTCTACGGTCCACAGTAGCTTGACTTCTAACTGAGTAGCTGTCATAGGTTATAGCATGAGTCATGCTGATCCATACAGCATGCAAAGACTTTTCCCTTTGGATGAATATCGCCAAGGATTTTGATTACAAAATCTGCCTCTTCCTGTGTGGTGGCCAAGAGTCTAAAACAAAATTAATGATTTTGGGAGCCCAGTTTGAGACGCATTATCAGGCCCTAATGTAGGACCCTTTTTGAATGTCTCAACTCAAATGAGACAGTGAAAAATCACTAGACATGTCAGAAATTCTTGGTCTATGTTTCTGAGTTGATTCACTAAATCAATTCATTAGCACTACAAAAGTGATTTCCACCCCCCTTTGTCAATTGATGAGAATAGCCCACTTCCACCTTAATTGAATTGGCTTGTAAGCACTGACCCTCCCCCCACTTGGTAAGGCATTCCCATATTTTCATATGCTGTGTATTTATACCTCCCTACTGTATGTTCCACTCTATGCATCTGATGAAGTGGATTTTAGCCCACGAAAGCTTATGTCCAAATGAATGCGTTAGTCTCTAAGGTGCCACAAAGACTCTTGTTGTTTTTGCTGATACAGACTAACACTGCTACCCCTCTGAAACCTAAATCTATTCCTTGTGTTTAAGAAAACGTTTGGCAAGGCTTCAAGATATACAGTAAGATGACATTCAAAACACATAGCAAACACAAATGTAGTCTTTGTGCTTTTCATATGCATTCCATCTAAATCTGAATGAATGTTAAATGAACATGTTTTTTGGCTGATGAAAACTGTTTGGAAAAATTAGATCGTTTTCTACATGCCATTTTTCTTATTAGGGTGTGGAAAAAATAAATTAAGCTTACCTCTAAACAATAATGCAAGAAGGGAAATGTATACACTAGATGTTTGAATGTGGCTGTTTTATCGACTGTGGAAAAAGGTCAGCCACAGGGAGCTTCCTCTGGGACAATTACAACATGCATCACACGGGCAATTGCTGCACACATACAATAGTGTGGCCAAGTGTTTCTCCCCTTTTACTTTATATTTATCATAGATTTCCTGCAAAATCGCTCACTGTGGCAAAATATCTTTCAAGTGTTGCCAACATGTATGCCCCAGGACATGACAGAAGGCAAGATAGAGCCCTGCAATGATTCAAACAGAGGCCAAGCATTAAATCATACGGGTACTTTTTGGATTACAGACTTAAATGGCTCACTACATTTCCATTAGAAATCTAGGTTTCAAGGGCTTTAACCATGGAGTGGAAAACTCCAAATATTTAGAAAATTCACAGCATTACTGCTGAGCTACAGTAGAAGAATATGAAGGAAAAGCAAATTCTCTTCTTACCTGCTAGCTGTTTTTCTGTGGCTTGGTGAGACTGTGTGGCTCGTGGCTGGTCCTAAATTTCAGTTAGAGCTGGGCAATTAATGGATTTTTGGGTTGCTGGTAATTCCAAAAAAATGGTAAAAAAAAAAAGTTTGAGTCCAATGAAATGTTTAATTTCAACAAAGATAAACGTTTTATGTTGATTTTGATAATTTTCAACCATTTTTCATTGTTTTTAAGTAAAATTAAAAGAAATTTTGAAATGAAAAGTAGTTTTGAACAAAAATTTGAAATATTTTGTTTCAAAAAAGTCAGATTGTCTTTCAGAATTTTTTTCTCAAATCAAAATATTTCAGGGAAAGGGAGATGAATTTGCAACATGTTTTGGTGTCATCAAATTTCTGGTTTTCTCAGAAAAAGTAGTGCATGAAATTTTTTGCCCAGTTCTAATTTCAGGGTCAGGCAGGCAGTGAAGGTTGCTCAGGAGCAGGAGACATGGTACTAAGTCCCTTTCCTTGCTGGCCCTGAAACAAGACTTCCTGAAACAAGTCATAGAGCACAAGGGAAAAAAAGATAGGTGTGATTTTAACTGGCATTAGCTAACTTGGGTTAAAATAGCAACAAAGACACAGCGAGTTGGCTTGTAACTCACGTTAGCTGCTTGAGTGAGTTATGGGAGGATGGGCTGACTTAAAAGTTGAGCTGCAGTTCCTTCTCTGCTATTTTAACCTCAGTTATCTGATGCAGTAAAGCTAACCTAAGTTAAGAACTCACCTTTTTTTGCAGAGTAGAGATACAATGACTTCCAAAGTTATCAAATAAACCTGCTTAGCCCTACACTAGTCACTTCACCCTTCCCCTCAGACCAAGATGAGTGTCCACACATTACAAACACATTTTTAGGGAGAGGGATACTGCATTGGAGAGTGCAAATGAACAGGGCCTTGTCCAACACTTTCCTCTATCAGAAAATGGGTTATCATGCCACCTCTTACTCTAATAGGGACTTTGTGTGAGTGTGTGTGTGGGTATCTTCAGAGTTTGGGATCTGTGGGAGAAGATGTGTGTATGGGGCGAGAGGGGGTTCAAAAGAAGTGACAGTGACAGAGGATTGAGCTTGGAGTCATATTCCTCTTCTGAGGGAGTCTGTTTCTAGGAGAGGGAGGAAATTTTATTTTTATTCCTCCACAGAGGCTGCAAAGAGGATCCCTGGAATTACTGAGCTGTGACAAGGGATGGCATAAGAGGGGCATTTGCTTAAGAGACTTTAGGCTTTGCGAATCCTGAGATTTATGAGACTTCCTCTCTCTAAGTAAGCATGGAGTGGAGTTGGATGGACTCTTTCTCTCCGGTGTTCAGTGCCTCCTTACCAGAAATGAGTTTCAGGGACAGCTCCAAGGCACAGGGAGAGTCTGCTCTCTGAGGCAAACATCTGTGTGGGGGAAATAGTGAATTGCTGCTTGGCTGGATGTGTCAGACACACTGGTTCTGCTATGGTGGGAATCATTTAGCTGAGTCACCTCACAGAGCCTGCTTGGCCTGAGGAATCTTCCAGAACTGCTGTGGTCGAAGCCTAAAGAAGCTGACTCTGTGTGAGGCATTTGCTATTTTTCTCAGTGAGAACAGGAACACACCGGGGAGATGGTCCCTGAAAGGAGCAGGGGGTGGCACCACATCTCTCTAATTCCTGACTTCTTTGATAGACATTATTGGCCATATTGCCTTGCAAAGTGCAGGGTGAGTCTTAGCACATTGTTCACCCAATCAGGCATGGCATTACTCAGCAGGCCCTGAGGTTGCATCTATTAGCAACATACTTTTCTGTCATCCAGGGGTTGTGATAAAGTGACTCATCTTGCTCCCTCATTTAATGGAGAATCAGGGACAACATTTTCCATCTCTGGAGCAGAGGAAATGCCTCATGATAATTGTGAGAGACTCCTTCTGGCTGATGCTCTGAAATAAGGGCCAATCATGAAAGCACTTGCTATCCTGAGTAGTCCCATTCCTCTCTGTCTCAGCTCCACCTATTCTCTCTTGTCTTGTACTTAGGTCTATACTAAAGAGTTAGGTGGACTCAGTTATGTCACTCAGAGGTGTGAAAAATCCACCCCCCCCCCATCCAATATAGTTAAGCTGACCTAACACCTGGTGTAGACAGTGCTAGGACCTAGCTACTGCTCCCAGGAGGTAGAGTACCTACACTGAGGGGGAACCCTCATGTCAGCATAAGGAAAGTCTACATTGAAGTGGTGCAGCTGTGCCACTATAACACTTCAAGTGTAGACAAGCCCTTTAGATTGTAAGCTCTTTGGACAGGGATCATTTTCTTGTTCTGTGTTTCTATACAGCTTAGTACAATGAGTTCTTGGGCCATAAGTGGGGTCCTAATGTGCTACTACCACAATACAAATCAATAATAATTTAATGAGTAATCACCCTAGCTTTGGGCATAACCACCAGTGGAAATTATTCACAGTAGTAAGAACTAGTATTGCTACACTAGTAAGAACCCAGTGAGTATTTGCAGGATCAGGCTCGTAACATGCTGGTTGGAGCAAGCTCCAACGTCCCTTAGGGCTAATCTACACTGGCAAGGCTAAAGCCCTGCTGAGGAAGTGCATTAACGTGGCTGCGTAGTGACAGCAGAGCTCTGGGAGAGAGCTCTCCCAGTGCTCTAAAGAACCCACCTCTACAAGAGGCATAGCTACCAGTGTAGCTGGTGCACTGTTTACACTGGCGCTTTACCGCACTGAAACGTGCTGCACTCCGGAGGTTGTTTTTTCACACCCCTGAGCAAGAACGTTGCAGCGCTGGAAATTGCCAGTGCAGACAAGCCCTTAGATAGAAGAAGGAAAACCATACAGGCTTCAGAACGGCATGATGATGTGAGACCATTACATCTGCAGCCATTTCAATGTGGACTGACAGATTTTCACAAATAAACTTTGCTGTAGGTTGTTAGCCTGTAAGTTTACCATTTATGTGCCGCCCTAAAGGAATATGATGTGATGACACATGATGATTTGCACATTTAGCGGTCCCCTGGTATTTCTTAATTTGATAGCCAGAACCCTTCTGAGAAGCTTTCCGGTCACCTCAGAACAGTGACTGCGCAGGCCATACCATTCTCAAAGTAAGATTTATATCTACAGAATAAGGACCCCCACATAATTTTAAGAAGCAAGTTGATTAGAGTTAAATTTTAACATTTTAAACTCTTTGATTTTTGTATCTAAATTACCAGAGCTGTCCTACCAGGTTACTGTCCATTAGCCTGGGTAAAAAGCTGACAATGCCCTTTGGGATTAAAACATTGTGTTTTGAAGAAGACGACAATGAAACTACTCTGTCACTGAGACACTGAAAATAGAAGAGGAGCTATTTTTAAGAACTGTTAAATATTTCTAGCTTTTCAATCATGCTGGGGCATAAAGGATAAAGTAGAAGAGAGAAGCAGCTATATTTCAATTCTATTAGAAACATTGGGGGCTAGAAGGAAGTCAATGGTGGTTAAATGGAAAAGGACAAAATCAATAGGGAAAACTTTTATTTTCAGACTTCCAGGATGTGTATTATAAAAAATGAAGGATTAAAAAAATATAAATAACCATTAAAAAAGAAAACTACATATATTTAAAAAACCATTAAGAAACTGAATTGAACATAAAAAGGCAAAGAAATTCAGCATTAAGGCTCTAACTCCAGACTAGATTCAACTGAGAACCTGCTGTCTCTAAAATTTGGAATACTTCTTGTAATAAGTAATTCACAATTACTGCAACCTAGTGATACTGGGAAGATATGACTCTAAAACAGTGATCATACAGAACAGCACCCAATCATACTAAGATTGCTCTGTATTTTCTAGCTGGCATAAAGCTGCTTGAAATACTCAAGAAAGGGAGTAGGCCTAGATAATTGAGTTATGCCTAGAAAACCCCTCCATCCAAGATGTTCTACACAACTCTTAAAATGTTCTGGCAGTTGAACCTAGAGGACATTTATAATAACAGTGCACTTGCACAAAGCCAACGTTTGATATTTTGGTGCCACTGGATAGAGTGGCTTATTCTAAAAATCATTGTATCTGTTCCTATATATTTTTATATACTGTACATTCTTTGTCACACAATATAACAGAATGTAGAAGGAAAATCTGACTACTTGTAAATATTTTTGGTGCTTAACTCAAAGTCTGTAGAATATGGATCGTGATAAATAAAGCCATTTAATAGTTGACATAAAGGAATATGTTTAAGTACAGTATATGGTTAAAACTACTTTCTGTACTCAATAGCCACAGCAATAGGAATTTAATTCCATCCCTGTTACTTTTCGGTATGTATAGTTCAACTGCACAGAAAATGGCACAGACATATACAGCAAAGACAATCTTCTTCACCAAGAGAAGAGACTAATAACAAACCACTGAACGTGAAGCACTGAGTCTTCACTTCAGAAGGATGCAAAATTATATCCCGCAGGATAGTACTGAAAGAAAGCAAATGACATGAATGTGCGCTTAAAGTCACTCTTGTCTCATAATCGAGAGGCATCCATCTATGTGTATATAGTTGGTCTCTAAACGATGCGGTGGCAGGAATTTTTAAAGGAATTATGTTTTTTATTTATTTCTCCAAGACAAGAGTTTCTTTAATTAATGCTGATTTTTCTGCTCCCTCCTCCACTTCTATCTCTATCAAAGCTCACAAATTTGGTCGTGTGTGGATTTTATGGCACTGAAAGATATAAGGAAATGGAAAACCAGTCTGTAAGTTCATTTGGAACCAAGTAATAGAACGGAGGCATTGAAAACAGAGAGCAGAAGCTGTCTTCCCTCAAAGGAATCAGTGGATGAGTTCTGAGCCAGCCTGGTCCAAGCACAACCAGGAGAGCTTTGAACGTGACTCTTCATTTATTCCCAGTTTAGTTTAATGTATTGGCTTTTTCCTCAACCTGTCAGTTGTCATATTGATAGCCAGTGTTGAAGCTGAAAGGAAACAGAAGTTGTTATTTATTTGATAATATATTATTGAGTTAAATGATAGTGATGAAATAAGAGAAATGACAAATCTTGAATGACAGAAAAGCAGGAAAAATTAACTACCAGTATTATTTTCAGAGTGAATCCCAGTTTCTATTAACAACCAACGTGTTTGATACAGCAATCCTTTAATAATCTGACAGTTTTAAAATGCCCAACAGTTGGACATTAGGGAAACATAACTAAGATACTAGTTGCATCATAAGATAGGCACACTGCTTAATGCTTTGTTAAGATGCTTAAACAAGATTAATGTCCAATAACCGTGATACTTTTCTGCTACTGATGCTGGCTATTTAGAAACAGTAACTTAAGTCAATACCCAGGCCTCAGTGATTGACACATTATCCAAGAACTCCAAGGTCAGAGCCCCACTCCTGCTTTCTACTTTTTGTACATTTTCCCAACCTCCATAATTTAAGTCCAAAACATCTGAAAAAATGTTATACCATTATGTATTTGGGTTCAAATGTTCAGAATTGCACAGAAATGTGTGTGAATAGCCCGTGTCCGCAGGTTCATATGCAGTAATTACAGAGAAAATATGGAAACGCACACATTTGAAAACTTGAAAACATAATCATGTACATCTCAGGCATTAAAATACAAGGGAAGATATCTATACTATATCCCTCTAAAATATATAGAAAGAATTCTCCTTTATATATAGTGAGAATTTTGCCTATTCTGTTTCTTGCTTTTGTTTCAAACTAAATACAAAGAGCCAAATTTTCACATTATCTTTCCTGACCAATGTCTGAATCAGAATCAGCAATGCAACTGGGATCAAGTTTTGAGCTATTGTACATAATTCTTAGTTACTTTTAACTATGAAGGCAAAACCGGATACAGTACGAATGTTGATAACAGTGCAGAATGGGATAGTTGTTTCCTTTTTCACTTTTAGGAAAGAGTTTTTCAACAGGCTCATTTTATTTGCTAAGTTGAAGGCCTCATTGGAAACTTACAGCATATTTGTCATGGTTGCTTAAAGACCATCCATGCAAAACAAGGAACATGTTCAACACATAAACATATGGGGAAAACCTATTACATCTCAGTATTGGGTCATCTCAACATGACCATTTTGTAGGTGAATTCTTGTCACAGGATATTTGCTTGTCTCTTTGTGATGACTGGTGGCACATATTTGGAGTTAGAGGTTGAAACCATCAATCCAGAACCCTACGAAATAACTTCTGTGAGGTGAGAAGCAGCTCATAATATTTTATTTTTTTTAAACTGCATGACGATCTGGGATCGATCATTGTCAAGATGTCCTTTGATGAGATCTCACCATGATCACATATGAACACAAATGCTTGGAACTAGATCTGCTGAGGGATAACTCATGGACTACATAGGATCATATTGTTAAAATGTAAAAGATTAGGTACCAAAAGTCCTACAAGGCTGATGCCCATGGTATTTTCCCACCCACAAAGCAACATACTGGCAGAAAGGAAACAAACCCGCTTTCATTTGCCAGTCAAGCTTGCTAAGGATGCAAAGGATAAGGGAGCGGGCAGGGAGGTAGGGAAAAGGAATACACACCTTAAACTGCCTCACGTTCCCTTGTGCCACAAGATGGTGCTCGTTCTCAGGTGTGATGCAGTAAGCTAGTCTCTAAACAAGAGTGGAGGCACACAGGAAAGAAAGTTATTAGCCATGTTAGATCTGCAGAAAGGGGATGCTCTCCCTGGGTTTACAGGGAAATAGTGGGAGTTTTATATAAATCAGTGAGTTGATTTTTAAGATCATTGAGCCCAGAGAGGACCTAATCATTGAGAGACCAAAGTGTATTGTCATTTATAAGCCTCTTGATGGTAGTCCTAATCTCACAGCAACTGCAGACTGTTTATGCTACATTTTAGCTGGTCCCCTCCAAAGGGCTCCAGGAGCTATTTGGCATCTCAGACATTGAACTCCCTGAATGCATGGATTGCTGGAGGCTAGTACCAATGCAAACAGGTGAAGAAAGGTGCATGGGGGGGTATCCCTCCATTTTGTCCATAAAGCCTAGGTTGTAGTGTCATTTGGGAGCACACACAAACGTTGCTCTGGCATGCACTTCTATAGGCATTGTGTATGCCTCCAGGAGCTCCTACTGGAGAGGTTCCTTCCTCCATCCCTCTATCGCAATCTGAATAACCACATTTTAGCCCTTGGTGTCTTACACTAAGCATTTGTGCCCTGTCGTTTTGTGTCATCATCTTGTGCAAGCAGGTGAAACTCAGTGGACTAGAGTGAATTCTGCAGCGAGGTTTCTGCTTGAAGGGGATTTGCAAACCCAAGAGAATGGAAAAAAATAAAGGGTTTGCACAAACCCCTGTGAAATGAAAGCCAAAGGTTTTGCAGAACACTGATTGCACAGGGCTGGATTGTAACTCTACAAACCAGCAGGAGTAAAGGGCAGTGCAGGAATCAGATTGTAACTCAGAGGGCCACTGCCATGTTCCTGGCTCCCTGTCTGCTCTGGTTCTGATAATTAACCTGGTATGTTGTGGGGTGGAGTCGAGTCTTCATCTGTTCCCTGCCCATCTAAACAGGAAAAGGAATAGCTAACCAGCAGTGGTCGTTGTCTTCTCCATGCTTGTACTGTAGGTAGCCTACATAGTAGTATAAGATGGATCCCGCTCCCTTTTACTCCCCTGTGCATGCAAGACAGCTCACAGTTGTGGCATTGTATCTCTTACCTTTCTCTTGTCCTAACATACTAGGAGACTATTTGAATTTGAGCCTCAGAAATAAAAGATTGAACTATAAGAATATGCCCGGCTACCTGACAACTCTATTTGCATAATAGGTTTAATAGACAAATTCTAACTGAACTAAAGGGGCTGATCCAAACCTTTTGAAGTCAATTGGCACCTTTCCATTGGCCTCAGCAGGCTTTGTACCAGACCCCCAATAGATTTTCTGCACTTATTCCACACACAGATCTTCTGCTGAGGTCAATAGAACGTCTGCATGCAAAACACATGAAAAATAGGAAGTGTTCATGTCATTTGCTGGGGAGAAGAAAGGAAAACTTGTTGAAATTGTTGGCTATCATCAATTGTTTCTGAGAAACCATAAAATGCTTCTTTGTGGTAGGCTGAATTTTGACAAACCAAGGGGCATCTTTTCAGATTATGGACAGATACTATGATTGGAATCCGACTGTTTTCAATAAAGCAGATGGTATTCAAACTGTGCTTGCCTGAGTTTTAAAATACCGGACTATAAGGAAGATAAAACAATCGACATTGCATTTCATGTCTTAGGAGTGCGTTTGGTATTTTTAAAGAGCTGAAAACAGATCTAAAAGTGACTTTACTTTCTAAGCCTTATTTGTGGATTCCTTTGGAACATGGGTAAGAATTTTCAGTGACAGTGACGAGAAAATTAATATGATCAGTGGATCTTAAACTTGTGTCATTTTGAAATGGTAATTTGAGGAAAGTACAGAGCAGTGAAATTGTAATGAAAAATAATTAGATGTATTTTTTTCACCATAGAAACCAGGTTCCTCTCAAGCAGAACAATAACACACTAGATTAACATTACACACAATAACACTACATTAAAAGGAAATTTTTAAGATAGCAAAGTCAAGCACTCAGGAGTTAGGAAATTAGATCAGAATTAGGGTTAGCTATGGAACCTTTCTGTGTATGCATGTGATAGTCTTTCCTTCCATGACCACATACTACTTTTGCCACAGGACGCCTGCTTCAGTCAGTGGACAGGACAGATGACGCTCAGTTCATGAGCAGCTATTCAATATTCTGTTTTCTCCTCCTTGTTCAGTGTGTTGCCTCATGCCTTATTTACTGGATGTTGTTCAAACCCTGCTCAGAAGATAGAGCTATCCATTTCCATATGGGCTTTTCTGTGGTGCTCATTTGTTACCTCATTTGTGGTGTTACCTCATTTGACAGATGGGGAACTGCGGCACATAGAGTCACAAGTATTCACTAATATTGAGTGCCCAGTTTAAGATGCCTGGATCAAATTTTTCGGAGCACGTAGCATGATGTAGTGCTTGGCAGTATATCTTCAAGCAATGCTCCCCTTGGCTCCAGTTGCTGCTGTGAGTGCTCAGTTCTGCTAATCAGACCCCAGGTCTTAAGTCAGGCACCAGGAAACTAAGGAACACACAATTAGTGACCACCTGAAAAAGTTTGTTTTAAGTGACTTGGCCGGCATCACATAGGAGCTTTGTGTCAGAGGCAGGGGTAGAATCCAGTTCTCCAGGACAACATTCAACTGAGACCCTCTTTTCTCTTCCTGCGGTCCCCTGCCTCATTTACTACTAGGGCTGAATGGAAAACTGAAATTCCATTTCATAAAAACTTTCAAGATTTCAATATTTGTTTTTATTTTACATAGACTACACACACTACCCCCTACACACCTTTACATTTCTGTAACAAATATAACACAGGCCCCACAGATCTCAGCTCTGGAGATAACATCCAGCCCGTGAAGTTAATGAGGCCGGGGCCATGTGGAAAAAATCTGTGATCATGTGATTTAAGATGGTAAAGCATGTGCAAAAGAGGGCAGGGCTGGATTAATGCAGGGGCTTTAGGGGCTGCAGCCCAGGGCCTCGGGTTAAGGGGGACCCCACAGGCCCATGGACTGGATGCAGCCCACTGCTTCTTTTCATCCAGCCCACGGCAAGTCTCTGTGCTGCGGGCCAGACACCGGTCCCCGAGTCTCGGTGCCCTCCCCCCACCCCGGCCTGGAGCCGCGAGTGCCAGCTCACTGATGTGCCCCTGTGTCCCCTAGGCGAAGGGCATTCAGTGAATCTCTGCATGTTGCCCCTGCCCCCAGCGCCAGCTCTGCAGCTCCCATTGGCTGGATACTGTGGCCAATGGGAGCTGTGGGGGCGGCACCTGCGGGCATGAGCAGCATGCGCTGCACAGAGTGGCCTGGCCCCTCTGTCTAGGAGGCAGACATGCCAGCCACTCAGGGGAGCAGAGCAAGGCGGAGCCAGGGCAGACTGGAATCCTGCCTTAGCCCTACTGTGTTGCCAACCAGGAGCTGGCTGAGGTAAATGCCTGCTAGCTGGAGCCTGCACCCCACACTCTCTCCTGAACCCCAACCCCCTGTCCCATCCCTGCTCCCCCCCCCAGAGGCCCCGCCCAGCTGGAGTTGCACCTCCTCTCACATCCTGATCCTCTGCCCAAGCTCCTAACCCACCCTCCAAACCCTAAGGTTCCCCACAAAACTAATAGCCCCTGGCCCACATGAGAGTTAATCCAGACCTGAAAGAGGGCCAAATTAAGATTTCACAGGCAATCTTAATTCTGGCATTTACTAACTTCTGAATACCTGACCTGATGTTCGTTTAATGTAGTTTTCCTGTAATTTCCCATAACATATAAAACAATATAAGTCCTAAAAACACCTATTTAACAAACCCAACATCCATCATATGATGTGCTATATTTACAACTACAAAGTACATCAACAGGGCTGGAACATTTAGACCCCTGGGCGAAACAACCTGGGCTACTTAAACTAATGGAGTAACTGATAGCAGTAGTAGGTTGTCATCCTCGTTGTTGAACGGCACTGGAGGGGGATGAGACAATTTGCCTGTAGGTTTTGAGACCTGGGAATCTTGGGTTGCATTCAAGACTGCGGAGGGGAGTTTGTCTAGTGGGCACAGAATCTTCCACACATTTTCCCCAAAGCTTGAATTCCTTTTGTCCCATCCCCTCCAATCTGCCCCCGTCTCAGCCCTGCATATTCTGCACCCCTGGTTCCTCAGGAGTCTCATCCAAGTCCCAGTCACTATGCCCAGCAATTCCCAATCCTCCCCGACACCCACACTTGTCCATGTTTCCCATCCCCAGAGAATCTCAGTCCCAATCTCCCTTCCAAAGCTTCTCATCCAACCTCAGTGTCCTCCAGTCCCCCTCATTGTCCACTCTTTACTCACCTACTGGCTCTGGTATCTCCCCATTTCCCTTCCTAGCCACTCCCAGTCTCCATCCCGACCGAACTCCCATTCCCAGTTTCCCTTCCCTACCTCCTCCCCGCAGCTGCAATCTTTCACCCCGCCCCCTTTTCCCAATCTACTCCCCCGTCCTCATTCACAGTTCCTCCTCTTGCTTCTCTGTAGTCATACCAGGCAGCTGCCTGGGCCCAGCATGGCAGGGGATTCATTGAGAGTACAGGAGACACGGTCTCCCTACTCTCAGTTCAGGTGCCTGGCAGAGACTGCAGGAGCCCAGAGCTGCAACTGCAAGGAACACGATGCTCAGTCCCAGACTGGAGCATCCCCGTGCGGACTGAATCTTTGAGGGATCTAGCTGCAAAAATCTAATTTGTTTACTTGAAAGTTAATCTGGATAAAGATATGGGGTTCATTTAAAGCTAAGTCACTATTCCTGAATAGCTGCCCCTCAATAACTCTATGTGTAGAGTTAAGAAGTCTTTACTGAACACATGGGAATGGCAATTTTTCCAAGCTTATCACTTGTCCACATTTTGGCAGATTTCCATAGTGGTAGCAAAATCACATTCCTGACCCAAAGTCTACCCCCTGCCAAATTCCAAGTCCCTGCTCCAAAGCATGGGGCCCTAGAGCAATTGAAAATTTTCCCAGTCTTTTTTAATACGGGAAATAGAATGTATTTTTCACAACTTCATTTTTAGTAATGATGCCTCTAATTTGGCTAAAGTTTTTCAAGAATACTCAGGCTGAGGTAGACACCCAGCATGAAAAAATATATAAGCAACTGAAAACAGATGATGTCACCAGCTCCACCTATAATTACCCACCCTCTAACTTTTTTTTAATATCAGCTACACAGTAAACATTTGGAGCCATATTTTCAGATGAGTGGCCTAATCTCTTTTAATCACCTCAGTGAAGTGCCCAGATGTTAAGAGCTGTACAGCACTCTTGCTGAGAATCATGGGTCAGATTAATGTGTAGGGAAAGCACCTGAAGTGGGTCCACTCTTGATTCTGGATGCTGTATTTGAAGGCATCCATTTGCATATATTGCTACAGTTGAGAAAAAATCTATTCACTCAACTTTAAAATGTGCATAAATAAAAAATATATACGTTTTTATGAACTACAGCGGGGCATTCTGGCAGACTAATTTCTGTCTAGAAACTGGAATAGGGTGTATTAAATCCAGCTTGTAATTCCAACCAGTTAGAAAGCTGGATCTGAAAGGTCACATAACAAGGAATGTGTCTGGGGAGCTAGAGAAGCAAACTGTTAGCACAAATCCAGTACATTCGTTTCATAATAACATTTCATGACATTTTATTAGCACTCCACTTACTTCTTTAAAGGTCCCACGCACATTCAGAAATTTATAGATAATGTAGGCAGGCACAAGGATCATTGAAGATAATGCTATTCCCCAGCCAATGCGATTTGCCCAGAGAGGGAAGGTGTAGTCGTCATAGGTCAGAGGTTTGAAGTTTATAATACTGACTATCACCACAAACTACGGAAGGAAAAATAGAAAGAACCACAATTTTAGTCCTTTGGAAAAACTCCAAGTGGAAAACAAGCCTCATCTGTTAGATTGGGCAGAGTGCCCAGTGCAATGGGGATACTTGGACTCACGCAATAGGCCCTACCTTCAACCTATTTATAATGTGTCCCTTTTAGATGACAGTGTTGGGCCTCTTGGGGCACTCATGAATGATGCTAATGGTCAGAAAAATCCCCCAATTCCAGCCAGGCTATTTGAATCTGCCCTGTGTACTAGTGAACATCACCGGCAGACTACACACTGCCATGGGAGGGGGATTTACTCCCCTACTTCTGAAGCAGGCAGGGGAGGCTGACTTGTTATTCTGTAGATTAAACTAGAGTTAGAGATGGGGAAGTTTTCAAAGCTGAAGGACAGGACTGCAGGCAGAGATTTTCAAAGGGTCCCTGAGGACTCCTCAAGATCCCTCTTTGTTCTTTTCCCCATGGGTTCTGGTAATGCTTCATAAGGATGGAATTGTCCCAATATACCTTTCCCTGCTAGTCTGAAGAGCCTGTTATTAAATATTTGTTCCCCATGTAGATACTTACACACTGTAATCAAGTCACCCTTTAAGCTTCTCTTTGTTAAGATAGATGAAGCTCTTTTAGTCTATCATTATAAGGCAAGTTTTCTGATCATTCATGTGGCTCTTCTCTGAGCCTTCTCTAATTTATCAACATCTTTCTTAAAATTGTGGCCATCAGAACTGGGCACGCTATTCCAGCAGTAGTTGCACCCACTGTCAAATAGAGAGGTCAAATAATCTTTCTAGTCCTCCTTGAGATTCCTGTTTGTTCATCCAAGCCCACAAAAGCTTATGCTGAAATAAATTGGTTAGTCTCTAAGGTACCACAAGTATTCCTCGTTTTCTTTACAGATACAGTCTAACCACTGCTAATCTTAAACCTTCCTTGGATTGTGTGTCCTATTGAAAGAAAATTAGAGTTATAATACAATGCAGGCTAGAAACATTCTGAATCGCTTATTGATTCAGTATAATATGTTTGAGTTTTGTTAGAGATATAGTAGTACAATTCTAATAGAATCAGTCACCAGAAATGTCTTCAAATGTTGTATTTGTCAGAAAATAGATTGGATGACTATCAGTATATGTATATAATCTCAATGTGCAAAAGTACATTGGTAATTTCTTTTTGTCCCCTGGGGTATTCCATCTTGGGCTGTGAAACCACTTCAGATTAAAATATTCAGAGACTGGGAGCTTCTCTTCACTTGGAGAGCTACAGAAGAGCTTCAGTGTAGATACTACCTATGCTGATGGGATGGGTTCTCCCACCAGCACAGGTACTCCACCGCCCCAAGAGTTGGTAGGTAGGTCAACAGAAGAATTCTTCCATCAACTTAATGCTGTCTACATGGGGACTTAGGTTGGTTTAACTATGCCGTTTAGGGACTGTGGATTTTTCACACCCCCTACACAACCCAGTTAAGCCAAAGTAACTTTCTAGTGTAGACGAGGTCTAGAATGTCAAAGACTAATGAGATAGCTTTTTCAAATCAGCAAGAAAGCCAGCAGTGCTATATACTCACAAATGTTGGTTCATCTAGTGATTTTTTTTGGCATCTTAAAAGTTCATCTAGTGATTTTTTTGGGCATCATATGGACAGTTTAAGCATGATTTATTAGGGGAAAAACATAGTCCATATCACTTTTATCTCTATTATAAATTGTGAAAATAAAGCAATGAAAATTGCTTGAAAAGCTGAGCAGAATTAGAGGGGGCTCAGAGACAGCGAGAAAACAGTGGGATTGTTTAATTTACAGGAAAATAAGAAGAGGAGGCTTAGTGTCCATATAACCTTTTAGGACACCTGAAAAAAACAGACTATTAGAATCAAGATACTCAGTGTTCTCTCAAATGTGCGTACTCTCCTCACAGGTATTAGAAAGTATCTGTATATAGTAGTTACACTCAGCCAATTATTGACAAATATTGGACCTTAATTCTGGAAGTCTTCTAGGACTGTATGCATGGCTAGAGGATGCAGCATCTACTGATCAAGAAAGGTGCATATTTTCATGTTTACAGTAGATATTAAAGCATATACTTTAGAGAGATTAGCAAGTCTTTTTAAATTCACCTTCCAATTATCTCCTGCCTACACTGAAGGGGGTACTTATCTAACAATTCATCACCAAGTAATTTAGAAAACAATTGGCAACATATTTATATCAGAATGAGCTTATTTGGAAAGACAGTGACCATTATGCTGCATCCCACATCCTACACACAGACATCTGTGAGCAATTGTGTGATTGAAAACAGAGATGAGGTTACATCCCAAATACCCACATTTGACATGAAGCCTAGTAGCCAGGAAAACACCATTAGAACATCTTTAATTTACTTCCCTAGAGCTAGGTTTGTGCTGTAAAATCAAATCCAGAACTTGGCTTCCCATTCTCGAAAGCTGGGTTTGAGGGAGTGTGGTACACAAGAAAGCTAGATCCAGCCTTTTCATTCAAACTATTGTAGATTGGGATCTGGATCTAAAAATGTGTATGGATTTGGTTGCAGTATCTATCCCTGAGGGTCACAATTTATACTAAGTTTATATTTATAACTAGCATTTAAAGGGCTACTAAATGGTTTATTAAATGGTTAATCAATTGTTAGAGCATTTAACAGGTCAATAAGTTGTTTATATAACAATGATTTATAACCATCTCGATATAACTTCTACTGATGTGGTTATAATAATCTTCAACATGCAGTCCTCATGTCTGTAACATATTTAACATATTTTGATCATTTATTAATATTCTATAAAACACCTACAAATGGAATATTAATATAAAGTATGACTGACTGACTTCAGTGTATGCTTCATTGGCTCATTACTAATTGGATGCTATCAGATGTTAAGTATGCTAATAAAATGTTTTCCCTTTTAAAAATGTATTGGTGTATCCCATCATACATATGTCTTGATAAGAATGTCTTGTGTCATTAACTGTTTGATAGTTAATTTTGAACTTTGAGACAATATCTGATCCAGATTTGATGTAGCTATTTGGCAGATTGCTACTGCTTTAAAAATTAAGTTGAAAGCATAGACTTTAATGCAATGGAAAATATCCTAGGTCACAATGATGTCAAAATCTCCATATCTCCACCCTGACCTTTTGATCTACAAATAAACTGGAGTGAATGTATAAATACCCAATATAAAACTGCAGTTTAGGTCCGACTCTAACCTTTACATAAAACTACCAAATGCTACCTTCACATTTCAGGGAGAAAAAAATCCTCAAATGTAATGAAACATCTGTTTATTTTCCTTAATACATGTCAGAAGGCTTACAAGCTATATTTAATGTGTCTCTTTCCTTTCTATGTCACACAGCCAACCATTTGGAGTAATTGCACCCTACATATTCTAATGCATTAGTCCACATTTGTGATCTTCAGACCCTCCAAATGAAAAATACACTAATAACTGAATTATGTTCTTTAGTACATGTATAACTAATAGTTGTAAACATTTTATATGTAGTCACATTCTTGTGCATATTGTGATTTTACTATTAAAAAACAAAGCACATACATAAATAGTAATGCCTCAAGAAGTTATGTGCTTAGTTGACACATATTTTTTTACTGATGGCTGAGCGAAATTTAGCACTGAATAAAACTCTCAAATATTTTGATTTGCCTAAAATATTAGGTATAAACATCATCACTCCATATTGAGTTATTTATCTTACATTTTGAGGAGGAGCCTGAATTTGCAGCATGGTATTTGTGTTGAGATTAAGTTGATTGGAAGACAGCATTTGCACGTTTTGCTCTGAATGTTACAAACATGATAGTTTCAGTGGTATAATCATCAAATAGTTTCACTTTGTACTGTGTGTATTATACTTTTGAACTCCATCAACAAAGTATCAATAGAAAACATATTGGATTCTGTTTCACATTTTGCACCAAGCATTTGCCTATCAAAAGCTAAATTTATTTATAGTCAACAGCATTACTCTTCAAAAGAATAACACCAAAGCCCCAATAGCTAGGAGAAAAAAAATAATCTCCCCTTGGACAAGTTATTGCAAAATTGTATTTCAGGGGTTTTACATCTTCCATTGAAGCATCTGATGTTGACTGTTGTTAGAGAGAGAATTTTGGACTAGATGCTAGATGGACCACTGGTTTGATCCAGTACGGCAATTCCTATGTTTGGTTCCTTATGGAGGGCAATTTGCCGTTCTGTATAACTTTGGCAACATCTGGAGTCATGTACCTGATTACCCTATAGATTTCTTTGTGGGGAGGAAAGGGTTGTTCTTTTGGTTATTTTTTAAACCAAGTTGTTTGACATCTGCTGGGCATCACTGAAGTCGTAATGAAATATATTTATTCTCGGAGTGGAAGCACAGAACCACAACCAGTGATGGTCAGGGGACCCAGAATACACAAAGGTAAATCAGATTCAGTTTCCCTCTGTAATCATACAATTCCTTCCAGACAGTGCAGCGTTTTCTTTAATATCCAGTTACTGGGTATAGTTAGCTTTAGTAACATTAGTATTAATTACACTGATTAAGAGGAGCAATTTCACCTTTAAATGAAAGATATTATAGTTAAAAAGTTGGGACTGGGAGTCTGCAGATTTTGGTTCTCTTCCCAGTTTTATTGCAGACATTCTCTGACATCCAGGGGATGTGATATAAACATTCTCTGCCTCCATCTCTCTGTCTGGATAACAAAGATAATATGTACTTGTCTCAAGGGTGTTGTGGGAACCTTATTTAGTTTTGGGTAAAGAACACTGAGGTCCTTGGATGGAAAGTGATGCACAATATGTACAAAGTATTATTTCAGCTAATGGTTTTGATCAAAATTGGGCAAAACTGGTGACATTTCTTCCATGAAGTTTCTCCCTCTGTTTTTCACTAGTCATTTTGTGTAGTTTTTAAGAACTGAGCATCTCTGAAACTTCAAATGCCCAAAACGTAATACCGATCACTTTGCAGATAACACAAAATTGAAGCTGTCATTTTACACATTCAAAATTTTGTACAAAAGTACTAGGACAACTACCATCTTGGGCCTCTGGAGAGCGGATAGGGAGGGAAAAAGCCCCCACAGATAGTCTCACCCTCATATCAAACATGCTTCCAGAGGCACAACTGGTCAAAAGGAGGTGGAAATGTACATGGTGTGATGAAAGCAGATCAGGTGCAGCTCATGCCAAAGCCCCAGGCCTTACTGAACACTTTCAGACGTGTAGCTGGAAACCAGCCTTGCTTAACTGGGTGTCAGCATTATCACAATAGATATTAGATGTTAAGTTGATAAGAATGTGTTTAATGTTTTGACTTTATATAATGCTTGTAGGACACTGCATTACTGATCTCACTTATACCCCCCCCCCCATAAAGTTATAGTGAGTGTTTGCATTGTAAACCTTGTAATTGTGTAACTCACTGAACAGAAAAAGAAGCATTAATTAAGTGAAAGTGCTCATCTTGAATACAATCAGATGGCCCATTGAAGGCAAATGAGGCATTGTGTAACATCAAAGGACAGAGATTGTGTTGATTGCATTCCTAACTCCCCCCAGGAAGGAGAGACCTACTCATGAACTCATCCCATCAGCTTTGAACTCTGGAGTGGAGGGGATAGAAACCCCCTGACAAGGGGAAACTGAGGCTTTGTCTACATGTACAGCAGCCCAGCTGCACCAATGCAGCTGTAGCACTTCTGGTGAAGACGCTCTAAGCCAATCAGTGAAGAGCTTTCTCATTAGCTTAATCACTCCTGCCTCCGCAAGAGGTGGTAGCTCTCCTGCTGACATAGTGCTGACTCCGCCAGTGCTTACAGTGGTGTAAATTTATGTCGCTCCGGGGTGTGGATTATTCACACCCCCAAGTGACATAAAGTGTACCACAGTAATGTGTAGTTTACACGTAGCCTGAATCTCTTTTATGCTGTCTGGATTCTGAGGGACAAGGATTCTTAAATATAAGTATTGAGATCCCCATTCTTGGTGTGGAGTAGCCTTGGAAGACACTTTGATTTGACAGATTACTACAGCTTGGTCACTTTGTGTATATATGTATATATGCTTGCTTGCATTAACCCGTAAATAAGTGGGAACAGATAGGAGCCCATATCCTGTTGCAGTGGAATTTCTGACTCTACATGCCTGAGGAGGTGAGGACTCCAGGATTTCTCTTCAGGAGAACATATCCTGGCACTTTAGATTTCTCTTCCTTCCCTCCCAAGACCATTCATAGTCCGAAAAAGGAGTGTGATTTTAAAATGAAATTTATGGCAGCTGAAATGAGGGAAGTGAATTTGAAGTTGGGGACATAATGGGTGTTTTTGGTAGGACAGAACATGAATGTGACCTATCACCCAATAAGACACCAAACATTCATCAGCCTTTTACTCTGTACAGTGAGCAGAGGAGAATAAAATGAGGAATGTGTAAACCTCCTCATTAATATAAACACGTACCCACCCACCCACCCACCCCCACACACACACACTAGTTAACATAAGAACGGCCATACTGGGTCAGACCAAAGGTCCATCTAGCCCAGCATCCTGTCTACCGACAGTGGCCAATGCCAGGTGCCCTGGAGTGAGTGAACCTAACAGGTATGATCGAGCGATCTCTCTCCTGCCATCCATCACCCCCCTCTGACAGACAGAGGCTAGGGACACCATTCATTACCCATCCCGGCTAATAGCCATTTATGGACTTAGCCTCCATGAATTTATCCAGCTCTCTTTTAAACCCTGTTATAGTCCTAGCCTTCACAGCCTCCTCAGGTAAGGAGTTCCACAGGTTGACTGTGCGCGGTGTGAAGAAGAACTTCCTTTTATTTGTTTTAAACCTGCAAGTTCTCCAAGCCAACTTCAATAGCCAATAGATCTACATACAGATCTGATGATGGAGAAACCGCAAAAGATTAAAATGTTTAGTTGAACCTGTTGAGGACCCTTCCAGACCAAATGGCCTTTACATCCCATACAGTTAACCTCTACCTAGTGTTCACTTTCTGCACAAAAGAATTAGAGGACTGTATCGCTCCTTCCTTCAACACACATTCAGTGTCTTGGGAGAGGTAGGGCATTCCCATCATCAGAGGTTTTGATGGGTTACCAAACCGCTATCTCCTAAGCCAGTTTGGAGGACTGCATTATGTGGTCTTGACCACTAACCATTCTTTTTTCCTGTCTGACAAATTTCACCCAAAATGCAGCCTCTCCAAATGTGAAAATGAGTCAAAATGGCTTCTGCTATCCTGGCTGACAACAATGGGGATAACAGCGAGTAACAGGGCCAGCTTTAGGGTACAGTAATCAGGGCAGTTGCTCTGGACACCTGGTTCTGGGGGTGCCAAATTAACATCCAGGGAGTGTGTCTGAATCAAAATTAGTGGTCAGAATATTTGTTTTGTTCTGCTCAGCTGTTTAGGGAGCTCTGAAAATCTACTGCCTTGGGCAACTGAACATGCAGGATAGGCCTTGATGAGTAATGTTATAAATTTGCTTAATATCTTGCATTTAGTATGAATAAGCTGGTAGGAACATCTTCATAGTCCTCTTTCCAGGACACACTAAATAAATAAATAGCCTCTTACCAATAAAAAAGCAGGGCTAACAAATTTCCAACACAGTCGCCAGTAAAGGCCCGGTTTGAAGCCCATCATTTGTTGGATGTCTTCACTGAATCTGTCCACGCCTGCAAGTTAAATACAAACAGAAGACACACAGACTTCAAGTTGGCAAAAATGATTAGATGGTGGCATAAAAACAAACATATTTGTTATCTGTAGTCTCAGAAAAATATACAAGAGTTACTTCTAAACCAGAAATTGTGTAAGGATGAAATCGTGACCCCATTATAGCTAACAGGAATTTTGCAGTACACACAAAGGGGCCAGGGTTTCTCCCTAATTGTTATTCACATGATACTCCAGTTGTAAATTACATGACCACTAAGAAAGACATGTCAAGCTTCATTTTGAGTTAAGCCACAATGCCTTTCAAACACTGGAGTGGCAAAATGAATACAGATGCTTTTTTTTCACGGCTGTGGGCTATTATACTTGTAAACAAATTACACAACTCAATCATACTCGTATACAAAAACCCACAAACAAATAAGCGCTGATTGTAAAGTAAATCCACATTATTTGTAAATCTTCAGAGGAGCTACCGGTTCCACTTTTTTCAGTGCAGTGTGAAGAAATACACGTTGTCTTTGTAATGCATGCCATTTCATCTTTCAGTAAGCTTCTCTAGAATCTGCCTACCTGCTCATCTTTCAGTTTAGACGTGTGCCATAACAAATGAATATGAGCCATCATCCTGGGTCACACCAAGGGCCATCTTGCCCAATGTACTGTCTCCATGCTAGAGCTTCAGGGGGATTGTACAAACCACAGCAATTATGGAATGATCCACTCCTGTCTTCCAATTCCAGCTTCTGGTAGTCAGAGGTTTAGGGTACAGACCTGCACAGGACTAGTGTAGAGCCCTGCAGTGAGACTGGAATCCTGTGGGTTCCACAGGAGCAGGATTAAAGAATAGTCCCATAGCTTAGTTGTGCGGTATGTGAAAAAGTTCTATCTTTTGTTTGTATTAAAGCTACTGCCTATTAATTTCATTAGGTGACCCAGTGTTGTATCATGAGAAAGGGTAAATAACATTTCTCTATTCACTTTTCCCACATTCATGATTTTATAGACCTTTATCATATCCCACCTTGGTCATCTCATTTCTAAGGTGCCCAGCCCTAAGCTTTTTAGCGTCTCTTTCTATGGAAGCTGTCCATACTCTTGATAATCTTAGTTGCCCTTCTCTGAACCTTTTCCAGTTCAACTATACATTTTTTGAGTTGGGGCAACCAGAACTGTTCACAATATTCGAAGTGGGGACACGTCACAGAATTATATAGTGGCATTATGATATTTTCTGTCTTATTTTCTATATATTTCCTACTAGCTCCTAATATACTGTTAGCCTTTTTGACTACTGCTGCACATTGAGCTGACATTTTCAGATAACTACCCACGGGATGCCAAGATCTCTTTCCTGGGTGATAACAGCTAATTTAGAACCCAACATTGCTTATGTATAGTTGAGATTATTTTTTCCATTGTGTATTATTTTGCACATATTGATGGTGAATTTCATTTTCCCCTTTGTTGCCCAGACACCCAGTTTTGTGAGATCCCTGTGTAATTTGCTGTCTGCTTTGGACTTAAATAGCTTGAATAATTTTGTAGCATCTGCAAACTTCACTGTTCACCCCTTTTCCAGACCATTAATGAGTATAACAACATAACAGCAAGGCTACAATGCCCTAGTTTAGATTTCCCAAAGTATTGCAGGAAACTACACAATAATACCAAATATTTTTTCTAAAACTATTATCTCTATACACATTGTCAATATCTCATAATTTAATACTGCTGACACCGAAGATACGTTAGAAAATAAATGACGTGTTCATGTGTGCAAAAAAAGTAAAAAGCAGCAATTATAGGCAACTGTTAGGAGTGTTGATTGTTGAAATCATTAGGTAGCTGGGAGCAAAGGGTTTGTTTGAGACTGCAAGATCAGACTCTAAATAATTAGAATCAAACTTGCTATGTTAAATGAATGACATAGAATATGTGTTTATAAACATGGTAGACTCACCTTGATCACTCGATTAGCATTTATAAGTTTGTATTAGCAGTTGTAAATACATGAGCCTATTACTTTCATTTTGACCCTAAACTTATATAAACAACCATCACTTAAAAACTGTAACTGAAACTTAGCTACGTCCAATGGTTGTTATTGTGCTCTGTGGAAAGAGGGATGCATGGAAATGAGAAGCAGAACAGACTTATATGGAACTGGTATTGGATAGAAAGGAGAGAAGAGTAGCAGACAGACCAAACTATCATTGAAGCACTTAGGTCTTCCTCTAAACCATCAGATAGCTAAGGTTCTCAGTACCTTATTCATTTCTTCTTCTTTGTGTGTGTTTGCGCATAGTCCGTGTGAGAGTTGTCATGTTTCCAGCACTAAAAGCTAGAGCCCCTGTGTGAGCAGACACAGTATACCCAGTGACAGTACAAGTTTCTCCCCACTGTCCTATCTGTGAACTGGAGGAACCTAACTGTGAACTGTCCACCTAAGGTCTTTCTAAGGCACCTATCAAAAAGTGTTTTTTGGGCTAGGATTTCAAGATCAGAGTATTGTTCAGCTTCCATTGTGACTCAGTCTTTGGAATCTCTGTTGAAATAGCATCATGGTTGCCAATTAGTGCTAGGATGAAACTGGTGTGAGAGGAGAATCAGACTTTTAAAGGCCATATCTCACCAGGAACATAAAGCCACGGATGAAATGTGATTATTTTCATGCATTTCCTTTTAGATGATGCACCTAAATTCTTATATATATTATAGACATAAGCAGCAGTGGAAGCCATAAAAATAAAGACTTCTGGGCAAGCACTCATCCCCCCCCCCCCTGTATGTGTTGTTGAAATCCTTGAATTGAATTTCTCCTGGTAGCATTTCCCAATAGAAGATATCGCTTTGCAAAAGTTTAATCTGTACCAAGACTATTTTCCTACATCAGTTTATAATTACATGACCACCCCTGCTGTGCTAACTTGGAAAAAAATTCCTGGTCAGAACCACCGTAAAATAAACAAACACATAAGTAAAAAAAGATTCCTTGTTTGTAAACATAGGGACAACACAAATAAAATAATTCCAGAAATCTCCAAGAGAAAAGATGGCTCTTGGCTCAATGCTCAATAATTCTCTTTGGCCAGTGTCACAAGCTCCTGTAGATGTACTGAACTTCCAAGTATTAATATACTGGAGAAATCTGTTGCAGGTTTCAGGTTGGTTTCTCATCCCAAAACTAATGGGCAAAGAACCATAGATTTGAAGGCTTTTTCTCATAGGAACTTGTTTAGGAGTTGAAAGGTGTCACCACAGTACTAATGGCTATTCTTAGGGAACAATTCAAATGGAACCAGTTGACTTGCATAACTTCACTGCAGTAACCACATTTAAATCATTATTTCCCCCCAGAATGATTAGATTAGCATAGCATTTTGTGTCTAAAGTCTTGTTGATCATGGGATATGTGACTATGCAACTCTGAAAGTAAAGGGACTTTGTTCCCCACATCTCCTACTGCAGTTTCAATATAGCAGTCCAGTTCTGCTCATTCACTGTCAATATGAAGAACACACCAAATCCTTGATATTATTAACCTAACCTATAGAAGGACTTTTTTTCTGTTTCTGGGTAGTTACAGGTTTAAACCCACCTGTTTGCACTGTTTCTCCTATTTTATTAAACTTGTTTAACTCTGATAGGCTGGCTTTAAAATTTGATAGGAGCTGATTCTCATTTAGATCAGTGTCTCTTGGCATTGTCAGAAGAGTAGTTGAGAATCAGGCTCATAGGCCTGGTTTACACTAGCGGGGAGGGTCGACCTAAGATACGCAACTTCAGCTACGTGAATAGTGTAGCCAAAGTCGACGAATCTTAGGTAGACTTACCTGCCGTCCTCACAGCATCAGTGGTCGACAGCAGGCTCCCCTGTCAACTCTGCCTTGCACCTTTTGTTGAGCTAGAGTTCCAGAGTCGATGGGAGTGCCTCTGGGGATTGCTTTATCACGTCCTGACGAGACGCGATCAGTCGATCCCCAATAGATCGATCTCTACCCGTTGATCCAGCCGGTAGTGTAGACAAGGCTTTAGTCCATTAGACAATACTGCTGCTTAGTGCTTTAGAAATGTGCAGTTTAAAGGCCCCAATTCAGCAAACTTGAGCATGTGCTTAATTTTAAGCTCAGCAGTAATCCATTCCTTTTCAGCAAAACACTTTAGCCACTTTAGTGCAGTTACAATAAATACTTCTTTATTCTTTTATTTCTATTCTTACTCTGGCAATCTCAAACTAACTCTGCAAACCTGTACTGACTATCATCGCTGTAAAGTATACTTGTATTTTTAACATTTTAAATTGTGTCAGGTATAAAATCTTCTCCCCCATTTTAATCATGTAACTTTAACATTTGACATTCCTAATTCTGCCCGGATCAGTTAGGTAAAGTATTGCTCCCAACTTCCTATCCAACTCTGCAGCCACGTGGTCACCCAATGGCACAACACAGAAGGAGCAGTAAGGAACACACATGGCCAGTGACTTTCAGAGAGGTTTGGAGGCCACCATAGTTAACACTTCTGTTAGAGCTGGGAGAAGAGTGGGGAAAACGTATTCATGAATTCCAAATGTCTATCCATTCCAACCACATCTGCACCATTTGTGTTTGCTTGTCTAGGACTATTTCTGTGACACTCTTTGTTCACATGAATGTTTGTAGTGGTATTTCATTTATGTTTGTACTGGCGTCTATGGGCTGGTCTTCACTACTGGGAGGGTATCGACGGCAGATACGCAACTTCAGCTACGTGAATCAAGTAGCTGAAGTTTGCGTATCTGCAGCCGACTTACCTGCCGTCCTCATGGTGGCGGCAGTCGGCGGCGCGCTCCCCCGTCAACTCCAGCTAGCACCTCCCGGCAAGCTGGAGTTCCGGAGTCGACGGGGGAGCCGTGGGTGATAGATTTCTCGCGTCTTCACAAGACGCGAGAAATCAATCGCCAAAAGATCGATCGCTACCCGCGGATCTGGCAGGTAGTGAAGACCAGCCTTATGCATGGGTGCCAGAGTGGGGAAGGAGATTCACTGTCCTCCACCATCTTTTGAGAATCTGAACTCAGCAGGGTCCCAGCTGAGGTCAACACCCTCCTGGTCTCTAACCAGAGCTGGGTGGTGTAATGGCAGATTCCCTTCACTGCCGGCATGATGGAGGGATGGCTGGGTCAAATCTGAGTGAGTGGCAGTATGACCTGGCACATGGGATTACAATGCCACACAAATTTGGTCCATTTCATTGCCTCCGCTCCTGCTTCTGTAATCCATTGAGCAGCACTCCTGCATCTATGTGTGAACAAGTGTGGGCATGAACAAAAGTATCATGTCAAAAGTCAGTTCCTGGCTAATATTCGTCTCCCCATCATCCAAATGGCTCAACCCATTTAACTCAAACATTCCAAACAAACTCACCCGTCGGCTGAGCCCAGGTACGGAAAGTTCCAGCCCAAAGGATTCTTTTTTTAAGAGGATTCCAAGCAACTGAAAATGCTAGGTGGGAATGGAAGCAGGAATTCATTTTTCCACAAATATTAATCTTATTCCTTCACAGAAACATGCCACGACAAGGATTGTGACTTGCAAACCCTACATGGAGCTTTCCCTGGCAATGATGCTCATTAATAGATTTTAATTTGGAGTCGAAGGGGCTTCTCCGAGAATGCGTATCAAGCATAGAAGACCTTTATGTTAATACAATGAAACCTGAATGCCATCTAAAGTATCATTATTTGCTAAAATCAACCAATTCCACCTTCCCTCTAAAAAATCTGTGGAACAAAAACTTCACAGTTAATAGACGTAGGTATTACTTGAACTAAATATGTCCACATTTTCATTCTGTGCCAAAATGTCAAGTTTGCCTTTGGGCTAAGCTAATGTTCCTGCTGGGTCACTAAGGCAACTGGGGCCTATTGGAAAACAAGAGGTGGTCAAGACCATGCCAGATTTAATCAGTCGACGATTTAAATAGCACCTGGGGCTGCAATAAATTGTTCTTTATAGAGCAGCAGGTTTTATTGTGTCAGTAAAAAACATTTATCAGCTGCTTGAAACAAATTAATAGCTATTTTCTCAATTATGGAGGGAGGAGAGGAGCGAAGGGAGAAGTTCTAAGAAGTAAGTGAACTCTGACTGAGCTTGGATGATTTATTTTGTGGACTTCATCCAAGCCTAGCTATTGTGAAGCACTGTAAATCCCATTTTAATAATGGAAGATAACTCTTCATCACTAAAGAAACAATGCGATTTTTATGCCTCAGCTGCCAAACTAGAGTATGGGCATCCCTCTCTTTGACACATTTGCCTCTCTTAAAAAGCAGTTTCCTCTCAAATCTAGTGCCTTTAATGGTTTTTATAAGAAAGCAGCATTATAACCTGTGAGATTTATGCTACCTCTGACGGTCAGAATTACCCCTGCAAAGATTGTGTGTTTGACATTCTTTGCTTTCCTTAGATGCAGCAATTGTGGACGTCACCCCTTCAGATCACTTGCTTGCCAAAAGTTTCCATTTTGGGAGTTTAACTAGAAAACTTAAGTGATGTGTGCAAGTGGGATGAGATGATGGCCTAGGGAGATAAATGGCAGTAGAGCAAGGGTACTTGAGAACCTTATAAAGCACCCAATGACAGCTGTAAAGTACTATCTCTAACAAGAAAATAAGATGACTGTCAGGAAAAGAAGAATAATTTCACTAGTAATCAGGACAGCTAGCTCAGTGTATACTTGGGTGAGTCACATAAAGTCTCTTGGGGAAAATATAAGATTGAATGCTGGCCGGCTGTGTCCTTGAACTCTGATTATGGTGAGGAGAGAAGAGGTGACTGGATAGAGAAGAAAGTATGAGCGGTTGATTAATGTTATTGACCTTTTAATGGCAACTATCTTAAGCTACAATAGATGGTTTGAATTGATGCTGGCAAAACAGGACTATTTGCCATGAATAAGAACTATTACCCAAGTACAACTTATTATTCTGGGACTCTTAGGACATTCAATATATAAAGTGTGTGGTGGAGCAAAGAGATAGGCTTACTGTTAATATCACATTGTTCAGATGATTATCATTTGAGTGGTTTACTGAGTTGCCAAAATATTTAGAATGCCTTTGACAGAACTGAAAAAAAAAAAAATCTTGCGAGATGGTGTCCTTAATAACTGGGACACAACTAGCTTAAAAGCAGAACAGAAATTAAAAATAAGTACAGTTACCCCAAGAAAAGTTGAAAAACCCACAACAACAATACACCAGGTGATTTGGGAATACGTGATTGGGACTAAAAACAGACCATTGCACTGTATTGTGATTTACACTGCTTAATGTGTAGTTGTGAAAAGATACATTAGCAGATCGTTTAAGGACAAAAACATGCCAGAGGTTTATAATATAATAGAGTTTCCCCTCACTCATTTCAAGTTACATTATGGAATCCCCAGGGAGAATCCAGAATTTCTTTGAACATCTGGCTATTTAGAGAAGGAAATTGTTATTTCATCAGCTTGGACAGGGACGAGTTCAAGATATGCTATAGTCCCTCTCAAGAGAAATAGAGTATCATTTCCATTACAAATGAAGAGTACAATATGTCTAATACAGACCAAATTCTTCCCAAAGCGTTCAGCATGATTCAGTGACCAATGAAGTTTTAAAGTTCCCTCCATTTCTCAGCTGATGTTCTTCTTTGCATTGGACAAACATTGAGTTTCAGGACTTTTTTTTTTTTAAAGAAACAACTTCCTACAGAATAGGTGTAATTTTAAGGCTCCAAATCTTTAACAGCCCCCAAATTTAGTCTTTTGGGTTGAAAAGACATGGGAAGCTTCAGGGACAGGGCTAGCAAGTTAAAAAACCCATGGTGCATCACATGCTGAACAGAAGAAATATAGGCCTGTTTCTGCCACTTTCACTCATGTTTATTATCTTACTATCAAGTAGTCCCATGGCTATAAAACAATTGGCAGAACTGAACCCAGTGTACATAGGATCCTATTAGTCCTCATAACATGCAGGTTAAGTTTTCACTTTCATTCTTCAGGATTAAAAATAGTCTACTCTGTCACCTCTGAATCGTACAGGATCATTATGTTGCATATATAAACACAATCATATTAGTATACAGTAATAAGTGATATTTTATTGTTGATACACAATGGAGCAATCTAGCTGCCTCACAAACAAGAGGCAATCAAAACTAATTTTAGCAATAGAAAAGCATGCCAACAATATACAAAGGAGTTCAGGCTCTTTCTAAGACAGATAATTCCTTGTGTCTTCTCAAATCAAAATGAAACACAGTCTAAAGGTCTAAGGCAAAAATATTGGCACTCGGCACGTGAAACCAAAAAGTGGCAAGCACTTAAACGTGAGACGTTTAAGCTGGAAGAAGCTTTTATCCATCTGAAACCCAGTCCTCTAAAAGAAAGAATTCATTTTCCAAAGCAAAATATCTAAGAAAAAAATCAGTTTACGGAATGTAAATTCTCGACATAAGCACGATTTGGTACAACTGATCATGTGTATACAGCAAAGCAGTGAACAAAATGGAAGCTTTGTACATTTAGAAATAGTAGATGCTACAATCCAATGACCATTCAGGAGTATCTTAGATTTCAAGTGGCTTTCCAACAGTTTCATCACTAACATGCCGGTTTCTTGGCAGACATACATGACACCGGACATTTTCCACAAGATTACACCAGTTATAAAGTGCCTGTCATTTGAGTACTGGGTCTATCCAGATGTAGCATCCCATCATATTAGTAAACTAAATACAGTTGCTGTTCTTCTGGCTAAGGTCACCTAACTGCATTCATATTGGTTCGGAGGAGAGCGAGCAGTGGCTGGCTGCCAATGTTTGGTTATTTCTGCACTAGGAAAGCAAAAATGAATGTCACTCTTTTCTTCCTTATATAACTGTCTTGTATTTTCAATGCCCCATTCTGTGTTTATAATACTTGAGGGAACAGAAAATACAAAGGGCCAAATCCTGCTTTCACATATTGTTTGTGCAACTGCCAAGGAGGCAAATGGAAGCTGTGTGCATGCATCTGAGAGCAGATTTGGACCCATACTTTGTATGACCATTATTCTCCTTTAGGCTTGAATGACATATCATTGCATTGAGGTTGATGTAAAGCCACTTTGGCATGAAGGGAGTTCCAGTCAGAATATCTCCTGAAGCCTGCCCTGCCGGGGTGTGGGCCGTGCACCCCTGGGATAATATGAACAGAGTTGTCCCTAAACTCCCACTCTGCCTTGCCCTTATGGAAGACTCCTTACACCCCCCCAGTACACATCCCTTTGGGGGGACACGCAGGTGTTAGATGCCTCGCTGTCATTGACTTTTAATAGGAGTTGGCAACTAACTTCCTTTTGCACCTTTGAAAATCTCCCAGAATTACCAGTCTGTCCATTGGGAAAGATTGCTGTTTGGATTTACAGAACAGTCTCACACACACCTTAATGTCTACGGCGAGCTCCCAAACCTGACTCATCATCTCCTTGCTAATTATGGTGACACCGTCATTTGGGTTGATGCTTACAGAGGGAGATTTTTAAAGGCGCAAAGGACAGTTAGGTGCCTAATTGCCATTAGAGACTGAACTGCCATACTATACCTTCTGTTCATATATATGTCATATTTCTAGTGTTCACCAGTTCATTGATGGATATTCTCATACACTAGGCATGCTATGTTGAAGCATATAACAAAACAAAATTCAGTGCTACAGGAGTATTTCATCATGCACTCTATTACTAAATCAGACAAGAACTGCCCAGGAAGAAATGAATACAAGCCTATGGGGTCAAGATGTGTCCACTGTGTAGGTCATGGAGACACCACAAAGATTCCACGCTCCAGGTGGGTAGCAGAGAGGTTCTGCGGGCGGTAGGAATAGTGTCCATGGCTCCACAATGAAGGGCTGGTCTTCACTACCTGCCGGATCGGTGGGTAGCAATCTATCTTTTGGCGATCGATTTCTCGCGTCTTGTGAAGATGCGAGAAATCGATTGCCCATGGCTCCCCCGTCGACTCCGGAACTCCAGCTTGCTGAGAGGTGCAAACTGGAGTTGACAGGGGAGCGCGCCGCTGACTGCCACCGCCATGAGGACGGCAGGTAAGTCAGCTGGAGATACGCAAACTTCAGCTACGTGATTCATGTAGCGTATCTGCTGTCAATCCCCCCCCAGTAGTGAGGACCAGCCCTAAACTAATCCACTGGCCTGAAATTCTGCATGGTTTAGAGGCATGACTGCAACCCACAGGCTGTATTAACAGCTGCAACACCTTGGGAAGAGTGGGAGGATTCTCTCCCTACAGCGATCCTCTGCCTAGCATAGTTTATTTGGCCTTTGTGCACGGCTCCAAAATTTGGCCCATAGAACATATGTATTAGTGTCATTATTGCAAATCAGACGAAGATCACTGCATTAAAACTACTGCTCTTCTGATTTCTGCTATACACAGCACACTTCCATTATTACTTACAGCCACGGGCCACAGTATCATGAGGACAGCAAGACTTTTTGCCGCCACAAAAAAAAGAGACAAAAGCACTTACCATAAAACCAGGAAACTCCAATTGCCTCCATTAAAACAGCAAACAGGATTGAAGTCCCAGCTGCAAATGTGTCCAGTAGTGTGAGGACATAAATTCCACCCTGTGGCATAAAAAATTCAACAAGTATCATAAATTCATAGATCCCAAGGCCAGAAGGGACCACTGTACTCATGTAGTCTGAGCTCCTACATAACATGGGCCAGAGAATGTCCCCCAAATTATTCCTAGAGCAGATCTTTTATAAAAAAACATTCAATGCTGATTTAAAAATGGTCAGTGAGGGAGAATGCAGCATGACCCTTGGTAAGCTGTTCCAATGGTTAATTATTCTCCACATTAAACATGTACACCTTATTTCTAGTCTGAATTTATTTAGCTTGAATTTCCAGCCATTGGAGTATGTTATACCTTTCTCTGATAGATAGAAGAACCCATTATTAAATATTTGTTCCCCATGTAGAGATTTATAGACTGTAATCAAGTTTCCCCTTATGCTTTTCTTTGTTAAACTAAATAGATTAAGGTCAGTGAGTCTATCACTTAGAAGGCAGGTTTTCTAATCCTTTAATCATTCTTCTGGTGTTCTCTGAACCCTCTCAATTTATCAGCAATCTGCATGAACTCCCCTGTTTATGCATTGTAGGGCTGCATTAGCCCTTTTGGCCACAACATTGCACTGGGAGCTCACGTTCCCCCAAATATCCACCACAACCTCAATTCTTATTTAGAGTCACTGCTTCCCAAGATAGAGTTTCTCCATCCTGTAAGTATGGCCTGCATTATTTGTTTCTAGTTGCACACATTTACATGTAGCTATAAAACTGTAACAGTGACCTGTCCTTTTAATTATTTACCACGCCCCCAACTTTTGTGTCATCTGAAAACTTTGTCAGGAATGATTTTGTGTGTTCTTCCAGGTAAGTGAATTTTTTTAAAATAGTGTAGGGCCAAGAACACATCCGTATGGGACCCCACTTGAAACACACACACTCAATGATGAGGACTCATTTATAAGTCATATCTGGCTCATCCCATTTAGCCTTTTAAAATATTGGAACATTTGCTTTATTCCAGTCTTCTGGAACTTTTTCTGTATTCCAAGACACTGAAAATTAACATCAACTGTCCAGTGAGTTCCTTAGCCGGCTCTTTTAAAACTCTTTGATACATGTCCTCTGGACTTGCTGATTTAGAAATGTTTAACTGTAGTTGTCATTAGAGACTTTTGGACTGGAAAGAGTGTTATCGTCATCATATGATGAGACTACATCATCTGTTCCCCCCCCAAAAGGAATAGATATAGATGTTGATCACTTCTGCCTTTTTACATTATTACTGACAATTATACCATTTCCATAGAGTAATGGGTCAATACAATTGTTAGGCTTGTTCTTCCCCCAGTATCCTTAAAACTCCTCCTTTCTGTTAACTCTGATGGTCATATGTTTCTCTTTGTGTTCCTTTTCTTCCTTTATCAGTTTGTATAGTTCTGAGCTTCTGATTTATATTCATTACTATCAGCTTCCTCTTTCTTCCATAATTATATATTTTTATTTTTTATATTTACCTTCACTTCCCTCCCCTCTAAATCGGATCAATTTTTTAATCAATACTGCCTTCCTTGATTATGAGATTGTGACTTTTGGGGCATCTAATTAAGTGTTCTTAAACAATTCCCAATTATGATTCAGATTTTTTTGATTAAATTCTTTCTCCCAGTTGATCTGGCTCATAATTGTTTTCAGAGTTGTGAAACTGGACCTGTTAAAGCAGCAAGCACATATATAACTGGTCTGGTCTTTTTTTCTGCTTCCATATTGAAAATATGATCAAGTCATGATCACTTGTACCTAAGCTACGGTTAATTTTTAGTTCTGTGATCAGTTCCTCTTTATCTGTCAAGATTTGATTTAATATAGAATTTTTCCATGTTGGATACAACATCTTTCCATTTAGCAAATTGTCATCTATATTATTTAGAAATTCCAAGGATATTTTAATACTGGCAGCAGGAGACCTCCAGCATATGTCACTCAAATTGAAATCCCCCATGATCACGCAGTTTTCCCCCCCTTCACATTATGGTTAGGGGCATAAGAAGCTGGTCATCCTGTACCCCAGTGTGATATGTAGCAAACGTCAACTAATACTCCATCTTGTGCTTTATGTGTCAGGACATTGATTCATAACCATTCAAGATAATTTTCTTCTGAGTTATGAGTGATTCAGAAACTGCTAATGCCATTTTTGACATAGAGCGCCAGTCCCCTTTTGCCCACTCAATCCTTCCTAAATAGGTTATAACCACTGATTTTAATATTCCAGTCCTACACATCATCCCACCAGGTTTCAGTAATACAGTAGACTCTTGATAATCCGGGATGATTGGGAAAAACTTAATCCCGATTAATAAAATCCTGGATAATCAAGAGTCTACTGTGGGGGTAGTGCCCTGGGGGGAAGGGGTGGTGTGCCAGCCACCCTGTGGGAGAGAGGGGGGTTTCCACCAGTTGCCCTGCCGGGGGGAGGTGTTCAATCGCCTGCTTCAGTCAGCTCCCGCTGCCAGCCTGGGTGTAGGAAGCCCAGGCTGGCAGCGGGAGCTGAGACCCCCACTGGCAGGAGCCTGCGGGGAAACTTCAAAGCGGCAGCGGGCTGAGCACTCAGCCTGCCGCTGCTTTGGGGTTTCCCTCAGGCTCCTGGCTGCTGGGGTGTCAGTCCGCTGCCAGTCTGAGCTTCTTACACCCAGGCTAGCAGCAGACTGAGACCCCGGTTCGCAAAGGGCCAGCGGGTGAAACCCCAAAGCGGCGGCAGGCTGAGCATTCAGCTCACCGCCACTTTGGGGCTTCCCCCGCTGTCCCCTTGCCAGCCGGGTCCTGCCGCCTGCCCCAGTCTGCTCCCGCTGTCAGCCTGGGTTTCCTACACCCAGGCTGGCAGTGGGAGCTGAGTGGGGCAGGCGGCAGGACCTCGGGTGGCAGGAGCCTGGCGGGAGAGCCCAAAGCGGTGGCGGGCTGAGCACTTCACCTACTGCCGCATTGGGGTTTCCCCCCCTGCCAGCTGGGGTCTCAGCCCGCCGGGGTTTCCTACACCCAGGCTGGCTGCGGGCTGAGACCCCAGCTGGCAAGGGGCCAGCGGGGGAAACCCCAAAGCAGTAGCAGGCTGAGTGCTCAGCCCGCTGCCGCTTTGGGGCTTCCCCTGCCGAACCCTGTTTTAGACATCCCGGTTAATCTGCAGCCCTGTTAACCCGAGCCCAGATAATCGGGAGTCTACTGTACCAACTAGAATGAATTTATGCTCATAAATAAGAAATTCCAATTCAATCTTGTTTGTTATCCTGGTTCCTAGCACCCGTGAATAGGCAATTAAAGAATTGTTTCTCTTCATATCCTCTGGTCAGTGGTTCCTTCCTTATTTTTGTTTTCAACATCTTGATTTTGTGCTAAATGAATGCTATTTTCCCTGTTTTTACTCTCCCCTTTTATTAGTTTAATGCTCCCCTGATTATTCTAGCCAGACTATCCCTGAGGAGATCTCCACCAGTAGAAGGGGAACCCCCTCTCCATGTAAAAGTGGGGAGTATCTATCTAGTGATTTACTTCCAGAAT
Organism: Sternotherus odoratus; assembly: GCA_032164245.1. Classification (NCBI taxonomy): domain Eukaryota; kingdom Metazoa; phylum Chordata; order Testudines; family Kinosternidae; genus Sternotherus; species Sternotherus odoratus. Next base: position 26,390,064 of record JAVMKO010000014.1, on the reverse strand, counting down.
CTTCTGCCTTCTGTCTTCTTTCCCTTGTAGGACAGGAAGGATCTCAGAGAAGATTGTTTTGAGTGTATTCTTCTTTAGGATACTTCCAAGTTCCCTGAAGTCATGCATTATCTATGAGATGTTCTATAATGCCATGTCATTAGTGCTGAAGTGAATCATCATGAATGGATCCTTGCCCATTGATTTCAGAAGCCTATCCAATCTTAGAGTGAGGTCCTCTGTCTTGGCTCCAGGAAGACAGCACACCGTGCTGTTATCCATCTGCCCCTTGCAGAATGATCTTTCGATTCTTCTGAGTACAAAATGTCCAACAAGGATCAGCAGTCTTTCTTATACCATTGAAAAATTCTTTGTGGATAAGCTTGATTTTCTTACTGGTTGTCCTACATGCCTTTCCATTCCCTAGGACCAGCTGGATCTTGAGAGGAATCGTCTGTAGTTTCCATACCGAGGACCTGGTATTGATTGGAAACTTCTAGCTGTGTGGAATTCCTCCTGGTCATCATCTCTCTGATGGCCTCAGGCTATTCATCCTCATCTATCTCTAGCTGTGAGGAATGCTCATGTGATCTCTTGGTTATGAACTGCCAGGCCTCCTCTCTGATTTCCTGTTTCCCTGACTTTTTGGTGGTCAGCTCCTTTCTTCCTTGAACCTGGGGGTACGGATGCTTCTCAGACCTGTTTAGGAAGCTTCTCAGGGCTTGTCTACATTACCCACTGGATCGATGGGCAGCAATCAATCCAGCAGGGGTCGATTTATCGCATCTAGTCTAGATGGGATAAATTGACTGCCAAGCTCCTACATAAATATCCCGTCTCCTCCAAAATATCCATGCCCTGAAAGGCACTGATTTGGAACTGTAAGTTGCATTTATGAAATTCTTGCAAAATGGTTTTTCAGACACTCTGAGCTGGATTTGACTTGGTTTTATTTGATTGGTGGTTGAGTAAACTATTAAATATCTCATTTATATTTAGTGTGAAGAGAATGGCGGGGGGAATAGAAGGATTGTTGGCAGATGGGGCTCCCTATCATTTTGAAATGAAGCAAAGCACAATATTTAAAGACTTTGTTACCATTTCATCCTATGCACACTGCGGAGAGAACTTCCAGCCATGGCAGATTCTCACCATCTTGTTTCTAAACAAACCCACTATGAATATGCCTGCTTCTCAGGTGGGTTTTGTCTTTAATATCTTTAACAATTTTTAAAAAAGAGGATAAATACCATTCGTTTTGTAGATCTGACGATGATTTTACTCTGTTTAATCAACAAAGACATAGTTTAACTTTTCTCTTGTTATAGCAGACAGAGACTTTGTACCAGAGAGGTTGCTATTTACAGTAACCAATGGAGACAGCTGTCTAGGTTTTTCTGAGTTATAAACTCTGGAGATCTGGCCAAAGTTTGGATTAACATGGGGCACGTAACTAACTGTATGGCAAATATTTTAGCGACAAGCAAAAGACTGTTTATTGAATAGTGTCTTAAGTGAGAAAATCTGCTCCACACCTGTTCTTTATTTGAATGCCTTTATTTTAGAAATCCAGCAAGGTGACTGATGAAAGATGTGTGTATGAAAAAAAGACTGCTCTGAAAATAGATCCCCAAGATTTTAAAGGGGAAATTCAACTGATTATTTTATCTCTATGGTCTCATTGGGGGGTTGATTTCTACTTTGTACACGTGACATCAACTTTTTCTGTTACATGAACTAATGTATTGGTACCTGTCAAAGCAATTCAGTGCAGTCTAGCTTGTTAGAGAATTTAATCCCACAGAGGTGCCATAATTTGAAAGACACTGAACTAGATTCTCATGTTGTCTGAATTGGCATAGTGCAGGTAGAATGCATGTGGTGACATTATGGGGTGCATGCTCAGCAGCAGCACTCACCTTCCAGGCACTAGTTGGCATACAGAGAAGAGCAAGGCCAGCCCAGAACAGACATGTCCTCTCTGGTGCATGGTGCTTCCAGTGCGCCTCTCCTTTGCCCGTAGACAGCAAAAACGGCCACAGTATGACTGCCACCTGTGCAAAGGGTTCCCTGCACCCTGTCCCCACATCCAGTGCATATATGCAGCCGTTATTTTTTTGCTTTATATTTGTAATGCAGGGAGCAAGTTGCATTATACCCCTGATTTTCAAAAATAGGAAGGTTCCTTCGCTGAAATGCATCCAATCCAAGGTATTAGTAACTATGGTCTGCTATGCTGCCAAGCTATTATCATGCTCATGGAAAGGATTATTGTGCTGAATTGTAATTTTACAAGAAGTAAATGCTTCTTATTGATTAATTATCTTGTGCTGTTGTGAAAAGAGAGTTTTCCAATGCACAGGTGTGGTTCCTAAAATGCTTTCCCCTATACACAAAAGTAAGCAGTGACCATAGTCCCATTTCAGATAATGAAGCTACAGTAGAAGTAATCATAATGCATGGGAATAAAGGTTCGTGAGATCAACTCATAGATAATAGTCTTGTAAAAAACAGGAGGGGAGAGGCATCATTTATAGGAGAATTAATAAAATTCAGACAATAATGTTGGTTATAATTAAACTTCCTGGGTACATAAAGAGATCAACCCTGGCCTACAGTAATTCTGTCTCTTTTACAGAAGTAGTTGCATTGTTAAGTTGACATGCTAATGGAAACCCTTGCAGTACTTACATTGGTGATACAACAAAGAGCCACCAGGAAAGTGCCAAAGGAAACACCAAATGTGAAAAGCTTTCTGTGCCGCTTCAGTATTTGGAAATCATCTGCTAACCCAGTGATGACAGCTTCCATTCCACCCATCTAATAAAAAAAGAATACAGCAATCTAGGCTAGGTAGTAATGACAGAGACATTTTTACTCACAAACAAACAGAAGGGTATTAATAAGTTTGAGATTAATCTCTAGTTCCTTCTGTGATTTCTAACATTGATTGAGTTTCTTCTCTTTATTTAAAGGGTGTTATATCTTCTGTAAAATGTGCATATGATTCCCTCTGGATAATGCTCCCTTGCTGTTGTTCATACTCTCACATAGTCAAAGTGTTAGAAATCAGAATAAATAAGTCTCAATTTCCCTCACCCGGTGGCTCCTATTTTTACAGATAAGGAACAGTGCAATGGAAAGCAGAGAGTTAAATAATGTGGTAAATCAAACAAACATTGTTACCTCTGTATACTGGGGAGAGAGAGACAACCCTTAGTGCTGAGAATTTTTTAGCAACAAAAATTCCTGATAATACAATAGAAGAATTTTAGTTTGCCCTCGTAACATAATCACTATATGCCAGCCATTTTTTGTTGTTGGGAGAAATTGACTGTGGTAACTGAAATATTTTTCAATCTTTCATTGATTCTGCTGTGAGATACAGGTTCCTGATCATGAGCTTTATGTCCTGTGCTGTAACGCAAGCATTTTGGGTTTTTTTTCTATAGGGTTAGATAAGAATGAATCCAAGTCTCCTTCTCAGAGCCAGCCCTTGGGATTTGCTGCCCAGGTCAAAGTATTTTTGGCGCTCCATGTAGCTGAGCAATAAATAGCCAAGCAGTGATTCCCCCTCCCTCTCATGCCTATCCTGCTGTTGCTTTGGTGATCCTAGAAGGTTGTGCCCAGGGCAACCGCCTGATTGATAACCCCTAAGGCCAAACCTGCTCCTACCAGGGATGAACAAGTTATCTTAATTTCTTTAAGAATCAGTTACTCAGTTGGGAAGACTCAGTATAGGATATTTCCTGCACATGGAAGAGAGATGTGGCAAATATCTGGGGGTTGGGAGAGTATGAGGGTGTGAAAATTTGAGAGAATATCATCTCTGTTTCCAATCAACTGCTGAGAATAATCTCTGTAGTATCTGAATGATTCACTTCTGAAACCAGAGGGCTGCAGAGGGAAGGGCAAACTTTCTTTGTGCACCTCTGACACTCAAGAGTAAAACGTCAAAACATAGTGTGGGGTTTTATCCATGTGACTTCTGTAAGCATCAACAGGAATTGTACAGTTACGTCTCAGTGCACTGTACAAAGATTTACTACATGGCTACTTTGAGAGTCTCAGAGAAGTTAGAAGTGGAAAAGTAGCCTTCAGATTCTCTACTCCATCCTATCCGTTCAGGACTGCTTCCTAATCTAGTGCTTTGTTTATCCCCGTTGTTAATGTCCTATGTAGAGATGGTTGCATGCTGAAACAAACAACATTACAGACATTCATTCTAATTCCTAATCCTTGTAATTTGCTGTCCCCTAACACATTCATGAGAGAGTTTCCTTTTCAATAAACATTTGGGGGCATTCCAGAAAATTGTCTCCATGTGTCAGTAAGGGGTTTTGTGCATGAACGAGGGTGTTGATGATTATTCCTCTATTTCCATTTCTTTTTTCCTAGTTTCAGTTTTCTAATCAGGAATAAGCAACAATACCATGTGTCTTAGGTGACTGAGCTCACAGCATGTAGAGGGGTAATCAAGGGGAACAGTCTGCAAATGACCCCACAGCTGCTTGCATAAAACCAGTAAATAATTATGAGCAACAGCAGCTGGATGTGGCTTTGATGTAGCTGTGGTGGTGCATAGAATGGAATTAATTTTGAACGGTCCCCTGGAAGACTTCTTCATTTCACAAGAGTCAGTATGGGCATGGGGTAGGGTGCCCATCCCATACAAGGCCTGGCAAGAGAAAGGGCCAATTAACCTTGTGACAGGCTGTGCCTGGAAGAGTTTCCTCTTCTCAGCTGTTTTTAATGGCTATGTTTGTGCTCCATATAGCAGGGGGATGAAACCAAAGCTCTGCATGTCTCTATAAAATGAATGACTTGCTGATGGGGCATGTAGATGGCAATAACATTGAATGGGGGTAAATACTTTTATAGGTCTGGATAGTCAATTGAGATTCTATAACTGGAGAAGTCACAGTGGATTGGTCTTCCCTCAATGGCATGTCAGTGTCTTCAAAGGCCTTTGACTGGTTGGCGGGATGTCACTAAGATATAAGTGTGGACAACTCTCCCCCTCCCTTCCCCTGCGACAAAATAATTATGAACGGCAAATAAATAGGCAAACATCAAAACCTGATCAAGAACAAGAAAATGCTAGATTTACCATGGTTTATCCACTTTGAATCATTTGACCCTTTTCACTGAAAAATTATTATTCTTACAATTTAAGGTACCGACCTGTCAAACATTTACACATGTGCTTTACCATGGGAAAGTTAAACAAGTCCCTACATGTCTGCAGAATTGGGCCTAGTAGAGCTCAACCTATAATATACAACCTAGATTTTACTTTTCTTAATTTTGACTCATTGCTACTGGTCATTCTTGTCACAGTAATCTACTCTTCTTCCTTCCTTCATGTTTGTTTACAGTACAAATAGGTCCAGACTGGAACCCCAAATCTGACATTGCCTCAAGTTTTTAGAATAAGGTTCCAGAGTCTCAATTTATAACTCGATCTAATTGCTAACAAACCTGAAGTGAAATCCAGAATTCAAAGAGTTGGGAAGAGTTCACAGCTTGAGCTTCTAGAATATGTCCTTCAAATACTTGCAGATGCTGACCGAAGCTCCTTTGTGTGGTTTCTTCTCCCCCCCTCCCTCCCGCAGCTTTGTTCCCTCTCTTGTCTCTGTTTTTCTGGCCCTTTCTACTTCTGAAAATGAGTTAACTCCTTCTTCTTGGCAATTCTGATTTTGGAATAGTAAAAGTATCCTTATGAACATGACTAGACTGTTCACAGTTCTGTTCCTTAAATATGCTATTTACGTTTCCCAGAAGAAAATTTGTTTTTATGGTATGTAGAAAAGGAAGCCTTGATTCCTCTTTGGCAAGAATAAGGTGCTACAATTGCTTTTAGGGTACTTAGAATATTTCATCTAGAGTTGAGGTTTTTTTCTTTATCCCAGGACAATATATTTTCACTGTGTAGAAAGCGCAAATACTCCCCCTTCATATTGAATGAAGATCAAACACTAAATCTAAAACTGAATTTAACTCATCTTAGTGCTCATTTTCCCCCATTCCCAAATATCTATTATATATCAACATACAGATTACATGGTTGCCTTTTGCCAAGACACCTAACAAACACAAAATAATAGTGTAAATGAAATTGATTTTTAAAAAATTATTACAAGACTATTTCTGTAAGGAAAGTATCGTACATACAATTCCATTTTCTAGGAAATCAAAGATAGAATTAGATGCTATCCCCAGCCTTTGTGTCATGAGTATCATTTAGGATGTCATGGGAAATAAATAGAAATCTCAAATCGTGCTGAACCATAGGCAGGAAATTCAGCATCTTGTTCCCACGTTTTTTCATTTTTGGGCCCTAAGTGTACTGCTGTACAAAAGAATGGTAACATTCTCATAAGCTTCAGCAATGCAGTATCATATCCTTAAAGTATAATAACTTTTGCTGCTTGAGCCCAGCCCAGAATCATGGAAATCAGCAAACGGTGTTTGCTGGTTCATAAACTAGATGGCCCTTCCCAAGCCTTTTGCCCACTGTGAATCTGTGATTAAATAAACTGCTGAGTTCAATGCTATTTAGTGTATTGGCCTTAACTATGAAAACAGATACACTGGGAGCACAGCCTGTGGCTTCTGAGACTTAGTGGAATCAGACAGGCCTCCGTACTTATTACCAGAGAATGTTATTAAAGGAAAAATGACAGGCATGGAAGATACGCACCGAACTGTCAATGCCCAATGTGAGCAGCATTATGAAGAACACCACTGCCCAAAATGTTGATCCCGAAAGGGTTGAAATGGCTTCTGGATAAAGGATGAAAACTAATCCAGCTCCTGAAAAGCAAGAGGAAAGAAAAACTCATTTCTGCATGGAGGCTTTTGTTAAATTTTCAAAGCTATAAAAAGATTCATGATAACAAGATTTGACCTACTGAGATGCTTATATTGGTGTCCCTCACCATAGTATATGAACAAATTAGGCTCATAGACTTTAAGGCCAGAAGGGACATTATGATCATCTAGTCTGACCTCCTTCCCATTGCGGGTCATAGAACCTCACCCACCCCATCCACTCCTATAATAGACCCATAATGTCTGGCTGAGTTACTGACATCTTCAAATCAAGATTTAAAGATTAAAAGTTACAGACAATTCACCATTTACACTAGTTTAAACCTGCAAGTGACCCAGGCCCCATGCTGCAGAGGATGGTGAATTCCCTTCTCCCAGGATCTCTGCCAATCTGTCACAGGAAAAATTTTCTTCCCAATCTCAAAGACGGTGATCAGTTAGAGCACGTGGCCAAGACCTGGGAAAGAATTCTCTGTAATAACTCACTGCCCTTCCCATCTATTGTCCTATCACTGGCTGTTGGAGATATTTGCTGCTAGCATTTTTAGTAATGCACTCTATAAGTCATATTTTTAAAAGTATACCCCATCCTTTTATGTCTAGCATTTAGTCTCCTATTGGACCATAATCCTTCTGAGAGTCCTGACACTGTTGTGAGACAGAAGCTCACTAGACTCCATTCTTTACTTTACAGCACAGGAGCCAAAAAAGGCATCTTACAAAAATCACATGAATGTGGCATATGCATTTCTGAATCACAACAGTACCGTAGACCTCAGGGATGTCTGCTGTTCTTCCCAGTGTGAGCAGACAGGCACTCTGCAGCTTTGCCTGAGCTGGTGCATTAAAAATAGTAGCCAGGGGTAGCAGCTCAGGCTACCACGCTGAGTACAAACCCACCCAGCTCCCAGAGTGCGTTCTTGGGCAGCAAGCCCACCACCTGTGCACGATCCAGCTACCCTGCTATTTTGAGAGTGTTCGCTCAAGCAAAGCTAGTGCGTCTGTCTATTCACATTGAGAAGCCTTCTCCCAAATTCAGTGTAGACATAACTAAGTAGCTTGCTGAATCAGGGCCACAGCTGGGTGCACTGTAGGTGGGATTCTTTGTCTTGTTCAATTTGAAATGAACATAAACAAATTTGCAGGGCACACTGGAGTAGGTGGTTAATTTTTCAGTAAATCTGGAGTAAAATGCATTTCCTACCTTCAGTGGCTACATCTTCAATTTTTACTTTGTGCTCGTGAGCCATGTAGCCAAGGATAGAGAAAATTGCAAATCCTGAGATGAAGCTTGTGACACAGTTGATTGTGCTAGTCAGCAAAGCATCCCTAATATGAGAGAAAGAGAAGAACAATCTAGTGAGAAACACTTTAGGAAGTAAGTAGGAATTGTGTTAATATAGTAATAAAATTCGGGTGGAAAAGAGAAATAAACCAATTAATCATCCTGATGATCAAAGGCTCATACAAACATATTGTGCTGCAAGAGACCCACTGTTATTTCCTAAATTGTTTTTAAATTAATCTGTGTTCAATTTTTTTTAAAAAACTGTATTAAATTATAAGATGGTCTTAACTGGCAACAATAACAGAACAGGGAAGTAACCTGAAGTGAACAAAAGGCCACATTCAAGTAGCTTTTTCCATTTGCATGATCAACTGCACACTTTACGCCATAAGCTACAACTTTAAACTGACAGATTTACATGCAAAATATAGGAGTTGACAAAGTGCTGTGTTGCAATGCTGAAGCACTTCTGACTCTGGCTCGGACTTGCCATTGCATTGCCCCAGTTTTACACCTGCGTAACTATTGATTTCAATGGAGTCCCTCTGACATAAAACAATTGGAGTAATGTAGCGGGGAATCATGCCCTTTATTTGGAAATACAATGCTAATTTCAATTTGTTTTGTTCCACTTCAGTAAGGCGTTTCCAATGTAATAAAGAAATCACTGACATACTCCTCGGTGTTTTACCAAAGAATGGATTCATTTAAGGGTCAATTGTCTTTGAATGGAAGCTTGTTTATAGGATTAAAGATAAAACATAATATTTTAGAAACACTGCAGATCACTCTACTGTACAGCAGGAGTGATTCTGGTAAACAACCTAAGACAAGTGTAATAAGCTCAGCACAGTTTAATGTAATTTTGGGTATTGCCCCAAGGCATATTTTGTTTAAGTTCCAGAGTGTCTCTCTTTTTCTGTTTCATGGCAAATTTACTCAGGAGACAGAATAAAACAATTATGTAGGAAACATCTTAAAGCCAGGCTTCCTAGAAATCTGTAAGATTAATGTTAACCTAATTGTAGAATGCAGTGATTGCCACTTCGGAGAATAGCTATTATTACAGGCGTCATGTTTACTATAGCATTACCCACATTAATGTCACCTATCATGAAACCCGCTTGCGAATCTAAAGTTACAGTGGGCTTGCTCCAAAACGCATTGAAATCAATTGGAGTCTTTCCGGGGTCTTCAAAAGGCTTTGGATCAAGCCCTGTGTTCAGAGAACTGAACAAATTTAACAGACTATTCTAGCAAGGTAAAATCTATGTAGTCTTTTGTGCTTTTTATAGACTGCTATTGGCATGTTTGTTAAAGGCACTGTAGATGCCCATTTTCCTCTTTGTGGCAATATACACTACTATATTCCAGCAAATATTAGGAAAACTAAATATTTCTAAAGCAGGCTTGCCATTCAAGTGTCACCACAGTGTGGCTGTACAAGCCCTTTTGGTGTGACCTGTGACTAGGCTACTGGCTCAGGGAGGGAATAAGGTCTCCCTTATACCCCAATTTTTGGGTCTTTTTCTTATATAGGCTCCTATTACCTCCCACCTTTGTCCTGACTTTTCACACTTGCTGTCTGGTCACCCTAAGCAAAGCACATATTGAACTTGAACTATGTGTTTTGCTGAATCAAGGCCTACTGAAAAAAACTCACAAATAGGTAATCCCGAAACATAAAAGCCCTTTAGGATTTGACTCTAAACCCCTCATTTCTGTTAAACTTGAACAAAAGAGGAAACATTCTCCTGCTGCTCTGGGGTTGTGGACCAGTCAGATTTCATTTAATATTCTCTGTTGCCTCTAGTGCTACTTGTGAAAGACAAATATAATTGCAGTTTGCACAGCTGTCTAAAGTCTAAAATTAATCCTGTACTTTTGCACAGGAGAGCCAATAACTTTGCAGGTTCTTACTGCTGAACTTTCAGCAAAGAGGTAATTTGGGTGTGTTTGGTGCAAGTTTTGGGCTGGTTTTCATGTCCAAATCACAATACCAGTCAATAATAAAATCACAATTACGTGAATGAAGTAAACCTTGGTGCATATTAGGCTATAATTATCAGTTCCACTGGCTAAATAAATAATAATAAATAAAAGAATATACCTGTTACCTGTATAACATACTATTATATAAAACAGACATATTGTATGATATTATAGGTAAATTATCTAGGATACCACTATATATATTATCAGAAGTAAAAAAAAATCCAAAGGTAACATGAAAACAGAATTCTTGAACTGTGAAATATGTATGAAGAAATAAATACATACAAATTAGATTACATTCCAAATTTCTCAGATATTTTATTGGAACATTAGTATCAGAGTGCAAGTAAAGTGAGTCTGAAATCAAAGCTTTTTAAAATCAACTGTCATTATCAAATGGTAATGGGAAATAGACTCTCTTACCTATAACAGTTGTTGTCAAATTTATTATAACTAGCAAATGCAATTAAAACTCCAAACCCAGCTCCTAAAGAATAAAATATCTGAGTGGCTGCATCAATCCATACCTGCATAAAGAGATGAAAATTATTAGATGTGTTAGCTCCATTTAAAAGAGAAAAATGGAGTAACATGACAGAACTGTACAGTTAGAACTAGTTTAGATATCTATTGAAATAACATCTGATCATTCTCCATGACTACAGAACCATAAATATTTCCCAGCCCATCAAGAACCAAGGTATGTATACAGTCAAAGACTGGACTATTTCAACACAGGCAAACTCTAAAGCAATAGCAAAACCTAAGTGCGTGCCGATCAGCATTATAGGAGTGCTGGTTGCTTATTGAACTTCCACAGGGTTCAAAAACAATTAATTGATTATTTTTTTTGCTGTGTTGTGGCAGTACACTTTCCACTAGCGCTGGGTTAATTTGGACTGCACAGTCAGAAATAAAAATAGTTAACAGGTTAGGAGTTATGGCATGTTTTCCTTTCCCACAAGGGAGTTTATTGCATGGGACTGTAATTACAATTTATATGCTGCTTTCTTCCATCAAAGATCGAAGTCTGATTGACATGCTTTCAATCGGACTTCTGAGAGATATTCCTTCTCAAATGTCACTTGTTTAAAGGGCCAAGAATTATTTTTAAGATAGTCATTAAGTCCCACCACTTCATCTACTCAGACTGTAGATAGCCCATGTCCACAGACAATGCCTGGATTTCAAACTAGGATCCTGTTTTATGAAGGTTTTCAAATGCCTCTTCCCTCAAGTATCACATTGAGAAATCAAAAGCTCACAGCTCGATCCCAAGAGGTTTTGAAGTTAAGGGGAGCTGAGAGTAACCTAACCTAACCCCTGACAGACTCAACACCCTAAGTTTGGGTGTAGCTGAATCTGCAAAATATAGCCTTAGGCTAAAACACTGGGAGTGTGTGTTGAGCAAAAAAACTCTCGGATGTATTGCTATGAGCTGCTGGTGCCGCTAACACTCTGAATCCTACTTGTTGGAAAAGTTGTACAAAGTCTAAACACCAGGATTTTTTAAAATAAATTGTACTTTGGAATGCCATACTGACCCCACAAGTTACTCGTATTGCTTTTTGATAGGTTATTGGCTCTTTGCCACTTTGGGTCCTGCCACTGGATTTGTAGCTGCTTACGCTAGTTCTTTTTTTGCTCAGTTCACAAGCACTTAAGTCAGACTGGCTTGACTTTAGAACATGCTGTATAGGGATGGATTTAAGCATGGGCTTAGCATTAAGCATGCGCTTTTGTGCCTTGCTAAATCTGAACCTTGGATTGAAATAATCCTTTATATTATTATTTACCCAAGTATGAAACCAATTAGCTGCTGTGCAGATGAAGATAAGGAGTGAGCAGCAGAAGACAGAAGTCAATAAAAAGTCAAGGTTCCATACAAAATAAGAAACAGGATGCAACACAGAGACAATGGGCTGGGTTCTTCTACAATTTACACTAACTAATTTCAATAGAGTTACTTCTGACTCATGACATGATCCAGTTTAACTGTATCCGATAGTATTTGAATTTTTATGTACCATTACAAAAAATTCTGGGAGGTTGTAGCCAGTCTTTTACTCTAAACTTCCTTCCTGTTTATATTACTATAACTTTTGTTCCTACATGTTCTCTTCCATGTATGGACTTGCAATATTACTGCACAATACAGAGAGGAAGGGGAAATACTAAGTGAATCCCCGGACATGATGTAATTTTCAGGAAACTTCTTATGACGTCCAAAGGAGCAAATACCTCCTTCCTGGCCTAGAATTCCTGGTGACTCCAGTTTTATTAATCACTCACTGCTGTTCCTTTTGTGGAACAAAAGTACAGCTGCCATTTACACAGATTTTTTAATTAATCACATGCTTTTTGTGCCATGGAACCAACAGTATCAAGCTTTGTGCTGCTGGACTTTCAGCAAGGAATGCATGTAGGCCCTATTCCCTTCAGATCTCTTCAAATCTCTATCTGTATTCTTGATGGCTCTGATCCAGCACAGTGCTGGTGTTACTGGCAATGGAAGCCTCTCACTAGTTGCTGAACACCTTGCAAAAATGAACCCTATAAACTCTTGGCATGTGGCAACCTTACATTAGGACTTTAATCCTATGGCAGAGCAGACTGTAGAACAGCACAATTTATCTGTGACTTTTATTTGCTGCTGTTCTTCACTGGGGAAAACATATTCATAAGTCAAAGGCTCTTGCAGAAACACACTGAACTGGTACTCAGGCAGCTGTCAAATTTCCCAGAGGCCCAATAACAAGGATTAAGCACACAAACACATCAACAGAGCCAGCAGGGCCCCAGTTTCCTCAACAGGGGGTTGCAGAAAGAATAACGCAACAGGCAACTTGACCTTCCTCTTCCTTGTAAGTTGTCTTCCATCATCATGCAGGCATTCTCTATGTCTCACTCTTTTATATAAGTAATCTGGAAATCTTGGTCTCAGACAAATATCTTTGCGGCTAGCCAAATAGCAACTGTGTAAACTTAAAGCCCAAAAGAGCAATACACCAATATATTCTACAAATGCAGAACACAATTTGAGGACCGGACCCTGAGCTGGTGTGAAGTCAGCCCAACTCCATTTACTTCCAGCTGAGGACCTGGCCCTGAATATTTATTGCTTTCCAAACATCACTTAAAATGCTAAGAAAAATAAAATCACTCATGTCCCTTCTCCTGTATTGGGCTATACGGACACACACCCGTTACCGTATATTACACACTTCTGATATGATGGGAGTGACATTGCTTTGGTGACAGACGTTGCTCAAGCTGTAATATTTGGATCTGGAGATGAAGCATCCTAAAGTGGAGAGGGTTAGGTTTGAAGATGTGCTGTGCTATACTGCAACCTCCTGTCAATCAGGAGACCTGAACATCACATCGGCTGTTGCACATAGATAAAATTAACATTACAAAAAAAGGAGCTGAGGGGCTGTTTTGACTACAACTCATGAAGTAGTCCTGGATATTGGTACTCAGGCTTCCTATTAACTTTGTCTAGTTTTTTCTAACTCTGTTGGGCCTCTCTTTAGGTGCTTTCATGCCAGTTTGTTGTTTTTTCTTGCGTTTTTCCAGTTTTCTATTTTCTATCTATTTGAAAAGCACGTAACCTTTTCAAGTTGGTCTGTACCAAGGTGAGGCCATGGTTCTTTTGTCTCCACTAAGTTAAACAAACAAACAAAATCAACCCAGCTCTGGGATAAAATCTGTTTGTGGTCACTAAATTACTGCCCTCTGGGGCTTTGGAAAGGCCGGTAATTTCAGAACGAATTTGAGTGAGTTGACTTGCAGATCTTTTTAATACTGTGGGCTGAGGGAAGAAGTTATTCTAATATACAGTAGGTTGAATGTTCTCAGGGTGCTAAGGCCTATATGACTAGAATGGCTGCAAATTGAATTTTTGAGGGCACATTTCCTTAGGCTGACTTACAATGTCATGAAAAGCTATAAACATATGTACTTTAAGTTTCTAATTCCTTAGTATTGAAAGTCTCAGTCATTATAAAGTACAGTCAATGGCTTGGACTGGAATGGCCCTGACAAGTAAGGTATTCATTACCAAACCTCAGTTCAGGTTAGGGTGACCAGATGTCCCGATTTTACAGGGACAATTGAGATATTTGGGGCTTTTTCTTACCTAACTGCCTATTGCCCCCACCCTCTGTCCTGATTTTTCACACTTGCTATCTGGTCACCCTAGTTCAGATACTCACCCCAAATTTCAAGTGCCTATTCAAACTGGGAAAGCTTCAGTTTCAATTAAAAGCTATTTTCTGTAGAAATTATTTTTCAGTGGCAAAAATTCAATCCGCTCTGCTCACTATTATCTATGCTTCAACATAAAGGGCCAGAAAATAAACAGATCTTACCAACTATTTCCCCAGCATACAGGAGCTGTCTGCTGGCACACAGCTGATATAGCCTGCCTTTGCACCCCTGCCACCCATAGCCAGACAGGAAGCAGGTCACCATAGGTAGGGTGTGTGGTCAAAACATGTACAGTTTCTTAGGGACCACTGGAAGCAGGAATAAGCTGAAGCAATCTCCAGGCTATATTACTCTCCTCACCATCAGAGAGACAGAAATTCAGTACAGTAGAGAAACTAATGTTCATGTGCCACCAAACATAAATGCATCATTTTAGAAATGAACACTAACAATTTAATAACCGCTTCCATTTCTATTAACTCGAACAATAGTTAGGAGGTTCCGTGAGGGCTATTCTTTCATTATCTGAAGAGAAAATGGAAGAGAGAACTTACTGTAGCTTCTTTTAACCTTCTGAAATCTATATGAAGGTAAGCATTTATTCCATTGTATGCACCAGGCAATGTGATTCCATGGATTAACAATACAAATAATACAACGTAAGGCAAAGTGGCTGTTATCCACACAACCTGCGGGGGACAAACAGACACCAAATGTTAATTAACCTACTGTTACACAAACAGGAAGTTTTATAAACATGTTGGAGGATCCAGCTGTCCCTTTGTTGCATTTGTTTCTTCTGATCTCTGGAGGATGTCTTGATTGTTTATCATAAGGGGCATTGTCCTAGCAAAAAAGAATGGTTGTCACACAGACTAGGAAAATTCCCACTAGTAAAGATAGGTAGTATGTTAAAGTATGAGATGGGTTAGGCAAGTGAGATTATATGTCAGCAGTGGAATTAAAGATCTGATGGTGTCAATTTTGAAACAGAAAAACTTCCAAAACAGACTCCAAGGAGAAACTGAGGAACTGGAATTAATTTTCAAATTGGATACAATTAACCAGGGGCAAAATAGGACTTGCGAGTGGTTCTCTCATTACACTTATTGATTGTATTTCCTGAGTTAATTTACCTGACAAAGAAATCCATTTCAAAGGGTATTTTTTTCTCCTGCTGATAATGGCCCATCCAGATTTAACAGCCTCTTAGAATTGGTATGCTAATGTACAACCTTTCCCTCCCTCCTTCTTTCTGTGTGTATAAATGCATCTTACTTCTGTTCCATTCTATGTATCCGATGAAGTGGGCTATAGTCCATGAAAGCTTATGCTGAAATAATCTAGTTAGTCTCTAAGGTGCTACAAGTATTCCTCGCTTTCTTTATATTATTAATGGTTATATTAAACTTCTGAGCAAGCTCAATGTGAATTATTTCCAGAACTGTAAATAGACATGAGCATATATTTGCTGTAACTACCATAGAAATATACAAAGCAACCACAGACAGCAAGAATTCTCAGATATCTTCCATGGCTAGGATTTCTGGAAGCAAATAATAGGTTGAGATTGATTCATTTACCACATGTTGCCAAGAAATGTTCCATTTATTCTAATCAAGTAAAATATCAACATGAAAATGAGGAAATGCTGGCATTTGCTGAAAATATATGACATAAATGGTGGATTAACCCTACTGTTGTCATTCAAAAGCTAAATAAAGAATGGCTGTGCATTGGACTACATGACTGAAATTAAACCACGGTGTGTGACCATTAACTGATGAAAACTATTGCGGTGGTAGCTAATTTATCAAAATCAAAAATATTCTGAGGTTTGGAAGCTAGAAACTCCTTTTCAGCAAGTTAATAGAGTTGCATCAAGGTCTAATGTCTTAATTTCAAAATACCCAAGTGGTGTGTAAATAAATATCCAGGTGGTTTTATTTCAGCTCTTGAGGCACTTCAAAGAATAGTTGCCAAAACCTTTGGAAGTGATAAAGTGTTTCAGTTAGAATGGATGTTTATTTAATAAAAGCAAAGGCCTGTAAACAATACAATGAAAGCTTTAAGCAAGTTTTGCAGAGAACAAGAGACAGTCTTTAACTTTTATCCAACTCCAACAGAAGTCAAAGGAAAGACTCACCCATTGACTTTAATGGCCTTTATACTGAACTTAAAGTTAAAAAGCTAACAGATTTTTGCAGTGCTTGACATCACCGAGCAAAGATGACGTAATTGTTGAGTCAGATAAAACAGGAGCTGGATTTGCAATGTTCACTCCACTTTGTAGAACAGATATACAAAGATCTAAAGCTTTGGTCTAGTGATACCTTTAGGTACAATGATTTACCACCTCTATTCCCCTCCCCTCCCCCCAAAAAGTCACTTTCTGAAAAGGACAAAGAACAATATTGAGATACAAGAGCAATATTAGCCTCTACCTTTCCTGAAGTCTTCACTCCTTTCCACAGACTAAAGAAAAGAATTATTACTACCACCAAGAGGCACAGCGAGAGCTGCCATCGGGGCGAGCCAAGGTCATGGATTCCACTGCTTTCATGCAGATGCAGCACACCTCGTCTAGACATAAGAGGGAAAGAGAGACAAAAAACACCACCATCAGGTCATTGCTTAGTACTTCTCGTCCTGTGGGCTGAAAGTAGACATGAAAGCTGAATGACAGTATCAGTGGCTTCTCTGCTTGATTTAGTTTTCACTAGAGCTAGTCAACATTTTGAATATTTCAATTGACAAACAAGTTAATATTTTTTCTATTTTGATTAAACCACAGAAAATAAAATGAATATGTGGACACCCATGCCCCTTTATTCTCCAGCAGTGAATATTTCAGATTTTGAAATTGATGAAAAAATGTCAATTTTCAAATGTATGTGTATACACCAATATTTTCCACACATTTTTGACCAGTTCTAGATTTTACTTAGGCCAATGTCAGTTAGAAGCCTGGGTCACCACAGCATCAGAAAATGTGAGGTTAAATAATGTACCGTATTTTTCGGCATATAAGACGCCTTTTTAACCCCCAAAAATAATCTCAAAATTAGGGGGGGCGTCTTATACACCGAATATATGAAACACTCACCGGGCAGCTGGAGCTGGGGCGGCTGCAGGTGGCCCGGCGGGCGGGGCGGGGCGGCGCTTCCCCCCCGAGCCCACCCGCATGTGTTCGGGGCCGGCGGGGAACGAGAGCAGCTCGGGCCCCAGGGCCCCTGGGAGCGCCCGCCCGCGCGGCGGGGACGGGAGAGCGGTGCACTCCCAGCAGCCCGCCCGCGCGGCGGGGACGGGAGAGCGGCGCGCTCCCAGCAGCCCGCCCGCGCGGCGGGGACGGGAGAGCGAGGCGCTTTTTTTTTTTTTTTTGTTCGGCTTTTTTATTTAAAAACTAGGGGGCGTCTTATACGCCGGAGCGTCCTATAGGGCGAAAAATACGGTAACTGTTTTGCTTTGCTAGTTCATCACATCTAATAAAGAAGACTTGCCATAATCTTTTGGCTGGTTCTTCAATTTCAGTCTTAATTGGATGAATAATGTTTTAAAAAGTGTCATGCCACAGTAATTAGCTGGCCTGGTTTTATTACATTGTTAGGACAAGTAAGGAATGACAGTATATGGACCAGTGTGGACGTGATGCACATTCAAGAATCTTCTCTTTTTTAGAAATTAAAAGGTGAGCTTTAGTTTATATTTTAAGAACAATGAATGCTAAGACCTGCAGAAACATTAACCAAATATACAGATCCTTATAATACTTAAAAAAAATTCTTCAACCAAATTTAGGGACATAAATAGGTAGAACTTATTTAGAATAAACCCACAAAGTCTCATTTAAACTTTTGCTTAAAAAGTGAATGGAACCCACCTCAAATCTTTGATATTCTGAAAGTTAAACCTGATCCTGCATGCCTTGTTCTCACTGAACATTCATTTGCCCCAAATATTCTTTGGAATTTTTAAACAAATATGC
This sequence comes from Sternotherus odoratus, assembly GCA_032164245.1. Classification (NCBI taxonomy): domain Eukaryota; kingdom Metazoa; phylum Chordata; order Testudines; family Kinosternidae; genus Sternotherus; species Sternotherus odoratus. The sequence continues at coordinate 26,371,771 of JAVMKO010000014.1, read as the reverse complement.
TTCAGTGGTGATTGTATTCCATGAAAAAATCTCACAAATGATCTCGCTGTGAGGAACATTTGTCAAAAGAACAATTTCAAATTGTGTTTATAAGTAGTTGCATTGGAAGCTTGATTCCAAGGAGTCTATTCCTTTCATCAGGAAAAAGAATCATAACATGGGGGAAGTTTTTGTTTGTTTTTTAAACCTCTTCAATTTAATGTTAAGGCAGCTGGGTGCCAGCTGGATTAAGGGAGTTCTGCTAACCATTCTTCCTATAGCAACCCTAGTGATGAGGAAGGTGACTTCACAGAAGCCGTAGATCATTTGAGGATTCCCCAACACATGAGATTCTCCAGGGTCGAAGCATCTGGGTGGAGGGCCAGTTGGCATTGGCAGAGTAATGCAAAATGACTAGAGTCCATTCCTGGACAGTGACCACCATCACCACCAACTGAAGAACAATCCCATATCTCCTCCAACATTGTGCAGATGTGCTTTTGACCCTGTCATGTAATGTGTTCTGAGGTAACATAGGCCCTACAGACCTACTTAAAATATCATCAGCTTGGGTGGACATAAACTGGAATATTTATTTTCAAGTCAGACCTGTCATCACCTGTCTCTCTTCTCAAATCTTAATTGATTTACAACTAGTCCAGAAACCTGACAAAACATAGTATTAATGGAATCAACCTATTTATTTGGCTTTTTCCCTCACCAATCTCTTTAAGCAGCTCTAACCCTATTCAGTGGAGGATGGAGAGTGAAGCTTGCTGTCAACAGTACTACTCCTATTTTATAAGAAAGTTCTCTAACTACATTAGCAAACCAAGGAAATTGTCAGATTAGTGACAGCCAAAGGGAAAGACAGAAAAGGAAGGCAAAAGTCAGAAGATGTAGTAAAATAACCAGAGATAGTAATGAAAATCGGTAGACAAAATACTAAGAAAAAGTGATGGAAGATGAAAAATGAAAGAGAGGAAAAACATTACCATATTATTACTAGGGGAAGGGGGAGAAGAGCAATTAGAGAGTAGACAAGGGACTCATTATACAGCTGAGAAAGACACAAACGAGTTGATAAATCATTTAACACAACTTTTTTAGGCTTTGTCATATTGCCCAGAACACAAGACCGGTGGTGTTCAGCTGCAACAATACTAAGGAACCTGCAGATAGATAGGAAAACAAGAATTGCCACAGTGGTGCATCTAGTCCAGTTTCTTGTCAAGGGTGAGTGTAAATGCAAAGGGCCTAATTCTTGTAATTTACAGTAAGGCTACTTTACATCACTCTGGCAATGTAAAGGGGACTTAAAAGTGGCCATAAATTACATCTGCACCACCTTTGAGGCCTTTTGCATTGTCAAGCCTATAAACTACTATCTAACCAGGCCTGAAGAGTCTTCCTGCCTATTTGTGGAGGTGGGAGGGGCAGGGCTGTGTGGGGTTTCGGGCTGGAGGATATTACTGTCAGGGACTTCGCTGTCTCTCTCGGGGAGATTTTAAGTTGGCCCTTTTATTGTTATTTTGGAAGCGATAAGCATTCGGTTCTTTGTGTCTGGAAAGCAGTTCTCCCCACAAACAGACTCCTATCTGCTCTGCACCCTTCAGCTTGCTCTGCAGTCTTCCTGGACAGATTTCACTCCCCTATTTCCTCCTGGATGGACAATTGTTTCCCCTCCCTCAACTGAATCCGTGAATTTCCACCTAAGTGAGACCACTCATCTCAGCTGAAACCAGAAGACAACTGGCCAGCAGCAATTTTTTAAACCCTTGCTTTCTCTTCTGCCTCCATAATACATCTAGGTTCTCTCTGATCGCAGATCCTGGATCCCAAGGAGCTAAGGGAAGGTCCTGCATTTACACTCACAGCTTTCCTTAAACTGAAGAGGCAGCGTAGTCTTAGAGATAGAACACTGGACTGGGACACAAGAGATGTGTGTTCTATTCCTCACTCTGCTAAGGGGTGACCCTGAGCAAGTCACTGCTCCCTATGTGTCACCTTCCCCCATCTGTATAGGGATAGTGATATTATCCCCTTTGTGAAGTGCTTTGAGATCTATGGATGAAAAGTGCAATATAATACTTAGGTATTTTTATTAGCTCACCATCATATCCCCCTTGTGAGCTATTTTGAGACCATGTCCTTCATGGAACCATTGAAGTATTAAAGTATAACAAAGAAACCAAACTCAATAGAAAGGACACTTCATATCCATATGTGAAAAGACTATATTGTCCCTTCAAACATTTTTAAGCTATAACCTGAGAAGAAAACCAAAAATGATAGCTTTCAGAGTGGTATTGCCCTTTGTATAACCAAATCCTATGGAGAAATTCCTCAGTAGCTTATTTGTGTGACTAACTCTTACCGAGAGATTCACAGCACTGTGCTTTGCATGTATCAGAGGTTATTGTACAAGCAGATCAACCTGAGTATATCAAAATGGAGGTTATGGTTCCAATCCATGTCCAATGATTGTTCCAAGTTCAATTAAAAGGCTTGTTTTGTCATTGTGATGCAGTTTATAGACCACATAGAGACTAAGGGAATGAAGGGGCTGTACTGGGTCAAAAGGGCCCCACCCTTCAGCAGTTGTGGAACATGTTCCAAATGGATGAGCTGCTCAGAAGGGAACTCTAACAGTCAAGCAGGGGGAGCGAGTGGAGGAGAAGATGGCTGAAGAGAGGAAGCCAGCCCAGTTTGCAGCTCAGGGGACAGAACAACCCACAGGAGAAGGGTCTGGATTGTGGGTAAGATCCCAATCGGGAGAGTAAGGCCTGAGCCTTTTCCCTCCCCTATGCCTGCTGAGAGAGAATAAATGAATGTGAGGAAGAGAGCTGGGGAATGCTGCAGACACTGATTGGGAGCTCCCAGCGGGAGAGGGCAGTAGCCACACCAAACTGCAGAGAGAGTGACGGAAGTAGGAAGCAGTCCAGGGGATGTCAGTAAAGTGCATCAGGAAGAGGTGGCTGAGAAATTCCATCTCTCTATCCTTTGGGCCCTGGCCTGTAGTGCATTTGTTGTCAAGAGCCTCAATGTCCTTTTTTTTTTTTTTAATCTTAAATGTTAGAGGACTTTTGACATTTAAATCTGCTGAGGACAAGTAGTTTTAGGGTATGTGGGTTATAGTATAGACGTCTATAGGTATATCTCTTGGAATTGCAAGTGCCCAATTCCTCCAAAATTCAGACATTAAAGATTTATCAAGTTGGCCTCCCAAAATTGGTGGCACTTAAAATTAGAGGCCGCTTTTGAAAATGTGGGCTTAATTTACTTTCCTAGGCTCACAGAGCAATAAGGCCAATCGAAACACCTAATAGAGAGACAGAGATGGGACTAAACCAAGAGTTCTGAGTCCTAGTCCCTGCTCTGCCCTAGACTAATTTCTTTATCAATTTAATTTTTAAATGTAGACAACCATCTTGGTTAGAAGATGCTAGAGAGACTTATGGTATATAGCAGGGGCACACAAACTTTTTGGCGTGAGGGCCACATCGGGGTTGCAAAATTATATGGAGGGCCGGGTAGTGAAGGCTGTGCTGCTCTAAACAGCCTGGCCCCACTTCCTATCTGACCCCTGCCAACATCCCACCCCCGACTGTCCCCTTCCAAATCCCTGACCCATCCAACCCCCCCAGCTCCTTGTTCCCTGACCACCCCCTCCAGAGACCCCCCCTGCCCCTAATCACCCCCCAGGACCTCACCCCCTAAGCCTCCCTGCTGCTTGTTCCCTAATCACACTCTCCCGAGACCCCAGGGGAGGGGCTGGGGGTAGCCTCCCTGGCAGGGAGCTCAGGGTACAGGCAGGATGGTGCTGCGGGCCATAGTTTGCCTACCCCTGGTATATAGTGTATGTCAGTGGTTCTCAACCTATTTACCATTGTGGGCCACATATGCAGCTCTCTGTATGTTATGTGAGCCACATCCACACACTATATATATATATATACTACTTGTCTGGCCCTCAGGAGTCACATGGGCTGCACATGTGTGCTGATTGGGCCACAAGCGGCCCATGGCTGCAGGTTGAGAATGACTGCTTTGTGCAAACTACAGAAACTAAAATTACTGCTCCCTGCTAATTACATTTATAATGCAATTGGAAATGTGTTCATTGGGCTCATTCCTGCAATTGGAAGAACACCTGGGTGTATCCATTAGGTTATGGTCATAATTTTAATTAATTATTGATGCTGTTTCCCTTAAATGTGTAATGTACAGTGTACACTACGAAGTACCTACACAGAGACAGGTAATTTAGCAGTGGCTTTGGCTAGTATATTATGAACTGCTGGTTGATCTAAATGGAATGGTATTAGATTTTGATGAATGTTAATCCTGAGCTGATAAATGGCCACTTTGGGATTTAACTCTTCACAGAGAGAGAATATTAATCCCAAACCACTGAAGTCTTTGCTCTACTTAATGTTGCCATTTAATTAATAATACTGGCCTCCCTTGTTATGTGTACAATGCTTAGGCACATTAAAGTTTACACTACACTCTGAAGCAGCTGCTTGTTAAAACTGATTTTGCACCAATTCTCCTGAGGTTTGCAAACAAAAATAGAACACTTTGGTTTAACCCCTTGGCTACTCTACAGCAGAGTGAGGCATGTTAACATATGTCCAAGTTCTTTAGAAGTAAGAAGCAAAGCAGCCAGGGCATTTCAGGAAAATTCATGTACTCCAAAGTTTGTAGTGGTTGTGGTTGCCAGAGGAATCTTCCTTGACTAAGAGTTTTGTAAACTCTTACCGGGCAGGTCAGATAACCAAAGTCCCAATCCTGCAATGAGCTCACTACAGGTGGCTGTCATGGAGACACTGATTTCAATGAGGCTGCATGCAAATACAAGGGCTTGTGTGTATGGAGCTCATTGCAGGAGCAGGTCCCAAGTGTCCTTGACTGCTGCAAAATAAGGACATGAACACACAAATCCTCCTTTCATGGCTAAGGTTTGCTCCAATATTAAGCTGGGGAAAGTCCATGTAGAGAGGCTCTGCCCAGGTTGTCAAGATTTCAAATCTAGGGAAACTCAACAGGAGCTGACTTCAGCTCTTGTAAACCTTTATAGGGCAAGAGGCAGGGCTTTATTCATAAAAAGTAACACAATGAATTGCTCCCAGGAGTTAATGGAAGATTACTGTATTACATGCACGACAGGTGTAATCTATTGATGTTGGCTCTATGCAATATACTATTGGTGGGAGCCCCTCTGGAAACGTAACCTAGCATAGATGTTACTAAGTCCCCTAGTTTCAAGTTTTGCTATAAATTCTGATCAGGTTTGCCAAGGTTTATGAACCCTTCAAAAAGAGCTGACCAAGTACGATCATTTCCTAAGAATATGCAAGCACATTTAAATGAGCTCGTTTGCTTTGTACTCACATTTCATTGTGTTCCCCTCACTATGAGTAGGCATCAAACAAATTTTACTGATGTGAATTCCTGTGGAAAACAAATATCCCAACTGTGCATTTGTGGGAAAGTGATTTTAAATTTGCACACGAGTATTTGTACCAGGAAGGCTTGCACACACATCCAATCAGAGAAAAGAATCAATAGCATGTTACTTTGCGACTTATTTGACTGTCTCAAAATGTCTAACATGTTAAAATAGCAAATATACAATACGCACAGAGAACTGTTCACCATCAGTTCATGGGGTTAGAATCAATTTTCTTAAATATTTGTTGAATGTTTCTGAATAGCTAATAAACCTGAGGTAACTTGCTTATGGCTTTTCCAGTGGCAGAAGACAGTGAGATTCATTGGATAAATTATTCAATATTGGGCCTGATTCAAAACCCACTGAAGTCAATGGGAGTCTTTTCATTGCCTTCAGTGGCTTTGAAACAAGCCCATGGGACAGGCACACAAAGCTAGAACTTAGAATCTTAGAATCATAGAATACACACTTAGAATCATGGAATATCAGGGTTGGAAGGGACCTCAAGAGATCATCTAGTCCAACCCCCTGCTCAAAGCAGGACCAATCCCCAATTAAATCATCCCTGCCAGGGCTTTGTAAAGCCTGGCCTTAAAAAAAACCTTATGAACTAGATTTTGTTGCCTGCTAAACTGGAATATAACTGGAAGTTTCTGACAACTCCTGACCCTTTTCAGCCTAGGATTTTTCTTCTTATGGAACATAATATCAGACTGTCCCTTTTCATGCATTTCTGGCAATGCTTAAAAAAGTGCAGGACTCAAGCAATTTTTTAATTTCATAACTGATGTGGCAAGCCCAGCGGCACCAGGGCTATGAACTGCCAAGCCTAGAGGCCCTGGGAATCAGCCATAGCACAAATTAAGCACTAGATTTTGGCCTCTGATGTCATTTTATTTAAGACCTCAATTGCTGACACTTGCTCTTGAAACAATGTTAAGCAAGATACCTAATACTGTTCAATTATATTGAATGGAAGGCTATTACCAGGAGTGTGTTAGTCAACATTCAACAAAGCAAGCCAACACAATTTTAAACAATGTATGCTCAAGAAATCGAACTCACTGGCAAGAAATTGAGAGCGAGAACTCAGCAGAATTTTAGAAAGGGTTAGATATAAGAGTGTATGTGTGTGTGTGTGTGACATATATATATATGTCACACACACACACATCTGCAGTTACTTAAGAGGATGCAAAAGTTAAGAGATAACCCCTCATACTTAAGGGGACTACATAAATTACTGATTTATGGTGGGTAGGAAAAATTCTCTCCTATAGAGAGTTTATTCCATAACTGTCCACACTGGGGTTTGCTTCACCTTCCTCTGAAGCATCTAGTAATTGCTTCTGGCAAGAGACAGGATACTGGACTATGTGGCCCATTGGTCTGATCTGTTATAGCATTTCCTATTGGGAATTACAGCCCGACCCATTAACCATGCAGTTGGCCAAATAAAGTTGTCACTTCAAGTTAGATTTTGTGATTACATTCTCACATGCGGAGTTAATGCACTGCAGAAAATGTACTTCACGTATCATAAAGTTACGTTCATAAGTATAATAGATGTGGACTGTGTTGATTCACGCTTGTTTGAACGTCCATGTGGTTGCTTACATAGCCATTTTACAATTAATTACTCATATCTGGGCAGCCTTGCTTACATTTAGTTGCAAAACTTCAGTGAACTTCCTCCACTGAATGAAGCATGAAAAGTTGCTTGTAAAATGGGTTTTATTATTACACAGGAGAAAAGGATTACAATCCTGAGAAAACAGCTGTAGCTCAATGCACTGCTGACAGTTTGGTAACAAAACCTTCCAAGGAGCCAGAAGGGAGGGAACAAAAGATACCATATGTCTATATGCAGATAAAATGTTTGAATGAGCAAGATACATTTGGGAATAAATGTTTTTTTCCAGAGAGGTACTTTCTTAAGTGGTAACTTTTATGACTTATTTTAACAAAGTTAAAGTGGATGGAAGTCAGTTTGCATTCTCCAGGGTGACTTCCAAACCACAGGATAAAGAAATAATTAAAGTGATACATGTCTCCAAAGTAGTGTGGAGCTGATGTTTCATTCCTAGCTGGATTTCTCTTCACTTATTATTCCCAGCAGAAGAGCAGAAGCTGTGAGCCCTACCACTCCACTATTGGCATGTCATAGGAAGAATAAAAGCCGCAGATTACATAACATTTATCTTGCCTGATTTTAAATGTATAAATAAGTTTATGATTTATTTCGACCATCTCTAATGAGGTACTACAGAAGCCCCATTCCCATAGTTCGTGTTCAGGCAGCGTTCCTATTGACGTCAATGGGAACTTTGCCTCTTTGGAGACTGGAGGATTGGAACCAGAATGTGTCTAATGAAACATGGTATTAAGCAGACATAAGTGGAGAGTTCAACCAAAATTATCCGCTAACTTGTGTTGCTGGGAAATGACAGCTTGTGTTTCTATGCAAGCCAATTAACTGTGCGAGCTTCCCCCCACTCAACTAAATTCTCAGGAGATGAAGATCAGCTCCAGTTAAGTCAGTGGTGCCTCATGGCTCTGGGGCCTACCCCAGTTAAAACGGGACCTCCCCTCTTCCCCCAGAGCCATTCTACCATCTCAGGGGTGCTGGAGTACAGCTCTCTGCCCTCACATCCTGGAATGCCCCAATGCTGTGAGGAGCCAAAAGCAGAAGGTACACAGACAGCTTTACCAGTCATATGACTGTAGGGATTCCCCTACTCCAGATCTCCAGTTAGTTGTTTAAGCCAGCTTTGTTGCTAAGCATACATGCAACACAAGCATGTGGGGCAAAATTAGAAAGGCCAAGGAAAGATTAAACTAACTAGAGACAGAAAGGGTAACTAGAAAACATTCTACAAATATATTAGAAGCAAGAGGAAAACCAAGGCCAGGGCAAGATCATTACTCAACGAAGGGGGAAAGATAATAACAGAAGATGTTGAAATGGTGGAAATGCTAAAACTAGGGAAATATAACCTAGATGGAGCTACCATAAGACAGGTGCATAACTGCTTGGAAAACCATTCCTAGAGAGTAGTTCTCAGTGGTTCATGTTCTAGCTGGAAGGGCATATTGAGTGGAGTCCTGCAGGGATTGCTCCTGGGTCCGGTTCTGTTCAATATTATCATCAATTATTTATATAATGGTATAGAGAGTACACTTATAAAACTGAGAAGGGTTGCCAGTGCTTTGGAGGGTAAGATTAACATTTCAGATTGATCTGGAGAAATGGCCTGAAGTAAATAGAATGAAATTCAATAAGGACAAATGCAAAGTATTCTACTTAGGAAGGAACAATCAGTTGCACACATACAAAATGGGAAATGACTGCCTAGGAAGGAGTACTGCGGAAGGATCTGGGGGTCATAGTGGATCACGAGATAAATAGGAGTCAACAGTGTAGCACTGTTGCAAAAAAGGCAAGCATCATTCTAGGATGTATTAGCAGGAGTGTTGTAAACAAGACATAAGAAGTGATTCTTCCACTCTGCTGTGTGCTGATAAGGCCTCAGCTGGAATATTGTGTTCAGTTCTGGGTGTCACATTTCAGGAAAGATGTAGAGAAATTGGAAAAAGGCCAGAGAAGAACAACAAACATTATTAAACATCTGGAAAATAGGACCTATGAGGAAAGATTGAAATAATTGAGTGTGTTTAGTCTGGAGAAGAGAAGACTGAGGGGGGCGCATGATAGTTTTCAAGTACATAAAAGGTTGTTACAAGGAGGAGGGTGAAAAATTGTTGTTCTTAACCGCTGAGGATAGGACAAGCAGCAATAGGCTTAAATTGCAGAAAGGGAGGTTTAGGTTGGACATTAGGAAAAAAATCCTGTCAGGATAGATAAACACTGGAACAAATTGTTTAGGGAGTTTGTGGAATCTCCATCACTAGAGGTTTTTAAGAAAAGGTTAGACAAATGCCCGTTGGACATAGTTTAGCTACTGCTTAGTCCTGCCATGCATGTAGGGGACTGGACTGGACTGGATGGCCTTCTGAGGTCCCTTCCAGTCCTACACTTCTCTGATGCTAAGCAGCAATGGCACAAAGGGTAAAACTTACACCCAGGTTTGTCTCCTTTATGTGCCACCACAGCATCCTCTTTAGAGCTTGCTTTAAAAATATGGAGCCTGGATAGGAGCTGTAGCTTTGTTCACTTATGCTCTGATCACAGAATGGATTTTTGCTTCTTTTCTATTTTCCCCAGTGAGAGCTCAATGTTTCTCCAGATCACAAACCAAAACACAAGAGAGCTGAAACCTCCCCTGGTAAAACTATTGCCTTAAATAACTTTATCACACAGTGGCCAACACAACAAACCTTAAAGTTCCAGGGGTCTGCAACCTTTCAGAAGTGGGGTGCTGAGTCTTCATTTATTTGCTCTAATTTAAGGTTTTGCGTGCCAGTAATCCATTTTAACATTTTTAGAAGGTCTCTTTCTATGTCTATAATATATAACTAAACTATTATTGTATGTAAAGTAAATAAGGTTTTTAAAATGTTCAAGAAGCTTCATTTAAAATTAAATTAAAATGCAGAGCCCCTCCTGACTGGTGGCCAGGACCTGGGCAGTGTGAGTGCCACTGAAAAGCAGCTCATGTGCCACCTTTGGCATGTGTGTCATAGGTTACCTACCCCAGTGGTTAGATACCTTTGCAATTCCATAGATTAAATAGACATGCTCTACCCTGACTCCACCCATCAGAGATCAGTTAGCCAACCCACGAAAATACTATTTCTAATGCAAAGCAATAGAGTAACTGTTGTGAAAAGAGCTATACATTGCAACAATCCATCTCATTAGGAAGCGCAGTTGTCCTGCAGAAAAGATTTGTTAGGAAATAGTAATGAAGACAACTGTAGGAATAAGTGGGTGCAATTCCTATACAAATCTCAAATTCAGTAGTGATTCAATCAGTGGAGCAAGATGGCTAGAAAATTAATATGAATTCACTAATCAGCCATGCAATAAATGAGCAAGATTAGTGCAAGTGACATACCAAGGGGCAGAAGAAGCTTGTAGCAGGAAAAGCAAACAGGTCTTATTTTAACCAGAACCCCTTCTTAATGTGATTTCCTGCTACACCCTTACTTTCAGGTCCCTCAGTGTCCGTTACACACATTTTTTTGGAAACCCACTGAAAGCCATAGCAGTGCCAATTAATGTTACTTTATCACTTACACCCATTTGCTGACTGTGTCACATGCTACATGGAACTGACACATCATGGCTTTGGTTCTCAATTCTGTAAACACTTCATGGGTGTGAGCTAGATCCACTGAAAGAGACACCGTTATTAAAAGTTTGAGCCCAATTCTGGAGTTTGGATTTGAACACTTCTAAACTTTGTAACTTCAGATCCAAAACTGAGCTTTATAAGCTAATCAAAACCCTGGATCTGAGCACATCACCCACTTTCTGATTCTTTTACACCCCCCCCCCTCCATTTTATGGCTAGGCAATCAGACATCATAGACGGGTTAAGTTATTAGCCTCGTTATTCTTCCAATTTTGCTCTATGAAACTCAACTAAACTTTCAGAGTGGTAGCCGTGTTAGTATGTATCCGCAAAAAGAACGAGGTGTACTTGTGGCACCTTAGAGACTAACACATTTATTTGGGCATTTAAGGTGAGCTATTATCAGTGGAGAAGAAAAAACCTGCTGATAATAGCTCACCTTAAATGCCCAAATAAATTTGTTAGTCTATTGTGGCTCTGCTACCCAACTTGTGGCGCTGCTAAACCACAAGACTAAAAGTCAAGAGATCTGTGTTCTCAGCTGTGCCAAGTAACATACATCTCTGGCGGGATTTTTAAAAATGCCTAAGCGAATTAGGTAACATACATCTCTGGCGGGATTTTTAAAAATGCCTAAGCGAATTAGGAACATAAATGGCATTTGGCTTTCCCTGGGATTCATAGTCCTACAACTATACAATACAAACAATACTGTATAGTTGTATTGTATAATTTGTACTTACAATTGTACATACAATTGTATGTATTGTACAGTACTGTTTGTATTGTATGGTATTTTTGAAATCCCAATTTTTTTAAAACATCCAAGTTGTAGGACTATGAATCCCAGGGAAAGCCAAATGTCATTTATGTTCCTAATTCACTTAGACATTTTTAAAAATCCCACCAGAGATGTATGTTACTTGGCATAGATGAGAACACAGATCTCTTGACTTTTGGTCTTGTGTTTTAGCAGTCACAAGCTGAGTTGTGTTTCGTAGAGCAGTAAAAGTTCACTCAGGCTGAAAGGTGTCGGATATCTCACCACCTAGAAGAATGGTGAGTGTTTTATTCAGCAAGAACCACAGCAATTCCTAACTCTGAATAAGATGTGATGACAAAATGGATATAACCGAAAGATTACTAGACAATTAGTGAGCAATACAGATGTAGACGTAGCAAAATCTGAGGGCCAGATTTTTAAAGCTAATTAAATGCCCAGCTCCCATGGAAATCAGATAGGCACTTAAATACCTTTAAAATCTGACTCCAAGAATATACATGAATTTTAAGAGGAAACTTTTCTAAAATGACATTAACAATGAAATTTGAAGTTGTGTAATTACCACTTGGAAGAGTTCCTAGATTTTTCATATCTCTTCTTCTTTCACCCCAATAGCATATTCTCCAGTGTATAATATTTACTGTATCTTTTTGCTGTAATTAACCACAATACTAAGAGAAGTGTATGTGTGTGTGTGTGTGTGTGTGTGGGGGGGGGGGGGTTCTGTAGGAAAGAGGTCAATTTCCTGGCTGACATTACTCAGCATCGGATTAAGTTCCTAGACCATCACAGCCACTCAGCAATCTCTTGCAAAGCACAGAGTTTAGCAAACCTTTCTTTTTTCCCATTGGTTGTACTATATGTCACTCCCAACTTTTCAAATTTACTAACATTAAAGAGGAAAAAGGAGTCATCAATGTGTCAGTGCAGTAACCATGGAGCCACAAGATCCCAATTGTAGCCCAGCCAGGTATGTCACGCTGAACAGGTTAGGCTGCTGGTGGGAGGAATGATGGCTGTTCCCAGTGTTGAGAATATGGTCAGTGCTCACTAGAGAAATATACACTGCCATGTTTACAGTTATAAAACAGAAATACTAATTAATGATCTGAACCAATTTAGCAATTGATGAGATTAGTCTGGTGTCCAGCCAGTGCTCCCCTTTCGCTAATCCAATCACATCTTTCCCTGGAAGAGGCCAGGTGTCCAGAACCCAATCATTCATAGTGAGACGTATGCTCTACTATCTCAGACATTCTTGTTTTGTATTTTCATCATTCAATCGGATTCCCATTTGCAATGGGTCCTGTTACCACTACACACCAGAAGAGGACTTAGTTTGAAGGCTCTCAAAGCCTAACGATTGCCTATGTGACTGATTCTGTTCCTGTTACCATCAACAGGATAACTCTGCTTCATTTAAATGGGGACAGGAGGAAGCCCTGTGTTTTCCAACTGCTGCCATCTCCTCCCTGCGCTGCGCTTCATCCTATTTCACTGAGTTGCTGAAGCAGCAAAGGAAAACGAGATCTGCTCAGAGATAGTTTGCAAGCAGAGAAGCTCAATTTGTTGGGTAAATGATTAGTTTCAACCTATCCAGATAGGCAAAGGAATAATATATGCAGAATAAAGCTAACACAAGGGTCACCTTGGTGTAGAATGAAAAAAGCTGCACATGGGTGCGAGGGAGGGGGATTTTGTGCTTTGTCTCTGACTCCGCATCACTTAGCTGAACTGGGGAAACTGAGGCACAGAAGGAACGTGTGGCTTGCCTAAAGTCACACAACAGGTCAGTGGTACAACCAGGTGTATAACTCAGGTCTCCTGACTCCTAATCTAGGTCCTGTCCCCTAGGCTATGCTCCCTCACCAGAGAGAGATTTTTAGAGACATATGAACAAACACCTCAACTCAACTGGAAATTTGAAGCAACAGCAAAGGCGACTCAACACTTACTCATAAAATTCAGCAGCAGGAGTGAGTTTGTACTTGGAGTACTTGGTGCCATTGCCAAGCACCGAGGCGTTGAAGAGTTTGGGGTCTGTACAGTTTGGGCTATTCCAGCTGTTGCCGCAGTTTGTCCAGGGAAGCTCAAATGTGAATGATGAAAACAGATAATACAGAGACCAAGCTATGATAACGTTGTAGTAGAAACCCACGTAAAGAGCTATGAGTATCACAGCATAGCCTACACCTAAAGACAAAGGAAAACTAGATTATACATTGCATTTCACATACAATAATATACTCCAACCGTATTGTCTGAAAGCTAAACGTGCTTTTTTTAAGATAAGGGCAATACCTTAACACAATCTTGTTTTTGCCTAGTGTTTTGTAAGGACTTAGCAAAGGGTTATAAATATAATGGCTGGACACAAACACTGACCATTTACAATAATAATTCCATGAAACTGACTGGTGCTCAATAAAGCTTATTGTGCTTGCTGGGAACTAGAAATGTTGCTAGTAAAGGACAAAACTCTGCACTGATCCAGCTCTGTTAGAATCCGTGTTCTATATTCATAGGGGAAAGCTCACACAGTGAAGAGGGCCATAAGCCCTGTGTTAATAGGACCATTCATTTCACCTGAGTAATGTTAAGGTTCAGTATAATCCACTCTCTCTCCCATAAAGTCAGTCCAGGAACAGGATACTAATAATGACATGAGATTCTCACTAATAATCACATGCCGCCAGGTTTTTATGCACCTTGACAAATCAAGGAAGAGACAGATTGCTGTAGATTGAGTACCAGGGACTTGGGGAGAAGGTCTGTGAAACTGCTACAATAATATTGTTCCATTACGTAATAGAAAGAGGTTTTCAATTCATGTAAAGAGTAGCTGCCAACTCCTTAGGAGCCAACAGACTAAAGAGTAAATTGTGTCATGCAGGGTCTGTCTGTCAGGAGAGAGCTAACTAATGTTTTACATCGGAATCAGTTTGTTGATCTCTGACTTTGTTGATCTCTGAAACCAAACTTGAAACGGTCTTAAAAATCATGGGGTTTGGATGGCTTCTGCATGTTGGCAATGAAATGATGTTGATAAATGATAGTAAAGAAAGCAGTGGAAACCTCCCTAGATGATGTATGTTAGAATGGACCTACCCACCACACAGACTGTATGCATAGGCGCTGGCTCTGTCGGTGCTCCAGGGCCGGAGCACCCGCGGGAAAAAATTGGTGGGTGCCACCCACTAGCAGCTCCCCACCCTGCCCCCGCTCACCTCCGCTCCGCCCCCGTGTGCACCGCGTTCCCCCTCCCAGGAACAAGCCTGGGAGGGAGGGGGGAGATGCAGAGCTCACCTCAGCTCTGCCTCCTCCCCTGAGCCCCCACAGCTCCACTTCTTCTCCCACCCAGCGCTTGACGTGCGAAGGGGAGGAAGGGAAATGCGTCTGGGGAAGTGGTTGGAATGAGGTCGGGGAAGGGGTGGAGTTGGGGCCGGGGGTAGGGTGGTCTAAGCACCCACCGGCACCATGCAAAGTTGGTGCCAATGACTGTATACTGCATTGAAATGGGGGGATTCTGTTTTAAAAAACACCCCACACATATATGCTGTCTCCAGAATTCTGGAGAGAAAATGGTTGCAATTTAATGTGAAAATTCAAAGGCACTCGACCAAACCTATCCCCAGGGTCATTCCACTGCCAATCGGATAAATCCAGGCATGAATTTGCTCCATTGTTTCTGGATCCAGCCTTTTATTTATTTCAACTTTGTCCCACCCAGGCTGCTAATATAAACCCTGTAAAGTCTTGTGATATAAATGGTCTGTGCTGTAAAGGTTACAAGATACATTTTTGATCCCTTACCTTATGGGAGTTCTTCATTAAGGTTAGAGTCTTAGGTTTCATAGCAATATTATTCAGAGCTAAAATTAGCACCGTAGTGCTTTTCCATTTTGAGAAACTATTATAAATGTGAGGGTAGAGCGTGCACATTTCATGTCAGTGACCGATTTGAGTTAACCCAGAGATAGATCGAAAGAAGTCTGGTGTATTTAACAAAGTACTGAAATATATTTATGCATCTTATCAGAAGCTGTGATTGAAATTTTATTTAACAGTATCCCATTGCTGGGATTTAAAATATAACAATGTTTGACATTGGCCTGCTAAACCCGGGGTTGTGAGTTCATTCCTTGAGGGGGCCATTTAGGGATATGGGGCAAAAATCTGTTGGATGATTTAATTGGGGATTGGTCCTGCTTTGAGCAGGGGGTTGGACTAGATTACCTCCTGAGATATCTTTCAACTCTGATATTCTATGATTCTTATTCTTTTAGAATCCAATATTCTATGTCCCTCATATTGTACTATTCAGTAATACAAACATTAAGCAATAGACTCTAATGCACACTTGAAAATCTCCCCGTAAAAGACAGCTGAATTGTTAACAAGCCTCTACATGAAATCCTAAGTGTGCAATAAAGCTTGAGTTTTCTTTCTCATCTTCTTGTCATATCATAGAGAGACTCTCATTGACTTGAATGTTTTTTGGGTCAGACTTTGTGAGATCCTCCAAGGCAAATTTTACAGTCCTCTCAAGTAAAATTCCCATTGCCATTAAAAAGAATTAGCTAACATCAGTGAGAATATTTTTTGACTAGGGATGTCATGATTCTGGGGGCTTGGGAGGAGGAGTATTGCTCATTGGTTTAGTAACAGGATAACAACATGGGCAAAACTAAGCAGTTATATTTTGAAAGGATTAATGAATACTTTTAATTATGTGTCCATCTATGCTTGTCTGGTCATCTCGAACTTCACTATGAGTTTTGGGTATGACTGAAAGCAAGATCTCAAAGCAGAAGGCAGTAAAACTGCACTTTCCCCCCAGTTTTGAGTGCTAACCCCCACAAAAAGGAAAACTCTACAAGAGTTCAATACAACAATAAACATCTAAAATTAGCTCAAGATAACCCGTAGTTCAGCCAAGAGGAGATTGCTACTGTGAAGCTCATTACCCGTCACCAATCCTTTTACAAACCTTGTCTGGACTTTATGCTTCTAAGAAAACCAAGAAGCCTGGTGAGCACATATGCTGTGGGTTTGGATTAGTTTTCAGTCATTTCACACAGCTCTGAATTGCAGAATCTTTCACCTAGGAGGCTAGATGGATCCAATTGGGTACAGGATGGTAGCAATCCAAAATCATTGCCAGATGGCACTTTTTGGATGGATCCTTATAAAGTATTAATATTTTACACTGAAAGCATATCATATCTTGCATCCTGACGGATGCCACAAGCACTGAACTATATATCTCAACACCACACAAATATCACACAAGATACCACAAGATGTCTCACAAGATGCCACTAGAAGAAGTCACCTGCTTGATGGATGAAATGTAAGCACCTAGTATGCAGTGTGCAATGTAACAGCAAGGGGAGTAGACCTTTAGGCCCAGACCCCCAAAGCTATTTAGGCACCTAATGCCTATGAGAATTAGGGACCTAGAGTTCTTTTAGGATCTGGGCCATAGTCAGTAGTCAGTGCCCTTGGAGTTTTAATCTCCCAGCAAAACCAGCAACATTTTGCCTTTCAAGGCCCCCAAAAGAAAACCCTAGAGAATAAACTGAACAGAAAACCTAATTTATCTATGTTAGAAGTGTGAAGGGCTCAATGGACCCTGCTGAGATTTGAACCTGTGTTTCCAAAGAGTTTAACATCACAAGAAACAATAGCCACAACAAATGGCTTTAATTGGCATCCTTGACGGAGTGTCGGCAAAGAGACCAAAAACTGCAATGAACAAGGAGTCTGAACTAGACTCTCTTCTTCCCTGTCCTCCCCTTCAAAGATTCCCCTGCTTCTTCCCATTTGCCCCTGTACTGTGATCATAAGAAGGCCTTAGATTGCAGGCATATCAAGTGGTCCATCAACTATCTAAGAAAGAACAAAATAGCCCCCTTATTTTTATCCAACTTGTTTAAAAACCTCACCTTCTCTAGTGGAGAACTGCCACTTACCTTTGAAAACTGGACAGATTTTCCACACCGTGGCAGCCCCTTCCCGGTTGTACTGTCCCAGTGCTAACTCCATGTAAAACAAGGGCATTCCAGCAATGATTAGGAAGAGGATGTAGGGGATAAGAAAGGCACCTGGAAAAACAGAATTACAAGCGGCCATTAAAATATAGGCTTTTGTTATGGTTTATTATTACTATATTATTACTTTTATTATGGGTATTTCAATAGAGCCAAGGAGGCCTAACCATGGATGGGGGTCCCTTGTGCTAGATACTGTACAAACACAGAACAGAAAACCAGCCACTGCCCCAAAAAGCCTATAATCTAAATATAAAAAAGCCTATATGGGCAAGACAAACACAGGGTGGGAGAAGGGGTAGGCCACACAATCAGAGTGAAAAATGTGATGGCAACAAGTGTCCTGTTCTGGAGTGTCTATACACAACCCTTCCCACAATTAACCACCCAACAGCCCAGCAGTCTCTCTCAGAGCCCAGGTCAACTGACTTGGGCTTGTGACGCTCATGCTACAGAGCTTAAAATACCACCTCTTAGTAAGTGTGTTATAGGTCAGCAACAGCATACTAGGTACTGCATAAAGGATCCTATAAGAATGGCCTTGAAAGATCAAACAGGTAGGGGACTAGAGAAGGTGTCTTGCTTTAAAGAAGTAACTGTATAAGGAGTGTGTGAGTTATTGTGGCTGTTGGCATAATAAATATCCTCCTTTAAAAACCGGCTTCTCTGCTGTGGTGGGCTGGGTCTCCTCACTGCTTGTCGATGCTTTGTCACTATGCAGGGTGTCTGTAGGCCACAGCTGTCTCTTGCTTTCATTTGTAAGCAGACTATCACTCCATTACATTGCAACATGACAAACCATAGGGTACGTCTTCGCAGAGTGCCTAACCTGGCTTGATTTTGGATATTAGTCCACAACGTCTCAGCACTCAGAGATCCTAAACAAATGGCAAATCCAGCTGTGTCAGTGCTACTCTCATAAAAATGGTCTTAAGCCACTTGTATGTTAAAAGCTGTGTTTTTGGCCAAAAAAAGTAAATAATTTAATGTAGAATTGATCTGAACATTTCTTAGCTATATCACAGCATGATATCGAAACCACAGAAACCAAAGACTCCCAGAGGAATAGATAGCCTCATGTGAAGCCATAAAGCAATTATAGCATGTGTCATGTTTAATAATACATTCTGTCATGGGGTTCCACAGTCCATGGACTTGTGAGCTTATCAAAATGTGGTTCTCATTTTTATTGCATAACTAGGTCCAGACAACTTTAATTCTTTTAGAATTTGTGAAAATAAAATACAGCTGGATTGTTCTACTAACTAGGTTGCAGACAGAGTAAATATAAATCCATAATGACTCTTCTCCCTAAGAAATCAAATGTATTCTCCAATCTGTATGTGGCTAATTTATACACCCAAGTGTAATTAGGGTTAATGGGCAATACTTGTTTAAATGACCAATACAATCAAAGCATAAACAAACTGTCCAAATTACATTTGTGAAGGTTTTAGGCACTACAGAAAAAAAAAGTGGGAATAAAAGATGTAAACCTGGTTCTGAGCATCACGCTCTGCTGTACTGGTTTATGCATTTGAAAATTCTTTTCCCTTGCCAGGCAAAATGTGAAGTTTCCACTCTGTTTCTAAAAATAAAAACCTAGAATCAAGTGTGTTCAATCTATCCCTATAATGTAGCTTAAAGTATTGGAGCAACTGTCCAAAACATGAAAATAAATAGAGCTGATTGAATACCTTAAAAACAAAACAAACAAACAAAAAAACCAGAAAACTTCTGCAAATAAAAAGCGTGCATGGCTGTGTTCTAACCCTACCTTTGGTGTTTGTTTCCCACAAATATTCTAATAAAACAACTAGCAGGAGCGTTCAGGGAATGAATTTCAAGTGAATATTGAAGAACATGAATGGAAACTCAAACAAATTGTTTAGTCACAGCAGAAATTGAATTCAAAGGATTATGCAGATCAGCCAATCAAGGAAAAGAAATCTGCTGTGCAATCAAGAGTACAGTGTTTGAAAATTGAAATCTTGCAATGGAACAGCTAGAGCCCAAGAAATATGCACAGAATAAATAAATGTAAACATAGTTTGCAGACAAATCATGATTAGATAAGAGCAGAAATACATTAGATCTTTCATCAGGTTTTCATTCTGTGTTTGTAGAGGGGTCCTACATGTCACCGTAATAAAAATAATATAATCATTCAGTGCTGATGATATATATTTTTCTGGCAGTAATACTATTGTGAGAGGTTACATTTTACTAAGAATTTGAGGAGGCATTCTCAAAGATATTTAGGTGCCCAACTCCCAGATTTCTAATAACTATGAATTGCAATAATGAAACACAGTCTAGTATAGGATATATTGTTCTCATTATGGCCAGTATCTAATTACATTAGGTGTTATACTTGCAGAGATCTTGTGAGTGACAATCTAAAAACAAAACACTTGTCTGTCTTGGGCATTATTACAATGAGTAAAACTGACTCACAAACCTAGCATGTTGCAGAGAGGCACTTCTTGTAGGAGTTTGCACAAAGAGCTATTTGATTAACTTTAATGTCAAGAGACAGTAGAAAACACAACACTACATGTTGAGCAGGGGATGTTTTTGTTTGAAGCAATTAATATAAAAGGCTATGTAATGCACATAAATATTAAATCATAGTTAAAAATGTGTGCTTTCCGAGTATGACTAATATGTTGCTTGAACTCTGAAAAGTATTGTACTTAAATGATACTTAAACACGCAGATTAGGCTGCAAGCGAGCCCAGGTTTAATGAGGTTCTTCTGGAGAGTTTCACTATTTGTTATGGTGTCATTTTCAACAAAAGGCTGTTACATGATATAGAATTATCTCACACCAGAGAGTTCCCTTTCATGCAAATATAATTATAATGGTGATAGGTGACATTTTCAAAGTCTGGATCAACAAGCAAATGCTGATCCTTATTTGAAAGGTATCAGTCTCCAAAAATGATCTGAAAATCTCATGAGACTTCTGGTGCAGACAGCTTCAGAAAACAGCAAAAGTTTGGCCTTTCTGACATTTCCTCTTCCACTCCCAGCCAAAGCCCAGAAGCATACAGGTGAGCAAATAATGATAAATACCAGGGGGAAAGAAATTAACCAAGCTCTGTTTGGTCTCCAGAAAGCCTGCTTCAGGCACAGTTTGGGGTTATGAAGAAGATTTATATGTATCCCTAATATGTTCAACAGGACTGCTGCCTAGTTTTAACCTGGACCCTATATTTATCTCATGGACTCTTCAGAGGAGAATATGGTTGTATCCATGCTACATCCGCCTGACTGTGGCAAAGCTAAAAGCCAGTCTCAGCTGCATTGCCTTTGCCCTCTACCCCTTGACTATGAGGTACTGATGGGAAAAGGCAGTGGACAAAGTTGCTTGTGAAAGGTGTGTATGTTGTGTCTCCAAGACACAGGCCAGGAGAAGCTCGACCACAGGGCAGTGTAAATGGGTACGAGCTGTGGCTGGGAAGGGAGGTTAGAGCTGAGAGTCCACTTCTTCAGATTTTATCACCCTATTGGAAGGGAGTTGGATGGCTAATAGCAGAAACCCTATAAGCACATGGTTTCTGGGGACACAGAGACTAGTGCAGAAGACCTGGACCACTGCATAAATACCTCAGATGCCATGATCTCCATATGACATTTCCCTTGAGATCTCAGAGTATCTGTGGATGAAAGAAAACCAGGCCTCCACTACTTACTCTACATGAGATCAAACCTTGCACCTCTTTCCACCACCACCAGAACCATCTGTGAACCCTCACATATATGGTTCCTAACCAGTAGTAGGTTTCCGTAGGCTGGTCAAAATATGGCCCAGAGTTTACAATCAGTTAGCATCCCTGCACCCAGTGACAAAAACAAATATCTTGTTACAATAACATTTATAGTAGTGAAATCTACCAAAAGAGTTTTCAAAAGTTTCCATTCTACTTCAAAATTCAAAATATTTTTGAAATGGCCTTTTTGGAGGGTAGAGAATTGCAACAAATATCTTTCAACAATCAGTCCTTAAAGAAAGATTTTTCTCCATTTTAGAGATCAGAGAAGGAAAATTCTAAGTTGATGAGGATCAAAACAAGGTGATTATAACAGTCACCACCTATTTTGAATGAATTTATTAATACAGATATAACAGACAGGCTAGGCAAACTTATGTAATAACAACTTGCACCGGTGCATTCATGACTCTTTTGAATTTGCTTTCCATGAATATTCTAGTGAACAAGTTTACTGACAGCAAATTTTGAACAAACATTGCAGTGTATTTGCAGAGAAGAGTGTTTCAAGTATTCATGCTGGAAACTTGATTATAAAATGACAGTGTTTCAGGCAGGAAACTGAAAAACAAACTAATTTCTGTGATCAAAATTGCTTGACTTTTTTCAAACTGCTAAAGAACACTGAAAGTAGTATCAATAGTTCATAAGCAATAAGAAAATGAAATATTTGCTTGGACAATTAAGAAAATGTGTGGAAGTGTACTCTGGTTCAGACAATTGTGAATTGAAGAGGGTCAGATGCAATTAACAAATTGCTTTTTATTGCATCATCTTTCTTAAGCTGTTGTCCAAGGGCATGACTTAGCTCCTGGGGCCCTATTGTGCCAAGCACTGTACAAAAATATTTTTTCAAAGGCATTCCTAATGATCTGGATGTCTAGGTTAGAAAAGACAACCACAGACAGCGTAACAGTAACACAAGAATATCTTAGTACAACAAACTAGGTCTAACTCACTACCTGATGAACTACTATCAGCTGGCATGCATAGCCACAGAGGAAGAATCTTAAAGTGAATCAACGTGTGCCTAGCTGGATTTTGTCAGAGTTTTCCTGAACACGTGGCAACATGGAAGAAAGCACAAGGTGTTGGAGGGAGCAGCTGACAAGTGTGTGTGTGGGGGGGAGATTGGGAATATTGATAGAACAAAGGCAGCATTTGCTGTGTGGAGCAACATCATAAAGGTGCTTGTGTCTGATCGAGGAGAAAGGGAGTGCTCCAGTCTGGCTAGTCGTTGAAAGGGAGGAGTGGCTCTTAGCCTCACCTGTAACACAGCTAACACTCTCCTCCAGGTGTAGAAAATGAAGTGGGTCATGTGACTGAGTCATGTGACCTAAGCAGGTATAGATAAGGGAGAGTCCTAAACTCACAGTGGGAAAATTTTTGTAGAGAGTTAGAAAGAGGTTCACATGAGCCCATGAGACACTAGTAAAGAAAGAGGCACAGGAATTTATTGGTCTTTTCAGGAGCCTGTGAGATACTAGGGGAGTGAGAGCTGTAGGAAGTTAATAAGCCCTGGGGGAGATCCTAAGGCAGGAGGGAGAGAAAAGACTGTAGCTAGATAGGTCTGGGAGTGACGCAGCTGGGAGTTTCAGCAACTGGGTCTGGGAGTTTCAGCAACTGCTTTGTAATATTTCATACTGGAACACCTTCCAAGAATGCTAATAGGTTTTTCTCAGAATCTTATGTAATTGTATGGTAATAAGTAACGTATAGCCTCTCTTAGGAGGCACTCCTACTACAGCTCCCTCTAATGCTGCTTGTTTTTAGATGTGAGTCACTTTATGCCCTCATTTTCACTTATGAGTCAACATTTCTGATATCATTGGGCTCTTTTCACTCAAATGAAAGGGGGGAATAAACAGGCTGAAGTCTCCACAAGTTTTTTTAGTGCAATTCACTGGCTAACCACCTTCAAAGTCTAAATCCACTATTGCTAATCTTCCACTGCCATGTAATGCATTTTTAAACTCTGACCACTGGGTAGTACCAGAAAGGGTTACCACATCTCCCCCAGACAAACTCAGTTATCTCCTCTGCTTTCTGTTGCAAGAGTAATGAGCTAAAGAGACCCATTAGGAGCTATTTTGAACATATTAAAGAGAGTTAAATATATCCAGCCACTCAGAGCAGCATGATTCATTCATAAGTAATAGCTAAGTCATTGAGTAAGGTCCTATTTACATAAATTAATGAAAAGATCACCTTTTACAAGAGTGTGTAATTTTAAAGATAATCACAGGAACAGCCAAAAGGGAAGCAAAGGCCCATCTGGTTCAGCAAGAATTTTAAAGAGCAATCAAAGCAGAAAGCATGAGTTGCAGAAAATGTAGGCAATCCAAGTGGGTTAAGAGCCAGTGGAGATGACAGTGTGGTAATGGTAGCAGTGCTGGTAGCTGAAGCTTTGGTGGGATCTTCAAGCATAACTGCATGTATGTTGCCCTCCGGTGATCTCATTTGGGGAAATAGGGGTGTCATAAAAGCACTGATAACATCAGTGCAAAAAGAAAGGCAGCAACATAGTGGTCAAATCCAGTTACCTCCTTTTTCTTTCCACTAGAGGAAAATGGAGAGTGGCCCAGAAATGGGAAATTCTCTCAGGTAGAGGAGGGCTCAGTGTAGTTATTAGATCACCAAGGAGATGACTTGTGGAAAGATGGAAGAGGCTTAAAATGAGAAACTAGCTTCAGATGAAATATTTAGACAAGGGAAAGAGGGAACAGCTTTACTGATATCTAACTTACATTTATGGAAGATCTTGGAGGACAGCTTGGCCTTCATAAAATGCTAGAAAGCGAAAGTAACTCAAAACAATTCTCTCTTTAAACGACTGAGCATAGCTGTTGACTTAATAGCTTTGTGCAAATTCTGTTTTCCATAGCGTGCCAACATGAAAAATAATGCCTAGGAGAGCCTCCTTCCTCACAAAGTGCAGCAATTCCCATACTTGAACAGACCAATGGTCTAGCTTGTAGAGTCTTCTACTGTACTCATCACCATATAGTATATTCATGCTTTCCAGTATAGTGCATTTTGTCATATGATCACACATCTGTCACCTTCTGCTGGTACCATACCCACCTCTTAAACATCAGATGTAGGCCACTACCAGCCCCATGGCACTTGCCTAAATGGAGCATTGCTTTGTTTCAGTATGGTGATATCTCTAATTTGTAAGATGTATACTAGAAAATAACCTTAGTAGCAGCACTTCTGTATAGAAAGATTCCTTTTCTACTATCTGCACCTGCTGTTTAGGGGATGGCCAGGTTTTTGATTAAGGACTTTCCCACCCTCTGTTCTATACATGATTGTAAAAGGCCAAAATATTGTTTGTCAGGGCTGCAGAGATTATACCAGCTCATATACCGGCTCATAGCTGCCTTACTGTCACAATAACATAACCCCCTTAATTATAGGCACATAGATTGTGGGTTGATGTCAATTCTAACAATTACATTCAAGAATGAAATTGTCCTATAGTCTTTAATAATTTGAAAGTCTAGCCACCACCATTCCTGCCCACATATTTCCATTGGCACTGTGCCTTTTTGCAAGTGGATTGGCCAGTTTAGCCAGGTCACAAATACCCAAAAGTCAAGTGTAGCAAAGGTTGCCTGCAGAACATTTAGCTCTATCCCTTAGGGAAATCTCTCTTCCATCACTCACGTTCAAACACTCAAGAGTTGGGGCACTGAAGGAAGTTCACAACACTAAAAACTCAGCTCAGAGTGAGACTACTATCCTTCTGAAAACATCTAGTTCACAATGGACAGGCTTGGAGGCTTAAGAGAGTTATTAGCATAATTTTCCTCATTCTATCATCTTACTGCATTAGCATAGGTGCCCTGATACTGGGAACATGACACATATCCATGCAGTCACCCGTGGTACAACAAAGTCTCTAAGACAGAGGTTCAGCTGTAAATGAATGAAGCCAATGAGGCCCCAAACACAAGCTGCAGGATCATCTTGGAAAGTCTGTAAGCAAACAACTTGTCAACCTGTACATTAGCAAATCTGCATCCAGGACAACAAATTCAAGACCCCCCTTCCCCCGCCCCCTAAGTGGTTAAACATTCATGGGTGATTAGAACAGAAAAGAGCCAATTTTTTCAGTCCATGAATTCATGTAACCAGATGCAAAAATTAGAAGTCAAAATCTTATATATGAGTACACTAGGTTTCCCTTGACAGATGATGGCCTGAGCAGTTGTTTTTTGTGGTGGTCTGTAGGAAACTATGTACATGACAGGAGATGCAGAGGACGCCCTGATTGCTGTGTTTTATTATACAGGTTTCCAATGGAAGAGACGATAAAAACAAGAGAAATGAAAGTAAACTGGGGCGCTAGGGAAACTGCCATTTTGTTTCAATTCAGATATAGAATATTGGTCACCGTTCTCTCATTTGCTCTCAGGAGGGCTCCATTTCTTCACTTCTATTTGTTTGTCTCAACCCAGAGTAATTGAATGTTTTGACCATTCATAGATTCAGAGGCTCGAAGGGACCATTAGATCATGTAGTTTGACCACCTATATATCCTAGACCACAGAATTTCACACGTACTGTTACACATGTACCGAGGCCAATAATTTGTGTTTGGCTAAAGCATATCTTACAGAAAGGAATCTAAATGACATCAAGCAATAGCACATCCACAAAGTCCCTTGATAGCTTGTTCCAATGGTTGTCCTCACTGTCAGAAGTGTGTGCTGTATTTCTGTTTTGAATTTGTCTGGCTGTAATTTCCAGCATTTGGTTCTTAGTTTTTCTGCCTTTTTCTGATAAATTTAAGAGCCTTTTAGTACCTGTGATTCTCTCCCTATGAATGTACTTTTACACTAATCAAGTCACCTCTCAATATTCTTTTTCATAAGCTGTAGAAGATCGAGCAAATTAAACTACAGTCTGTACTGTAGTCTGTCCGCTTTCCTCTTCTCTACTGAAATGCTGTTTTCCTCAGTGGCCCTTGTATACTAATTTCACACTGGGAATAATGAGGAAGGATGTGGCTGTGACTCGTGGGCTATTTTATGAGGTGCACAGTGTCCAAGGGGAAGACTCTGCAAGCATCTGAAAATTTGATAGGAGGTGCCTGAAGTGCAATAGTCAATATTGCTTGACTGCCCTAAGTAGTGTTTTAGCTTTTTAATAAGTGTGACCATTGGCCAGAGTATTACACTGATATTTCTGGAAAAACCAAGCATCATGCTATGCACACCTGAGAGCATGGTGGTTCTAGTGTTTAGAACTATGTACAGAGAATATGTTTGCCAGTAGGCCCAGGATGAGTGTTTTTCAAAGACAATCTGCTCTCATGGAGGTAGCCAGGAGCTTAACCCTGGACTTCAATGGGAGTCAAGTTAGACCAGCATTGGATACTTTTGAAAATTCCACCTTTGGTTCTCTATGAAAAATGAATGTGAACAGTAAATTACAAGTAGTACAAATGGAATGAGATTCTGCCCTCTGTTGTCTGTTTCTCTTGTTCGGAAAGGTTAAACTGATACTTCAGACATCACTTTTTTGGTCAGAATGGAGTATCAATGTTGCCTTTCTGGGATGGCTTCTGCTGGAACATGCAAACTTAAACATAGTTCCTAGATGCACAGGGCAAGATACTGAAAACCCAAGGGTGCTATGGTACTGGGGAAGAACCACAATGCAGCTGGATGCCTGTGGGGTGAATTCTGCCTGAGTTAGCTAGG
This sequence comes from Sternotherus odoratus, assembly GCA_032164245.1. Classification (NCBI taxonomy): domain Eukaryota; kingdom Metazoa; phylum Chordata; order Testudines; family Kinosternidae; genus Sternotherus; species Sternotherus odoratus. The sequence goes on along the minus strand of JAVMKO010000014.1, from coordinate 26,344,749 downwards.
TCCTGAGGGGTCCCCTGTGTAGTTCAGCTTGCATCCAGCCAGCTCTGGGAGCTGCTTTGGGGGGTTTCTACCCCCTCAGCCCGTAGGCTTTAGAACACAGTTAGCATCCATGGGGGCACTGGGATGGGGCAGGGACTGATAGCCTATGTATCACAGACCATTACATTTCAGTTACCCCCGTATCGAGCCCCCTTAACTTCTGTTTGGCTAAAGCTTCTCGTTCAGTAAGGCATCCAGTCTTGATTTGAAGACATCAAGAGATGGAGAAACTGCTTCTTCCCTTGATAGTTTATTCCATGGTTAATCACCCTTACTGTTAAAAATGTGTCTTATTTCTCATTTGAATTTGTCTGGCTTCAGCTTCCAGCCATTGGTTCTTATGCTTTTCTCTGCTAGATCAAGAGCCCTTCAGTACCTGGTATTTTCTCACCATGATACACTGTAATCAAGTCACCTCTGCCTCCTTTTGATGAGCTAAACAAATTGAGCTATTTAAGTCCTCCCCCCCCCACCCTTTTTTAAGCCCTTAAATCATTTTTGTGGTTATTTTCCTGCACACTCTTCAGTTTTTCAACATCCTTTAAAAATGTGATCAGAACTGAACACAAATCTATATGCAGAGATAAAAATCACCTCCCTGCTCCTACTCATTATTCCTCTGTTTGTTTATACAACAAAGTACATGTCACATTAGCCTCCCCCCCCCCCCCCACACACACACAGCATCTCACCTGGGAGCTCATGCTATTGCTTGTTCACTACCATCCCTAAATTATTTTCAGTCACTGCGTCCCAAATGGTTTGAATTCCTTGTTTCTAGGTGTGAAACTTTGGATTCTAAAAGGCATTTTGTTGGAATGGGCCTAGCTTCCCATGTGATCCAGGTTGCTCTGTACTCCTGCTCTCTCTGAATCATTATTTACTACCCTGCCAATCGGTGTGTCAGCCGCAAAATATATCAGCAGTGCGTTTTGATGTACTTGATAAAAATGTTGGGTCCTTTTTGCATATGAGCTTGATACTCCTGTGCAGGATACTCAGATTCTGTCTTAGGGCATCTGCTCCAGCAAATTCATAGTCGTTAGCATGCCCTGCAAAGCTATGCAGCTGAGAGACTGTATTTTTAATACTGTGCCATTCTGCAAGCTTAAAGGCGTGATGTAGCTTCGTTTTTCACAGGGCAACTTCACGTGGAGTCAGTCACATTTAAAGACTGGTTCTTTTCCCTTCAGGTTATCTTTAGTTATTTGACAAAACAAAAAAACTACCCCAAATGCAAGCACCCTCTGGGGAGCATGCACTACCCATTCTTAGGCAGCATGAGATTCATAACTGTACCAAAGTGACGCAAAGTGCTCAAGACATCTTAAATCAGCTCTAGACGAGTGCCAGGCAGCTTTCAAGATGATTAATGTACAAACCACTGGGAGGTAAATGAGTCTTCTCTAGCAGAGTTTTAGAGCGAGTATAAACGTCATGAGGTACATTTAAAACTTGTCCTACTGTTTGGTGATTAATCCTAAATCCAATTTTTGGACTGGATGACCAAAACCAAAACACCCCCTGTCCTTCCAGGTTTTACTAGAGGTTTATTTGTAATATCTTAATATTTTCTGTACTATCTTGCACAGCAGAATCCTGCACATTTCTGCTACCAGCCCAGGAATATATTCTGAATGATAGTTATTTTCTACTTGTATGATAGGGTAGCACTGGCAACATGCTAGATGCAGATTGCACCTAACGCCTGGCTCTCAGCAAAAAAGCCTTGTGTAAACTGTACCACCCCAATAGTTGCCACAGAAAGACTGGATCACTGAAACCCTATTGCTCCGTTCTCTTGTCACTGTCCCTTCCCAATATCCAAAGGGATTAAGGGTAGTAATTTAGTTTTGGCCTAAACCACAGCAGGTTACAATAATCCCTGCATTGGCTCAACCATTCTAGCTGGTGCATTAGAATGGCTAGGCACTAAACTTCATCCTTTCTCTACCCGCTTGGTCTGTGAGGGGAGAAAACAAGCAGATGGGGTTTTATCTAGGCTAAAAGGAAAGGTCTTTTTCAGTTGTTTTTACTTAATAGATTTTCTTATTAGTCCACGAGCAAATATAGAAGCCTAGTTCCCCCTCTGTCCAAACTTGCCTATACTTACTCTCACTGCCACTGTGTCTAGGGCCTCCTAGCTAGAAATTCCATCTAAGAATGTGAAAATAACTCACTGTTAAGATGAAATGACGACCCAATAAAATGTGAAAGCAAGGTATTTCCAAACTAAGGTTTTACATGGCAAATGGAAGGCAAGTTTTTATGTTATGACTGCACAGTACTCTACAGTAAATCAGTGTTGCCTGGGTAGCGTTTGGACTGGGTAGCTAGTGTCTTATGCTCCTTGCGTTTTTATAACATTTGAGTGAAAATTTCTAATGTTGTAATTACTCCAACTTATTTAACGGTTATCTCTCATCAAAGCAAACATTTAACTTGTATCCCCAGCTGTTTGAAAGATTGTCATGCACAAGTAGGATCAGACTTTGAGAGCTGGTGAAAGGGGGATGCAAATTTTAAGATTGTAAAAAATACAGGATATGGGTCTGTGTTCTACGATTGCAGTAGTGAACATAATATGGAAATGTGGCTTGTTCACTGTGCATATTTTAAACAGTTCTATAAGGTTGCACAGATAGCTCTAAGATTTAAACCCTTCTGAGAAATAATCCCTGCCCTTTTCCTTCCTTCCAATAAAGGGACATGCCTCCACTTTTATGTTAACCTTGTTTCAAATGGACCAATGGCGGTAGGGTGACCAGATAGCAAGTGTGAAAAATCGGGACAGGGGGTGGGGGGCAATACGTGTCTATATAAGAAAAAGATCCAAAAATCAGGACTGTCCCTATAAAGTTGGGACATCTGGTCAACCTAAATGGCGGGTGAATTTGAGCGATATGCTGTTTGTTTTTGCAGTGTTCCCATTACTTTAAAAGCCAACTCATTTGTGCAATTAGGCAGCATTGAAAGGTGCCCATTCCTAGAATGTCCTAATATACAAAGTGAGTCAGAAGATCCAAGGGAAAAAAAGGCAGTTGTGAAAGACCATTTTCATTATTCTTCAGTTGTCTGAGCTCCCAAACATCTGGCTATTTAAATACAGTGCATTGACTTTACATTAATTAGCCGTTTGTAAGGTTTTATTGCTCCACCTTGTGGTCTGAAAAAAGTTTTGGTCTGTTACACTGCTCTATAGAATAAGAGATGATCAGAGAAAAATGCCAGTCCTTCCTTACCCCCTGCATTTAAAATGGCATTTTCACTTTCAGAAGTACCACAGTGGACCAATTCTAAAAATGTCCTAAGGAAACCGTTGATTATTTTTTTTCTTGAGGTGTGATCGGCTCAGGAGAAAAGCTTATTTCATTGGCTCATTGACAGAGTACATTTTTCCATGCCTTTGATCAGATGCCAGAAGACCAGCTGTTGGGCTCAAACAATTCTTCAAGCTCACAGGACGATGAATTCTATGCAGTTTTCTACCAACTGTACTCCCAGCACATCAATGACACACAAGACTGTTACTTAACCTATGGATGCTGTAGTAAGATGTGGTTCTTTAATCACTCTGCTCCTAATTTCAGTGTGTGGAAATCAAGGGCTATTCCTGCCACCCGCCGCCACTCCACCCCCTGCCCAAAGTGGAGATAAAAATGTATAAGGGAGTGAGACCTCGATCCTTCTAGCACTGAAATTTAAACTCACATTGACTTTAGTGGGGCAGAATCAAACCAGTAACTGTTCTTGTGCTCCAAGGTTTCTTTGTTATGCTGATGTGACAAGCATGTTCTAAGGAAGGAGTTTATAACAGAGCAGGCAGTGAGGCTTATATATATATAATATATATATATATATATATATATATATATATATATATATATATATATATATATATAAAATGTCTAATAATAGTCTGATAGTGATGGATTCCTATTTTACAGATAGAGTATGAACTCGAACAATAGTAATAACTAAACAATAGCAAACCAGTTAATACATGTCAAGAGAACAGCATCAGCGATTGTCTATATTTTTGCAAGTGGATGATTGTGTTCATGACTATTTAGACAAAGATTGGGAGCACTGAAATTAGCATCTTCTAGCAAAAGGCAAGCCAAGGGTGAAGGCGGCTTTCTTCACCACTCCCCCAACAGTCAGAGAACTCTGATCATAAATAACTACTAACGGGTTGGCAAAATTAACTGACCACTTCTACCTGACTTCTGAATTTTGTCACTTTGTTTCATGGAATTTCATCTGCCGGACACTTTGAAATGTCTTTTTGAATGAAAATGAGTAGGACAGACAGAAGTATTTAATCAGTCCTCTGGCAGACAGGTTCAGCTTCTGAACTGTAGTCCCTAAATCTCAGAGTATGGCACTGTCACCTCTGTCATACTTTGGTAGAGACACAGCAAGGCATATTTAATTACAAAATAGGGGGGGAAAGATAAGGACAAAAATAAAATAAAACAGTGAATAATGCTGATAAGGTGCATTATTTGAGAAGTTTTCATCTATGACCTTCCCAGCATAAGCTAGAAATAAACAACAAAAGAATAACATACCAGAATGCAGGCAATGCTCTCTTTTGTGGTTCTGGTGCTAGTGCTTAAAGAATTAAGGCCATTGCTTTCAAAAGGCTAAAGCTAGGCAAACAAGTCCTATATCCAGGCACACAAGTGGCCTAAAGGTGCTGAGCAATTGCAACTCAATCATCATAACCTAATGATTTCAGTGGGAGCTGTGAATGTTCAGCACCTCGAGAAATAAGATTTTGTCCCTAAAATAAAGATTCGGGTGCCTGATTTTTGTTTTGTTTTTGTTTTTCTAAGCAGCCAAACTTGGAGAATGTTGGCATGATGCCTTTAATGTGGAACATCTGCATTGTTCCCTAACTTAGAATAGAAGTACTAGGCCTTGGGATGACGTCCTTCCTGATCGGTCATGGAAAACCCAAGATTCAGTGGAACCACCACCTTTCTGATGCAGGGAGGAGAGAGTGGAAAAGGGAAGACTCGAGAGCTTCTTGCACATCCCGGGGGTTGGGCAAAGGCGGTTTTGTGGGTAGGCAAGATGTGGGGGCACGGATAACAGATATGTGGCTGCTGTACCTCCTATGACCACAGACCCCATGTAGAGGGGAAGATGGGCAAAGCAGTCACCACTACAACCTTAGGGTCCACTGCTGGAGTCTTTCCTCAATCAGTGCTCAGGTCAAAGGTACTTCAGTCAGACTATTCCCCCTCCCTAAATAGGGACTAAATACCCTGTCAGAGAAAGGTTTCCCCTTTCATTTCCAGATGTGGCGGTCTCTACTCACAGCCTACCCCAAAAGAAACACGCAGTTCTGAGATGCAGGACCAGCAAGATTCAATTTGTGTGTTACAAACTATTCCCCCCCACACACACTTTTGAGAGAAAATAAATCCATAATAACTATTGCTATGTAAATGCTATGGTGTTTATGAGAGAAACCAATAAGGGAATTGCATACTTTTGCCCTAGATTCCTAACGGTTCTTTACTCATTTTAATCAGATAGTGAATTGGGGTAAAGGCACTAGTAGTGATAGCCATGAATCCACTCTCAACCAATCAGTGGAAGGATGAAGATGTGTTCTATTTGAAATCTGCTCATTTAAAGGTGATGCTTCTTAAAACTACTTGCAATGCTCTGAAACATTTGCTTGAATTAAAATTTGCAGCAAGTGGATCAGCATATGACAAACTGATTTTAATCCTAGTCTCTATCAGGGCTTATCTCACACAAGGTAAAACAGTACAGTGCTCTCAAGCCTCACTCCTCCACCCCTTTGTGCATACACAATTTATTAGAGCCCTGCAGATCCAGATATCCACAGAGATCCACATCCTGCTGACCACAGATGGATGCGGGTCCAAATTTTATACCTAAAACTCTGCAAATCTGCAGATATCTGTGGATCATTTTTGCAGATCTGATGCGGACACAAATTCTGTATCTGTGCAGAGTTCCAACAATATCAGTACAAAGGTGCTTTATATTGATATAGATATACTGTATGGAAAGCAGAATATAATGCAATAACCATCTTTATACTGCTAAAGCTTCATCCACATTATACATTGTATTGATATAACTATTTATTTTAGGGGTGTGACTTATTTTTTACTGAAATAATTAAACTGGTCAAAAACTGTGTATAGAATCAGGCTAGTACTAGGGGCAGATCAGCATGAATTTCCTCCCTCGGCTGTCTCTTACAAATGTTTCAGCAGGTGCAGTGAAAAGTTTGTTGATTATTCTCATTAAGGGTCTTTTCTGCTTTCCATTGACCCTATAGTTCCCACTGAGTTCAATAAGAGTTTAAACAGAGATCAGTGAGAGAATGTGGGTCTGGCATTTCAGTTTGGAGACGTATCCAAAAATTGACTGATGGTCAAGTGGAGGAGAAGCAGAAGGGAGCTGGTGAGAAGCATGTGGCAGCTATTCTGTTAGCTGCTATGCTGGTTAGCTAGGAGAAGAGCTGGCTGTGTGTATGCCAGAAAACCAAACTACACTGAACTCCTGGGTCTGCTTCACTAGGCTGCTATACTTACAAGAGAAGACTTTCTAATGTCACTTTTAGACTTTCCCTCTTCAGATAAACTAGAAATATAATGAGAACAGGCTTTCCGATGACACTTCACTTCTGTTTCCACACAAAACAAGCGGAAGCACAAGGGGATGAAAATGAAAACATGAACCAAACCTTTTAAACTTTAAGGATACCCCCCTTTGTTTGTGATTTGGTGCTGTTTTGCCCATCTTTGCAGTAGATGCTACTGAAATTGTATTAGTGGATTTCTACTCCTTAATTATGCATGATCTGTTCCTTCAGTCCTATTCAGCACTGTTAAGAAAGGGACATCCACATTCTGTCATCAGAAGTGATTAATCTGCCAACAGTAACACCAGCCTAGTTTATTATATGGTAAGCACTGCATTAAGGAAAGGTGTTGAGCACTTACTGTAGTTCCTAGAAAATCATTATTTTTTTTCTGAGGGAGTGTGGATTGGGGTTTCTCGCCGAACAGATCACAAAAAGGATTTATTAGTGGCAAATCTGGTCTGCCTTACTCACTCTCAGTGACCTCAGGTTAATCTTGAATGAAACATTTCATTACCCTTAACCCGCTGTTGACTAACACAGCTGCTAATCTTACACCTATCAAACTACAGCCTGTTAGAAGCTGTTCAGGGAGATGCAAGTTTTCAATTCAGAGATGATTTAGCTGGAAGTTTTTTGCACACATGGCCTGTCAAAAATTAGAGGGAACATTTAGTCACAAGTCTCATGATAATGATTGTTTTCCTTAAAGCCCCAGCTCCTGGAATCAAGTGGATGTGTGGTGATTTCAGCCTTTGTTCTTAAAGAAAAAGTCAACTTCTAGCCCTTGTGACTGTGGAGAGAGCTTCAAAATGTGACCTCATGCACCCTAAAGACTCAGAGCAGAAGGCAAATAAAAAGAACACCAAATCTATTACTTTTACACAATTGCATGATTTTAAAGCCAAACTCATGATTTTTCATTAGCCTGACTCATGATTTTTTAACATTTGGGGTCACTAATACTGTTTTACAGTATTAGCATCTTATCATTTATATGAGATTGCATAGTACCCTGAACTCAAAAGTCAAACTCAATTTAGAATAGGTAGGGATTTGATCTCTTGAGACGGGAAGAATTAGTTATTCCTTCTCAGATACTGGCAACATCTCTTAAGTACCTGATGTAAGTCAAGTAAGCAGGGCCACACTGACCTATAATCCCATGAGGCCTGGGACACTGCAATTCTGGGGCACCATTCTGGTGAGGTAGCAAGACTGATGGTCAAGTGGAGGAGAAGCAGAAGGGAGCTGGTGAGAAGCATGTGGCAGCTATTCTGTTAGCTGCTATGCTGGTTAGCTAGGAGAAGAGCTGGCTGTGTGTATGCCAGAAAACTGATGGCCAGCCAGCAGGAGCTGACGTATGAAGATGTGGTCCTGTGGCTCCGAAAAGAAAGGGAAGTTGTCATGTGATGGGGACACTACAATCCCTTAATCGGTGATCTTTTTCAAATCTGCCGTTTGCATGATACATTGGGACCAAAGGTTTAGGAGCACATTGCGGAGAGGGCCAGGCATAACATTTTAAAGGATCTGTGGGAGTTCGCTGGCTTGACACAGCTTTGCTAATAAAACTTGGATCCTCTGTATTAGGAAACCAAACTTAACCACTACATTTGAATCCAAACTTTTTATTGCTCAAATGAGGCCCACTCCAGGGTAGAGCTTTCAGTGAAACTGACTGAAATTACTTCAGATGTTGATTATATAATTTTGAGGGAATACAAAAGACAATAATCCACAGGTTACTGCCATGTGACACAAAAAGTAGGATAATCAGGTTTTTAATGGGGTGTTGCATTTCTCCACTAAAATGTATTGATCATTGGTATATTGTGCCTTCAACCAAATATAGATAGGCACAGTCCTGGAAATCAGGTAGTCTAAAATACTGAGGAGGAAAAGTGTCTCTGAGAATATTAAAATATATCTATTATAATACATATTTTAACAGTTCATTGGGTATTTGTGAATGTATGAAATGCTTAATTTGAGTCTTATCATATAATAAGGATTTGGTGACTAATCTGACAATTATAAGCTTCCTAATGAAAAGTTTGAACATGAACAATCTTATCAACTAGTCTGGATCACAAAGAAAAGTGTGTGATAGTGTAACAAGTCTTCTCTCAGAAATTTGAATTCAAAATATTTTAGATGGTGGGTCACATTTCATTTTGTTTACAAACTACAGGAAAACTTTAAAAACGAATCAATATTAAAAGGAATATATTGTAATTTCTCATTAATTAATGCAAAGTATCGCCTTATACCCACAAGGAGTACACCAATTAATCATATCAGGCACTACTCAGCATGTAGTTGCTCAATTTAATTTGGCCTCAGTTTGGGGTATTAGATACATTCTAAACTACCAATATAAATCCTGTCCAAGTTCTGAGAATAAAGCTACTAGATGTGCTGGAAAACTCTTCCGGGCTCTATTTGGCAATCCTCACTCAGGAAAAACATCCCACTGAATGCAGGCTCACAAGAAATGTATAAGAGGTCAGGCATCAGACTTGACTTAAGTACAGTGATATTGCCTGATTAAGGAAGAGGTGATTAGACTCCTAGATGCACAACTAAAACCAGGAACTGCATTAAAAAAAACATGTTGCCAGAGGTTTAGAAGGGAAATTTAATTCTAATAAGGCTCAAGAATTTGAGAGTAGGGAAATCAGTGAAAACTGGCGTTCTTGATAGCAAGGCATTTCACCCTTTACCTACTGAAAGCTGTAGTTTTCTTTTGTGTTGTGAAGGCTACTCAAGTACAAATAATTCACAATAACTGCTGATAGCCCAAACCATTGTGGAAACATTCAAGGACCTCCCAGCTCTAGGGTATCATTTTGTCTGTCTGCCAGAAGCTGCAATATCTAATTTTCACTGTCACAGAGTAAATGAGCTTAGAATATACAGTTTATTTAGTCCCGCACTCAATAAAATCAATAAGAGCTGGATCAGGACCAGTATATTTGAACTAAAAGTTTTCTCTTAAATAAATGTTTGACCTGTTTCAAACTTGGGGTGACCAGATGTCCCGATTTTATAGGGACAATCCTGATTTTGGGGTCTTTTTCTTATATAGGCTCCTATTACGCCCTACCCCCCATCCCGATTTCTCACATTTGCTGTCTGGTCACCTTATTCAAACTACAACTCTGACAGACATTGAATTCTGTCTTCACGTGTAAGATAAGCAAAATCAGTGACTACAGTTACGCAAAATAAAAATGAACACTCACACTTTTTAAATCTTGCTAAAGTATTTTTTTGTTTTGCTTTTCTTTTTGATGAATTGTTGAAGGATATTTTGGAGAGCAACAGTTGCTCAGGCAGGGTTACATTGTATCCTTTATGTGCAGAAATCCCATTGGAGTAACTCAACAAGATGTGCCAAAAACACAGATGTTTCTAGCTGTTAATTTAACATTCTAATGCTACTGGGCCCTTCTTACTCTTTGTTGTTGTTTTATTGGGAGCTGGTAAAAATAAAAACAGATTTTTTTTAATTTATTTTTGACATCTGTGATGCAGTTTATGAACTTTCACATTATGATAAACTAGTAACCAATGGTATGATCCCACACTACTAACATGTGCATTTCCCATTCAAACTAATGGAAATTGGCTTTGTGTGGAACTTTAGGTTCTAGCCCGTGGGGCCAGCTCTCCAGTGCTTACACAGGAAAGCCCCTGGAGTTTGCCTGACAAAGGAACTCAAGGATTTGGTTTATAAGAGGTGGGTATGTATATACATACACATCCTTGTCACGTTCAGCTTTGAATGAGGTGAGTCCAGTGTGTATTCAGACTTCCCTCCTGGAAGAAAGCATCATGCTTCTTACAAGTGCTCTCATTTTGACATCATGGTCAACTTAATCTTTACAAGCTTGGAATGGCTCTAGTGTGCTGGGTTTTCATAGACAATGTCTATTCAGAGTAACACAGGAACCCAGACTCTCACGCATTCCCCCTTCCCATTGTAAGAGGGGGATTTTCTTTCACATAACGGTTTCAGGAAGGATGTTCCGTGTGCTTGGATGTTCCCTTTTTCAGTGAGCCTCTAATATTGCCCTATTGATTATAGATTTTGGAATGGGAATGTAATTCTGTTCACCAGTACTCTGAATCCAAAAAATCACATATAGCCGTAAGAAGAGAAACAGAGTGGTTTGTTCTGCCTTGGCATTTGAGAGAACTTGTTGCAGGCCACTCTCTTGCAACAATCAACTATAGGAACATCAGCCTTAATCACATTGGTCTTAGGGTGACCTGCCAGCAAGTGTGAAAAATTGGGACTGGGATAGGGGGTAATAGGAGCCTATATAAGAAAATGACCCCAAAATAGGGACTGCCCCTATAAAATCAGGATATCTGGCCACCCTAATTTATCTATAACTGGCTCTAGCTCTTCATTTATTTTGTAGATCTCAGCACACTCCGTGAATAGAAAGGTTCATCTTTCCCCTGTGTAGTCAGGTCCTTTAAGAAGACCTCTATAAACATCAAAAAGGAGAACAGAAACTCAGAATGTTGTTGTTTTTTTTTTTAATTTCTATTTCTATTCAATGGGTGCCATCACCAACACCAATAATCCAAACGGATACTGCACCTCTGGCTAGCTGAGCAGCCAAACCGAAAACTACTTTGATAAGTGTATCACTGCCTTTTTCTTTTGTTACTTTTCAAATCACATTTTTCGAGTGTGTCTCCGCCTGTGACATCTCCTGAATGGATGTGTAAGCCAGCAGTCATATGCTTAGGGTGACCAGACAGAAAGTGTGAAAAATCAGGACAGGTGATGGTGGGGGGAAATATAAGACAAAACCCCAAATACTGGGACTGTCCCTATAAAACCCCTATAAAATTGGGACATCTGGTCACCCTATATATGCTCCCTGCTCAAACTCTTTACTAAATTAGAGTCAGCAAAACTCCCTAACTACTAGTGAGGTTCTCTTCTGCAGTAGTGAGAGAAAAGCAGTGTTGCTATTATTTTGTCCTACAATTGCAACTTTCACTGACAGTGCTGTATTTTCAAATCAAGCCTTTGAGAATACTTGTGGTCCTCAGGGATGGAGAGAAGCAAGTGAAACCCACAAGGCATTCCTCTTTTCTGCATTGAGTTGTACTACTCAGCACCTTTGCTGCTGCAGGGAAAACACCTGTAGAACAAGAACCCTCCTATATCCAAATGTGCAGCAGGACTTCACACTGGAAAAGTATTGAGCTGGCTTGAAACTACCTTAAGTAGGTTCACCCACCCTTAGGCCTGGGCTCACTGGGAGGGAGGGGTGTGTGTTGAACTAAGATACACAACTTCAGCTACGCTTTTCCGGCAGCGGGTCAACCACGGCACTCCCCTGCCGACTCTGCTTACTCCTCCTGCCAAGGTAGAGTACAGCCATTGATTCAGGGATCAATTTATCTTGTCTACATGAGAAGTGATAAATCGATCCCTGATGCATCGAGCGCTACCCGCCGATCCGGCGGGTAGCATAGCCGTATTCTTAGTCTCCTCTGCCCAGCTTCCTGAGACAGAGACTTCTACTTCATCACTAAGCAAGCCCAATCAAACATGGTGGTGGATTGAAAAGCATTCAGCTACCAGATAATTGTAGCCGAGTGAGACTAGGGAGAAGGTATTAGCCAAGCCCACTCTGTGGTTCTGTTTCACATTCCTCAGGCCTGATATGTACTAGGAAACTGTGACATGTCTAAAGAATGAGGCGTACTTGTGGCATCTTAGAGACTAACAAATTTATTTGGGCATAAGCTTTTGTGGGTTAAAATCCACTTAAGATGCATGGAGTGGAAAATACAGTAGGAAGATAGGTAGATATACACAGAGGACATGAAAAGATGGGAGTTGCCTTCCCAACTCTAATGAGAAATCCAATTAAGGAGGGCTATTATCAGCAAAAGGAAAAACTAACTTTTTTGTAGTGATAATCAGGATGGCCCATTTCAAACAGTTCTGCACACTATTAGCTGACACACTGCTGACCATGTTTTAGCAATCGGCATAGACATGACTTCCATAGACATAGACTTCCTCCCTGTGCCTGAACTAGTAGCAGGCTACTAAGGAAAAGGGTAAGAATCTGACTGGAAGTGACTCAGAATCTTGGGGTAAATGCAGTGAGTTTGACCATTGTAGACTTTACCTCTTTCTGTTACTCTACAGTGAAATAGGGGATATGCCCCTCTCTCTCCCTGAAAATAAAATACAATCTGTTCATTGAATGCCACGTAAACAGAAGCTTTCCAAATGGTGCATACAGGTAGAATGGCCTGGATGGTGATATTGATACACCTGCAATAGATCTCCAGGGTCACCTACCTGGTTCCTTACAAAGGGGCAGTCTGCGGTGCCACAGTATCTTAGAGTGTCTGTCTGAGCTATCTTGGATTGATTCCAACTATATTTGGGGGGTGGGAGGGTGGGTTCAGTTGCTGAACAGCCGACACACATCTGTATGGGTAGCAGGAGTATGGTTTACTTGATCCCCCTTCCAAATATTTGGTGGCATTAAAGAAGGCTAAGTTTTTAAGTACCAGCCCCTACTGCTATAAGCTTAAGTTTTAAGGAAGAGACAGTGGAGGTGAAATGAGCTATCATACATCAGTTTCAGCCATCTACATTGAGTGGGATTTTCCCGCACCACTTATTTTCTCATAGGAAAGAAAGACTTTATGCTAGAAATTGTTAGTTTTTTATCACCAAGCAACCACATCACTGAGACATAAATAGCTGTGTGTCACCCTACATGCTTTCTATCCAGCCATCCTTCTACCCAGAGCATTGAACGTTCAGGCAAACAGTCTTCCATCTGGTAGATGTGTGATTTGTAGGCACCCGCAGATGGTGTTACTCCATTGCGTAGTGTGTGTGGGGGGGGAGGGGATCACCACCAGCAGCCCTTTAAATTTCACAGGGAGGAAAGAGGCCTCATTGTGTTTAAGGTCTTGCTATAGCTGTGCTAGATTATTTGAATTGTATATAATTCAGATGGAGGTTTTTGTTTGTTTTTTTGCCAGTGATGTGCAAAAGGGCTTTTCCATTTTTGGACATGTCTTCTGGAAACAACCCTCCCCCCCGCCCCCCAACTGCATACTGGATAGGGGAAATCAAATCCCAAACAAAAGGTGTGTCTCCCTCAGAAACTCTGCACTGGCCAAGCTACAACTTTTCCAGATGCTCTCTTCCTGTTCCCAGGTCTCCCCCCCCTCCCCTACACTCCACTCAGATCTTTTGCAACACAAGCGGGCTGACATAAAACCAGCTCCGAAAGACTAAAGTGTCTGCCGAAAGTACTAGTGTGAGTTCAAAACTTGTCCTCGGTGTGTGTGCTTCCGATCTGGTCGATTTCAGTGGAATAAACGGCAAGGGAGCTCTGGACCATGTGGGCTGATGCTCTGCAGCCCGCTAGGAAGGAGCAGAGTTTCTAGGGTGGGTAAGGGGGTGCTCCCTGCCCGAGTGCCCCATAGCTGACTACGGATCACTAAGGAGAGGCGAGGGAGCCCCAGCGCAGCTGTGATTTCAGCCAGTCCGCAACACCCACACAAAAGGGCTGGAAACTCTGGGAAGCGACTACCGCCCTCGGGTCCGCAAAAGCTCTAGGGGCGGGAAAGCCCCCCCCCCCCCGGCAAACCCGCGCTCTTACCCCCTCCATTCTTGTAGCAGAGGTAGGGGAACCTCCAGACGTTGGCCAGGTCCACGGCGAAGCCAATGACGGAGAGGAGGAAATCGATCTTCTTGCCCCAGGTCTCCCGCTCGGGCTGCCCGTCGGCGCTGCAGCTGGCGGCGGGCAGGAGGCTGCTGCTGGTGTATTGCACCCCGTTCTGTTCCTTCACCAGCAGCAGCTCCACGTCCTTCCGCGGCGGCGGCTGGCCGGGGCGCTCCTGCGCGGGCGCCACCGCCGCCCCCCGGCGCTCGGGCTGGATCGGCTGGTTCATCCTCGCCTGGATCCCCCAGAAAGAGAGCTCAGGAGCGGGGCTGCGCGCGGGGAGCACGAGCCGGTGCGCACCAGCCCGGCGGGGCGGGAGAAGCCGCAGTGAGGCAGGCACATGAGCCGGGAGAGTGCGGGGGGGTCCCGCGCGGCTGCACGCGCCAGGGGTGCACGGGACGGAGGGGGGGGGGGCGAGTCACCCGCGCCGGGCCGGCTTCCCAGGGGCGGCGGCGGCAGCAGCAGCCGCGAGCACCCGCGTCCGCTCCCCCTGCCTGGGTGAGGCGCGGGACCAGGAGCGGTGTCCGGGCCGCCGAGGGGTCCCTGGCATGGGCGCTGCCGGCTCCTCGCCCCGCTCCCCGCGTCCCGCTGGCTAAATAGAGAACAGCCCCGGCCACTCCCCTTGCACCTGGAAATGTCAAACCTCCCCCCCCCCCGCGCCACAACCTCCCCCCGCGCCCGGCCCCGCACCACGGGCAGCAGCGCCGCGTCTCCTCCGCCCGCCCGCCCGCGGCCAGGGGTCCCGGCTGGAGCCGCCGACTTGCGGCTGCCCGCGCTCGCTCCAGAGGGTCTGGGACCAGCGGGGGACCCCCCCCCCCCCGCCCGAGCAGCGGGGCTCGGACTGTTCCCTGCTCCGCCAGCAGCACGCGCGGGCCCAGGGACTGGCTGGGTCCAGGTGCGGGAGCGAGGCACAGGGGCTGCAACCCCCCCCCCCCCCCTTTGAAGTGGTTTCCATCATATCCGGGGTTTGCGGTTTGGTTCCAGGGCGCTCACCCCCACCCCACCCCCGTGCAAAGTGTCCCAGCGCCCCTGGGTCGGGGTGTCTGCAGCCCCCCTGCTGTGGGGGTAGGGGGCTCGGGTCTAACATCGTCTGACTCCAGGGGCCGCCGGGTTCTCCACGGCTGATGGGGTGTAATCAGGACCCGGCAGTGGCTGGACTGGGTCTCCCTTGAGGCAGAGGAATTTGGGGGTAGCGGCCAAACCCTGGCAGGAGGCAACTTTTCTGCCTTTTCCCCATGGATCCCACTAAGCAGCCAGGGCCCCTGCCTAACTTCAGGTCGGGTCACAGGCCCACTTGCTTTACATGCCTCCCCCTCTGCCATGCTAGCCTGTGTGTGTGTGTGTGGGGGGGGGGTTGATTTATAATACACCCCTGCCATCCGCATCCTGGCAATGCCAGCGTGACCTGAGGAGGAGTTTCGGGGCCTCTTTGAGTTTCGAGGGTGAGAGAGGAGCCCAGTTGGGAGAGGAATAATGTTTGGGAATGGGAATCCCTCATCCCAGAGCAGGCAGCTGTCGGCCTTCGTGATCCGCAGCTGTGCCTTGGCTCCTACTCCCGATCTAGGCAGAGCATCTCAACGCTTGCAGAGACTGTCTCTAGGGTTAGAGCATACTGAGGACACATGGCACCCAGAGAGTCCTATTTCCTGCCTTCAGTTTGGCTGAATAAATCACACACACATAACTCCTTTCCCCCCTCCTGACAACCCCACATATACACACTGCCCCATGCAGTATCTTACTGCACAGGCTCCCTCTATAAAGACTACCTCACTCTCTCTCTCACTCACGCACACCTTTATAGAGCCTACTTACTTTCACACTGCCCTCTATGCACACACACTAGCTACACATCCGGGGCACACTCACTCCAACCCAGTACAGCCCAGCCTCACACACCTCCCTATGGCCCGCAGCCTGTGAACACTCCATCCCGTGGGCACATACCACACACACAGTCCTGGGAACCACCCTGCACCTTCGTACACACACTTCACACCCCATCTAGAACCTGTCAACACCTGCTGCCTTAGACACAATCACCTCCTCTGGACACACACATTCTCCAAAACCTCCCAGATCACATGCACTACCTCCCCCCCCCCCACCCCCGCCTCCATCTCCATTAGGAGCATCTGCACCTCAGGATAAAAACAAACCCTGCTTTTAATCTAGACATAAAGAAAGAAACTGCGCTCCCAACCCCTCTTTGCAGTGCCCTGAAGCAAACATGCAGCAAACTCACCAGATGGCTCTGAGAAGGGCTCTGTCCCATGTCCTGGAAGGCAGGGGTCAGTAATGAAGGAGGGATCGCTCTCTCTGGGGTCTACCACACTAGTCCTCCTTCCCTTTGGGACTGGAAATGCCTCCTGGAGCAGAAGCTGCGGGCGATCCACTAAGGAGCTTTTTAACCCCGGCTCCCCTCTCTCCGCGTGATTGAATTACTGTCCCTCTGGCCGGTCCCTTCTGGATAAACAAGATAATATCTTCCTAGGAGCAGATGCGAACACCTTTTCCCCCCCATGAAGGGGAATTGGAAGTGGGGGGAGAGGGTGATCTTGGTTCTTATGAGATTGGGGGGAGGGGAATCCAGGAAGCCCCCACTTATTTTCAATACATGTGATAATTGCTCTTAGGTGGGAAGTGTGGGCAATCTGGCTAATGTAATATCTGCTGCACCCTGAAGGTAAGAAAGTCTCAATTGGATTTTTAAAAAGTTGCTTAATCTTGAATCTGTCTGGATCCTGTTATGCCTAATGGGGCCTGACAGCTGTTTGAGTTACAGGCAGGAGAAGGGAATACTAAGTGTGGTAAGAAACCGCAGTAGGGCAGAGCAAGATGGCAGGCAGTTAGTTGCATGTTACTGAGCTAGGGCATATCTCGGGGTGGGTTTTGTTTGCGTCAGATGGTTGAATGCCTTGGTTGCTTTCGAGTTGGCCTCAATTGTTCGAAGTTAGAGATGCCCTGAGATCTCTTTACATTTAAAAGGAGGCTGGGGGCACTGGAGAAAGCCCTCTTGTGTTGGCATAAGTGTAGTCTAGATTTAGCGTTATGCTTCCAAATTTCCACGGAGGCAGCTGGGCTAGCTACTTTGGTGAAGCCCCACAATGTGGGTTGTCAGCAGGATCTGAGTCCATGGCCTATGGACATAGCACAGACGTCACCCACTGGAGTTAAAGAACTAACTACAATAGCTGGAAGCAGTAGTAGGCTGTTATCACACATGTGGACCAGCTGCTCGATAAGAATGTGACAATCACACTGTAAATGTAACATACTTGCCACCTAACATTTTAGGTAAATAAACTGGATACCTTCAAATGATTGTGACTTTGCCAATAGTCAGCAGATAATATCAAAAGGCTGACCACTACTAAAATTGTAATGGAGATGAAGCTGTCTCCTGCACTCTAGAACCAAAACGTAAGGGTAAATAGCAGTTAATATGAAAGAACAAGAGAAATAAGAATACCTTATGTACACATTGCCCTTCATCCCCAAAGATATTAAATTCCTTTACAAGCTTGATCTTATACGGACAATAAATGGAGCCACCTCTGGGATGGAAGGCAGCCACTGTTTAAGTTGCACATAGCAACCCTAGCCACCAATTTTAGGACAGGAAGGAAGAAGAATATTGCATAAACTGAAACTTAATTACTAATAGAGAATAGTGTTTAGTGTTCCAGAATAGAACTAATGGCCGGAGAAAGATTAGTACAGATAGCAAGCTGGGAAGAGATTGAACAGGAGTGGGTGTTGGGAAGTTGAAGTCTTGAAGGGTAAAACCAATGTATGCCTGGAGGGTTCTGTTCAGGGAAGACCATTTTAACTTAAGATCTACTGGAGGGTCCCCAGGAGATGATGCATCAGTATCTGCCAGGGGCTTTGGGACATTTTGTGTCACTCTAATTCCCTGACCAAAGAGACATTTAGATGCTGGGGTCCAATCATTCATTGTCTGGCCATGCTGCAAGAATGTCAGGAGGCAATAGTTGTAGTCTCATTAGGCCAATTTTATTCACTTAAAATATCTGATAATACTTAGCAATAAATTGTACAGTGCAGGGCATCATCATTTTTCTGATCATTTCCACATAATCTCCAAACTGGTGCCAGTCATCCTGCTGGTGAGACCCTTCACCCTCCCCTTTTAAGAGGCTTAAGGGGCTAAAAAAGCAGGAGAGGATTGGCTCCCTGCTGCATGAGACATAGGAATTTTAGTCCTTCTCTTACTCGGATCCCTTAAGAGATGCTTTCTTTTTACTTTCATTTCCAATCCATTTTATTCGATAACCGTATCCCTTCCATACCAAGTTCCTGCACTGGACCACCACCGCAAGTTTTGAATCTTAACTTGTGGCATCATAATCTAACCCACCTATTCCATCCTACCAGGTCCTGGAACTGCTGTGGGAATGGCAAAAAAAACAACCCAAACCCGTCCAACCTCTTCCAGTGTTGTGGAGAGGGAACAATTCCTTCCTTCCCCCCACCTCTCCCAAGGAAAATGCTCATAGTGGGTCAAAGGAGTCTAGCCCTTTTACCCAGTTCGTGGATGGGTGCTGTCTGATCCCAATGAAAGAGGGCCTCTCCAGGGCTGCATGAGTTATAAATACTGCCCATTCTTTTCTGGTCACCGAGAAGGGCTGTGTAGTGATTTCTTGACTGGCCCCAACTGCTCCCTCCTTCCCACCTGTTTTAGGGGAGCCCTTATAGGGGTAAACTCCCTCTCTTTCTCACTAGCCAGACTAAAATCCACTGCTAGGGAGGTTGAGCACAATCTCAATGTTTTTCTGCTGTGGAAAGCTCATGCAGCTGGGAAACAAGGGAGACAATTAATACAAACCAGGATGAAGCCTTGTGTTCTGCTAGATCTAGGCTTCCTTGTACGGGTCGACCATCGGTCTGTCTTTGAGGACTGTTACCGTATTTCTCAGGAAGGAGATGATGAGCAAGAATAATTGTTTTATAGAACTGTGATGGTGGGAACTAGGGTTGGCCCTATGTACATTGACTCACTAGGCAAAAAAATATATCTTGCACTGACTCTCTAAAGGAAGGATACCGTGACAACAATTTAGAAACCATACAACACTTCAAACCATGAAGAGATTACATTACCTATGGTTTTGTAAATGGGCTACCAAGCAAACCCACTCCTGAACTGGCCATGACACTAGAACTAACATTCCTGCTGTTCTTTAAAAGGTGGTTCTTGCTACAAGTAATCAATCAAACAAGTTGTCCATTACATGCTTCATGGAAAGCTGATATCCCTAGCATTACAGTGTCCCTATCACTGGGTTGTAGTATCACTTCTGACTCAGTATGAAGACTAATGGCTTCTTTTTCATCAATTCCTACAGCAATTGAGTGTTCTCTGATTTTCTCTTCTTGAAGGATAACCAAGCCTACCCTCATTTGGTCTATGAAATGTGGTTGAAAATGTTTAGTCCTAGTTCTCATTTCAGGATGTCTACACAGCAGTTAGACAGCCATCGCTGGCCCGGGCCAGGTCAGCTGACTTGGGGGTTGTGGGGTTCAGGCTGTGGGGCTGTTTTGTTGCTGTGTAGACATCTGGGCTCGGGATCTAGGACCCTGCGAGGCAGGAGATCCCCAAAGGTCAAGCACCTGTATGAGCCCAAATGTCTACACAGCAATGGAACATCCTGAGCCCTGGAAGCCTGAGTCAGCTGGCCCCAGGTTTTCCTTTGTTGCGTAAACATACCCGTCATTGCATTGAGGTAGCTGGTAAGGCCGAGGGCCAGGCGGTGCTTGGAATTGCTCTGGATATACCTAAGCCAGGAATTATAGAGAAGCTGTATGCCCCTTCTCTTTCATCCCTCTCCCCTTTTATTTTAGTGGCAAACTGCTCTCTTGTGATATGCCTGTTGGAGGAATTCTCGAAGAGTGTTTTAACTTCTTATTGTGTGTAAGAATTGTGGGAAAACGTTGGTCTTCTGGAATTATGTGCATGTCTCCAAATCAAGGTCGCCACAAGATGCTTCATTAGTACTGGTTGTAGTTTACAGTAATGTCTATTGGCTCCAACCAAGATTGTACAATGGCAAGCAAAATGGGACCCTAAACACATAGTGAGAGAGCACTCTAAAAAGTTAGGAATTTAAGGACTGTTCCAGCTCCAATTGAAGAGACTTTAAGTAACAGCTAAGGGGCAAGTCTTTCATATTTATAAGATGGCAGGTGGAGCAAGTGTAAAATGTGGTTCATTTGACTTTCTGTGTAAAGAATGAGAAAATAATGAGGCCCTAAGTGGTGGTGTGTGCAACCCTGAATATTAAACACACTCAAGGTCAGCTTTGCCCGTAGAGAGACAACTCCCATTGACTTTAACAAGACTCATGTTCAGCATCCAATGGCACAAATGGACCACCAAAGTACTCTCTTCTCAACTGGAAAACAGCAACTAACTCATTAATTTCACGAAATCCAAAGCAAACAGTGAAAACATCTGAATTATTCACTGGGGAAGATTTCTATTTGTACTAACATTAATATTTGTGGTCAAATTATGTCCTCTGATGCAAATACAAAGCTCCCTTTATGACCAGTGGGAATTACATACCCATATCTGAAGAGAGGGAATGAAGAGAAACTCTGCTTGTCTAAATCCTACTTGTTGTCATCTTTGGCTTTGCTAAGGAAACCCAGGAATAGGTGATTTGTATTAAAGAAACAAGCTACCTCCCCAGTAAAGAATGCATGAGATCTATGGTTCATGCTATTACCTAATATTTCTACTGTGGTAGCACTTAACAGCCATCCAGGTTAGGGACTTGTGTGGTAGGTGCTGTACATACAGAGGCACTGTACAAACAGTTGTAAAAATGAAGTTCACTTTGGACATCTACAGATGATGATCTTTCAGTTTGTGTATGGCACATTCAGATCAGTTCAGTGGGGGAATATCTATCTATCTATATCTATCTATATCTATAGATATAGATGTATAGGCCAATATATACTATTAGGGCCTGATCCAAAACCCATTGACCTTTGGATTAGGCTTTGTTTCCTCAAGAAAGAGGAAGAAAAGCCAATGCATATTTGAAGATTTTCCCAAGACATTAACCCACTGAGTAGATTCCTTTTTAAACCAAGGTGAAAATGTAAGTAATCTTTTTACTTATTTTAACGGACACTAATATATATGATTTGCAGTATTAGCAGAGAGCTGGAGTAAAGCATCCAACCAGAAAATACTTCACTTCTCAGCACATGAAGGTTTCTTTGCCTTATTTTTTTAAATATATATATGTTTACCTCGTGTGTGTATCGACTCAGTTTCTTGGGCCCAGATTCTCTCTGATTCTACAGCAATTGGTCTCGGTACTAGGAAATCGCCAGTTACCCGACCACAGCACCAAGTAGCGAATTAGTGAATTAGCTTCCAAGCTAACATTGAGTAGTTTGGACAGTTGTAAGTAAATTGTTTTTGTCGAGCTGATTGTTTTAAAATTACGCCTGCAAGCACTGGAAACATCAACAGCACCCAAGGAGACTCAGAGCCTATCGTCAAAGTTATGACAAGTCAGCCACTTGGCAGCTCTCACAGTGACCTATATTTTAATATGGGCTATTGGATTATTTCTAAAGAGGCTTCTTGGCGATAAAAGAATTATGCTCATTGGCTGGTCTGTGGCAAAAATACAATTGAATTAAGGGTTGAAATAATTTAGGGTCCAGCTGGACAAGTTGTCCCTGAGGCTGAGCAGTAACAGATATATTAAGCTTTGGAAATTACACAGGAAAAGGGATAATTGATCCAAGGTAAACTCACTACTTTATATTAAATAAAGTCATGCTGATAAGCTGAAAGGTTGGAAATAAGGAGCTGAATTGAAAAAAGAAAATGGAAAGTCTGGGTAAAACAAGATTACTTTCGGATCCTAAGTGCATTGGGTGCTGTACACTTTCACAGCCAAAAAGCAACAAGAGGTGCTGGGTACCTTATTTTTTGGGTACCCAACTTGATACCCCTCCAAAGAAGCCAGATTTGCAGAGACTAGGTGGCTCTGCGCTTTGTGAAAGTCAGTCCCCTTGAAGGTGTGTCAGGTTGGGTACTTTGAATCATTAGTCACTCTGGAGCATCTCGTCCACTCTGCCAGTCCATTTCCCATATGCTTCTTTGTTAATTATTATTGTTGTTATTATTCAAGGCAAGTGAACCCAAATATTAATGTCTAAAACAATTACTGGCAAATAGTACTAGAATATATTAAACTCCATCCTTCAGACACACACAAATAGAACAGATAATGAATACTGATATATAGAACAGCATCAGAGTGAGAACCTAAAGAAGTGGGTCAGGCAAGAAATATGTTTTAATGATTTCTGTTCTTTAAAAAATAAAACAGGACCAAAAGTTGACTCAGAAATACCAACTTCAGATAATGCATTCAGACATATTTGACCCCCGTAGAATTATACAGGTGTAGATGAGGGTGGTGTTTGGCCATTAGTTCTCACTTTAAACAGAATCAGAGAGGTAGCCGTGTTAGTCTGGAATTGCAGAAGTGACAAAGAGTCCTGTGGCACCTTAAAGACTAACTAATTAAAGTGTTGAAGCATAAGCTTTCCTGGGCTAATACGCACTTCGTCGGATCCGAAAGCTCATGCTTCAATACTTTAGTTATTATTTAAGGTGCCACAGGCCTTTTTGTCACTTTAAACAGTAATTCTTTATTCACATTTCCAAAGGCAGAACAAATATTTTTGTGGACTGTTTCCTTATTTCACAAGGAACCAAAACTGCATCAAGCCCATGTTGGTGTTGTTGCTATGGAGACAGTGATGGGTGTAGCTCTGTCAAGTTATGGGTTTATAGGTGCTTAACTTCAGAGTGTATTAAAGGCTGAGGGAAGTGGGAGAAGAAGGGGAACAACACAACAAATCCCTAGAGACAGTGTGCCTTTGTTCAGAATTCTCCTAACAAACATAGTCCTCTATCTATGGATCTAATGGGGAAGATGAAATGGGCTGCCAGAAACTGTGGCATTTATCTAGATCGTATGTATCAATTAAGTGTCTGGAGATGTAATAATTGCAGTACTTCAGCTGCTGTTTCCGAATTGGCCTGCTTTTTCTGGCAGAAGCATTGTCTTGAATGCCTGGAAGCGGATACACAGTAAATGTAACTTACAGGTTGATGCTGGGCAAGGATTTGCAAAACTCTTTTTGGGTTGCCCTAAAGCTCCACCTGCTGGTTACAGTTCAATTCGGTTTGAGGGATGAAGAGGGAAGGTTGTAGTGTGAAGATAACAATATGTAGAAGAACTGATGCTACTGATCACGGGCCCTGCTTGATGGTCCCAAAGGGGAACCTGCTACCTGTGTGTCTGTTCCTGTGTCCGGCTCTCTTATAAAATATTCTGCTCTACAGTCATCCAAGAGACTCGGTGATTTTCTGTAAAACTTCAAACCACCTGCTTCGAGGCACTGTAGGCACAAGCAGCCATAGCAGTACTAAAAATGTTAATTATTCAAACAATAGAGTTAAATAATTTAAATATGGTGTCAAAAGAATGTTAAGGATTCAAAGTAAAGCATTCAAAAGTTAGAAAAATACCCGATTTAAGGCTGCCCATGCACCCTTAGTTCAGCCCCTATTGGGTGTTAAAATAGTCTTGCCCAGCATCACATTAGAACTCTGTGTCAGAGCCAGGACTAGAATCTAACTCTCCTGGATCCCTGCCTTAAGGAGAATGTCCTTTTTTCTCGTGGGACCTTCAGTTACGGTCTGACCTGTCCACTGAATGTGGCAGTGACCCCATAAAACAAATAGCAGGTGATCATGGAATTAACTGCTTGCATCCGACGAAGTGGGTATTAGCCCACGAAAGCTTATGCTTCAATACTTTAGTTAGTCTTTAAGGTGCCACAGGACTCTTTGTTACCTCTGCTATTCCAGACTAACACGGCTACCTCTCTGATTCATGGAATTAAAGACATCAAAGTGCACCAGGGGCGTGACTAAATATATGGTTATGAGGGCTTGTCCAACTGAAAAGAACTGTGAATCGCACTGCCTGATTGACACACATCAGTATAAGGGCTGGTCTTCACTCCGCGGTGCGGGATCGATCACCCCGGGCTCCCCTGTCGACTCCGGAACTCCAGCCTGCCGGGAGGCGCAAGCTGGAGTCAACGGGGGAGTGCACTGCCGACTGCCGCTGCCGTGGGGACGGCAGGTAAGTCAGCGGCAGATACGAAAACTTCAGCTACATGATTCACGTAGCTGAAGTTGCGTATCTGCCGTCGATCCCCCACCCCAGTGAGGACAAGCCCTAAGAGCTGAGACTAGAACTCCTCCCATTCAGAGCTCTAGTCTGTGCATGCTCAGTACTGCTGGCCATCTCCCTTTATGTGCCAAGTACCGAATGATCGTTCAGAATGAGTCACCTTCAGGAGATTTTCTGATCCCTTTACCATTGATGGAGCATGCCCAGAACCCCCAACACAGGGGCACTCTTTGCCTGACTCATGGCAATGATTTCACACCACTTCTCCTATCTCCTACCATAGGGGTATCTCAAAGTCAGAGGGAAGGAGTGTGGCCATTGTGCATTGTGCTCTAGGTGTTTTCTGATCCGAATGGCCCATGCAGAACTCAATGTCCATTGCTGTTCTCCAGCTCACGGGACTTCTGCGGAGACACATATGACCTAGTAGTATGAGAGAAGAACCCACTCCCTCATCCATTTGACCTCCCTTTCCATTGTGGTAGCACTACTAAAATGGAACTGAACCCCAACCCTTTCTAGTTTTATTTTTTATAAAACCAAAAGATGACAAGGTTGACTTTGCAAATCCAGAACTAAAAACTGGCCTCTTTGGTCCAACCCTGATGACCTCTTTTAGGGCCATTCTTAATCTGAAGTAGATCCAAACTGTGGATCTAGAAGGCGCCATAGCCCAGAAATACTTGTACAGTAATTTCACCTGTTCAGTGCCCTCTTCCTAGAAATACGCTTAAGGGACCCGTTTTGAGGCAGAACTGACCTCTCAGCCTTCAAATGGAAAAACTGGTTTATTGACTGCTGGGGAAAATAAAACACAAGATTTTCTAAAACTAGCACCGAACTGTGTCTGACCCCTCTCTGCCGTGAGCAAACACAGCATGTGATCTCAAGGAAATGGGAGTGAGAAAAACAACAACAACAGTAGGTTTTAAACACAATTTGGATCTTAAAAAAATTGACACTGCCTTTGTTCATTTCAAATGAATTAGCTAAGACTCAGCCAGTAGAGAAACATTCCCCCCAGGAGAGGCTGCTCTGACTGCTAACTTTTCATAGATAATGCTATTCAGTGTAGTGATTGCATCCCAGTAAAATATAAACATGTAAACGCCTGCCAGTAAGCCATGAAAAATCACCCTCTTGTTGCTCAATGAGGGGAGAGAATTTTTGATTGCTGTATCATTTAGACTATAGTAACCGTAATAGCCTATAGGTTTTAAACACCAAATTACTTAATAGAACAGGGAGACTGATGACACTGTATCATCAAAACATAAACGGATTCCGTTTTATTTATATATGGAATAATGATAATGGCAGAGGATTAGTCAAGGCAACAAATTCCTTTTGAAGGATTAAACTCTGAAGTGAAGCCAGGGCATTTAATAACAGAAACCATGCATAATTTGGATACTCTATGAATGTATATGACAAAGCAGGGCAGAATCAAGCATCCCCACATTAAAAATATTTTTTTCTAGCTCCATGAACATTTGCAAGGTGTGCTATTGGGCCCTCGGACTATCCATTGATCTCACTCCTTTGGTGACGCTTAGGTGTATTCCTCAAGGCAGGGGTCAAAAATGATCAGCTGTTGAGAGTGTTCCATGAGGAAATAGATTGTGTCGATGAGGAAATAGACTGTAGTAATGACGTACCATCGCTAAGGATTTTTTCAGCGTCATTTGGGAGGGGATATCATTGTTTGTATTACCATGAGCAGGATTTAATTGGGCTAGGCACTGTACACACATGGAGGGCCAGCCTTGAAGACTACAATTTAAGCAGCTAGATTAGACAAAAGTAGGAGGGGAACCAGAGGTGCAGTGACTTGTTTAAGCTCACGTGGCAGTTCAGTGGCAGATCCAGCGCTAGGACCCTGGTCCTCTGAGTCCCAGGCCAGCACCCTATCCACTAGACTATGCTATCTCTCCAGGGTACCAGCCTGTCTTATTTTCCTGAGCTGTCATTAGCTGAACTCCTTGCCTTGGAATTGCTTAGGACTGATGGGAATGTTTTTAAATATTTGTGAGGAAGAGCAAACCCTCCCCAGCCACAAAATGTTCAGAAAGAAATGTCATAAGGGAGCCCTTTCAGAGACATGTTCCTTCCTGGTGGTTTCACCATTGTGAGGAGGGTGGAAGTGGAGTAAGGGGTGTGATTAAGCACTTGTTACAGAAGCTAAAAACCCCTCCTTGGTCATGCAGCCAAACAAATTTACAACAAAAAACAGTCTCACACAGGAATGTCTGGACGCCCCTCACCAAAAAAGCAGAGTGGGGGGAGACAAACAAGTGGGGGTGTCAGGCCAAGGCAAGGTACTACGTGCCATGTGCTATCATGGATAATCACAGTATGTTAGTGCAGGAAACGCAAGTGAATGCTGCTGAGTGACTTTTTTATTGGCAAGAACCCGCACCTCAGTGAGACATACTATAAGTGTTTATATGGATATCTAAGACTTAATCAGATAGCTGCAAATAGGGGAAGGTAGGTGGGTTTCATCTCCAACTGCATGAAGCTGGGAATAATTGGCTGTACGTTTTCATACGCCACTTCCTACAGAACCTGCCATGTTCAGAGTAGCACAGCACACCCATGTCTCTCCCAGCAGTAATTCAGATTCTGAGCTCTTCACCAATGACCACACCGGCCGATTGCCAATTACAGGGAGCAAGTTTCACTCCTAATGAGGTAACAGGGGTGTGCTGAGTTAGGCTCCACACTTTAAGAGGGTGGACTGCCCTTTCTTGAGAGAGTGAAGAAGAGAGGGATTTTCTGATCGGAAGCCAGGATTAGGAGTGCTGGCAACCTAAGAACTGGCATGTTTTTTTTTCTGTTTTGGACTGATTCTAATTGGAGTTTGCACTGGTAAGTTGCTTGAAGCAGTGTGGCTAGAGACTTTGCTGGTTTCTGTCCTTTTGCTTAAACAAGGCCCCTCTAATTAAACTTGAAATTAGAGTGAAGTTTTTTCAGAGGGGAAGCAGATATGTTTGCTTAACGTGGCCTTCCTGTGAGATGACTTTCTGCAGCTCCTCATTCCCTGGCTCTGAAACATTCATGCATTTCCGAATGGCAAATCACTCAAAAGGAATGTTGCATCCTGACCCACATTAACATATGTGAACTTCATTTAACACGTCTAGAAGAGTGAAATCTGAGGAGAGCCAGATCTGTGCAGTTTACAGTTTATAAAGGAAAGGGAGCTATTACATGAAAACTCTCTACATTTTGCTGTGAAAGTCTCAAGTCTAGGCAAAATTATTGCCTGACCTGTAACTTCCAGCTGTGAAATTGCTGTGTTCTAATCCAGCCTCTGAACTTCCACTGCTACTAGTCAATACCATCATAGGCACTGATAAAAATGACATACAATTTTTATTTTTATTTTTTGTAATA
Source organism: Sternotherus odoratus (assembly GCA_032164245.1). Taxonomy (NCBI): domain Eukaryota; kingdom Metazoa; phylum Chordata; order Testudines; family Kinosternidae; genus Sternotherus; species Sternotherus odoratus. The sequence continues at coordinate 26,316,670 of JAVMKO010000014.1, read as the reverse complement.
TCATCTGATAATATCAGTGCTTGTTTTTAAGCATTTGTATTTATTTAAATTTTCAATTGAGCAAAATGATGAGTATTAGGCTTCCCCCACAACTTTTATCAACTTAAAATTTCACAGTTGTGAGAATTTATGAGGGAGGTGTCTGACAATTATTTAATGACCATAGACACTAAGATTCAAAACCATAAAACACAAATTATCAACATCAAGTTAAAGTATACAAAGCAAACAGCCTTAAATCAAACTCTAATAAGTTCCCAAGAAGCATTCTTCTTTCTTTGGCTGGCTGTAAATTTTGATTACTATCGATGAAAATATTTTTTCGTTGATTGGTGTGTGTACAGTGAAATCAATGTTTACTGACATTTACAATAAAAATATCCTTCTTCCAAACTTATATAAGAGTCACTTAATAAATTAACAGCAAAGCACTATTCCTCTATTTTGTGAACTGATTAATATAGACTGACAAATATCACTCTAATAGCATCGTCCCTCTTTGCTTCTTTCCCTCCTCTTTTTCTTTCCTTCCAAATCTTTTACTTTTTCAAATGTGTCTCAGTAGACATCTAGTTGCTCCAGTTCCTTCTAATCAGTGCTGCAGTCCTAAGTAATTGAACAGCATTTATTCTGCTCTCCACTGCAAGTTATGAGTCTGTTATTCTATCCGTTAAGGCAGATATTTTTTCCTGGCTTCCAGTGAAGAACTGAGCTCACCCCCATGTTTGTCAGATTGTTAAATTTGGAGCCCTGTCTTTTCAAGTATTGGTTATTTGTTTTCGAAGCAAGGACCATATTTACCCACAATGCTCAGAAAACTGCCATTAATCCTGTACTAGTGATTCATCACTTCGTTAATTAAAGTATTGTTGTTTGGGATATTTGGCATTTACATCCAACAATTCCGAAGTGTCATGCAATCAGAAGTCACTTTTGCTTAAATCTGTACAGGTCTTCTGGGAGACCATGTGTGGTGATAGTAAGCAACACAGGTTGTGTTTAGTATGTTTGGGAACTGGAGGTCAAAAAAAGAACTATAGATTATTGTTTGCGTCAGAGTCTCAGGAAAGAAGGTATTTATTGCAATTGATTCTGTTCTATTCTATATAGTTTCTTATCCTATTCCATCTCTGTAATATCTGAGTGCCTTCCAGTTGTGACATGACTACCATCTTTGTCTTTCATATTCTCCCCCAAGGGAAGTATTGTGTGTGTGGTGTAGTGTTTTTGTTTTGGTAAGATTTTTTTTTTTTACATGTGCACCCTATTGTGTGTGTGTTAGAGGAGGTCAAAAATATGCCTTGCAGTTGGTGCAGAAGATAATGAGGTTAGTTTCTGTGCAAATTTGTTCCATACATTTACTTGAGCGACTTACTTTACTTAAGTCTTTGTGACTTAAAACATCTCCAGACATTGGAACCAACCAAAATGCCTCACGTCTGAAACATTAGCATAGGCACATGTTCCGTATTACATAATTTGAAGAAACGTTATTTTTTTCTTTCTCCAACAAAGGTTGGATCCAGTTGAGTGGTACTTACCTTTGGCAAAGTGTTTATTTTAGTTTTAATAATTGATCGTTCATTTTTATTAAGGAAAAGCTGAACAAAACAAACAGAGGTACTGAGCGGAGATCGTCCGACTAGGAAATGGCCTGAGGCACAAAAACTGGATCTCCAAAGCTGCGGTATGTTCAGCTTCAGCATTTTGGGTCAGACACATCTTCAGTTCCCGTATATTGCTACTTGGTCAGTAACTCTACAACTCCATTCCATTCCAAAGTAAACACAAAATAAAATGGCACCAAGCAACAAACATAAAAATCCTTAAAATAACATACAGGTAGGATGAGCCATGGCAGAATGAACCAACCGTCTTTAAGTGGACACACACCACCCAATCTTGTACTGAACTTCACTCACATACACATACCTTCTCCTAATTCACTCACCAGGGTACATAACAGATTACTACTGCTGAGTCAGGACCCAATCCCCCATTGGAACCTGAGCCTGCATGCATCCAGATTTACTTTAATGAGAATTTTGTGTATGCTAGGAATGAAAAGGCTAGCATGCACGAAACAAGACTAAGCGATTATAAACGGTATGTGTAACATTGGAACTAATAAGGCTGCACTGATTAATCTATGACCATATTTCTTTTTCAATCCCTACTCTCCATCTCAGTTTGTCACTGGGACCAGCTGTCTACTGCAGCGCATGTCAGAGATGCAGGAGGAAAATATAAATTAGAATTCAGGGATGCAAGCTATCCGTTACCATTTGGTGATGCTGCTCTCAATACAGTGTTTGCATAACCAGCCAAGAGCTGTGACAAAGGATGCATGATATGCCCTTCAAGCAGGGATGGAAGTACCCTACAAACATAATCACTGGCAGACCATGGTGGCAATAGAAGCAGCAGCTGAATTGTTCCCTGTCAACCAGCTGCAGCTGGGTTCCTCTGAAATGTATCTGTTCCACTACTTGTAATTTATCACAATTAACATGCCAGCTTTGTGTTTCCTCATCACACTGTACTCTGTGGTAGGGCTAGCTGTGATTGGGTTCCCGGCAAAGCCCTCATAGAGTCCTTGTAAACAAATATGCCTTGGGTCTTATCCTGCATCAAACTACTGAATGTGCTGGGGGAAGGGGAGGAGACAGGGGCTCTTACATACTTACCTCACTCCTGTGGAGAAAATAGGGAAGAGAACACAGAGGAAGAAGATTGGGTCACTGGTGGGTTGTGTTTTGTGGCATTTTAATGCATCTTTAAAAAACAAAAACAAAAGAACCAACCCTGCAATTTCCTGGCTTTCCTATAACACTCTACTCCTGTGGTGGGCAGAGGCATCGGTCATCCCATGGCTATATCAGTCAGGCACACCCTGACAGGGCTCTGTACCCAGAAACAATTATGGAGTGAGGCTGTAGTGTATTGGGTAATATCTCTTTAAATAGTTTATGAGATCTCTAGTTGGCCTCCTTTTCTTCTAGTGTAGAGGTCACCAGAATAGCCATGTATGCTTGTATACAGTTAGTAAAAAGTTAGTTGGAATCCAACCGTGTCTGTGTATTTCCTTATCGTTTTAATGTTGTGTAAAGAGCAAAGACATGACAGAGAAGGTGGAAAGGGGAAAGAGAACCTAAATGTTCTAAATGATATTTCAGTATAGGACTTATGGCAGGACAAATAAGGCAGGGAAATAAACTGTGATTTAGGGGTATTTTTGAGCTTAAAAGTACAAAGTTCTGTATACTATGATTTGTGGGGCACTTGTATACCGTAGTGAAGAGAACTCTGAGATCACTCGAATGTTTACAATGCCAAAAGTTCTACTCATTCTAGCAAACAGTATTTGTCTGGAAACTTATTCCTGAAGTATGGTGTCTGATATTCACAACTTCCTATTCATTCTCCTGTTTTAAAAATAACTTCATCCAGTCTGGGAGTGGAAACAACATCATGTGATTTAGATAACCAACCACGCAAAAGGAATAGCGGACGGAGAAAAGGTGCAGTGGAGAGTTTGTGGGTATCCCATTGGCTGAATGTGTTAATTTCAAAGTAGTCAGGAAATATTCATGGATAATGAATATATTTGAAGCACATCAGAACTGGCTCTTGAATGATTTGCTGACTAAAATGGGGTCAAGATTGTAATTAATTGTTTGACTTGCTGTAGCAGGAGCACATAAGCAAGAAGCTGCCAGGACAATATATGGCTTTATAGTAAAATAACATTAGCATTCTCCCACCCAAGGTTGAATACAGAGGGACCTGAATGGAATCTCTGTAGTTTGAAAGACTGGCTACATATACTTATATGCCTTGCTAGCGTGCTGATAGCGAAGTAAACATTACTGTGCTATAAACAAGCTGCATTTCCAAGTGAGACATTCAGTGCAGAACATACACACATCTTGTACTGGATGCCAAACTCTCCCTCTCCCCCAGTAGTGATTCTGACTGGACACCAGTTGGCACTAAGTAAGTGCAAATATCCATAAGTGGGAGATGTCTGTGGTATGATGCTGGTGTGTGGGCTCAGCTGTGTGATTATTGGGACACCGGCTTTGTTCCTCCACCAATGGTGCGAACACTTCTTGATTGTCCTTCCGGCTCCGTTGGCTTGGCGAGTCTTGAGAGCAACACTTTAGAGCAGCTCTAGGCCACATCTTTTCTGTATGTTGGGGGAAGAACATATGGCTCTGTCCTCTCTCCTGTAGCACACAGCCTTGAGTTGGCAGATTTTAATTTTCAATTCCTGTGAGGCTCAAAAAAATGGGAAAGGGGGCATTGTCTGGGTTTTTTCCCCCTGGAGATCTATTCATCATTAATAGTCCAACCCCTCAGGTTTCCCAGAAGGCTTGTTGCTGCCACCAAGGGTTGGGCTGGTATGGATTCTGTTTCCCCTTCCTCCTATGTTGCATTATTTTTTTACCACCCTCCCCACCACCGTGATTTCTCTTGAGGAGAACATGGTGGGAGGACCCTGGGTAAAACTGACTCTCAATGGGACCAAAGCATCTAAAGTGGACTTCTACACCTAAGTAACTTAGATGCTTTAGAAAACTTTACCTCCTGTTTTGATTATAGTAGCAAAGTCTACTTCTGAAAGAAATGGCCAGACTCCCCTGGGCAGATGGCACTGAGAGGTGGGGTGGGGGAGGAAGGGAGGCTTTCCGAGAAACTGCTGCCATAGGATCAGTTAACATCAGCTGGGGATCCAGAAACATCCTTAGATAGTGAACTCTAGCAACAAATGGCAGGAGCACACACTCAACAGAAAGGAAAGACACACTGAGGAGGATGTCTTCCATTTACTACTGCCAGCCAACCAACATCACCTCAGACCCATCTGCATGGAGCTTCAACCAGCTAACTCTAGCCTCTATTCTTGTCCATGTCTTGGTCTCACCTGTACTTTGGGTATGACATTCAATAGCACTATCTGAATCCAATGGAGGTACATGTCATCAGCCTAGTAAAAGCATCTCAGCCATTGCTTTCTTATCTCACACATTGTTTCCTTGTGCTCCCTGTCTGTCTGCCTATCTGAAGCCGCTATCCACCTGTTATCTTATCCTTGGGTTGTTAGCTGTGTGGGGCCGGGGCTATCTATCTGTTACGTGTTTGTTCAATGGCTGGCTCTATGGGGTCCTGGCATATGACTGGGGCTCTGAGGTTCTACTGCAATACAAATAATAAAGATAATAAATAATGCTCCCAATGACCTGATACCGTGGTTCTCAACGGGGTGTATCCATACACAGAAGTCTGCCGGAGTGTCATAAGTGTAAAGTGCTGGAGAGGGTTAATGTTACCTGAGAACAAGTGACGTAAGAGCTTCCCTGCCACAAGGCAAGGAGGGAGTGTTGGTTTTCAGTTTGTTTGCTTGCCATGCCGCATGGGCAGGGGTCCCAGAGCTCATCTCTAGCTGTGGAGATGACTCTACTTTTCCTCTTATATTCCTATTAGCTGACTGTGAGTAATATTTTAATTTTCCATAAAGTCTGTACCTATTTGGGGTGTCTCTATCCATTTCAGAGGGGGAAGTTAGAGAACTCTGAATTGTAAGCTGGGCTGTAGCCTATGTTCTAATCTCTTTTCTTTATTAAATCTTGTTAGTTATAAAAAGCATTTGGTTTATTCCCCTTAAGGTTTCCTCTGCTTCCAGGCTGGGAAGAGAGGAGGGGGGGGGGGGGTAGAGAAAAAGATCAGCTCAGGGTATGAGCTGAGGAACAGCGTCTCTCTCTCTCTCTCTCTCTCTCTCTTCAATCGAGGAGGAGGAGGGGGGAAGTGAAACAGCCTCCAGGTGTCTGGCTCTGGCTCTCAGGGAGGGAGACAGAGTTAGGGTTTTGGGGAGTCTGAGTACCCCACTCCAGGGCCTTGGAATTCTACTCAGATGGTGGCAGCTGGGGGTCCCCAAGTTCCAGCTGGTAAGTGTGGGCGCTGGGGGGCAATTAAAGTTAGTGGTCTGGCATAAAAGGGTCCCTTTCTCTGTACTCAAGAGCACAGAGACTGGGGCACACACCTTTACACGGGGGTACATCAACTCATCTAGCTATTTGCCTAGTCTTACAACAGGCTCCATAAAAAGCACTAGCGGAGTCAGTACAAACTAAAATTTCATACAGACAATGCTTTGTTTATATTGCTCTATGTTCTATCCACTGACATGTAAGTAGAATATCGATATCCCAATTGATTTATTTTTAAATTATATGGTAAAAAATGAAAGCGTAAGCAAGTTTCCAGTACTAGCGTGCTGTGACACTTTTTGCATTTGTATGTCAGATTTAGTAAGCAAGTAGTTTGTAAGTGAAGTGAAATTTGGGAGTACACCAGACAAATTAGACTCTGGAAAGGTTGAGAGCTACTGACCTGATACATTCAGGAGATGAGAAAAGATGGAGACTATTAGGATTCTATATATGTGTTAAGAATCAGAGAGGTGGCCGTGTTAGTCTTGAATAGCAGAGGTAACAAAGAGTCCTGTGGCACCTTAAAGACTAACTAAAGTATTGAAGCATAAGCTTTCGTGGGCTAATACCCACTTAGTCGGCTTGCATCCGACAAAGTGGGTATTAGCCCACGAAAGCTTATGCTTCAATACTTTAGTTAGTCTTTAAGGTGCCACAGGACTCTCTGTTACCTCTGATATATATGTGTTGACCTTTTACTAGCCAGTTTTGGAGATAGATGCAAGAACAGATGGCCAACTTATCTCATACGATCCAGTAATGCTTGTGCTCACACAGTGCCACTCTGATAGGGTGCATTTTGGCTGGCTTAATTTCTTAAATACATTTTAACAATACTTTACAAACTAACAGCTTTTCCCCAAGAGGCTGACACACTTTGTAAGGAGAGAATGTGTTGTCCGGTTTACAGCGACAGCCCTTTCTCAGGTACAGGGGCACACGCTTCCACAGGACGTGCTTGTCCCCATGCTGTGGAGAGATGTGTGCGTAAGAAATGAACCCACTAGGAATAAACACTGTTTCCCCCCATCATCAATATTTGATCTACTGTTTATTTATCCACCCAAACTGGGACTAATGCATGCCAAGTTCTGCCTGTTTGTTTGTTTTCCGGTTGATATAGTTCTCTTGGCAGGCTCTTCTGCGGTATGGGCAGGAAAATATTAACAAACTTAGAAAACAATGACTTAGAGTCTGAGTCTTTGATGAAAGGTAGATGGATATAGTGAGGAGACCTGGGGAGGCAAGGCAGAAAGGTTTGATTAACATGAAATTATTTGAGTTCTCAAACCTCACCACAGGCTGAGAAATGAACATGAGACTGATTTCACTCCCACCCACCCCCATTAGAAAGTCCACCACTGACTTCAATGAAAATCAGATTGCACTCTATGTTCTGGCAATACATTCCTTAGACACTTGCCAGAGCGCGGAGCCTACATGAACTGTGCAGAGCCTCTAAGATCCGTTGCTATTGGGGTGCAATATCTCAAAGATTGTGCAGTCACAGTGGACAGGATCAGTCTCGGATGAACTGTAAATGCCTAGCAATGGCAAGCAAAGCAGAGAGAGTTGCAGGTGAGAAGGGCAGGCATTTAAAAGAGAAACAGAGGCTCAAAGTAGCAAATAAGCAAAAACATGCACCCTCTTTGCATAGCAATCTAATCTATGTGATCTGCTCTCTCCTTGCGTATTGTGGTTTTGTGGTCATGCCAAACTTACACCACATTTAGCGGGATCAGAGTTCAATTATTTCATCGAGTTTTAGGGAGAAAGCATGGTCTAGTGGGTAGGACTCGGAACCAGGAGTTAAGAGATCTGGATTTTAATCCCAGCTCTGCCAATAACCTGCAGTGTGACCTCAGGCAAATACTTAGCCTCTGTGCCTGTTTCTCTTCTCTCCCTTTGCCTGGTTTGTAAACTCGTCAGGGCAGGGAGTGTGTGTGTTTAATACAATGCCAGTCCAATGGCTTTTCAGTCTCAGGTGAGGTTTCTAGGTCCTGCTCTAATACAATAACAGCATTAATTAAAACTGAATCAGGTTAATAGTTCGATTTCACTTCCGCTCTGTGCCCTGATCATTCCTTCACAGGTTCATGCCTGGAGGGTCCTTTTAGGTCCACAAGTTAATCTTTCTATTAAGAAATAGTTCACACAGTGGGAAAGTTTAAGGATTCCTTTCCTACTTTTAAAGTGGAAAAGGCAAAGATGAAAAAAAACTAAGTCTGACACTTACTCCAAAAGGGATTCTAGGATTGGGTTGGGTTTGAGTTAGAACTAATCCAAACCTATGTTCAGGTTGTAAGGATGCAAGTCCTACAGAATCGTTCTGCCCATTGCTATTTATACGTATTAAACATATTCATTTTCCTTTCTCGTATATTTTCTGTTACAAAGGATTTAGCGACCAAGTGATCAAAGAAATTTAATTCAAGAAAATCCTTCATGACTGGCACATTTTCGTTCAAAGAGAAACGTGCATATCCTCACTACTTAGGCTATTTCTCCTTTGAATAGCTGCTCTATTTCATGGCTAGTTCGCTTGAGTTTCAAAAAGGCTTCCTGCATTGAAGAAAACAGCTGCCCTAAAAGCTGTCAGCAGCGCTGAGTGATTCCTTTTAGGCTCTTACACCTTTTCCTGTTCACTTTCTTTTTTACACTTGACGCAAACACTCCGAATTTTCCTAAAGTCTTTGATATCAGGATGTACGAGCAGAAACGTTGTCTTACGGCCGTTGGCCTTATCTTTGTCTGCAAGGCTGTTGTTTACCTTTGGAAAGGAAATTCTTCTTCTTGAACAATTATAATCTCAAAGCCCTTGTTTTAATCGGGTCTTCTAATTTGTATCACTTTGCATGTAGCGTATTGTCCAATGCTTAGGAAACATTGGGAGTGGTAATGTCCAGAAACAACAGGGAAGGTTGTAGGGATTTTTTTTTTTTAAAGAAAGTACATTTGTAATAAACTAAAACAAAACAAAACTGAGCTAATCTAGTGTTAAATATTTAGGGCTCTTTTGTGCCACCAGAACACAGCCATGACTTAAATGAATATCTAATTAAGGGAATGTCTACACTGCATGGTTAACCTGGGCTTTACCCACGTTTTAGGCTTAACCTTCCTCCCGTCCCTGCACAAAAACCTCTGACCGTAAGGGCTGGTCTTCACTCCCATGGTGCGGGATCGATCTTCTGGCGATCGATTTATCGCGTCTTGTTAAGACGCGATAAATCAATCGCCCCAGGCTCCCCCGTCGACTCCGGAACTCCAGCTTGCCGGGAGGCACAAGCTGGAGTCGACGGGGGAGCGCGCTGCCGACTGCCGCCGCCGTGGGGACGGCAGGTAAGTCGGCGGAAGATACGCAAACTTCAGCTACGTGATTCACATAGCTGAAGTTGCGTATCTGCCGTTGATCCCCCCCCCACCCCCAGTGAGGACAAGCCCTAGGTCTGGAGATGCTTTAAGCCTAGACTAGCTGATCCAAGCCTGAGTTTTGGTTGAAACCTGGTGACTTTGCAGTGAGCATATAAGCCAAAGGCCCTGAGTACTCATAGTCCTCCAATGCCTTCCCACAATTCCCCACAAAGGACAGACAAGTTCTGCAATTGATAAAATTGACTGGGAAAGAATGCTAAGTTTCAACACAAAGAACCCTGGGATATGTGTCCAAATGCATGCAGGCGAGTTTAGAAACAGTGAGGACACACTAATGGGGGTATGGCTTTGTTCACGCTAGGCTACCCAGACAGGGGTGTGAATCACCTGCATTAACTGTGCAATGTAGATACTGCCTTAGGGTATGTCTCCACTCCACATCAGGGAGGTGTGATTCCCAATGCAGACAGACTTGTGCTAGCTCAGATTGAGTTACCATGCTAAAAATAGCTCAGGTAGATGGCCCACGCCGCTCCCCACGTTGCAATCTTCACATTGCTGTGTTTAGCGCACTAGCTTGAGTGGATCTAGTGTGAACCTGTCTACCCACGTGGGGAATCACACCTCCCAGCTGCAGTGGCGATGTGTTCTGAGACCAGGCTGAGACCTATGTCAAGGGCAGATTATCCCACATCTGCTGAGAGGTTCCTCTGAAGCATCTGGTATCAGCCATTGTCAGAGACTGGACATTAGACTAGATGGACCTTGGATCTGATCCAGTCTGGCAATTCCTAACTATATCATGTTGCTGTGTCACACCAGGGATAGGCACACAAATCCCTCCCTACTCCCCCTTCATCTCCTACTCCCCATCCCAGAACAGGTAGTAACATGCTGCTGGGCTATACTAGGATTACCAACTGCTTTAGTGCAAGTCTTCTGGATATCTAAAGTGTGTTTCTTGAAGCTCCGGCTCCTGTGTCCACGTGATTGCGAAAAATCCCAGATCTCTTTAAAGATAATTGTCTACCCTCTTGATTGCAGAGAAGCTAGAAACTGAGCATGAAAGGCACCAAGAACAATAAGACAAATAAAGATCCCCAAACTAATGTGTTTTTTTTTTTAAAAAAATTTTAAGCCTATCTCATGATGTAGAGTGATGTGACGCATGCTTTTTGAATCCTTGCGGTTTGAAATACTCCCCTCCCAGCAACATCCCCACGCCACCTCAAAGTCTCTCCATTCTCTACCATTCCTCTCCCCCATCCCCGCCAGACTGCCCTGGGACGGGGAGTTGTGCCTACGAGCTAGTCTACTTTTGCACCTGGGGCGCTGGCAGAGCGACCCTCAGTAAGTTGCTTGTCTTGATGAACAATTAGTGCATGGGAAGTTGGGATGATCAAAACCCCAGTGAGCCAAACCTATTCACCCCACTTTATGCAAGCATCCTTATTCAGGAAGGCTGTTAACATAAGAATGACCATACTGGGTCCATCCAGCCCAGCATCCTGTCTACCAACAGTGGCCAATGCCAGGTGCCCTGGAGTGAACAGGTAATAATCAAGTGATCTCTCTCCTGCCATCCATCACCCCCCCCCCCCCTGACAAACAGAGGCTAGGGACACCATTCCATACCCATCCTGGCTAATATCCATTAAATGACTTAACTTCCATGAATCTATCCAGTTCTCTTTTAAACTCTGCTTAAGTATTGTTTAAGAGTTTTCCTGACTCAGGGCCTTTAAGTGAATAGTTAACAGCAGATCTGGGATTTAAATACTTTCATTTTCATTTTAGTTCTGTAATTTTTGCATCCTTTAGGACAAATATCACCTGCCTAGAAATGGATAATATATGTTATGGATAACAATGGTTATTATAGGGATGTGTTATATGAACATAAGCCTTCAGGACACCTCTGCAATAATAATAATAATAATAAAATTGCCACATAGTCTTTTCTGCTGAAGCTGAGAAATGTAAGGGTTTCTGGATTGGGTCTGCTGATGATCAAGGCTAATGATGGCACAGAACTTGTGTAAATACTAAAATGCCCAGTGCTTGTTTATAAAATTCCAGGACTGTAATGAATAGGGCTGCCTCAATAGGATAACATACCCAAGCTCTGGTTACACAGTAGGGTAACATGTTGATCTACATATGTTTGTTCAGATTAGAAAAAAATAGCTCGACTAATAAAAACCTTTAAAAGATAAACCCCCATTGTAACCTGATTTTACATTTCAACTAGGGGAAAGAGCGAAACATTATACAGAGAGCCAAATGAATATTGGATTATCTGACCAGTTCAGCCTTAATGGAACAATGAGTTGCGATTTTCAAGTTATTTGAATATAGACTTAATGAACTGAAAGTAACAGTCTGAAAAAATTAAGATAATAGGTATTTGGGGATTTATCTACCTTGAACATTTGTTAAAAACCCGAATACCCACATGAAGTAATTTTTTAAGCACAAAAACCCCTATGTATCACCTAAGTCTTATCAATCATGTTACAGTGATTATGAAAGATTTAAAACTATAAATGGATGGCATTATAAATCCAAATATCCATGCTATTCACTCATTTGTATTAATTCACGGTTTTGTGATACGTTATGATTAGCACTATCAATAATCATTTGCCAGTGCAATTTTTTCATGCTCTGCATTATTACCACAGTCCTTTTGATTAAGGCCCCAAATCAACAAAACACATGGTTGATGGCAATGGGATTAAATACATGCTTAAGCACTTTGCTGAATTGGGGCCCTAAATGAGCCTTCTACGCTTTCTCCATTGTGGTGCTGAATGTACCAGATGTCTTGAACTTTATCTGCATACTGTATTTGTATCAGATTAATTTTTTTGTTAGCATTTTGGCTTTATGAAATGTCAAAATCTGTCTTCTACTAATGAAATGGCCAAATTTCAACCAAGCTATGAACATAGCTACTAAGCCTACAAGATGTTTACTTTCCGCCTCCCTGACTATGTATAGTAACTGTCTCTGCTATCTTAAGAGCTACGGACAAACTTCACCTCATTGTTAATCAATCTAATAAATGTTATTTCATTGGAAAGGGTACTCTTACTGCTGGGATTTAAAATTAATTAATTAAATGTCATTAAAACCAGATACATCCTCTGATTACATGTGACTTCATCTTGTATGCTTGCCTGCACAGTTATGAATGCCAATTCCCACAAAGTCCTAGGATTTTAATTTTGAATCTGTCATGAATTTTCATTTTTTACAGTCAAAAGCTGAACTACTGGTGGTTTTTTTTTGGAGGTGGGGATTGAATGTGTGTTGGAAGAAGAGTTAGTTCCTGCAAGTGCAAAAACTCCACAGTGAAACCAAAAAACAAAGCAAAGCACAATCTTGGAAATAGTTCAAGGCAGAAGGCGATAGTGAATCAGGACCTGGTTTCGCATCTGTGATGGATGCTAGGCAGCTGGCTATAGAGAAAGTATTAGATCTAACAGTTGCTTTGTCTGCTAGCCATCAACGTAGTACTGACGTCACTGATCCTGTCCAGTTCTTTCAGGGTAGGGTTCCATCAGAGGTGTTGGGGAATTTCTCATCAGCCTGGACGCCCTCTGGTATGGACTCCTGTGCAGGTCAGTTTAATCATCGCTGCTGTTGAATATCTCTGTGAAGAAGTCTGGTTACAGCATGCTGGCATTCTTTTATCTCTGTTTCTGTCTAAGCTGCCTTGACATCATCATGTTACTTGGCTGATCGAGCACAGTGGATGCCTGACAACTGAATGTATCACTCCCCATAAGAGGGTATTACTGGTACAGCAGAGTAATCTGGATGATCTGGCCTGCCTTGTGATGGCCCTGGCTACTGAGTCACTGGATCCCCAAAGCAGGGTTCAAAATAATGTCCCTTTTACCACAAGATGAATGTCTTATGTACCAGGGGTCCACTGCTGTTGAATTCTTACATTTACCCTGCACTGAAATATAAATGTACCATCCCTCAATGCTAGATTGAGAACGGTTTCCTTTATTTTAGCATGGCTTTTTAAAAAAACCTTTCCTTTCAGCTTCCGTTCCCCTCTGCCACTTAGTTAGACATAGTGCCTGGCACTGCAAACTGCTTTTAGTTTGTCTTTTAAAAGCACCCAGCAGCCCTGAGGATGCCTAGAAATTAATTTATTCTCTTCTTGCACACCAACCAGATGTGCCTATATTGAGTTAGTGTCTCTCGTGCTCAAATGATTTTCTCCAGGGGATAGTGGAACCACTACTACAGTCTGCAGTCATTTGTGGCCTTTTTCATTTAATGTATAGGGCTATATACCTTTTGAGCTGTGATAGGTTACACAATGGGAGGCTAATTGCTTCTATGCCCCACAGTGTGGTCTTTCACTTATCGCACCCACCCCATTAAATATAAGTAGTGTGCACAAGCAACTCTTGCCATATAAAGGTTCTGGAGAAAAAACTGTTTTGTCTACTCACTAACACTCCTCCTCTTACTTTAGTTACCTGGAACAAAAGCATGAACTACATTTCCGGTCCACTTCGATATGGGTGTAAGGCAAAATCCCCTTTGCTAAGAAATTCATATTCATCTTGCCTCTAAGGGCTTGTTTAAATGAACATTTCCTGCATTGCAAGCTAGGAGATGAATCTACCCTGCACTAAGCTCTGGAGCAGTAAATGTCCATGTAGGACCTGCTGAGACATGTTAAAATTTCCCTATAGCACGCTGATGTACTGTGGTTTAAAACAGCAATACTTCAAAGTGCACTGGGGAACTTTTACAGTACCTCAGCAGCGTCCACACGGACACCTAGAGAGCAGCATAAGTTCATACCCCGTAAGTGTCCTTTTAGACAAGCCCTCAGCGAATGGGGTACTGTATAGCCACAGCAGGCTGAGGCAAAGAAAGGGTGGTAGGGAGGTGGCCCCAGCCAATAACGAAGTTTAAGCTGGATCACACACATCAGTAACAGTTGCCTCTTCAGCCAATTTATGGGATTTTTTTGTTGCCGCCTCCTGCTAAGTGAACTGATTTCCCCAAGAAGTTAGGAACTACCAGTATTCAAAAATGTATCACAGGCTGGGATCTGTATGTATCCTTTCATACACAGCTTCTGAAAGTTAGGAATCAACTGACTGCATGCAGGAAGGTGTCTCAGAAATCATTGAGGTTAGATCCTTCTACTGGTATTTGCTGTTGTGGGATCAGCGAGCACATTCCTAGAATGCAACTTGCACTCAGGCATAATTTCTATTTATGAATTATGGTTCGAATCACTGATTCCTTTTACTTGCCTGTGACGTGTCCTCATTTACAGTCTGAGGACAGACAAGCATCTCAGAGGTGCCACAAAAGGGATGCCTGCAAAATTCTTTTTCCTTTGTGCCAACGTTCCCTTTTACTAAGGGAGTCAGCAGGGAGAATTCTCTGCCATTGTATCTCCAGGAAAGCGGCGACTATATATGATACTTCTCTAGCCTGCAGTAAATGACAGCAGCATCTTTCTCAGGGCTAAGAATGGCAACGCCAACTTACATGGTACCTTACGCCATATGAAGACAGTGCAAGGGATGACTTGCTGGAAAACCCCAGTCGCCCATGTAGCCAGGATGTCCTTCCTCCAATGCTCAGACAAAAAATATGTATTTAAAGCATCTGGAACATGAGAAAGCCACAGTATTATGGAAGATCACACAGGAAAGCTAGAATAGTAAACTCATTGATTCTAACTCAAAGGTCAGAAGCCACCATTGCAGCTGGACCATAAATAGTAGAACTACGTCTCTTGCTGATGCTATACAATACATTCCAGGCTTTTGAGGTAATGTTCCCAAACCTCTTGTCCATCTTTCAGCAAGTATTCTCTAACTGAAACTAACCTGCCACTTCTCCCTTTGATGAACACGTAACTCCTAGGAAGGTTGAAAGCTAAGAATATCTCTTACAGGTTAATGAGAGAAAAGTTGATGGACCAATATTTCAAAACTCTGGTTCTAAATTGCACGGTAGGTGACCAAGGCAAAGAATACTGCAGTCAA
The DNA here is from genome assembly GCA_032164245.1 of Sternotherus odoratus. Lineage (NCBI taxonomy): Eukaryota > Metazoa > Chordata > Testudines > Kinosternidae > Sternotherus > Sternotherus odoratus. The sequence continues at coordinate 26,301,261 of JAVMKO010000014.1, read as the reverse complement.
CAGGAATCTTTCCACTGACATCAAGTGGCCTTTGGCTCATGCTCTCAGGTGTATTAAGTGCAGATATGGTTTCTGAAAGAGTATTTTACAATAGATTCTAACTATTAGAACTATGGCTTCAGAATTACCTTGTAATTACCCAGAACAAGATCATGATCACTTGATGACTATTAGATTGAAATTTTCCTCTAGTTTTCATATAGCTTCAAATTAATAAAAACTGTGTTTATATGGCTTTTTTTTTCCAATTAGTGTTCTAACCATTGAGGCCCTGTTTTCTGTGTTTTCCTATTCAAATAATGATCTGCTATCTTTGAACTCCAATTCATTTTTATTGTTACAAATATAACGCACTCCATCTTCAGTAGGCCTTTGCCTACAGATGTTGCTATTAACATCAGTGAATTAACGTGTCTTTGTTGAGAAATTTTGATTGTAGTTGACAATAGATTAAGGAAAGCCTCAAGACAGCCACACAGTAACTAAAATACCAACTTCCTAAAACTTGTTCTCCTATGAATTCTAAAATTTCTATACTTTTGAAATTTCAGAAATGTTGAAGGGGGTTGTAGACTAAAGAAAACAAAGTCTGACATTTAAAAGTCGTATTGTAAGGGAAAGCAGCAAATCTTCTCCTCAGCCCCTATTCGGAGATTACTTTTCCTCAGTTGGCTATCCTAACAATGTCTTCTATCTTGTGAACACCTTTATTCTCTTCCAAGCAACAATATTCACAGTACTGAGAGACTGACACAAAGAAAAATAGAGGCTATGGTATTCATTTAATTTTGATTCAGATTGTATTGTGCAATTTACCTACGAGGAGACATTTTTACTTACAAGACCGAGTGGCAGAATGCAATAAATTATTTATCCCCCATCCCTCCCAATTTTGACACACAGTGAAATACAAAACCAGTAAAAAAATCAAAATTCTTAAAATCTTAACTTTTATCAATATTCAACAAGCACATTTGATATAAAATACCCTCAGTGAAATCTGCACAGTGGAAATGCAAAATTATCAGGCTGTTTATACTTAGTCATCCTTTTTGTCTGAAGTACTTGAGATGTCTTCTTCATTGCTTTCAGGACAAACTTTATTTCTTGCAATCTTTTCTGAGACTGATGTCTTACTCTGTGAGTATGTGTCTTCTGGTGTCTGATAATAGTCTTCTTCATTGGATGTCTCTAGTTGGCACCTCTGTAGCTCTAGGTATGTAGTAAATAACTTGGCATATTCTGGATGCTTGAATGCAAAGTCCTTAAACTCATCTGAAATTAAAGACCGTACGAAACACTGTGTTCAGCAGCAATGATCCAGAATATTCTATCGCACAACTAACAGTATTACAGCAAAGAAAATTATAGTGACTGCCACACTGAGGCCAGTATCCTCTCACTGACAGTAACCAGGACAACATGCTTCAGAGGAAGGTCAACAGACTCCAGGTTGGGCAGTTTTGTAAATTGTAGCTGTTTTTATCTTTAGTCTTATTAAAATGTCCAGAAATTGAAATGCCAATTGAATGGTGACCGCAAAAGTTAATTTTACACCTGTCAAAACTCTTGCAACAAGTGAGGATATTGTGGACTATTTCATTACAAATAATGGTTCACAACTGCTATGTGGCATAAGAGGTAACTGTTGGTCTTAATGGTGAGATTCATTAGTGTGGGAGACACAGATTTCACAGCATAAATCCCAGACTTTGGGATTGCCTAATACAGGGGCTTAGAATGACCACAAGTCTCAATGCCTTAAAAGGGATAAGGCAAAGCTCACTGCTTTCGCATAGCTTTCTCTCAGTCATAAGAAAACCAGCAATGAAGGAAGAAGAAAGGAGGTGGGGCAGATGGGAAAACAGAAAATCTACTAATTGTTGCGATTGTGTCAGGGGAAGTATGGAAGAAGTTAATCCATTGGCTGCTGGAGGGAATCTCTTGTAAGGTGGTCATGGTGACGGAGACGGCATGTAAAAACCAACAGAAAGGTTCCATCAGTGATTCCCAGAGTGAAGAGAAATACTTGCACTTTCTCCCATTGAGCTCTTGCGCTAAAAATAATACGTAGCCATGGCAGTGAGAGTGGCAGGTCTGGCTAGCAGCCCTGAGTATGTGCCTAGGGTCTCTAGCACACTAGTGGAAGTATGTCTCTTGGTAGCTGGGGGTGTCATTCCCATTCAAATGTAGACATACAATTAAGGAGAAATTAATACATTATCTTGGTCCATGTTCCCCAACCACATATTTTCCCAACAGTGACAATTTAAGAGTGGTCTGGGCACCTGTTTGACTTTTTTTGTGGGGGAAAACAGTTCTGAATCTGTAATAATCGGAGACTGAGACCTTAGAGTAATAGTATCAGAGCTCTTTCTCAGTGGTCTTGTCTCTGCTATGGCGGGGGGGGGGGGGGGGGGGAGGATCGACTGCAGATATGCAACTTCAGCTACGTGAATCACGTAGCTGAAGTTTGCCTATCTGCAGCCGACTTACCTCTCATCCCCACGGTGGCGGCAGTCGGCGGCGCGCTCCCCCGTCGACTCCAGCTTGCGCCTCCCAGCAAGCTGGAGTTACGCAGTCGACGGGGGAGCCGCGAGCGATCGATTTCTCGCGTCCTTATCAGACGCGAGAAATCGATCGCCAGAAGATCGATCCCGCACCGCGCAAGTGAAGACCAGCCCAGTATAAGCTTATTAGTTCTGTGGAATATACTTACTGTAGGTGACCTTCCCAGAATTATCTGTGTCTATTTCCTTAAAGAGTTGAGAAACATCAAGGTCAGGCACTCCGAGAGATGACTGGAGAATACAAGCAAACTGTTCTTCTGTTATGCTGCCGTCATCATCAATGTCAAAGAGCTGAAGTAGAAAGATTACAAAACTGTAATGTGAACACCTACAGTATCAGTTTGCCGATGTGGTAGTACAGCAATTTCAATTCAAACTAACCTTTGAAAGCACCCAAAAATGGTCGCTGCCATTCAGGATGTCTCAACAATTGTCACTGTGTTTTGAAGACTGGAGTCCCGACAGCTAATTTTTATTACCAGTTAAAAAAAATATGTTTTTTTTCTCCCAGAGAATGAGATGGGACATTTTTCAATGAACTTTTCAAAAGAAAGACAACATTGAGCTCAAAGGCTGCAAGATGGACAAATGCACTAATTGGATGTAAATATGCTGTACTGGAGAATATGCTCAGAAACTAGTAATGAAAAGTAGCATTAAATTAGCTTTTTCAAAAACAAGGCCCATAGTTTGTTGTAAACCATTCTATTTAAAACTAACCTATAAAAAGTGTCTCACATATAAGTACTAAAAAGAACACTAGCAGGCTTTTGTCTTTTTTTTCCTGCATGTTAAACTTTTATGAAGCTGACTGAACTTGCTGGTATTTTGGCTAGGATGAAAATCAATATTGTAATAACATGCATGATTTGTCGCCCACTACATATTCCATTCCATCCCATCCCATCCTTTCTAGAAGGGCAGTGGTAGTGAGCAGTTGCACTAACCGCTCACTAGTGTCAGAAATAGGGGAACGACTGCTCCAATCCTGCAAAGAGCTCCCCAGGGGTGAACTCCTGTAACGGAGCAGAACCCATTGCAAGTGAAACCACGGTTGATAGCAGTTAATGGAAGAGAAAAGTCATAGCGCCATTTCAGAGTAGAACGCTTCCCACTGAGGAGAGTAATGGTGTCCAAATTACCGACTTCAAAGTAAATGCAACAGTTAATATACCGTTGGCGGCTGCTATGGTTTGGAGGCCAATTTTTCTGAGGATCTTCAGACACAAAACATCTTTGAGAATGCACAACTATCTTTAGGAGTAGTGGTTGAACAGGCTGGATTGCCAGAATACTTAGCTATATAGAGCAGCAATAGGACACCACAATTTCACATAAAAATACAGGCAACTTCTTGAGTAAGCACTGGTTTCTCTATTCAGAGTAACTGTCCCTCACATCTCAAGACACTGCATGAGGAATACACAAAAGCAGAGCCGTGGAGAGAGGGAATCTCGAAGTGTTCATGATCCAAAACAAGCTGGTAACTAATTTTTGATTTTACTAGTCTTGACCATATCCATTGATGATCTTTTTAAAAAGAACAACTAGACTAAACACTTGCTCCCCACCAGACTATTCTGATCTGCATATCACTCACAAACGCCCGCAGAGAAGTGTGTGATTGTTGCTGAATCATTTTTGCATTATCTTGCCAAGTTACATATTCCTTAGTGCCTTCACATGGCTTTTGAAGAACTTATGTATGAAGCGGACATCTGCATTTTCTTCATGAAAAATGTCAATTGGTTTAAGAGCATTACTCACATTCACATGACAAACTGAATCTATAAATTTATATTCTGATTTGAAAGAGAACAGAATTACAGTCAGTCCAGGTTTGTCAGGTTTACAGTGCTGTACTAAACTGAACTTACCTTAAATGCCATATGAATAGTCTCTTCTGTGTTGGCAGGGTTACAAAGAACAGACAAACCAATCACGTATTCTCGGAAGTCTATGGTGCCATCTCCATTCTGTAACCACAAGGACAGATGGCAAAAGTTAAGAGTTAATAGCCTGGATCACTTGAAAGGCTCATCATATAAGAGATAGAATTAAGCTATGGAATCTGTACTAATGCTTAATTTACTATTTAAAAAAAAAGTCTGAAAAAATATCAGTACATTTGTACCACTTAAAAATGACCGGAGAAACCATTTCTGCAGATGAACAATTGACTTCTGGTTGCTGTTTTGTAAGAACCAGTTCACAAAAGGATTAAAAGCTTTACCTGCATAAGAAGAGTTTTGGTTATTAGCTTTTGATCACCCCAAAAAGTACTTTTGGCTATAAGAAATAGAACACAGAGATATGATACAGCATATACATAGTCAAGAGGTTACCCTGGGCTCTCTGTGGAGCAAGTACTACATTCAGAATGCTGTAAGAATATCTGAGACACTTCATGAGGCAAACTACAAGATATTGCACTTTAATCATAATGGCCTGTATTGGAAGTAGAAAAACCAGCTTGTATTAAGCAGAAAGATACTACAATAAATTCATTCAGACCAGAACTGCAGTTCCTTTGATTGGACTGGCTACCAGTTCTGGGTGAGGTGAAATTATTGGTGAGTCTGTTTGCAGTAAGGGGAAGTGGCAAATACCTGCTGAAATACATGTGTGTATTTGAGTTGACTCTATGTATGTGACCATCTTAAAAGTTCTTTGCCGTCATGGGTAAGAAAGAGTAACATCTGAAAGTTAGGTGACCAGACACACACCAGACACCAGGTGACTGGTAATGCCTGGGCTGACATAAACCCATGAGACATTCATCAAAAAATTCTGAACAGCAAACAAATTTGTAAAAACTAAATACTGATGGTGAAGAATTCACGGGGGGGGGGGGGGGGAGGGGAGGGGAGGGGAAGAGGGCTACGTTTCTGAATTAAAATATTCTTCCAGGAGGCAAAATAGTCATGTCAAGATCCTTCCAAGTTGATCAATATGAAACATGAAGGAACAATGGTCTTGTGGGTAAACACACAGAGCAGCAGGGAGATCTGCATTACTTCCTGGCTCTGCTACCAGCTTTTGATGTCCTCTTGAACACAACACACAGGATCTCTGTTCCTCAGTTCCCCCATTTGTATAATGGAATAATAAGCTACATAATAGAACAGTGCCAAGACTAAATTGTAGCGTGCCATAAGATCCTTGTGATCTGCATATTATGGATTTCCATTATGGAATGTGTGCTTCTTTACTTTGGATGGTCCTGGATTCAGATAGGCGAGCGAGAAAGTATTTTTACTCTTAAACAAAAATAACCAATACACTTGGCCAGATTTAAAACAATTGCTACCCAGATCCAAGTTTACTCAGCCTCTAAAGGCAATACCAGTTTACAGACACCCATGTTTTGTTTTCCACTGATAGGATAAAGAATCTTTGTGGAAGCTTTTAGAAAGTTGAACATCAGCCACTGTTTAGAGAATTGTGGGTTTGCTAACAAGTTTCCTTATAAAATTCTTCACTGCCAATAAAATTACCAGCATCTTGTTAGACAGGTAACATGGTATATTTGATGTTTGTTGGCAATTTTCTAGTCCATCTCTGCACGGTAACCTCTGTGATTAATAGTCAGCTGGTACCTCAGTACAATTTTTTTTTTGGTCCAATGGTCTCTGATGCCAAACATTTTAACACCATGGATCTTGTGACATCCAAAATGCTAGATATACAATGTATCGTTGCTTTTTATTGTGTAGTTTTATAATCTGAATGCCTAGATTGTTAATTTCTCATCAAAGGTCCAGGAAATGCTTGTACTACACATAATTAGTTGAAGGTTTTTTGCTGATCCACTAGAACTGTTTTCAGAAATTTACAATTCCATCGTACATGTGGAGTGCCATGAAGTACAGGTTTTAGTTCAGGTATAACTTAATACGAATTTTTTAAAATAGTTTGATTGTCCCAGTGGGTGCATAAAAATATGAATGCAAGAGTTGAGAGGGGGAAGTAAGCTATGTTAAGTGAATATGACCTTGGTTTAAAACAAAAACATACAGAATTTGGAAATCAGTTGGTTCATAATGGGGACTAATGTTTTCATTATTAATAAATGGAGCATGACAAAGTTAGTAGGGTCAAATTATTTCCACCTAGATGTCAAAACTAAGAATTAAGTACAGTGCAATTAGAAGTACGTTATTCCAGCATTTTGTATATCTGGGTGTGATAACTGCACTTCAGTTTCATACTGTGACTTCATCATATTAACTCTTAGGATGCTGGCTACTTGCCTGATGGTTTGACACTCGGTGAAAGGAGAGGTGAGAGGGGCAGGAGTAGAAACTGAGATGTTTACATGGCTCTTGGCATGAGAGAGGACAGGAGGGAAAGCATGGGCACTGAATTAAAAATGTATCTAGAGAAACACGGACAGCAACAAGCAATGTCACTGCAGAGAAGTTTGGCCTAGCAGCCTCTCTGTTTTCACAGGAGGTTGTGCTTTGCCACACAACATGCCAAATTTAAACTTTGCAGCCAAAGCTATTCTGAGCGGTGACTTGTGAGCCAAAGCCCCAATTCCTCAAATACCAAAAGTAAGGGGTGGAGCATTCCATGTACAGCTACTTTTTCAATTTAAAATTCTGGTTTCATTCAGGTCTTTCTGTCACATTAACTCACTGCACCGGTATGTTGAAATATCCCCCCACGGTTCGCTCACCACCTGCATATACCAGGTGCTGATGCAGAAGCCGCTGCCTCTGGTTATCATATAGCCCAAGTCATAGGATAAAAACAGCACTTACCAGGCTTCCATGGGCTAGCTACCTGCTATATGCCCAGCAGAGTTCAGGGTGGCTATGACAGAGCATGAGGTATACAGGCCTGGGAAGCACTAACAAAGCAGTGGCTGGCTAATGTGACTTTGGGGATCCTGCAGTGTGCCTAATGCCTGAATGTGGCTCCCCAGTTATACTACTTATTATTAATTGGGTGTTTGGCATAGCAAATACATGTAGCTCATTTAAATATTTGTATGTTGGTAAACAAAAGTAAAAGTTACATATAACAATTTTCCTTTGTGTTGCGATTTTAAACCAGACTTCAGCATTGAACTGCCATTTTCAGGATGGGGTACTATATATTTAAGAAGTATTTTCTGTTTTTGAATCACAGGCATAAGCTCAGTTGAGAACATTTATGGTGGTCTCGCTATTAGTAAAGCTTGAATATTGTAGAAACCCCCCCCCCACAACCCCCAGTAAATGGTCTCTTTAGAGCTCCATAAGGAGAAAGACAGGACAGAGACACTGAATTACCTTTTTTCCAACTAGCAAAACCCTTTTCAAGGCCAAGTGAATGAACAGAAGGGATGCAGAAAAAGCCTGAGGTGCCACTGCTCAAGGGAGCCAACTTGCACTGTGCCTATAAAAGGTGTCATAACAGGGATAGTTTTCAAGTCGACTTTCACCATCGTTTCTAGTTTGATTTGGAAACCATATTTCCTAGGAGAACTGTTCATGCATGTCAAAGAAAGTCATCACACTCACTTCTAGGTTTGCAACAGAGAGAGAGGAATTCCTATTGGACATAGCAGTAGGGACGTGCTTTTACATGTTTCATTTTCATAATAGGGAACATCATGCAGGAGGTTGTTATTTGAATCCTTCCCTGCCAAACAATTACCTGTACCCACAGGTGAGATCTCACTAGCCTGAAAGACAGAGATTCTAAAGCAGGAGTCTCAAACATGCGGCCCGGGGGCCACATGCGGCCCGCAAAGCCCTTCCCTGCGGCCCGCCAAGCTTCATGGTGCCCCCCCTCCCCCCCGGTTCCTCCATAGCAGTTTGCAGGATGGAGGGGCCAGAAGTGGAGGCTTCTCTGCTGCCTGGCTGGGCCGCGCGTGTTTCTAGCTCTGGACTTCCTATATTGCTCTTGCTTTGTTTGCCAAACAGCTGTTGGCGGTGCCTAGCGCTTTCCAGGAGGGAAAGAGGAGCTGCGTGCTCAGAGGAGGAGGTGGGGCAGGGGTGGGACCTCTTGGAAGGGGTGGAGTGGGGGCGGAGCTGGGGCAGCGAGGGCAGGGTGTGTGTCAGTGGTGCGGCCCTCGGGCCAGTGCACTAGTCCTCATGGAAGGGGTGGAGGGGGGCAGAGCCGGGGCAGCGAGAGTATGTATGTGTGTCAGTGGTGCGGCCCTCGGGCCAGTGCACTAGTCCTCATGTGGCCCTCATGGTCATTTGAGTTTGAGACCCCTGTTCTAAAGCAAGCATTAATATAGCAACATTCACAAAGGAGTCTTTCCCTTTCTTTCACTCACTCTTCTCCTGGGATTATTACCCACCTAGACATAATGTTTCTGTGATTTATTAATTTGTGGATGAGTGGTAGCCTATTTTGTCATAATCGGACTCTTATTTTTACTAAGTTCCTGTCATTCAGTCTGGTGTCATGCACTGTAAGTGATTTAAACAATGGTGCATATATTGTGAATAGGTCATCAGATTTCAACGACAATTTGACTCTGAATGGTATTTTCCAAAAACGGAGCTATGGAAGTCATAATGATTTCAAAATACATCAGCCTGTTAATAATCAAATGCAACCCCCCTGTTGTTTAGTTAGTGCCGATGACACTTTCTTATCAAGGTGCTGTAGGAGGGGCAAAGGTGGCTGGATATTTGTAACTAGAGATGGCTGCTTGACTCATCTTTTCACATTCCATTCAGTGCTCTCTCGCTCTCACACCACACACACATTAATATCAACTTGGCCCATGTAATATGAATTTTGCTTTAAAGCAGCCAAGGACACACTGAACTGCAGGCACACACCTTCTACGGTTCCTGCTGCTTCTTGCCTTTTAACGCCACTGCAAGTGTCTCTGCCCTGACATGAATAGAACTACTGTAGTTAGAGACCGTGGGTTAAATTCATTCCTGAGGAAACTCCACTTCAATGGAGATAAGCCAAGGCTGAATTTGTCCATCTGTCTGTCTAACAGGTGACCACAGCAGTCTGATGGCCCTCTTGATAGGCAATTCTGTATTTTAATACTACTCAGATTATTGCACTTTACCGTTCAAATATTTATTAGAAGGCTGCAGGAATAAAAAGAGCATGTAGCAAGCACCAGGTCCCCAGGAAATATTTCAGTAAAAACAATGAGACAGCAGAAGTAGGAAAGATGAGAGATTTAGTTTGGCTCTCAAAATCCACTGATTATTATAATAATTACAACTTCAATTTATTTTCCCCATTACAAATAATTTCCTTACAAATTAGAAATCAATACACCTCGACTTACTAGCAACTTCCCTACAGACAAGCACGGTTTCGGTCTCCAGCAAAATAAGCACTGAGCGATAACGAATAAAAATAAAAAATAGTCATCAAGAAAAAATCCGAACTGTATTCTGTATTGCATGTATACGCCCACCAGCCACCAACATTCTAAAGAAGAAGTCTTAACGACTACTCTGTCCCCTCAACATTCTCTCCTTTTTGAACCCCAATCTGGATTTCTATTATAGGCACTCATATGCATGTATGTGCACATGCAGTCTTGCACAGCTCAAGAAATGCTCCATGTTAGCCCCTCACCAATTCAAACAACTAAAACATACACAGTAGAAAAAACAAACATTTCACCATAAACTAAGGGTTTTTTAAGTATTAAAGCATTGTGTGCCCTTTCATAACAACAAAACTTGTTTGACTTTACAAACAGTGGCTCCTGAACAAGGAGAAAAGCTCCAGTTAGTAACACAGGTATAAACAAGAAAACGCAGTTGGAGTGTATTCCACTCCAATGTGCTATCTTAGGAGTACATGGTCAGCTGCAGCCACTCTTGAATGTTCATGTTCACCAGGCCGTCTCCATCTTGGTCCAGGGATTTGAAGGCACGGAACATGCCATCCAGTCGCACCAAGCAGCTGATGAAGTTATTGAAATCCATGTTCCCATCTTCATCAGAGTATCTGCGAATGATCATCTGGTAGAGCTGGTCGTTCAGCTGGAACCCTGCAGCCTTGAAAGCCTCTGGCAGCTGGTCTCTCCCAACAGTTCCCGACTGGTCAGAGTAGTGCTCTTTGTACACGCATTGCCACTTCTTGATGTTGTTCCACAGGTACTTAAACTCCTCAAAGCCCAGCTTGCCGGTTGTGTCACTGTCCATGACTGACACCATGCTCCGGCACGTGTCCAGGCTGAAGCCCTCCGTCTTCAGGTTTTTATGTCTGGCCACCACCTTGTTCAGAATGTCCATCAACTCGGTGGCACACACTTCCATGTCATGTCCGGCCAGCTGGACAAAGAGCCGGCGGAACTGACGCACCTCCTCGCTCTCACCGGCTTCCACATTCAAGAAGTGGCTGCGAGGAGGTGGGGGTGGCTCTGGGGTGTACTGAGCTGCTACTTCACTGATAATGTTGACGAGTCCTCCAACGAGTCCTCCAAGATTCCCTCCTCCTTGTCCACCTCCTGATAAAAGACCCCCAAGGCCTCTCGCAAGGCCCCCTCCACCACTGCTCCCTCCACCAAGCAAGGCTTGAGCGAGGAACATGGTGGATGTTTTCCAGAGAATTAACCAGAGGAGAGCTGAAAATCCTGCAGCCTCTGAGAGCTGTAATGGAGTCTGAGCTGGGTGTGGGAAAAATACAGATTATCTGTCTGAAGTATTAGTATTCACCATGCCCAGGCACGTCTGATGCAGCCTTTGGTTGCCTGAATTCCATCAGCTCCCTGCAGCCACTCTCTGCTTTTGACAAATTATAAAGTATTCCTCTCTCCGAACCCTTGTTTTTTATTTTACAGATCAGATTTGTTTTATCTGATGTGAAACCATTTTAGGGTAAAACGGCAATATTGGTTGTGCTTTGAGCAATGCAACATTAGAAAAGGACCACAGCCAAGCTTAGACAACTTCTAACTTAACGTCCCAAGCTCAGGGTTGTCTCAGTCTCTGCATTCTCCTCTCCAATGTCTTTCCTTTTGTTGGAGTTTGCTGCTGCACTGACAAGCCTAGAAATTAAACTTGTTTGTCCAAACAGGTGCAGCATGGCTAGCAGCAATACAAAATGGCCCAAGCAGCCATATCAATAGATCTGAACCTCCCACTTACTGCGATGGCCACACAGTCAGGATCGTTGAGTCTCAGTTTTTGTCTGTAGCCTCTCTGCTAAGACTGAATGAGAGTCAGGTAGATGGGGGGTTCTGTATCATGGACCCCATCCACTCTTTTTACTATCTGAGATTTGGATGGCCTTTTGGTGGCTACAAATTTGGGTGAAGCTCAAGTCAGTAACCTGGAGCTGAGAGTTCTCAAAACCCTTCCTTCCCCCCAACAGCTGTGTTCTTGTGTGCAAGTTGAGTATTTTGAAAGACCAGGGTGTTGACGAGACGCTCAAGACAGACTTACATGAGCAGCAGCAGGAAGCTTGCTATCCTGAGTCAAAGAGCTGGGATCTGAAGCGTAGCTAATTTCATTTGGGGCAAGCAGATAGAATTTTCAGTGAAAATAAAAATCTCAACTATTCTAATGCTCTAGGATCCTCCTGCATGCAGCCATACCTTACTCTGGTAATCAGCACTACACTGTAAGCATGGAGAGTGATCCTCAATGACTACAACTTACTCAGCATATGGGAAAGTCCCAGCTTGGGGAAAGGAAAGGCCTTAGCCAATAGCTTCCTAGAGAGAGACACTATGGTGATTACTGAACAACTAGGATTAAATATGGTCTATGACAATGAAATGTTCACATATGCCGGTAGGTCAGGCACTTTCAATACAGTCAGCGTTTTAAAAAGAAGAAGAAGAAGGTGGACCCTTCATTTTCTGCTGAATGTGTTCAGACCCGGAGAATCTCAAAACAAGTTTTGTCAATGCCATATGGCACAATTCCTTGACAGGGAAGTTTACTAAAAGCAGGACCAGGAAAAACATGCAGAGTTTGTGAAGCTCCCAAAATAAAGCGTGAACAACACATTCGTGAGTGCTTGCAGCATACCATGCTGATTGCACGTAGCACCCCGTGCATAATGGCAACCTTTCAAATTACAGCACGTTTTCACAAGCACGGGCGTGCACTCATATTACACGTCCCAGGCTCGCTCAGTTACCTGCAGCCACACAATCCTGTTAATTTGTAATGGCATTGCCTGGCTGTAACCGAGCACAGAATTTGACCCGCTGAGGTAGGCAAAGCAAATTAATCTATGTCTGACAAACTCCAAGTTGTTGCCATCTGATAGAGGTTCAGTGGCCTATGTGAAAAGACTGAGTCCAGTTGCTAGTTCACAGATACATTCTCATACTCATCACATCTAACACCTTGGTGGAGCAGAAAGGTCAGGTGTAGAATGAGCATGAGAACTGGGCTATTCCTTTATCCGTAGATATTGTCTTGCCCCCTCCAGGCCAGGGTTTGGGCCCTTGTGTCATCATTTGTACATTGTGCTGTACCACTGCTTGTGCTGTACCTGTTCTAGGACTAGCCAGAGGACTTCATGCTGCAGGGAGGGCATCTGACAACCAACCCAGTAACCTAAACTTTTATTGCTAAAGAACTGTAGAATGACAGGCACTGGTTTCTCTATCTATAGGATTTTGGTTGGCAATTTACTCCTTTAGTGCGCTGGACTTAGGCTTGCAAATATCTTTAGGGAAAATGATTCTTAAGAGAATGTTACTAAGACGCCTTGTTTCAGTCAGTGCCATAAATCCTTACCCTATCAAAGAGCAGGAACAGCTCTTTGAGAACATCTGAGACGGGAAGCTTCAAGTGTTCGGCAAACTCCTCAATTCCAATTCTTCCCCCTTTGGAGGCATTTGCAATAGCAGCAAATGTATCCAGTTGATCTCGGATAGGGTCCCATTTTAGACTATAAAAATCAGAGGGAGACATAATTAACCTCTGTGCAGCAGGGCTCAAGGGAGATGGAGTTTTAGGAGCAAGAGAGTGATTGCAGTTTCCACAGCAGAAAACTGGACAGCGCGGAGTATGTAGTGCCCTGAAAAGGTTGTGCTTTCAATGTGTCACATTGCATCTTGAATCAGCATTTAACACCCCCCCCCCCCCAACTATTGTTTTTATTAAAGCTAATTCTGTGCTTAGGTATCTCAGCACTCACTGCCCAGAACGTGAGAGTTTTCAGAAGTGTAGGCAACATCCAGCAGCAGAACTAAAGGCAACATTTCACTGCCTTAAAGTTGAATCCACCCAGCTGTCACTGTTTTCGTGTCACCGCATTAACTCCCAAATGGGAGAGGCCACCTTTCAGTCTGCAACTAACCCATTGGCTGAGTAATGATACTGGTGCACCCCAGAAAACATCTCATTCAGTCAGGGAAAATGACTGCACCCTATCCCCAAAACAGGACATGTGGTCCCATGGTTTGAGTGGTAGGCAGCACTTGGGAGACAAGGGTTTAATTTCCTGCTCTAATACAAATTTCCTGTGTGACTGTGGGGCAGTCGCTTTGTCTCTCTGCGCCTCAGCATCCCATCTGTGAAATGGGGGTAATAGTACTTACTTCCCTACCTTACGGGGCTGCTATGCAGATAAATACATTATAGATTGTGAGGTGCTCAGATACTACTGTAGCAGGGTGCTATATAACCACAATAGGCAGATTCTTACTTCCTCACACATGCACGCATAGTACAAGGCATAATTTAGCCCCCGTGGGCCTTTTCCTTCTCTAATTTCTAGAGATTGTTACTTTTCAAATCCTAAAATACATTCAGCAAAATCAAATAATCAACCAGGCAATCTGTCCTCTGTTCATAGAATCAATCATAGGATTGGAAGGGACCTTAAGAGGTTATCTAGTCCAGTCCTCTGCACTCATGGCAGGACTAAGGATTATCTAGAACATCCCTGACAGGTGTTTGTCTAACCTGCTCTTAAAGATCTCCAATGATGGAGATTCCACAGCCTCCCTAGATAATTTAATCCAGTGCTTAACCACCCTGACAGTTAGGAAGTTTTTCCTAATGTCCAACCTAACCCCCCCTTGCTGCAATTCAGGCCCATGGCTTCTTGTCTATCCCCAGAGGTTAAGGAAAACAATTCTTCTCCCTTCTCTTTGAACTATGTCTCCTCTCAGTCTTCTCTTTTCCAGACAAAAACACACTCCGTTTTTTCAATCCTCATAGGTCATGTTTTCTAGACCTTTAATCATTTTTGTTGCTCTTCTCTGGACTTTTTCCAATTTGTCCACATCTTTCCTGAAATGTGGCGCCCAGAACTGGACACAATATTCCCGCTGAGGCCTAATGAGCATGAGGCAGAGCAGAAGAATTACTTCTCATTTGTTGCTTACATCCCAGAATGCTGTTCGCTATTTTGGCAACAGTGTTACACTGTTGACTCTCATTTAGCATGTGGTCCACTATGACCCCCAGGTCCCTTTTCCGCAGTACTCCTTTCTAGGCAGTCATTTCCCATTTTGTATGTGTGCAATTGATTATTAATTCCTGAGTGGAATACTTTGCATTTGTCCTTATTGAATTTCTTCCTATTTACTTCAGACCAATATTACTGTTGCTGGAGAGCATGACATAATGTCCTGTGTAGCTCTGAAACCATTAAAGAACTCTGAATAGCAAAACCTCTCTTACTTCAGTTTCTTGCTGATTTTGGTAAACTCCACCAGGCCTGCTTCCATGGGCAAGGTCAGCTGTCCTGCTGAAATCATAAGTCTGCAGTCTTCAAAAGTATGGTCTGTAACTGGCACATTCAAAGCCCTGAAATGTAGTAGAAAGACAAACATCTTAAAGAGATTTTTGAATTTTACCCCGCACTCCCAAATCCTCCTCAGTGCTGGTCTCAAATGTGATACATAAACAGCCAAGATGAGAATTTCTCCATGCACCACTTAAGCAGTTAGTATAGCTGCTGGGTCAAATTCTGTTCATAGTTATGCCAGTGCGAATCCACAGTCATTACACTGGATTCAAGACAATTGTTTGAGAGTTACACTGTTGGAGAGGAGAATTAGGCCCATTAACCATAGAGAAAACAGAATCTGTGCACTTATGTGTGGTCATGCAAATGATTACCCCAATTTTACACCAATTAAATGCATTAGAGTGGAGCACAGAACAATTAATTATTAGTCAGTAATAATTAGCCAATTAGGAACTGTCTAGTTAGAGGCTTTTACTCTTTATACAATTAATTTAGAGATTCAAATACAAAACCTAGGACTCAGGTGAATCGTGGCTTTGTCAATCATGCGCTGAAATATTTCAGATCCCTAAAATAGTTCAAAATATATTTGAACTAGTGCCCAGGAAATATAAGAACAATTCTTGGTAAGTGCTTGAGAATTTTTTAATATGGATACATACGTTGCCATGGTATTACGGACTCTGTTGGCAAAAAGAATAGGGTCCTTTTTCTCTTCCTCAGTAGGAACATGAACAGGTAGAAACTGAAAAATATAATTTATTTAGTAAATCTGCCCAGACATTAACTTATTACTGATAGGGTTTTGCATCATAAAGGGGAAAAATATCAGTCAAGCAATTAAGTAATCAGCCAGTAGAGGTCTCCATAGTCTTAGAAATAGCTCAGATTTTTTTTTAAACACTTACCCAAACAAAACAGTACACAGCAGATTATTTGTGTATTTGTTCCATGGCTGCTACATGTTAGTTTGGTCAGATCTGTTGTAGCTGCTTTAATATGAAATCCAAAACCAAAGGGGCAAATAGCCTAAATATAGAGTTCTTCATAAAATTTAGGTTGAGCTCCAGTATTTAGGCCTCAGGGATTGTAGACACACTTTTAAAACTCTGTGCACTGAATACCGAGGTACCTAGTACTATACTACAACTTAAATTCAGTCTTTACTAATGCTAATCTGCTGAACACATATTGATGCTGCAACTAAACTGTAGACCTTTGAGGATTGGTATTCTATATCTTGTTTTTGGAAATGGGCAAATGCTCCAACAAGTGTGACACTGAAAAATAAACGATTGGAAATCTTTCCAATAGAAATAAAATGATAAATGGTCTTATTTCAGGATGAAGTCAATTTTATAATATATGTTTGCTATTTTTGGAATTTGAACAAAATAAACACCAGATAAGATAATCAGAGGCTGATCAAAACAAATGAATCTTGCAAAGATCTTTTAAAAATATTTGTATGGATAGTTCATATTTGTCAATAATGATAAAATAATTAAATTTGTCTAATCATCATTATATAACTATCCATTCGTCTGCTCTTTTTCTGTAACAACTGGAGATCAACAAGAGTTGGATAAAAATTGTGTTCTTTCTTAGGGTTAAGTTTTGTCTTCTGATCTACAGCATCCAGAAATAGGTAGTAAATAGTGAGACTTAAGTAATTAGACATATTTAAGTGATAGAAACTTTCAAAAAGATGGCTTCTGGACCCCAAAATGGGCATTTCTAGCAAAAAAACCGAAATCAGTTGTATGCTGCTATTCGAAACAGTTGAGTCTTTATCCACCTTGCGGGCATAAATCCATTACATTTATGAATATGTATTTAACCAATTTTCAGCTGACTGTTTAAAGACTTGCAACTAATTCAAAGATCCAAATGCAAAATCTGGGTCTGAGGGAAAACAGGTGGTGTGCAGATATCCCTGAAATAGCGTGTGGCCCCAAAATATTGAGTAGATTTATCATGAAATTATAAGAGTTATTGCATTGGAATAATTTACTAGAAAAGGAGCATTATCAATTATATTCAACTTTCTCAAACACCGGGGCATCACTGAAAGATAAGGACGTGGTAACTTAGTTTACAAAGTACATTTTGAATTATTAGCACATCATCATAAGTGTGCATAATTCTACTACCACAGTAAAAGTCAGTCTTTATTCTGAGATATCAAATAAAGAGAAAAGATGAGTGAATTTGCATCCGAGTGAAAAGAATGTCTTTCTTGTTATTAAAAAAAATCTGTTTACTGTTAAGGATTTCATTAAATGCACTGTTCGCATCTGTGATTCTTTATAACATGTCGACAAAGGAGCACAATGAAAATGGTCATGGCTTGTGTAAAAAGAGTTGACTTCCTATAAAACAAACAAGCAAAAGTTCATTTTCGGAGCAAGGCGATGGGAAGGAAAGTGAGGCATAACTCCTGTTTAATTCAGTGTGATGTTTGCACACAGCCCTGTATATTAATTTAGTAATTTGCCATATAACAGTTTCTGTATCGATATGTTACTCATTTGTAATATATTGTATGTACTCTCTGTATAAACCCAGTTCTAACAGTCACAGTTTTCTTTTGCAGCTGGTGAGCCATCTCCTTCCTGATGCCTGTGTGCAGTAATGCGCTGGCTTACTGCCTGCGAGCATGTCTTCTCAAGTTGCTGTAACAACCAACCATTTACTCCCAACTAAAGGAGTGCTCTCAAATGACAGGTCTTCAAGTGGCAGAGGTCTGCGCTTCTGGCATACCCCACCCTTCTCATTATCAAGTTAACTCCTCCTCCTCCACGTGTCCCAAGTGAAACAGTGATTAACTTCCTTGGGCTAGCGAAGCAAAACATGGACATCCTCTGAGTCACAGTTATTCACATTATGCATAATCCCTGGGTGCAGGCACTTCAGTAGGATGAAGTCAAAACACATTTGAACAATCCAAAAATGTGAACCATAGACATGATTAATCTACATAAACCTGCGCTTTGTGTCTCAGGTCCTGGTATGGAGGAAGCTTACTCTTCACCAGCTGAGACTACACCTCTACCTCCTCTTAAGGCAATGGTGATGTTTGAGACTCATTGTTTGACTTGCCCATAACCCCACATACGCTGGAGAAGGACTTGATTTATTTTTTCCCATCCTGTGACTGGGGCTAGCACAACTACTTTCTAGATGATGATGAATAAGTACTCTCTTCTAGTCAGAAATTCCTGAGCACTGCAGAGGGAAATTCCAGCCCTGCAAGAGAAAATCCCTTTAAACTCACTCAAGTAATGAAAATACCTCCCTGACCTATTTTTGGCCTGCTCTCTCCCTCCTATGCTATTTTATATTTTTGCAATAAATCTATCAGTTTCTCAGCTTAACTGTTTCATGTCAAATATATACAATTCATTGGGATATGTTCATAATATGTTCTTAAAATACAACTGGTACATTGCTGGGCACATCTGTACAGAAATATATGGAAGCTCCTGGTGATATCTAATTTACTTTACTTCATTTATTAATTCAATTTATTTCTCTCTAATTTTTAGAATTTTAGAATTTGCGAGCAGATTTCTTTTATTACAGGTGCACTAGCATTAAATTCTGAGACAGCAAGAGTCCTTTTTTTAAAAAAATACTCAGAACAGAACATTGTTACGTAGTGAAAGAAAATAGTTAAAGACATTTATTCAAATGAGTCACTCTTGTGTAAAACCGCAATAACAGAGAAGAATCGAACCCACAGTATTTGCATACAAATATAAACAGGTATGCTGCATTTTCTTTTGCATTACACAGCAACTCCTGCATATTAATATCAACAAGGAAACTTGCTAACTCACATCAATTACTGGGAGACCCATGGATAAGTCGTACATTTTGAAAATAAACAGAGAGGGCACTGTATTCCCTCAGCTTTGTTCTTTTATTTAACAGGTATAATTTAGCTTACAATATTTGTTAGTACTTCCTGGTATATTAATAAGTGTTGTGTAGAATCCTTTGCCAAAGTAATTTAGCTGTAGTGAGATAACCCCTCACTACTACATTTGGCTAGTAAGTTTTTGCTGGGAAGTGAGTGATCCATTTTTGTGTTCATCAAGATCTGAGACATGCATGTATTTTTCTCTCTCATCATATACACCTGTTTGTACTGTACTCGTTAATAAAGTTAAAAGTAAGCAATAAAACAAGAGGTTCATTAGACACTCTTTTTGGAGAATGAAAACACTCAGTTTAATCACTGAATTCCTTAAAAGTATTTAGCTCTGAACTGCAGGGAACTATATTACACAGATCACAAAGCAACTGTCCTGTGACGGAAGTCAGTATAGATAGCATTCCACTGCCGCTCCAGGGTAGGGGTGAGGGAGAACAAGTTACTTTGTAGTTCAACCTGTTCAGTCTTTACAAGAACAGAGAGTCCAAATGTTTATGAACAATGGTATTTAATTGTGATTTTATAACAAATACCCTTTCAACCACTTCCACATATGTGCTCTTGCCAATTTAAAAGACATATGTCTACATTGGCAGCAGATTAAATGCTGTACCCACCATGTTTCCCTTTAGGGTGAGCTAACCTATTAAGACACCAACTGGACTTACTGCCAAAAGACATTTGTTTTCTGTTAGGTATGGATAAAAAATACAGGAACAATATGCATATCGAAAATAAAAATCCAAACTTAATAACATTTCTCCAATTCTTACCTCAATTTCTATCCTGGTGAACAGCTGGCAAAAAGTCAGTACACACAGTTCTTTGCTGGGGAGGGGGAAAATATTTTTTTGTAAAAGTAACAATCTACTTTCAGCTGACTTGCAAATAACATTTGTTAACTTTTTTTCAGTGTTTGTTATTTTTGGCAATAATCTCTACCCGCCCTGAGCTGACCTTTCTTGAGATGCTGCCTTAGGTTTTCTTCCTCAGAGGGCTGGTTTCTGTTCATATTGAAGGCATTTTAGCAGTATTTATGCTGCAAGTTCTTTGGCACAGAGAATGTGTTACACTTTCTAGTGTCATATGCATTGACAGTACTATGTATGTAGTTATCACACACACATTCACCGTGCTTTATATAAAGTTAAGACCGTTCACATCTCACTAGCAATTGCTTTTTTTAAAAAAACATGGCTAAAGATGCATTGGGGGACACGGCGAATCATGACTTGATGCCTTTCTGGAAGATATTATTCAAACCCAAGCTGTTTGGCTCATTGCAGGAGTCATGCAGGAAGTCAGATTAGATGATCTAACAGTTCCTTCTGTTAATCTATGAATTATGAGAGGTGAAATTTAGTGCCTTGGCAAACAGGAAATCCTGAGTTTTAGTCTTGGCTCTGGCTCTTACACTGAGATGAAGCTCATACAGGGTGTGTTTGTTCTCCCATAGGAAAAATTAGGCTAATACCTATTGACCTCCCTCCCAGGAGCGGAGGGAGGATTGGTTAAGATTTTACAGGTATATGAATTTTGCACATTTCCAGTACCATCGAAATGCTAACTATTATTAGAACAAGAAACCACCAGTGCACTTTGGGTCTTGAATGCTTTAAAAGGCAGTGTGAAGTTTTAGCATGGGGGAAGTTGGGAAATGAGATACGGTTAACCACTTCCACATTTGACTGCAAAATGTTCATTCTGTTAGCACTTTCAAGCTGAAAGAGAGAAGCAGTTACTTGTAATCTTAATGAAAGGCAAATCTTAGACAACTTTATTCTGTCTGGTAAGAGTTGTCTGAGAAGGCTGGGGATAGGGAACAGGTGGTGGAGCGGGAGGGCAAGCTGGATCTTTCTTATGAATTTGAACAGCTGACTTGAATTTATAAAACAATTTTAGGCACCTGTCCCACAGGTTAAAAGAGTGACACAAAAGGAGTGAAAGCAGAATGAGGGCGGACAGGTTTCAGGGAGGGGCCAAGAAGTGCTCTACCAAATGCCTGCCAGCACAGCAAGATACAATCAATTCGCTCTTTTATTAGACTTTCCTGCACTACTTCCAGATTGAGAAACAAAGGAGACATTATTCAGGATATCATGAAATTTCATTCAAGGGCCTACAGAGCCTAAATCACCCCTTCACTTCTGCTCTCATTTCCTCTACTCATCCCCATTCATTCACACCCCCTCCCCCTGCTTTTCCCCTATCTTCTTCCCTACGTCCTCTCCTCTCAAAGTCTGCTTCAGCCCTTCAGTCATGTCTCCCCCATGCCTGATTCACCAGTGCTCATATCTACTTAGGCAAATCTTAAATTCTTGGGTCACATCCTAGTAATCCTAAGGGTTTGTGCCAGCAAGAGAACTGAGAGCAACTAATAGAGGAACCCAGTAGGGGAAGCAGAAGACAGAGTCTAGCTATGTATAGCTAGACATCTTCCCATACACTCTGGTTTACTAATTGGCCCCCACGGAGGGAGTTATTTTTTTAATGCTATTATCAATCTAAAGAAGTTTCCTTTCTAGTGTAAAAACTGATGTCATATCTGAGTAAGGAGTGCAGCTTTAAAAGGTTTGAATATATTTTCTGTTATTCAAGTTATTAAATTTAGGTTTTCAGCTTTATCTCTCTGTTTACACCCACCTATGCCATTTCACATTGTCCTTTTACACAAGAAAGTAATATCAAAATAAAATGACGAGGAGTCTGGTGGCACCTTAAAGACTAACAGATTTATTTGGGCATAACCTTTTGTGTGTAAAAATACCAAGTGAAAATTACAGATACATGCATAAATATACTGGCACAGGAAGAGAAGGGAGTTACCTTACAAGTGGATAACCAGTGTTAACAAGGCCAATTCATTCAGGGTGGATGTGGTCCACTCTCAATAACTGATGAGAAAGAGAAAATTGCTTTTGCAGTGAGCCAGCCAATCCCAGTCCTATGCAAGCCCAAATTAATGGTGTTAAATTTGCAAATAAACTGTAGTTCTGCAGTTTCTCTTTGAACTCACCTCATCATTAATTATTGGGAGTGGACCATATCCACCGACTGAACTGACCTTGTTAACACTTGGTTCTCCCTTTTCTTCATGTGTCAGTATATTTATGCCTGCATCTGTAATTTTCACTCCATGTATCTGAAGAAGTAGAGTTTTTTACCCACGAAAGCTCATGCCCAAATAAATCTGTTAGCCTTTAAAGTGCCACCGGATTCCTCATTGTTTTTGTGCATACAGACTAACACGGCTACCTCTTGGATACTTAATATTCCATTAGTTTATCATCATGTTCCTCTTAAAACTCCCTCTCTCCAATATATTTTTATTAACATTTATGCGTAGTTCATTTACTTATGCTATTGTTAAATAAGTTCTGGGATCTTCCATGTGTATTGTGCAATTGTGGGCCCAGATATGCAATTCTGGTAGATTCCATTAGACCTATTTGTGTGTCTCTGTATCTGATGAAGGAAAGGAAAACAGGTTTGCTGTGTCCTGGCCTCTTTTTATCTACTGTTTCTGGGGTGAAACTTCAAGTCAGATAGAGAAATGAGTATGCTAAAGATTAAAATGACACCAAAGAAAGATACAAATCAAGTAAATTGCTGATGCCTGTGATTTTTCAGTAGTGACAGTCCAAAAGAAAAAGGAAACAAAAATGTTGAGAATTTCACCTCCATGTCTGCTTCACTGTAACATGTGAAGAAAGCAAAAGCCAGGAGAAGACTAACCAAATCAACTTTTGACTATATGCATAGTTATTTAACTGCAATATTTTCCTCTTCTAGAATAGTTATTATGCTGGTGTTACTAGCAACCGGATAATCCAGAACTGAACTTTTTTACTATCTGTAGGAACCATCCTGATCCAGCTACTATGCAAAAGTCTGTAAGCAGTCCAGCCTTAGAATACTCCCTGGACACTCTACTGTAGGGGCAGAAGCTTTGCTTTTATAAAGTTTAATACTAGAATAACGGGAAAAAATAATATGGTGCAATGCACCTGCAGTGCCACATACAATATGGCTCGGTTTTCCTCCCCTTTCACCCTCTGCACACCAGTTTAAAACTCTTGTCTTCACTAGAGTTACTCTGGATTGATACCAATATAAGCCAAGGGATCCTCAGGGTGATATTACTGGACAATGGCAGATCCTTATAGGACAGAAAAATAAAACCAGTACAAAACTTGCTGCCATAATAATACTTCGCTCTTATATAGTGATTTTTATCAGTAGATCTCAAAGCTCTTTACAAGGATGTTAGTATCATTATCCCCTTTTTAATAGAGAGGGAGACTGAGGCACAGAGAGATAAAGTTATTTGCCCAAGGCCATCCAACAAACCAGTGGCGGGAACAGACTCCGGTGTATTGAATACCAGTTCAGTGCTCTATCTACTAAGAGCTTAAACACTGAAACCTGTCACAATGTCAGTATGACCCCCACAGAAGAACATTCCATCAGAAGAACAAACCAATAAATGTGCTCTTATGGCCTTAACAGGGCTGGTTTGGTCACTGCCAGTGTACTTATTAATGGTAGACGTTCCAGTATGTTGTTTTTAATAGGGTTAGCAAACTTACAATGAATAGCCTTGCCATGTCCAGGTCACCGTATCCTAAAGAAAAACAGAAAAGTATGACAAGTCAAACCAGAGGGGAGAACAGACATGATACAGACAGAAAACTCTACACATACAGGTGGGTGAAGCAGAGGATGTTTTACTGTCCTATACAAAAAAGAAGAAGAATGTTAATGTGACCAGAATCCAGAGTCTTATAAATATTTTCACCAGCAGCCGCATTTCCGTAGTATGAAAAATGAAATAGGTGTGCCAAGAGAAAAGATTAAATCCTTGCATTAGTTTTCCCAGGCAGTTTTGTACCGACTGATATTTTATATCACCTAGATTCTTACTGCGCCCCCATTAAGACTTCCCTGGGAGTTGACACTACAAAAGGCACTGATTATAATGTACTCCTTGTCTTCTAGAAATAACAGCTTTACGCAGTGGCTTGGTAGTTCTGCTTGAGATCACAGCACTTGCTATGCTACAACATCGTTGTAAGGTATACATGGTCTTATCTATTTCCTTCTTTTAAAAGCGATGGCTTCCACTGATGCAAAACCAATCCTTTTTTACTGCTTCACTCCAATGTTTTAAAGCTGACCTACAAAGGATACCCAAAGAGGAGGGGGAGAGTTGAGGGGCTTGCGCTACTTTAAGGCCTGAAAGGATGGGTCAGTTTGTTTAGTTTAATTAGGAAACAAATTCTGCTTGTTTTGCCATCATAGAAATGTTAGGAATGTGAAGTCTGATCTTCTGTGGTTTTGGTGGAGGACCAGTGGGAGGCACGAAGATCTTATCTCCTTAAAGAGGGAACAGGAATGTGGAATCCTCAACAAATGTTTCATTTATTCTGAAATATTAGTCGCTGGGGTCAAACAGATGTTATTTTAACAGTCTAAGATTATCTTCTCCCCTTAACAGTGCTAGTTTACTCCTTTAGCATGTGTGATCTCAGCATTTACATAAGGCTCTCCAGTCAGAGTCTTCCAGCCTAGACTGGAAGGTGAAACTAGACAAATTCAGACTGGACATAAGGCATACACTTTTGACAGGGGGGTAGCTGACCACTGGAACAATTTACCAAGGGTTGTGGTGGACTTCCCATCACTGACATTTCTGAAACCAAGATTGTATGTTTTTCTGAAAGATCTGCTCTAGGAATTATTTTGGGGAAGTTCTATGGCCTGTGTTATATACGAGATCACACTGGATAATCAATATGGTTCCTTCTGGCCTTAGAATCTATGAATATAGATAGCATCTGAATTTGTAGTGTACAAACATTCAAAACAGTTTAAAAAACAATCACCACTGCCAAAAGTATCTTTCAGGCCTTCTTTACACAGCACAAAGAAGCTAAAGGAAGGCATGAGCCCATATTTTTTTCCTTTTCCCAATCATCTTGTACAGAATCACACTGGAGATAATCACAGCTTAGTTTAAATGATTTTTTAAAACTGTTTTGCAGACTGTTCCTATCTTTCTACCATCACACGGTTAAAGAGAGCCCTAAGCAGAAATAAAATGTGGTGCCGATTTACCCTGGTTCTTATAAATAGAAATGACAGTGGCATGCATCCAACGAAGTGGGTATTAGCCCATGAAAGCTTATGCTTCAATACTTTTGTTAGTCTGTAAGATGCCACAGGACTCTGTCGCTTCTGCAGATCCAGACTAACACGGCTACCTTTCTCACTGTTGTCTTTAAGATCATTTCCTCTTTATAAATGATCTGGCGTGTTTTTTAAGTTTTAAAACTCTCTGCTAAGTATTAATCTTTTGATTAGTTACTCCCATCCATAGGTGTCAAAGTGCTTTACAAAAGAGTGTAAACATCATTATCCCCATGTTATGGGTGGACATGCTAAGACAAGGCAAGATGTAGTTACATTCAGCATACCCGTGGCAAAGACAGGAATAGAACCCAGCTCTCTGACTTGCTGGCCATTTCCCAACCACTACTAGCCCATGCGGTCTCCCTTTATTGACATTTGTCAGGCTCAGCATTGTCCTAACTCCAGCTGACCAGACTGTTGTCTCAAATTCTTCAGGAGAAATACTGGTTAATACAATTCTAGTCTGACAGGTTGTATGAGACTAGTTGCTCCATCAAGAACCCAGACAAGCCTCTTTTACCTTGAAGAGGCTTGCTACAGAAAACAGGGAAGCTGCAGCAAAAGGAACTATCTATGACTCAAATCTCATGATAGTCTCAGCCCAAATAAGGAAGTTCCCTCCACCCCATACCCTCCTCACGGCCTGCCCTCTCCTGCCCAATGCCCTTAGAATAATCAAACTTAGCCTGGGATGTGAAAGGTCAGGCTAGGTTCTTTTTGCCTCTTCCACCATCATCAATTAATAAAAATTCTATAGCTGGAAGGCAGCTGAGTTCCACTGGTGCTGCATGAATCAGACTAAAACCCTGCTCGATCTCATACAGATGTGTTGGCTCTGGAGGGCTAGTAGGAATAGAAAGGTGTTTGTTGCCAAAGTTCATTGTATCTATAATGGTCTGTTATTAAGCAAGGGACTGACAAAACTGTCTCACAAGTAAACAGTCAAAGGGAGCATTTATATTATGGATGGAAGCAACATTTTTACATCACTTGATCAAAGCCACTTATGTATTTAAAGCATTCTCCATTAAAATATCTGCAACCATCACCTTATGGTATCACCGAGTTTCATGTATTTGAAATAAGACTTTGTCTACCTCTGTATGCTGGAGAAGTTACAATAGAAAATACACTTGTAAGAAGGTACAAACGGATTCAAAATAACAAGGTCTGACTAGATGTTCAACTGGGGTATGGTCTTCTTGCCTGTTTTTTCCCTTTTGACCCTGTTTGCCAAACCTTGTTGTGATAAAATACTAGAATCTTAACAGAAGAGAGGAACACCAGCAGAATTTTTGATGTACTTTGGGGAAATCTGAGATTCAAAAGGGAGATACTCTGGCTTGGCAGGAAACTTCCAACTTCTGCAATAATCAAACTACTTTTGCTTACTGTTTTACTTCAGCTACATCTGAAACTAAAGAGCCCAGCTATCAGTGTTTTCACAGCCAGAGTAGCAGCAGCCCAGTGTTGATGCTAAAAAGCCCTGGCTTCTTACATTAGCTCTCAAATGCTACATAAATTATTCCCATTCCTGGGTCTCTGAAGGAGGATTCTGATTTGAAACACAGTGGGAATGAATTGGGTCCCTGATCAATTGTGTATGGAACAATACAACTAGAGGAATCAAGGAACACAAACATATTTGGACAGCCTTGTGAACAGATATGGCAATTTCCTGCAATATCCTGGACAAACATGATAGACTGAAGTTAAACCTTACTGAATCAAGTTTAAGAATATGAGTAGTTCATTGCATTAAAAATGCAAACACTGATGTAGTATTGTAGGATTGTATGTAATGTCTGTGGTGGGAGACAGAATTAATGCAAAGTGTGGGAACTGTTAGAGGCTTCGAGGGACTATTTGAAACAATAAGAACTTTAAAAGTTAAGGGAGTTTCCAGGAAATCTCTAGAGGGAGGTATACATGCAAATGTGCCTCCTTCAGTTATGCAAGAACTCAGCCTTTTGCAGCTTTGCTCTAAGGAGGACACCCGTGGTCTACAAATTGCCTATTCCCAGATCAAAGAACCAAACTGCACACAGCAATGACTTACAGATTCATGGGGTGCTTATTCTGAGCTAACAGCAGCTATGAACATATGACCGCAGCAAACCCTTGAAAGACTGTTCACCTGCCAGAGCCCTTGCTGGAATGGAGGTGATGTTTGGTAAGCGTGTTAGCATGGGTGTAGATACTTTTCTTGTTTTTAATATACTTGCTCTGTAATACTTTCACCTTAAAGGTGCTTGCTTAGGAAGAGCTGGATGGTAACTTAACTGTCGGCAATTATGCTTCTTATAGCTTCTGAGGAAGGCAGGCAGAGCAGGCCTGCTGAGACAATCTGCCTTGCTGGGGAATTCACAGTGCAGGAAGGGATCTGTGCAGCCTAGAAATACCCAGGATAGGAAGGACAGAGATGCATGTCTCTGCTCAAGAGATGATGGTTGTGGAGTTGGAACCCTGAGAATGGATGTGCTTGTTGGACCATGCAGTGGGAATGTAGATGCGGGTGCCCTGAACTGTGACAAGCCTCACTAAATAGGTAAAGAAAATACAACTTCATGTGTCCCAGCTATCAACAGACTCAATGTTGGTCCAACACACTGAGCTGTATGTATAGACGGTTCACACAAAAGCTACTGCAAAGAAAGTTTGGATGCGCTGCATGCTACCATAACTGATCAAGATTCGAATGCCTATTGGAAACTACACATCCTTAAATTCAGGACTAAAACCATGCACTGCATATGCTGTGTTAATACATAATGGTGCATTATCAAAACTATTACAAGGATAAGCACATTTTCAAGATTTCTTCTGCTTATCATGAAAAATGATAAAAAATGTCTTTTAAATGTGACGACAAAAAATTCATATGAATAATCAACCATTTTCTTCATTTTTTCATAGTTTTTCTTCATTACTATATTCTGCGACACCTATTTTATCAACTTATTTTCCAGAGACAGATTCTAGACAAAAAAAAGAAGTACTCTACACGTTTTTAACTGTTTAATTATTATTATGGTTTGTACTGTGGGCCTGGAGCCAGCTGAACTAGGTGCTGTACAATCACAAGGGGGAAAAAGACAGACCCTACTCCAAGGAGCTTACAAGCTAAGTAATAACGTATTGCTAACTTGTGAAAGCAAAATCTTGCCAGCTGCTTTATACTATGTTATTTCACTCCTTAAAATCATTGACGTATCCCCTCTAAGTGCAGGAACTTATAGAAGACACTGCTAATAATGAGCTGACATTGCCCAAGAAAAAGTGAGCAAGTTTTTAGAAAGACTTTTATGCGATTTCTTATAAGCGTTCAATTGACTTCTTTTACTGTTAAATTCCACAACAGAAATATTGGCATGCTACTTGTTTGGTCGTTTCTCTAGTGGGGAAAACAATTTCTGGAATCTTCTCTGTGTGCAATAACTTCTGTCTCCCACCTGGAATTTCTGCCCCTTCCTGCTGTAACATTTAATTGTGCACCCTTCCTTTCCTCCATATACAAAGCTACCAAATACTGATTTTCCGATCCTATTATTCTTAATAATAATAAAAAAATGTCATGAAGGGCACTGGGCCTTTGCCCCTGGACTTAATTTGAACCTACTCACTATGTTGTAATCGACATGTAATGAAACATTTGCAACTTTCCCCTGGAAGTCAGCTGAAGGACACCTTTCTAAATACCATGGAAGTAGTAAAATTACATTCATGTCTAGCATTATAATCATATACTTCACTAGTTAATTCCATGGGAACAGAGATTAGAAAGAGGGAGGGTGGGGAACAGTTCCCCTAATGCTCTCTCCCAATGCAGGCATGGTTCCCATTGTGGTAAATGAGAGAAACACCAGCAGAGGAGAGTACTGACGTCTAAGGGCAAGTCTACGCTATAGTGCTAGACTGGCACAGCTGCAGCTGCACCCATGCAGTGTGGCTGGTGAAGACGCACCATGCCGACAGAAGAGCACTCTACCGTCAGCATAATTACTCCACCTCGGCAGGAAGTGGAAGCTATGTCAGCAGGAGAACGTATATAACACAAAACTTGCGTTGCTCGGAGAAAGGCATTTTCACACCCCTGAGTGACACAGGTTAGGTTGACTTAAGCGGTAGTGTAGACCTATCCTAAAGGAAACAGGAGTCAAGTGATCCCACTCCCTGGTCCCCATCTCAAAATGTTTTCTGCTTCTGGTGGTGCGTGGTAGTGGGAAGAGGAGAAGGGGAGGTGCACAGGTAGCAGGAAAACAACAGGAGTGTACTAGCCTACACCACTGAATGTTAGGTGTATTACAGCAGTCATAAATTAAGCCTCAGGGAAGAAGAGCGCATCACCCACACCATAAATATAAGTACATCTTTTCCAGCTTAATTAATTATAAAGAGCATTAAATGTCTGCCTCAGGGTCTTTTGAGTTTACTCATGGAGATGAATTGCTCTAATGGCTATAAAATCTTATAGGGTGGCAGAGAGTAGAAGTAAAACTGAATCAGAAGTCCCCAAATTCCCATGTGCTAAATGCTTGCAGCTGCCTACTCCTGAGGAATGAAAATTACCTTAATTTTCAATTAGTTGTGAGAGGTGATGAGAAAAATGTATTTCATTATATGTTTATTTAAGACTGGGGTGATGTCCTGGCTCCACTAACGTCCATGGGAAACCGTTCATTGATTTTAATAGGCCCGGATCTTACCTAAGTCCAATATAGGAAGCTTTGGATCAGGATCTAATTATATTCAGGAGGCCAAGACTTCAGTCAGCTTAGTTCCAATCTGATGTAAAACACTTAGCCGTGTTAATATTAAAGGACTTTGTTCTTCCTGCAGTATTCACTCCTGTTGACTTTCGCCACCTTCCCATTCTGATGCAGCCACTACACTGGTGGCATTATTTTATATGGGACAATTAAGAGAAAAAAAATGAAAGGGTGGGATTTTTTTTATTAAAACACAGAGATAGGAGTGAAGAGACCAGAATTCTATTCCCAGCTCTGCTACTCACCCCCTGTGGGACCTTGGACACATTGTCCCAGTTTCTTTATCTGTAAATTGGGGGTAACATTTACTGTACCTTCCTCACGCATGTGTTGTGAAGGGAAACTCATTAATACACGTATGCTTCTTGAGTTTCTTGGATGCAATGCAAACTATTATTCTTATCAGAGGGGTAGCCATGTTAGTCTGGATCTGCAAAAGCAACAAAGAGTCCTGTGGCACCTTATAGACTAACAGATGTATTAGAGCATAAGCTTTTGTGGGTAAATACCCACTTCGTCGGTGGGTGTCACCATCCGATGAAGCGGGTATTCACCCACGAAAGCTTATGCTTTAATACGTGTTAGTCTACAAGGTGCCACAGGACTCTTTGTCACTATTATTCTTATGTACATGTGAGAGCAGTGGCAGTGAGTTTTGCAGCGGAAGAAGTAGTTAATAGGAATGACATACATGCATCGGAGTGGAGGAGGGGTTAAAAGTATTCCTTAAATTTATCAGCCGTATTTCAGCAGGATGGAACCAGATGCGCAATCGAGGACAATTCTTAAAATTCCATGCCCTCTTAATAAGAAGTGTTGCTTGAGAGGCAGTGCACTCTCTTTAGTTGTTGCCGTCTAGTAATTATCTTATGAAACTATTTCAAAGGTTGTTTCTCTTAATGGACCACATTTGTTTTCTTAAAGGCCCACTACATTACTGTGAAAGACACATAACCAGAAGTTGGCATGCAGCTTTACAGAACTGGAAAATTCTCAGCCAACCCTTTCCAGGAAGGGCAGCTGGGGCCTCTAGGAATGCATTTAAACTTGATGACAATGGACTGCCTAATACCTGGGTGTCTTTTAAGAAGAATGTTTTGATTTCTAGCTTTGTAACTTGCAAAAAGGAGAATGTTCTACTTACCAGTTTGTTTGGATATCGGAGCAGCACTGGTTGCACGGGAACTCCTGGAATAAAGGCTCCTGTAACCACAAATCACTTTTTAATATACAAACATACCACTTAAGAATTGTAAGTGATTAAGACAAGGGAGGACAAATAAAACAGAAACGGAAAATTAAAAAAAAAAAAAAGTTGTCCCTTGACAGTTATTTTACAAAAGTATGAGTAATCAAATTCCAGATAAAGGAAACCCTCCCTTCTATCTGGCTGAACTCCAGAACAGAGTTTTAGGTCAGAGAGAAGTGATTCCCTTGGATTTGTGGATTATTTTAAACTAGTTTTCTCCCATCTGAATGAATGTGAGTTGCCAAGAGACGTATTGAGCCTTGTTGCAGTCGAATTGGTCCCAGAACATTAGATAGACAAGGTGGGCGGGGTAGTAAAAGATATTACCTCACCCGCCTTGTCTCTCCAGTCACCCAGGGGATAATATTGGCTACATGTTCACATGCCATTGGGGAGAATGACAGTCAAGATGGTCAGGTAATGCTTATGGTCCCCATTTAGTCACACAGGTGCCTATACTCGCAATTTGTGACTTTGGAATAAGGAGTCTGCTTTTTCAATAACATAATGTGGGAAACATGCAGCAGCAGTGACCACTTCGACTAGAGAGCGCCATTATAGAACATCTCTTGTGTGCAGCCATTCACCTGCTCTGCTCATCCTGCTAACTATGAACCACAGTAGATTTCATAAATCAGCTGCATGACAAAGAATTTTTCTAATTTTTTCATTAGTGCCTGGACAAATATACACCAAAGCACTGAGGTTTCTCCAGTTAGTTGCTCAACCCGAAATTTTAAACATGACAAGACTACCAAACTATTACAAAACTACCAAAATAAATTAAATTATGAATTATCCTGCAGGAACCAGTAAAATTCCAAGTTGTTTATGCATTTGTAGCATTAATAAGTATATAAATATGAGGGGTTAACTAAATAAAAAACAAATGAACCTCAAATTACAGGAACACTGTCAAATCAAATCTCTCATAAGGAGGTTTGGTGAAAATGGTTTTCCACTGTTTATTTGTAATTTCAATGAAGATGCTTTATATAGAACTAATAGACATTCCTGTGAAGGATTTGCAACACAATGATTGAACCATTGCTATAAAGCATGAAAAACAGAGTAACATGGTCTAGAAACTGCCCAGAAACAAAGTGCAACTAACTAGTCTACTATCATTCTACAAGCTGCTGGGAATTAAAAAAGTAAATTCACAGCAAATGGCATAAAGTAGTAGAAGTTTTGAAAACTACTGCACGTTTAATAATCTAGTTATTACTAGTGTTACTAGTAGTATAGGTAAAGAAAAGTGGCTTTTTAGAAGTGCTTGACAGTACCCTTGCAGACTGTAAATAAACAAAAGAAACCCACTGGCCCAAATTAATATTTTTACAAAATGATTAAAGTGATTTTGCAAATCATGCCTGCCCATGATTTTCTAACAAAATACATTCAACACAATGTCTCTCACCTTGTTTAAAGGTGATCAGGCAAGAACGATTTGTACAGGTGCCTTCTGGGAAAATCAGTACCTTGGATTTTAAAAAAAAGTATATACATTTATATATAGATTCTTTATACTTTTGCCTTAACAATTTATACATGCCTGAAGGTGTGACTTCTTATTCAAGCGCTCTGAGCTGTCGATGAGCCCTGATACTGAATCACAATTAATCTCTTTGTCAGCAAGGCAATGAAAGAACTAGTGAAGGATGCCTGTGATTGAAAGCGATTTTATTCATCTGGATTTGGAAACAAATGCTTTGTAAGAGAGAGAACTTCGGGGAAGGCCTTTGTCAAGTCTGAAGTAGAGCAGAAAAGGCCTCCAATGTTTCCCTTGCAGTATCCAGTGTTGGAAATAATGAGCGATTGTTTCTTTCTCTGCCAGGAGCTGCTTACAGATCTGTAAGCTATATGAACATTGAGTCTGGGTTGACATCAGGTGCATAGGAGGCACTCAAGCACTTACCAACACAGACGCTATCAACATCAGCTTAGATGCCAACTGTGAGGATAGGACCATGGATCAAGGGGGCAGCAGCAAAACACAGACTTGGGAGAGAGGGGGGAATTTGTGATGTGATGACTTCTGAAAGCATCACGTACTACTGAATGGCTTTGGTGTCTGGAAGAATCAGACACACTGGATACTCAGGAGGTCCTAGGATCATCTTCGGAAGCAATTGGATCAGAAGGAGATACAGTATGACACAGTGCAGCCAACCCTTCAAGAAACATAGGACACACCAGCAGCTTTGTCTTTTCGGGGCACTCTAGAAACACCTGTTGCAATGCCGAACTCTCTGGGCAAGAACATGTGACTCCTGAACAGTGTCACTGTAACAAAAATTACAAAGAGATGCTCCTACTTCACTCCCTGCTCATGCACAGGGCATAGCTGGGGGGAAAGAGGGCATGCCCTAGGCATTCCTGTGCTCCAGAGACACTCTGCTTGGGGTCATAGGCAGGTAAGTGTAAGTTAGAGCAACCTCGAGGCTGCTCTAATTTATGACAGAAGGGCAGCTCCAAGGATAAAGGAAGCACACAGGTGGTATGCACATGACCATTCCATTACCAACCACAGTACAACCAGAAAAAAAAGGGCTACCTAGGTACCTGGGCACGAAAGCGACTACTTAACGGACATGTGGCTGGTGCCCAGAGAGAGGAATTTTCCTATTTCTCCCTCCAGAATCAAGTAGACACATGCAGCCAGTTCTCTCTAGACCAAGAGAACCACCCTTTGAGAACCTCGAAGAAATGTGATGGGAGCAGCAGTATGTGCTCCTGGCTAGCCCATGCTACCTACCTCAGCAGACATGCTGAGAACAGACAAAGCACCCTACCCAGATCATGCCTCCTTTGTGCTGACAAGTACAGGGGAAGCAATAGATGGGGCCCTTTGTTGCTAACAGGAGTTTCCTTCTGTTGATGTGCACTGTTCTAAGGGAAGGGGCCTCTCATCTCTCTGCTTTCTCCTCCACTGCACCCACATCATAATGGCAGCATTTGGTCCTAGATATTTTACAGTATGTTGTGAAAACATGTTTACGGTCAGGTTCCTCCAAAAAAGAGGAAGGATAACACACAGGACTGGGAGTCAGTAAGCACGGGATATATTCCCCGCTTGGCCACTGACTCACTCCACGACCTCGGGCTGGTCACTGGGCTATGCTTTAGCTTCCTCGTTGGTAAACTGGGAATCCACGAGTCTACTCCAATTGATGCCACAAGCCTAAATAGCCCCCAATACCGCGGGGGATTGGGATAGCGCAAAACTATCTTAAAGCCACCTTTGTCTCTGGCCCCTGTCTTCTGCAGAGCTCTGGTGCACCTGTTCTATATCCCATCCAGCCTCGCATGTCCTCCAGGAAAATAAACTCCATCACACCTCCATTTCTAAGCAAGCATAACTCAAAAGCTTTCCTAGACCTGACCTGAGTATTTGATTAAAAAGCCTGCATGGCAGAGCTCCATACCCGTGACAAATGGAAAAACAACAAAGGCGGCTGTAAGAATGTGTAAGGCAAATTTGAACATGCACTTGCGAGTCAAATTAAAGAAGCCTAAATCCTAACTAAAGAACTTGGAGCAAGCTGCTTGTGAAATGAAAATGATTCATGGTACATTTAAGCCATCCCATGAAATGACGTGTGGTGGTTTTATGTTTCCTAGAAATGCGGATCTGTGGCTGCTGTCTGTCCTGACCACCCCCTTATCATTAGGGCTGTGCATTCTGGTTCAACAGAAACACAAATATCTTGCTATTGGCATCTCTGATTTTTTTATTTTTGCTTCAGGAAGCCAGCGATGGAACAAAAACAAACTCATCGCTAGTTTCCTCGTGATGTTCCAATCATCCAGGAAGGGACCTGCTCTGAGAAAAACAGATCTCATGATATTTCAGCCACAGAACTCGTTCTCTCAGTCACTGAAAACAAGAACAAACACAGCCACACACACAAGATCAGGTGCAGATTTCTACCTTGGATGCTCCTCTGCCTTTAAGAGCTCCACGCACCGCAGAAGAGGTGCCATTCCAAATGTGTGGGAGAGGACAGGCGCAGGGTTTGGTCAGATTGTCCAGGGGAGTTCAGTTGTGTGGGGCTCTCTGTGCATTGTCAGTCAGGGGTTTTTATGACAGGGCAGCAGTGGGCTGAGGTCAAAACTAGAGGACCAGCTTCTATAGGGATCCTTTAGGCTTTGCTCTTCCAAGAAGAACGGGGTGAGCGAAGGCTCCAGGGCCAATCACAGCTCTTGGCCTGGCCCCGTAACTGTGGAGCTGCTCCCCACACTACTATCTCCACGGAGATCCCTAGCATCCAGCTGCTCAGGCTGGGAAGATGATGTAGCCTTAGAAGCAGAGAAACAGCGTGGTGCTGAAAAGTCACCACAGGCGAGTATGTGTGCGGGGCTGATCTCCATTACTGTCATGCTGAACTCGAACACAGATGCTAAGCTGGCTTCCAAAATACAGGTGAAGCTAAATGCCTACTACATTTCAAGTGAGCTGGACAACAGGCCCATTCTTCGAGGCAGGGAGTGGGGGAAAAAAGCAGCCCCGTGAGTGTTCTTGACATATATTTTTTACAAGTTGTTAGTACGTTTAGGTTCTGAATTGATTCCTCTGTCACTAAAGAGTAATTGTGCCGGGACCCCCTTTCCTTTTTTAAAAGCCTTTTATAAACCCCAAAGGGTTGATGATGTCTCCTTTGGTTTCAAAGTTACACCTACAGGCCAGTGCCCAACTGAATGGGACTTTTAAGCCTTAAACTTCACAATTTCAAAGGAAAGCTTTACACTTTACAGCCTATTTTACCTGTGGCCACTGGCCTCCTGATGTTGCTCGTTTCGTTATCTCATTGATTGTATTCCTTCGAGAATCTGGGTCTACCCGTGATACCAATACAGGCTGGATGGATCTGAGAATTGCTGTGAAAGAGAGATTCAAGTTATCACTATTATTCCCGGCACACAAGGACCTAGAAGATCCCACTGAGATGAAGTACCACTGTCCTAAGCACTGGATCAGTGCAGAGTAAGAAACGGGCACTGCCTTCATCAGCTTCCATTCTAGATAGAAAAGACAGGCCAAGAACGGGAAAAACAAGATATTACTGCCCCGAAAACAGAGACATTATGTCATTTGCATCCAAGTTCATACAGACTCAGGATCTGAATACAGATCTCCTAAGTCCCAGTCCTGCCTTGACCATGAGACCATCTTCCCTGCCCTGTGCTCCCAGAACTACATGGCAAATATCAGCAAGTCCTTCATGCTAGTCTAGGCTTTTTAGGTTAATTTTCCTAATTGCCTACTGGGAGTTTGGCTTTGAGTTATATTGCTTATGAAGAATGCTGTAAACTTCAGGCTGGCCACCATACAAAATAAAGGACGTGAGATTAGTAAAAGGGTTACCGCATGTATATGGCTCCAGTAATAATACAAGTGTGGGTCTTCTATTTTCTTGAGTTGATGGGAGGAGGGATCAGTCAATGGGAAAATCTAGCATATATTCGATTCTAATCTACGGAATGGTTTCCTTTTTGCATAACTACGTCTTCACAGCTCCGTGACACACACAAAGGAGAAATGCTCATCGAGTTCAAACATAGAAAGCAGCGGCAAGAATATGCCATTTTCTGAATTTCCTTGGTATGGGTCTGTTCTGCATTTTCTTTACCCAACTCCCCACCCCCAAGACCCCGAGTAATTTGTATCATCATTTGCAAATTCAGCACTTTCAGGGCTTGATAATTCCATTCCATCTATCCACAAAAGTAGAGAAGCCTTTGCACAACTTTCCCATCCTGGAAACGACTGGCAGATCTGCACAGGGATTTTCAATTCCACTGCTTCCTTCAAGTCTCCTCTGAGCGGTGACATGCAGGTGCTGTGGAGCTACTCACTGTCACAGGCAAGGGCTCACTAAATCAAGTTCCATGGCAAGGAGGTCTCCCTGTGGCAAAAGTCACCCCAAAGTCACGTGACCCGCATTCCTTTGGTTTCTTTGTGCTACCCCTGAAGCCCCTTTGTCTTCCTGCCTCCTTCCCACCCTCTCCCCCACCCAAAGAGGCTGAGATTTATGGGAAGCTCCCAATCATTCCCCACTCCATTCAGGTTGCCCAAAGCCAACCCCGGTCATGGGAGAATCTTCTGGCTAATAACTTACAGCATGATTATCAAGAGTCACTTGAGTCACGTTCACAAAGGAAGACAATGGAGCTAGAAATTATGGCAGGACAATGTTACAGAGAGCAAGTCAGTGGAAATATAGGTCAGCTTTTCAAAGATATTAGGCACCTGAAGACGCATGGTGGGATTTTCAGAAGTGCCTAAGCAAGTTAGGAGCCTATCTCCCATTGAGATCTGAAAATCCCATAAGCGCCTACCTGCATTTTTAAGTGCCTAAATATCTTTGAAACTCTGGCCCTCGGTCACTTTTTAAAATAGGACTTTGGCTCCTAAGTCACTATGGTGCTTTGGAAAATTGTATCCCTTATCTGTAGCTTTGTCAATACTTACTGCCAAACATTGGGGCTGACAGGTTCTCTAACCTGGATACAGTTGACGGCAATCCAGCTATGACACATACAATTCCATCGAAGAAGCTTGAGTGAGGAGCTACGACAAGAATTGGGGCTTCCAAGGGACCTGCTACTTTCCCCTTCACTTTAACTTGGAAGCCCATCGAGAAGAACAAAACACGACCTAAGCACTGGAGGGCACACTGGATCACTCTCCTTTAAAAAGAAAATGAAACAAATAGCATGCATAAGTGAATAAACTCCATTATGTGCCCCAGCCACCATGTCTTTCCCACTTTCGAATAAAGAGCACGCCATGCATTATAACTGCTGGACTTATGCACCAGCTATATGGGAAATCAGACCCAAGTGCCTCCTTTTTATGTTAAAAAAAGACAGGGATTCTGCTTTAAATCAAAATTATCCAGCCAAATAACATCAATCCTGTTTTTCAAATGATCAGTTTTAATAAAGAAACCCTCATTAAGATGCAAAGTGATCATGTTCCTTTAAAGGGAAACTCTAACTCTCAGCTACTCCCCAGTTTTGCTGTAACCCACTTCCTGTTATTATTCGCGCCTGGTATCATATGCAGAGAGGGAAGGATCTGAAATGCACTCAAGATATTGAAAGGCCCAACGCTGAGTGATCAAACCCAGAATCCCTGCTTATAACAGATATAGCTGTGAAAAAGCCCTTTGATGACATCACACCTAAGAGAAGAGACCTGTGAGCGGCCACAGGTGTTTTTGTTGTCATGCATTATAATATTGAGCAATCTGGGCACAAAGGTAGCCAAATACAAACTTTGTCTATTATGTAACATCAGCAATATACAGGGATGTATTTTGTTGTTCCCATCATCCTCAGGAGGATTCCAAAGGTGTTTTACTTCCTTTGTTAATGAGTACCCCACTCCAGAGCCCAAATATTCCTTTCTGGCACCACCTCTAAGGAAAGGCCTGACTTGCAAAGTGTTGGTCTTTTAACATCTAAACTAGCTCCCAAGGTCTCTGCTGCAATGAGCTGAGCTGAGCACCCATAGATGATTTTCCAATACCTGCATGAGTTTGCAGAAACTTTATTTCTGATTTACAATCACTCAGAGCAAATGCACTAAAATGCTGTTGAATCTAAACATGTGAAGCAGACACATTCTCCATAGCATGTATTTGCAATATTTTTTGATCATGTAAATAATAAAGGAAACAATTTATTAAAGTTTGGAGCTTTTAAAATACATCACTAAAAGTTACCTAAAGTTTTACAATTGCTTTTTACCTCTTCCATCCTAGGAGTGGCACAGACCCTCTCTCAGGGTGCCAGAAAGTCACAACTGCTGCAAATAGCCATGCTAACAGCAAAATGAATGCAATGAATATAGCACGCAATGGAAGCAGGATAATCCCCAACAGGATAGTCTGGGAGGAGAAAAAAAAGGAAGAAAATGCACCAACAGAAATCATTTTGACAACTGATTTGCTCTGGTTACATAATGTAGACTTTAAAGTACTTATGTCACTGCTATATGATTAAATACAAAAAGTATTATGTGATTCTAACACACTATAAAAGGAGAAGGAAGTTATTTTTTCTTTCACAAATGGTGCTTGGGGAAACTCTATAGTTGGAATTCAAATTCCTGAATCTTTAAGTAAAGGATCTTACAAGAATGACTGGCATAGGGATTGGAAATGTATTTATTTAGTGTGTGCATAGTCGTCTAGCCAAGAGATGGCATCTTCAGTGGTATGATGCAGTTCTTCTAGGCCACCGCTGAACCTAGTCATCGGCTGTGTTGCACCACAGCTGCACAAAGGCCTAGCACGAAGGCCCCAGCGATACTGGCTGGGTGCACAGAAACCTTGCCCAGTCTGAAACCTCTTCAACAGGGACCATTCACGATGGGGGAGGTCAAACCCAGGCGGGCAAATTGTGGGGTCAATGACGAGTGACCGGTTGGGATTATAACAGATCCATTCTTCTCACCAGAGCATTTCCACTCTAATGTCCTGGCGTGGCAGATCGGAAATGGTTGTGACCAGTTCACATCCAGCCCAGATAGGTAACCAAACATCATTACCAGCTGATATCTCCTTGCTGTTTCTCAGTCCTGGTCCTAGGGGACACATCTACAACACAGCCTCCTGTAACTAGCACTGATGTTGGTAGAGCCTCAGCAGAGACATCAAGATGGAAACAAGCTAAGTCCCCCCTGCTTTAGCAATTTGAGCTTCAGTGGCACTCAAGCATCCACACATGCCCACACACCCTGATGAGCTAAAAACCTTGAGCATGAAGCCCCAGATACCTCAAGCTAGACATTTCTCGGTGTGGCTGGGAATTGAATTAGGGGTAACACTCAGGTTGTACCCTGAGGTATGTAGTGAAGACATACCTAAATTGCCTGTTCACCCCTAAAGACAATCTCTACAACTTATGTCCAAGGATAGTACGAGTATCCCATGTCATTACTGCTGCATCAATTCTATGGACAATAAAGGAAACGTCAGTTCTATGGACCATAAAGGTCTGCAGTCCGCAGTCACTCTGGGAATTTTTCACAAGCACTGAAGTCACTTAGAACAGTGGTCTTCAAAGTGGGGTGCACGTAACCACCCCGGGGGTACACGAGACCCCGGTGCCGCCACTGCCAATCACACAGAGACTGCCGAACTCGGCAGCGGTCTATTTTGGACCTCCGAAAAGTGGAAGCTTTCTGTTTAGTGGCATTTCTGCAGATATGCCGCTAAAAGG
This sequence comes from Sternotherus odoratus, assembly GCA_032164245.1. Classification (NCBI taxonomy): domain Eukaryota; kingdom Metazoa; phylum Chordata; order Testudines; family Kinosternidae; genus Sternotherus; species Sternotherus odoratus. The sequence continues at coordinate 26,260,656 of JAVMKO010000014.1, read as the reverse complement.
GGCCACGGCTAAAATACTTTGAGGACCACTGACTTAGAAGTATTAAAACATACAAGCTTGACGGAGACGACAAGCAATATCTGGCTTCCTGCCTCCTGACTGCTTTGAAATGTGCCTCTCTGAATCCTCAAAACACACTGAGATAGAGCCTCAACTTTATTTTTCATAAATTTAGAAAAACATTGTGTAGAGAGGCTGAAACTGAAATACACTCTGAGGAGTTGCTGAAGGGAAAAGAATGTAGCTTCCCTATTCCCTGGTTCCTGCCAAGAACAGACTCAATATTTACACATGGTATAATACACACAAAGCAGTCTTGCCACAATCAGACTATTCCTCTTTGAACCCTTTCCTAAAGCTCTCTCAAACATGCGGGGTAGGTACAGGACATCATAGACACGTCTCAGGAAAATGCAGACTGGCTAATTCAGCTATTCAGTAAGGGTTATAAAACTATGCTAATATAAATGCAAATATTTGACAGAGTATTAAACTTTATCATGATGTAACCATATCCTGCTTTATTCTACAATACTGCCACTGTCTACAACAGGATACATGCACAAACCACATCTTTCCAAAGGTATGGCTGGATGTCATGAAGCCTCCCCGTCCCTGCTAATCCATTAACAAATACAGTTGCTAAGATCATGTTCCTTACCCTTTGCTCTGATTATGTTATCCCCTTCTCTGAATCCCTCCACTGGCTTCATTTTTCAGTGCATTGAAATCAAGTTTCCTGTCCTCATCTTCCAGGCTCTTCACAATTCTGTCCCTCTCTAACACATCTACTCTAGTCTCTTGTGTCTTCCCCATACCTCCTTTGCTTTGCCAGTTATGGCAAACCTCCATTTGTTTACTTCTTCCATGAATGTTTCTGCTTTCTTCCATGATGCTCTTTATGATAGATCATGCAGCAGTCAGGGATAGCCGACTTTATGTATTTATTTTAAAAGACAACCCCCCTGATGAACTAGCTCAAGGTTGGAAATAGCAGGCCACCATCAAGTTTGGGAATAGATAAATCCACGTAAATCCATGTGATCTTATTTCTACATCCCCTACTTCCTTCACTTTGTTTAATCACACTTGCTTGTTACATCTGTTTCAAACCTGATTGCAAGTTCTCGGAGGCAAAGGCTGCATCTTCCTGTGCAGTTTGTGCAGCACCTAGTGCACTATTTTTAAAATCTTAATTGGAGCCTCTGGTAACAACTACAATATGAATAAGAATCTGTCTTCTGCTTGACTTAATGGGCTATTCTGATACAACACCCCTCTATTGATACAGGCAGTAGAATACACACTCCATTTTAACACAACAAAGATACCGCAATCTTTTTTTCTGATCACCTATAGCAGACACATTTAATATTAGAGGGACGTGTCATAAACTGGCATACAGAGATAATTAAGGACAAAGACAAATTGAGGTCTGCTATTCCCACCTTCTTACAGCTCCTGAGCAAGTAAACCTGCCCCTAGCAGTCATGACTGGCTATATTGTGGGATGCAAGGTAAACATCCACTGTTTGTTTCAAAAGATTTGTATTACTTTTTTCAGATGGTTCCAAACCCGAGTACTCCTCTACGATATGAGAACCATTTCCTCATCTTCTAAAAGAGAGCTGCACTATGAGGTTAAAAAAATATTTTTCTTTAAAAGTGAGTGGCTATGTTGCCGTATATAAAGCCAGAGGTCTTTTAAAGTTGACTTCACTTTTCACCATGGCTGACATTCCATTTACCTTTGCATTGCAGTCAGCTCCAGTAATGAAAACACACTAATCAGTTTCACCTGATTCCATGTATTAGCACTTGGTGCAGCCTTTTGGTTGACAGCAAAATACAGGTATCCAGACAACGCATCATGAAAATGTTTCTTTTCATATTAAGTTTTGTTAAAGAATCAAAACATATTTAAAGCCACAAAGGCTCCCCTAGATTTGGGAACTGAACTATTTAACTCAGTCTCTAACGTACAAGGATGGGGCAATACCACGTCTCACTGAAGACTAGAGAGGAACTAGAGAAGAGCATCTGTTTTTATGCAAAAGTTTGAACATAAACATTCTGCGCTGTCCAATGTCCACAAGAAAGATTCAGCTAGCAAAATGTGGCTGAAAAGCAGATCTTCAGTTCCCACTGGCCTCCTGTCTCTCTGTCAGGCCTTGACCTGCAAGGTGCACCTCACAGGCAGAACCTGGCACTCATGGAGCACCCCAGTGGCCTCAAGGGGGATGTGAATGGGTGCCAGGCTCACCCCACAGTGCACCGTGTAGCACTGGGGTGGAAACTGTACCACTATGTAATCTCCCCGCTACCTTCCTGTAGCTTTACAGGGACATACTTCAACTGCTGAACAAGCAGAGATTATTGGAGAGATCTGAAGTAATGGACCATGGTTTCAAACGGCAGGCTTCTGAAAACAAGTTTCTGTATTCTATAACCGGATGTGCTAGTATGGAAATCTACACCTTTGGGGAAATCGCACAATTGAGAGGTGTAGATCCCGCTTGTAGATCCTAGTGTGTTTGTATTTAAGAAACATTTCAGTCCACCATCAAAGCAGAACAGAGTCAATACTGATCGTGAATTGTTTTGCAAGTGTCTTACCTTTCCTCCACCCCACCTACCTTCAATGTGAGTTATTTAAAATGTAGGAGTATGATAGATAGAACTATTTAGAATTCCATTGCACACTAATCCCAGATATTTAATAAAGTATCAGCAGAAAGTGGAAGATGATTAGGCCACACTGTGTTGTGTTGATTGTCCTTACTGAGACAATGTCAAGTCAAATTTGGCTCAAAATTTAGATTTGAATAATATAAGATTTTAATATAGTTGTTTCCACATATTTTTTAATTCCAAAGGGTGAAAGGGAAAGAGGGAAAAAGTCTGTCATCCAATCCCCTGCAGCAGTTGCATCCACTACCCTGTAGAATCTAGTTCAATTGAGCCTGCAAGTAAAATCTGTTAACGATAATGTGAAACTGGCTACCCTCTTTGCATTGTCCAAGTTAACAGATAAGTAAGAGATAGTCAACATTTAAAAAAACTATGTTTTAAATTGTTTAATTTTAATCTGAAAAGAACAGGAAAGAATTTTTAAAGTGCTTAACCTGAGTCCTTTTAAGATTAATATTATAATAATTTAGGTTTTTATACAACCATCTCAAAGCGAGGAAAGTATTATACACACTGTACAGATTAATAACCCAAGGAACAGTGTTTAAAAGTTCACACTTATGACAAAAATAATGTTTTAAGCTATGTTCTTTCCTACTTTATAAATAACTACAGTATCCCTCAGGCTGCAAATACTTATGCAAGGGTGTAACTTTTCTCACATGAGTTGTACTGCTCATTTACATAATAATTTCACCTGCTTGTTTGCAGGGTCATTAGATTATTAAAATGAGATAATTTTAAAGTGGCTTCTTATCCTGATTTCTTGTACATTTCCCCTAAGTTTTGATAATATAAACAGTCTAGTCCTTTTCACTTTTATTGCTATTTACTTTCACTTTCAAGGTGACATGAACCAGAAGAACAGGAAATGATTGGGAAGGAAATGTTTCCACTTTATTTGTTTTCCCAGGAAAAAAATTCTACTGCTGTTAAATTTTATAAATTGCTCCCCCACCCAACCCAAATCTAAAATCCCAGTGCTGCACCTCTATCTAAAGAGCCAACTCCTGGGCCAATTTTGACCTGATGGTGCCGGAGTGCTACCAAAAGTAACTGCACCTTAAAAGTTCTACTCCTTTAATTGGTCAATTGGACCCGACAGCCACTGTAGAATCACAGAAGATCAGGGTGGGAAGGGACCTCAGGAGGTATCTAGTCCAATCTCTGCTCAAAGCAGGAACAATCCCCAACTAAATCATCCCAGCCAGGACTTTGTCAAGCTGTGCTTTAAAAACCACCTCCCTAGGGAACCCATTCCAGTGCTTCACCACCCTCCTAGTCCTGAAATAGTGTTTCCTAATATCCAACCTAGACTTCCCCCATTGCAACCGGGGACCATTACCCCTTGTTCTGTAAAGTAACCTCTCTAGTACAATGGGAACTACTTTATAAGGGGGAGGGGGGACTCACCATTCAGTAGCTGTGACAGTTGAAAGTCAGACACAGCCCTGTAGATTTTGACGAGCTGGGGGAGGGCGACGGGGTTGGGTTTGGGGTATAAACGGCTCCCACTTGAACCCGGGAGCCGGAGCGCTCTGCACGCTTGCAGCTGCGGGACCCGTCCACACGCTAGTGTCTGTGCAATGGGGCTGGGTCGGTGCAAGCCCCCGACCCCACGCGGTCCTTGTCTAGCTAGTGACCCCCGCGGGCAGAGGGGCCGCTCCCCCGCGGAGCCCCGAGGCGGGAGACGCTCCGCTCCCGCCGGCTCATCGCCGCCCTGGGTTTTGCGGCAGGACCGCCCGGGAATAAACATCCGGGGGGTTGGGGGGAAGCCGCGCACCACGCCCCGACCCTTCCCCGCTCCCGGGCGCCTCGATGCCCAGGCACCTGCCGGGGACGCCGCGCGGATCCCGCCCCGGGCCGCCGGCCTTACCCGGGCTTTGTCGCGGGCGCTGAGGCGCCCCTCGTGCACGAAGGGGTTGCGGACGCTGGGCGGGTAGAAGGACTGCTGCCTGGGCAGGGGGAAGAGCCGCTGCGCCATGACCCCCCGCTCCGCCGGCCGCCGCCGCCTCTGTGCCCCGAGTCACCGCCCGGGCGCCCGGCGGCTCCACCTCCTGCCGCCACCTGCGCATGAGCCGGCCGGGGCCCCGGGGAAGCTGGCTCGGGCCCCCCCGGGCGGGAGCAATCCCCGGCCTCCCTTCCCGCGTGTCCCCCGCAGGCGGCGGGCGCCCCCGGGGGGGCTCTGCTCCCGGCCTCCTTCCCGCCTGGGGGCACCTGTCGGTAGAGGGGCCCTGCCGGGCGGCCCCTGCCCTGGCTGGGAACGGGACTGGGGATGGAATGGCTGCCTGGGCTGGCTGCCTGGGGGTAAACCGGTCTCTGAGGGAGCTGCTTAGGGGTCAGCCAGCCGCCTAACCCTAACCCGCAGGGGCCTTGTGGCCCCCAGCTTTGGGGGCTGGGAAAGGGACCATCCCAGGAGCAGAAGAGCCCCCTTCATCTGGCAGAAGCTGTGGACAAAATAGTAGGCTGGACACCCCCCGCCCCCCATTTCCCATCACCTTGGAACCAGAAAGCCCCACTAGCCTTACATGTCTATTTGTGGTACCTATCTGGCCTCTGTCACTGTAGCATCCACATGCCCCACAATCTGTACTACGGTGACAGGTTACAGAGTGGAAAGCTGATGCCCAAATACATTTGTTAGTCTCTAAGGTGCCACAAAGTACTCCTCAATCTTTACTATATCTCTCCTCACAACGTCCCTGAGGCATGGAACTACTATCACCCCCCATTTCAGACATGGGGAACGGAGGCATAGAGAAACTAAATGACTTGCCCAAGGCCTCTGCTTGGAGGTTGCATCCCTTGCTATGAAGATGATTTGCTTTGTGGTAGTTTGCTGGGAATCTGGCATGGCCCAGGATTCCATTGTACAAACACAGACCAAAAGACAGTCCCTGCTCCAAGGAGCCTTTCTTTTCCCCGTTCCTTTGTGGTGGTACAAAACCAAAAATCTCAGACGCACAGCCCAATCAATCATATAGCAGCAAGCCAGGTCTGGGTCAGTGGGGTCTGTCTCTCTTTAATATGTATAAACTTTAATTCAATAATGGCAATTTCATCCCTTTATAACATGGTGTCACCATTTCCGATCAGTATTCTACAGGGATTAACAATGAGACAGCCATAGGATTTTATGTAGAAGCAGAGGTAGACGTGTACCTAAAATAGATGGTATGTAAAGAGATCCTCATCCTAATGCGCTGAAACCTTTTATGCTGTAATGATCTACCACTAGGCGGAGACGGGACAATTTATTACCAGAAAGATCTTTATCTTTACCTGACCCCTTAAATTTTTAAGGGGTCAGGTGGCATGATTAGTGAAGAGGATTTAATTTTAGGCAGGGAGCCATATAAGGCTGTTCATTCTCCATCTCGCTTTCAGAGTTGAGGGCTGTGGAACTTCAAACCTGAAGCTGGGTCCCCTTTTGAATCTAAGCAAAGTTTCAGCCTAACTTTATTTGTGTTAGTTTTAGTTCCTCACACTACACTCATAACAGAGCTGATATAAGTTTATTAACCAGATTTTGATGTAAGAACAAAACTTTTGCATTGCCCCAATCGATGTCAATGTATCTAGTGGAGCAGGCATTTTACTGCGACTTGGCTCCTGGTCTTGACTCTCAAATGACTGTCCTGCTGTATTAGCTTAGATAAGTCCCTTGACCTCACTGGGACATTGCTTCCTATCTCACCTGTTGTCTGTCTTGTGTTTAACTAAGCATTCATGTAATGTCTAGCACCCTAACTCTCTTGAGGTCTCTAAGTACTACCATCAAACAACTAAATAATAACAATAAACAAGTCTCAACCTTTCTATTCTAGTTCCTCTGTCTCAGGAGAACAGTGCTTACCTACTTCACAGTGATGTCATGAGGATTAATACATTAACAGCAGTCAAATGATTTTTAATAGTATTTGTGCTTTGAAAGTGCAAAACACAGTGTAACAGCTAATTAATAATACAAAGATTCTGCCCAATTCTGGCTTCAGGTAGGCAAGCACAATACTATCTGTCTGCAATGGAACCTCGGCCAGGGCTAGGATTTTCCTCACTGTTCTTATCGCTGTCCCATCGCTACCAGTGTTGGTGTTTCTCACTGTCACCTAGCACACACCCTGCCTGGAAACAGCTACAGGGCAATCAAAGAAGTTGCTAACATGGAATGTTGGGAAACCTTTTGACTACCATGCTTGAACTATCTAGAGAGATCTTGGTACAGGTGGAGGGAGAGAGAATCTGAAGGCTAAGAAAGAGGAGAGGCATCCTGAAAGGACTAACCAAAAATCCAAAGGGCTCTCTGAGCTGTGAGGGTGTTGGAGGGAGATGCTGGTTTTGTTTTTGAATTGTTCTGTAACTTGCTGTAGCGTCTCTATGAATAACAGTTTGTTTAAAAACCTGACTGCTTGAGTAGGTAAGCTGCAACCAATTCCTCCTTCATTGGTAGTCAGTCTTCCATAGAGAATGGAAACACCCCAGTTGGCCTTAAATGAGCTTTGTGTAGAGATTAAAGGCTCTGCCTAATTCTCCCTCTGTGACCCCGCCCCCACTTATAATGAAGGACCCTCAGTTATTAAATCTCTAAATCTCAGTGACACGTTTTTAAAGTGCTTGTACACAAATACCATAAGTCTAAATAATAAGATGGTGAATGAGAGTGCCTCTTCTTAAAGGAGGATATTGACATAATAGATATCACAGAAACCTGGTGGAGTGAGGACAGTAAATGGGACACAATCATTGCGGGGTACAAAATATATTGAAAAAACAAAACAGGGTTGTGCGGGGGATGGGGGTGGCACTATATGTGAAAGAAAATGTAGAATCAAATGAAGTAAAAATCTTAAATGAATCCACATGTTCCATAGAATCTCTATGGATAGTAATTCCATGCCTAATAATATAACAATAGGGATCAGTTATCGACCACCTGACCAGGACAGTGATAGTGAGGATGAAATGCTTAGGGAGATTAGAGAGGCTATCAAAATAAAGAACTCAATAATAGTGGGGGATTTCAGTTATCCCCATATTGACTGGGTACATGTCACCTCTACACAAATTGCAGAGACAATATTTCTCGATACTTTAAATGACTGCTTCTTGGAGCAGCTGGTACAGGAACCCACAAGAGGAGAGCAACTCTCATTTAGTCCTGAGTGGAGCACAGGATCTGGTCTAAGAGGTAATTAGAACAGGACCGCTTGGAAATAGTGACCATAATATAATAGCATTTAACATTCCTGTGGTGGGAAGAACATCTCAACAGCCCAACACTGTGGCATTTAATTTCAGAAAGGGGAACTATGCAAAAATGAGGGAGTTAGTTAGAAATTAAAAGGTACAATGACTAGAGTGAAATCCCTGCAAACTGCACGGACACTTTTCAAAACACCATAACAGAGGCCCAACTTAAATATATATATACCACATTAAAAAACAGTAAAAGAATTAAAAAAGAGCCACCGTTCCTTAACAACCATGTAAAAGAACCAGTGAGAGATAAAAAGGCATCTTTTAAAAAGTGGAAGTCAAATCCTAATGAGGTATATAAAAAGGAACATAAACACTGCAAAATTAAGTGTAAAAATGTAATAAGAAAAGCCAAAAAGGAGTTTGAAGAACAGCTAGCCAAAAACTCAAAAGGTAATAACAAAATCTTTTAAAGCTACATCAGAAGCAGAAAGCCTTCTAAATAACCAGTGGAGACCCTGGACGAGCAAGATACAAAAGGAGCACTTAAACACGATAAAGTCATTGCGAATTAAATGAATTCTTTGCTTCAGTCTTCATGACTGAGGACATTAGGGAGATTCCCAAAACTGATCTGTCTTTTGTAGGTGATAAATCTGAGGAATTGTCACAGATTGAAGTGTCACTAGAGGAGGTTTTGGAATTAATTGATAAACTTAACTGTAGCAAGTCACCAGGACCAGATGGCATTCTCCCAAGAGTTTTGAAAGAACTCAAATGTGAAACTGCAGAACTATTAACTATGGTTTGTAACCTGTCCTTTAAATCGGCTTCTGTACCCAATGACTGGAAGATAGCTAATACAAAACCAATATTTAAAAAGGGCTCTAAAGGTGATCCTGGCCATTACAGACCAGTAGGTCTAACATCAGTATTTGGCAAATTAGTTGAAACAATAGTAAAGAATAAAATTGTCAGGTGCATAGAAGAACATAAAAAGTTAACATGGTTTCTGTAAATGGAAATCATGTTTTACTAATCTATTAGACTTCCTTGAAGGGGTCAACAAACACGTGGACAAGGGGGATCCAGTGGACATAGTGTACTTCGATTTCCAGAAAGCTTTTGACAAGGTCCTTCACCAAAGGCTGTTATGTAAATTAAGTAGCCATGGGATAAGAGGGAAGATCCTTTCATGGATTGAGAACTGGTTAAAAGACAGGGAACAAAGGGTAGGAATAAATGATAAATATTCAGAATGGAGAGGGGTAACTAGTGATGTTCCCCAAGGATCAATCCTAGGACCAATCCTATTCAACTTATTCATAAATGATTTGGAGAAAGAAATAAACAGTGAGGTGGCAAATTTTGCAGACGATACTAAACTGCACAAGATAGTTAAGACCAAAGCAGACTGTGAAGAACTTCAAAAAGATCTCAAAAAACTAAATGATTGGGCAACAAAATGGCAAATGAAATTTAAGGTGGATAAATGTAAAGTAAGGCATATTGGAAAAAATAACCCTAACGATACATACCATATGGTGGGGGCTAATTTAGCTACAACTAATCAGCAAAAAGATCTTGGAGTCATTGTGGATAGTTCAGGGGCGGATTAATTGCTCCTGGGGCCCTAAGCACAGCCAAACAATGGGCCCCCCTTTCAACTCTCACCCCCATTCACAACCCAGCTTTTACTCGCAAAGTGTAATCGACGCAACATTGGGGGATTTTGGGGGGCCCAAGAAGTTAATTGAGACTTTTTTTAATTGAAGGCTGTGCAAACTTGTAATTTTGTAACCATTTTTTGTTGTTGCTTGGGCCCCTTTTCTCTTGGGGCCCTAAGCATGTGCTTTTATTGCTTATAGATTAATCCACCATTGGGATAGTTCTCCAAAGATGTCCACACAGTGTGCAGCGGCAGTCAAAAAAGCAAACAGGATGTTAGGAATCATTAAAAAAGGAACAGAGAATAAGATGGAGAATATCTTATTGCCCATATATAAATCCATGGTGTACCCACATCTTGAATACTGCGTACAGATGTGGTCTCCTCATCTCAAAAAAGATATACTGGCATTAGAAAAGGTTCAGAGAAGGGCAACTAAAATGATTAGAGGTTTGGAACAGGTCCCATATGCGGAGAGATTAAAGAAGCTAGGAATTTTCAGCTTGGAAAAGAGGAGACAAAGGGGGGATATGAAAGAGGTATATAAAATCATGAGTAGTGTGGAGAAAGTGAATAAAGAAAAGTTATTTACTTGTTCCCATAATCTAAGAATATGGGCCACCAAATGAAATGAATGGGCAGAAGGTTTAAAACAAATAAAAGGAAGTTCTTCACACAGTGCACAGTCAACCTGTGGAACTCTTTGCCTGAGGAGGTTGTGAAGGCTAGGGCTGGATGGACCATTGGTCTGACTGAGTACGACTATTCTTATGTTCTCTCACTCACGTTTCTCCCATTTGGGATGATAACAAGACTCAAGCTTCTAGACTTAGAGCCATGGTGTCATGAATTAAGAAGTGACCTTCTCTGCCAATCCTTGATCTCCTCTTAAAGCTCTGTCTCCATGGGCCATGGCTAGAACTAGTTGGAAACTGGAATTTCCCATAGAATAGTAATGTCAAAAAGTTTGGTTTGGAAGCACTGAAAGATTTTGTTTCAGTAATGAATAGCAGGACCACTGTGAATGTTCATCCTGGATATTCCATTTTATAATTAAATAAACGGTGATGAGGAAAATAAATCTGGGATTATAGTTTTAGCAGCAGAGCTAACATAAATTAGGAGTTCCCACTTTAATGCAGGGACACAGAATTGCCATCCAGTTGAAGGTTAGACCTTGCTTCACAGACCAACTATTCTGAGCCTCAACTTCTCTACCCTGTACACACAGGCCTCAGTGAAGTGGAAGCTGAGTAAACATAATGTTCCCTTTTACAACTCAAACATGATCTCTGTTGTTTATTCTCTCTAACCTTCCCCCTCTTGAGCACAGCCAGGTTTTTCGTGTAGTGCTTTGATGATATGGACATTTTAACTAATTGAGAGTTGCAGGTGTTACCATCTCCAAAAGCCAGACCCTATTTTTCTATATCAAATTCATTTCCACTTGCTATTTAAATTCAGATTTAGGTATATATAAAGTACGTGGTGGTAGTACTTGTGATAAATGGCACTTATCAAGCAGCTTTGACCACCTCACCTGCACTCTGCCCACTAATCCTCACCTATTGAGATTTCTTCTAACTCCAGTGAGCTTCAAGTAGTTTACATGAGTTGAAGATCTGGCCCGGAGCTTTTTTCCATTGTATAGAGGAGATTCCTAGGTTTCTAATTCATTCACTTTTTGTGCTGCTTCAAAGATCCCAAGTTATTGAGTCTTACAGTCATGATGTTCTTATGTATCTCTCTCTCTCTCTCTCTCTGCCCGTCACCCCCCAGCCGGGGTATGGGCCACCAACTGGTGTTGGTGTTTTCAGTAGCAATTGGTTCCCTTACGGGGTGGAGTTGCTAGCCCCACACCCAGTTCTTATGTATAGAAAATTTATTTTAGGCAATTTCACACAATTTTAAAAATATTGATAATATTTTTTTCCTCCCCTCCACGGTGGGTACAGTTTGACTTGTGCCACTGAGGAAGCCTAGCTTTGCAGTGAGAGAGAAGTTCATACTGCAAATAAAATGTTTTAACTTTCTGAAAGAATCTTTCTGTAAAATGTGTAGCATGATACATGAGGTGAGGTGAGGTGAGGTGAAAAGATTTTATTGGCATTCATTTGTAAACCAGCCGTTGTTCTGGAGTTCATACCAGTGAGATAGATTGTAACCTCTTTGGCAGGGACCATCTGTTCTGGGTTTGTACAGCTCCTAGCACAACACTTCTGGTCAATGACTGGAGCGCCTATGTGCTATCACAATACAAATGACTACTACCGATAATAATAATATTACCATAATTAATTTTATGTATATCTAGTGCTTTTTATTATACATCACCAAAATCAACATATAAACATAGTGTTATATATGTATAAATTAAGGGTAGTGTATTCTTATTACTATAAAATATTGATTTAGCTTATAAGAGAATGCTAAGCACTTTGCAGGGATGTAGGAAGATAGATTCTTGCCCAGAAGAGCTTACAATCTAAGATCCTGTTTCAGCAGTTAAATCTGCTGATGTTAAACCTCTGTGTCCAGTACAGCTGCAGTCTGTACATACAACCATGCGAAACATGCTGGCAGATTGTGGGCACCTAATAATGCCTTTTTGTGTAAATTATCATAACTTCATTGACGTCAGTGGAGATATGACAAATTATACCACGTTAGCATCTTCCCCTTAGTACTCATTTTGGGAAGAAACAACTCTCCTTTCTTTGCATTATCTGGAACTTGTTCCTATATATCTTCATCTCATAATGATGGGAAATAAAACATCAGAAACTCATTTTAGTGTTTATTTCCAAAAAGTATGGAATGGAAGAAAATACATATTCCAAAGTGTGAGACATGCACTCACATATTTTTGAAATCTGCTGTCAGTCATTTCTCCTCTGTACCACAAGCTAACAGATGTTGCTCCTTTTAGCCTTTTGCTGATTAATTATCCTGATTAGCCCCAGTGTCTTATCTTTATAGAACACACACACAAGGCATTTCTGACCTATACATTGAAAAAACACTTTATGTTTGAAGCAGATTCCCACTTGCTTTAGAAAAATTAGCCCCATCTGGTGGTCACAATGCTCTCTCACAAGAAAACTAAGCACTTTAAGTAACTGATCCCCACAGCCCTTTCTCAAGGTGGACAACAGTAACCCTGCACAAATAGTGGCATAAGAGATTACTAAATACAGTGAGCCTGACTCTCCTCTTGCTTGCACTGATGTAAATTAGAAGCAGTTCAGGTGAAGCCAATACAGTTATATACAGTGTAAAACTGGTGTGAGAAAAGAATCACACTAGCCCACGAAAGCTTATGCTTCAATACTGTAGTTAGTCTTTAAGGAGCCACAGGACTCTTTGTTACCTCTGCTATTCCAGACTAACATGGCTACCTCTCTGACTCTAGGTATAGAAATTAACACTTCTTAATTAGCCAAAACACAGACTGCGAAAAGAAAATCAGTAGCACAAGCTACGGTCCATAAAAATAAAGGATCATTATAAATGGCAAATCTAGAAACAGAAAGGGGTCACATTCCAGAAGGAATAAAACATGTTAGGAGTGATGAGCTTCTACAGGTAAAATCTATTTAACTATGAAACAAACATAAAACACATTTTATATGTAATGCTCGAAGGGCCAGATACAGTAGACTCTCGATTATCCAGGATGATAGGGAAAAAATACGGTAATTCTGGTTAATAAAATCCTGGATAATCACCATCCATAGGAAATATGGGGAGTGGGGGTTGATTCACCAACCATCGTGCACCGGGGGGAGGGGGTGTTGGTTCACTGGCTGCCCTGCACCCTGGTAGGGTTTTTTTGTGTGTGTGTGCTTGGGGCGGAAGCAAAGCCAGAGCCAGCCCTGCGAGTTGCGTGTATTTTTTTTTTTGACATTCTGGTTAATCCACATCCTGGTTAATCCAATCCTGGATAATCGAGAGTCTACTGTACTCTGGTGTAACTCAGCATAGCTCCAGTGGCTGACTTTAATAGGCTGAGGATCTGGTACAAAGTCTTTGTGTGTGTGTGTGTGTGTGTGTGTGTGTGTGTGTGTGTGTGTGTGTGTGTGTGTGTGTATATATATAAAATAAAGTACAACATAAGAGCAGCAAAGGTCCATCTAGCCCAGTATCCTGTCTTCCGATGTCAGGTGCCCCAGAAGGAATGAACAGAACAGGTAATCATCAAATGATCAGTTCCCTGTCACCCATTCCCAGCTTCTTTCAAACAGAGGCTAGGGACACCATCCCTGCCCATCCTGGCTAATAGCCACTGATGGACCTATCCTCCATGAACGTATCTAGTTCTTTTTTGAACCCTGTTATAGTCTTTCCCCTAACAATGTCCTCTGGCAAGGAGCTCCACAGGTTGACAGCGTGTTGTGTGAAAAAAAAATACTTTCTTTTGTTTGTTTTAAACCTGCTGTCTATTAATTTCATTTGGTGACCACTAGTTCTTATGTTATGAGAAAGAGTAAATAAAACTTTCTTATTTACTTTCTCCACGTCAGTCATGATTTTATAGATCTCAATCATGCCACCCCTTAGTTATCTCTTTTCCAAGCTAAAAAATCCCAGTCTTATTAACCTTGCCTCATACAGATGCCGTTCCATACCACTAATCATTTTTGTTACCCTTTTATGAACCTTTTGCAATTCCAATATATCTTTTTTGAGATGGGCAATATGATATTTTCTGTTTTATTATCTAGCCCTTTCTTAATGTTTTCCCAAACATTCTGTTTGCTTTTTTGACAGCTGCTGCACATTGAGTGGATGTTTTCAGAGAACTATTCACAGTGGCTCCAGGACCTCTTTCGTAAGTGGTAACAGCTAATTTAGATCCCGTCATTTTATATGTATATTTTCCAATGTGCATTACTTTGCATTTATCAACATTGAATTTCATCTGCCATTTTGTTGCCCAGTCACCCAGTTTTGAGAGATCCTTTGTAGTTCTTCGCAGTCTGCCTGGGACTTAACTATCTTGAATAGTTTAGTATCATCTGAAAAATTTTCCACCTCACTGTTTACCCCTTCTTCCAGATCATGTATGAATATGTTGAATAGGACTGGTCCCAGTACAGACCCCTGGGGGACACCACTATTTACCGCACTCCATTCTGAAAACTGACCATTTATTCCTACCCTTTGTTCCCTATCTTTTAACCAGTTACCAATCCATGAGAGGACCTCCCCTTTTATCCCACAACTGATTACTTTGCTTAAGAGCCTTTGGTGAGAGACCTTGTCAAAGGCTTTCTGAAAAGTATACTAAGTATACTATAAATAAAACAAGGAAGATTTTGTAGCACCTTAGAGACTAACTAGTTTATTTCAGCATAAGCTTTCATGAGCTATAGCCCACTTGCATCTGATGAAGTGGGCTATAGCCCACGAAAGCTTATGCTGAAGTAAACTGGTTAGTCTCTAAGGTGCTACAAAGTCTTCCTCATTTTATTTACGGATCCAGACTAACACAGCAACTAATCTTAAACCCTTCTCCACATGCTTGTTGACCTCCTCAAAGAATTCTAGTAGATTAGTGAGTCATGATTTCCCTTTACAAAAACCATGTTGACCCTTCCCCAACAAATTATATTCATCTATGTGTCTGACAGTTTTGTTCTTCATTATCCTTTCAACCAGTTTCCTGGTACAGTAAAACCCCAATTTAATGGACCCCGATTTAACGGACTTCGGATGCAACGGACAAAATTTATGAGCAAGTCCGATGCATCCGAAATCCGTTTTTTCGGGGACTGGCTGCCGGCTCCCGGCTGCCGCCCGGGTCCAGGCAGCAGGCGGGCTCCCTGCCGGCTCCCCGCTGCCGCCCGGGTCCAGGCAGCGGGCGGGCTCCCTGCCAGCTCCCCGCTGCCTCCAGGATCCAGGCAGCCGGTGGGCTCCCTGCCGGCTCCCCGCTGCCTCCCGGGTCCAGGCAACGGGCGGGCTGCCTGCCGGCTCCCCGCTGCCAGCCCGCCCGGGTCCCGGGTCCCGGCTGCTGGGACCCGGGTGGGAGCCGTCAGCCAGCCCGCCCGGGTCCCGGCTGCTGGCTGCTGCCCGGGTCCCAGCAGCCGGGACCCGGGCGGGCTGGCTGACGGCTCCCGCTTGGGTCCCAGCAGCAGGGACCCGGGCGAGCGGGTGGGCTGATGGCTCCCGCCCGGGTCCCAGCAGCGGGGACCAGGGCGAGCGGGCGGGCAGGCTGACAGCTCCCGGCTGCCGTGATAGTTTAGCATTATACAGTAAAACCTCGATATAACGGACTAATTTGGGCGGGCTGCTCGGTTTTTTTTTTATTATTAAATAATGGACTTTTGGCTTTAACGGACACCCCCTCGCCCGAATTAGTCCGTTATATCAAGGTTTTACTGTACTGGAGTCAGAGTTGAATTTTTTTCTCAACTTTAAAACAAAATCCCCCCTCAGTAAGAAACCAAGTCTGCACAATCTTAGCACCAAAACTGAAAGTTTCAGAAAGTTATGTGACTTAGAACATGGATGCAAGCACCTGGTCATCCTGTCATTGCTCCTGAAAACACACACTCACACGCTTTGGCTCTGGTCCAAACTTGTCTAATTCCTGGAGATTTCCTTTCTTGTTAACCGACAACACAACAAATCGAAACTTAAGCTTCCTCCACAGCTTGGCTACTCCTGGAATATTTTCAGACAAATTCCCATTCCTGTCTTTCTCCCTTGTTCTCTCTACCTTACTGAGACTTTCAAAGCTCTTATATCCTGGGTGGAAGCAAATAGGTATCACATATGCTGGCTCCAAGGACGAGTTAGCAAAATAACTTGAAATCTGTGAACAAAGCTCTAGCAACTGTTAAGAGGGGTGTAAATAATTATACACACCCTCCTGGATTCTGGGGCCACTAGGATCCAGTCCAGTTCATAACATAAGCTAGAGCAGCCTGACAGTTGGACTGTCCATTGCTCTAATGGGTCTTTCAGGCATCCAAGAATAGATGGAGTATAATGGCAGTAAAGTGAAGCCCTGTTCCTATGGGCATGCACTCTACAACAGGGAGGAGATGCCCCTATGCTGAGAGAATTCCCAGGTAGCCATTTAATTGAATCCCCCCCCCCCTTTTTTGCAGCACTTGAGTGGAATAAAGCAGTAGAAAACAATCACCCAGAATCAGGTCCCTTAGGTTTACAAGTCGTATATCAGATCTGCAGCACAGGGTCTCCACGAAGCACTTAAACACATGCTTAGCTTGCATGTGATTAGTCCCATGAAAGTCAATGGGATTTAAAGAGAAGCATTTGCTTAAATCCTTAGCTGGATCAGGGCCTATATGGCTACCTAGATACACTGAACAGTCAGCTACATTATGTTCGATTAGCTGTGGCTTGCTGATTCTAAATGAAGGTAAAGTTAGTATTGACTTAGGACCTAATTCAGCAGATGCTGCCCTTGTCTCACACACTCTCATTTACATCAAGGAGTGCCCTGCTAGAGACAGCTGCAGGACTGGACACTGATGGGAATTTCTTGTATGTGTATGTTTCCTTGGTCAGAGGGAGTCCAAACTGGTGCTGGAGGATTATGTATCCAATTCCCAGGGCTCTTGTAGTGTCATCTTCCCTGGTCACTGAGTTCACTTTAAAACAAAAGAAAAAAGTAGATTTTCAAGAAAAAGAGAGAATCGGTGAATTGCATGTGTATGAAATATAAAATCTTGTGGGTTTTTTTCCCCTTTGAACTAAACCCAGGAGGAACTGTAAAGTTTACCTTCTTTAAAACATTTAATTAGAGAGCTGACAGTACATAAAGATAAAAAAAAAGTCTTAGAGAAGTCTCCAGGGACTCAAAAAACCCAGTTTTGTCTACATGAGGCAAAATAATTTTAATTAGAAAAATATGAATTGAAGTGAACTGATACGAGCAACAAAAAGAGAATTTATCCCACAATGTATTCATGGAGCATAATTGAATGTTCATTAGCTAAGAGTTATTTACTGACTGCTAATGAGCAGAAATGAATATGTATTATTTCTTATTAAGCTGGAAATGTATGGAACTAATTGTATTTAAATATAGTAGCTATAAAACTGTATTTATTAAATATCACAACTAAGCACAGTAAAGGCATGTAGGTGAATTTGTATTCTTTACTGTAAAATAATTTTAAATATTTACTAAGCTAAGTGGTAATAATACACTGCTTGTGATAATGAGTGGGTATTACATTATGCTAGCAGGATTTAGCGAAACCTTCATTTGGATAGGATTTATGCTTTGTTTATTCTGAATCAGGGGAGGCAACATAACCCAATGCAGCACAGTAGAAGCAACAGGATTACTGTAGAAGGCTGGTATATTTTTTTTGTTCCCCCCAATACAAGTCCTCTGTTATATATGATCAAGTAATATTTAGTATTATTACATGACTTGGGTGGAAATGTCACAAAGGAATGTTTAGGTGAGATTTCATTGTAGAGCTATAGAAGCATTATGGCAGACAGGATTATTAATTATATTATTATCATTATTATTATTATTAATAGTAGAAATAGTAGTACTGATTTGTATTGACATAGGCCCATCTCTTTGAAGGTGTCTAGACATTGTTCTGCTCAGAATTGCAAGACCCAAGTCTCATTTTCAAAGGTGGGCTCTTAGGAGCATAAGGCTGCTTGAATGTCAATGGAATTTATGCTCCTAAGTGCATAAGACTCAAGAGTCCGACGTCACTTAGGCCTTTCAATGCTAAGCAGAGCAATGCCTAAATACTTTTAACAATCTGGGCCATTGTGCCTAGAAGCCCCAACTGCCATCGGCACTTTATGGTAGGCGATCCCCCTACATAGTTCAGAGACTATTCCTACCCTGAAGAACTTACAGTTAACATACAGAAGACAGCAGTGGTCGAGAGAAAGTTGGTAAGCGTTGGTAGTCATCTTATCTTAGGAGGGTGCATGGGGAGATGGGTAGAAGCTCAGGGAAAACAAGCAGGGAGCAAAAGGCAGAGGTGTGGTGGGAAAGTAGAGGGAAGGAGCAATGGAGAAGGAAGATGAGGTGGAGAGTAGTATGGGGCCAGAGAAAAAGAAAGCGGAGAAGGGCCCAGTGGCCAGGTGAGAAGGAGGTGAGAGAATGGAAGACTAGGGAGATGAAAAGGAAGAGTTGAATGGTGAGTGGGTCTGAGTCAGACAGGACAGTAGCTGGGTGTGGGAAGCAGCCCGGGGAAGGCAGGAGGTAGAACATGTAATAAGTCACTGTGCCTAGCTCAGTAAATAGTCATGATGGCATCACAGTCTGTACAGAGGATAGACTACTCAGCTCTCTCAGACTTGGGGCTTCTCATGGAGGAAACCTGGGCACAGACGTGGGGCAAAATGGGAGGATGAATGTCTAGTGGAGGGCTGGCATACAACAGTGCCAGTGAACATGATGGACCAGCGCCCCAATTTCTCCAGATGGGCCTGCTTAGGGCCAGCTAGTGCCATTATAGGTCTATCTTGTAGGCAGTACTGAGCCATACAACTTTGGGAATGGAGCATTGGGAAGTTTAAATTGCTTTTTTAAGAAAACTCCCAATTGACTCAGTTCCTCATGTTTATAGTTTGTTTTTCTTTTTATGCTTAGCAGTTATCTCTTTCACATAAAATTGTTACAGTATGTTAATAAGAACAGTGCCTCTGGCTCCCTTAATCTTATGTTTAGTGAAATTACTATATGCACACCGTATCATCACATTTTCTGAATTATCTATAAGCACCAATCACTTGTGTTCCTTTTCCTAGAAGGTTGCAATTTTTCCCCCTTTTCACAAGGGGGCAATAAACCTCTATTTTTATTAAGGCACAGTTCTACTCCATTCCATTTCTAGTGCAGGAATGTTGAATTTACTGGTGTTCAGGCCAGTTATAAATGTCTCTAATGACATGACTCCCTTTGGGGGCCTATCCCACAGCCTAACAGTGTTTCAGTTTTTATTCAGTTGAAGTAGCGCCCATTAAGTGTGTCTCTCACAGTGGGGACATTTCCCTGGTTGTCTGAATTTATCATTTCTTAATTTCAGCCCTTTGCCTCAAGTTACTTCATCTCCTTCTGTAGACCCTCTCCTTTAATAGCAATAGTACCTCATCTCCACACCAGGGCCATATTCTCACGCTGCCTTATCTTCTTTTGCATAATAGTAGAAGCTGCTGCTATTTGGAAGATTTAACGTCTCTGGTTTCTCTTCAAATATAATCATTTCCCCCCTTGTATTAAGAATCTTATGATCCTTTTATTTTATTTTACTTTAATGATTGTTGTGATTTCCTTTTTCTTTGCTGTCCATTCTATCTTTATGAGGTGTTTTGATTTGTTTTCTGCTATATTAAGAACAGTAAATTATTTGCTGTCAAGAATTTCACCAGCTTTAGCTGGAGCATCCTAAAGGAAAAGAAGAACAACCCCTGATTTAGTCCTGTGTCTCTGTTGAGCTCACTCCAGGTGCTGGATCAGAAGGACCTGGGCCTATTTCAGTTTGTAATGGCAATCACTGTTAAAGTAAATGCTTAATAAAATGTATAGCATGTTATGGCCCCCGAAGAATGGTTTTACTGGGTCTCCTAAATGAAAATATTTATTTTTAGATATAATATACACCTGTATATTTTTTTTCTAATGGATAGAAAATCTGCATGAAGAACCACGGACCCCTTCAGCTAAGCACAAGGCATGTGCTTAGGTGTAATGCAGAGGGTTGGGTCAAAAGGTACCTCAAACCACCTTTGCATCTTCTCTCTCAAGAACCTGCAGCTTTCTGCTTCTAGGGCTCTTCTGGACCCAATCATGAGCTAGGGCAGACTTACTGCCAAAGCGCCCTGGTGCCTGCAGCAGCAGAGACTCGCTAGGCTGCAGGACGATCCCGGCCACATCTCCTGTGGCCGATAATCCACCCGTCCCTTGGTCTCCCCCACTGCCAACAAACGATCCCCTCTGTATTTAGGGCTTCTGCAGGGGCAACGCAGAGCTGACTGGGCTGTCCTCGCCCGGCATATAGATGGCCCTGCACTGGCACTTATTCACTGGGGGAGCAGTAAACCCACAAGGAATGTGACCCTTTGTCAAGTGGCGCCTGTGAGGAACACAGGATCAAACCTCCTGGTCCAAACCCTCATCTTAGTTGCACGGATGTAATGGAGATCAGAATCTACCCCATCCTTTTCATAATCGCTGGATGGAGGGTATGGCTATTTAGCTCAAATGCCAAGAGACGTTTTAATGTCTGTATCTTTAAGTAAAATCTTAAGAGCCCCTTTCCTGCCATAGCCAATGGTTTCTGAGACAAGAATTCATGTCTTAACACCAGAAACTCCCTAGTTATTTCTCCATGGAGATTCAGGCATTGTAGCTGGTTTTGTTAAGTTCAAAACAGTATCACAAAAATGTGTGGCATCACTTATGTGGGTTTAACATCAGTTTCACTCCAGAAAACCTCAGAGTTTTCTGTGTTCCATTAACTTCTTATACCCTCCTTGGCACAAGTAGCCACAGTTCTGCAAAAGAGTTCGCAACACTAAATAGGGTAAAGTCAACTGTAAATGGGACATGCCTCACTTTAATCCATAACTCATGCGTATTCAGTTAAGGAAAACAAACCCTTTTTACCACAACTATGTGCCCTCTAAAACTCCATCCATATGTAAAATGATCCTCAAAAGTCACATTTTGTCTTATTACTTAAAATTGCAAGCACACAGTAGGACCAGCATAGCTTGTATGTAGATGATGATCCAGGGTTGTTGTTGTTTTTTTTTCTCACAATGGATCAGGACAGCCATTAAAAGCCAGGAGAAAATGTTGACTATGAAAAACATAATAAATCTTACATTCCCTATGCCCCCAGAACTCTCAATGAAAGCTGTCTGAAAATTTTCAGTCAAAACCGTTTTTTGATGGAAAATTGGGCTTTTGACAAAACTTTTTTCCAGGATTTCCTGGAAAATTTTAACTTTTTGTTGTTGAAAAACCAAAGACCTGAGAACCAAAATATTTCAATTTGGATATGTTGCCATAGTGTCTCGTGGGAGTTGTAATTCACTTGGCTCACATCCCCATTCTCCCCGGTATGCTAGGCTTCCTGGTTGGACTACACTCCCAAGATGCACCATGACCAGGAACTCCCATCATGCCCTACCTCTGCTCTCTATGAGAGGATACTGCAGTGGATCATAGAAGATAAAGTCCAACCACAGGACCCAGAAGGGGAGCATGAGACACCCAAACTTTAGTTCACATGAGGCAGCACAGTAGCATTTCTGAATTGAAATATTTCTGGTTTTGGTCTAAATTTTTTGGTGTTTGAATTTTCCCTGAATAAATCAACATTTTCCATGGAAAATGTAAATGAAAATGGATTTTCTGCCCATTTTTGTTTAAATTTTCCACATGGAAAATATATACCGTATATATATATATAAAAAAACATGGAAAACAAAAACTTTTTCAGACCAACTCTTCCTTGAGTTTGAGTTGACTTTATATATCTCAAACTAAGAAATCATGATTAGGGTCCTCAAATATCATATATTTAAGTAGAAAATAATGAAGGAGGAAGCACAATAAAATACTTAAATTTGAAGGCCCCCAATCCTGCAGCTGTGTGAAGAACTCCTCGATCCACATGGACTTCAATGGGGCTCTGCTCAATTTATAAGATGTGACAATAGCAAAGGAGCTGTCTGTGGGACAAAGAGTCAGTGATATCTCATGGATCAGAAAATAGGTCCAGGCCTCTGACAGTGTGGTTTCTGTATCAAATTTTAATTCCAGTTTGTAGTGTATTGAATACATGCCTGGACATGGCCAAAGATAACCTATTGTACTACATTACACATAGTTGCCCTCCCCAGGAAAAAATGCTTTGACACCTTGCTGAAAGACTAGAGTCTTCAAGACCTAGATCTGGAGCCACTGACTTTGAATGACTCTCAACTAATAGGATTTCCACATGGGGATGGGTAGGTGTGGGACCAGCAGGACTGGGAAAGGGGGTTGGGGCATCCAAGTGGAGCACACGGCGGAGAGATGGAGACCTACTTTAAAAACAGGGTGCTGCTATGTGTGGAGTGACCAACCCTCACCATACCTAAGAAGGGCTTGCAGGAGAAAGAGAACAAAAGAGACTCAACCCAGCCTGAAACACTGCCAAACCTGAGACTCCGAAATGGGATTGAGCTCAGATTCAGGGAGGATGTGTCTCGGGACTTTACTCTAAAAGCAAGTGAGAGGTACATAACTTTGAAAATAAAGTGTCCATGGTTAAGAAATGTATTTGCTAAACCCATGTTCCTCACTGTCCTGACATATTGTCCCTGAAGAGGTTACACTAGCGGGGAGCTGGGTCAGGCTGTAACAAGGCCCTATAAAACATGATAAATGATTTTATCAAATCAAAGATCACAAATGTTATGATAAAGAAGTAAATTCATTGCTCCTCTGTTGCCAAAAAGAAAGCTCTTTGTCAGTGAAAGGATTCATTAAGACATCTGAGTCCACAGCAGCAGTGGGAGTAAAGACTAGTAGTAAGAACAGGAAATGAAGTCTGAAGTTCCACAGTGATTCACTACACAACCTGGAGCAAATCACTTCCCTACCTGTTTCCCACCCTGTAATATGGGATGGTTATTTTACTGGAAATAACTGGTTTGGTTTTATTGGTTTGGAAAAGGATTTATATATTGTTTGTAAAGTGGATTGAAAAAGAAGGTGCAAAGCGCAAATATCTTTCATCAAACGCTGCAGGCCCAGAAGTTAATTTGGAGACCAGTTCCTTAACTCCAGCTGTTTGTTGGGAATGTATTAGAAATATCAAAGCTCTGTGTCATTGAGGTGGGAATCCTGCTCCTATTGAGGTTAGTAGCAAATTTTTCATTGGTTTCAATGAGGACAGGACCAGGCCCTTAATCTGGCAAAAAGTTGTGACTTTTATCCACAAGGAAACATTAAGCAAAAGCAGGAGCTTCAGAAATCAGATTATTTTTGCTGATGGGCCTAATTACTCTGTCTCTTCTCCTTACTGGGACAGAGCTAAAACAGACAAGTAGCTGGATTATTGCTCAGAAAGTCAATTAACTAGCAATTTATTAGTTTGTGATTTCATGGAAACTGATAATTCCAATATTTCTGAAATATAAGCAGGTAAGGATGAAAAGTACTTGAATAGCTTGAGGATTTGAGCAGAAAAGGAACACAAGCTAAAGTATGTTAATTGAATACAAGAGTGTAATTAGAAAGGGTGTGTCATTAAAAGCCAGGCATCATGTGATTCCTGACACAGATTATAAATAATTAGTTCCCTAGCTGCTTTTTACTGGACCTAACATAAGAGAGGGGAGGTTTAGGAGAAGTCAAATATTTACCCCTAGCCTTGTTGTCTATGATCTTGAGTAAATCAGACTAAACTGAGTTATTTAAGAAGCATAATTGCTATTGAGAATTTCAGCCTATATAGATGTGCAAGCAATGTGTATATAAGAGCAATCACCAAAGCAGCCCAGCAAGAGAGCACCAGAACACTTTTGCAATAAGCCACTATCCATCTAGAATCTATTTAAAAGTAACAGGACTACATCTCAGCGGGTTACCATAAGGGGGAATATGGATCTAGCTGAAAATTCTAAATTCTAATTTTTATTTGTGTCTTTTGGCTGTTTCTGTGGCTTTTCAAGGGAATTAAAGTAGGATTAGGCTTTCAGACTCCCTGGAATTGTGCTCGGAGAGATGGGCTTTCCAGTCTTTCAACTGAAGCCTGTAGACCTCTAGGCATATACTACATAAATAGAAATCTGGAAAGTTGTTTCCTACCTATACGTGGTCTCACGTGGCTTTTATCTCAAGTTTTAGTGAAGCATACATCAGAGCCACAGAAGAGTTGCATAAAGGCAAATGCTCACACACACCAACCTGCTCTGAGGATTTTCTTCATATTATTAGAAATTAGACCACATCTCGCTTTGAGGCTTTGTGCTTCCATTTTGCAAGTGCACAAAAGGCACTTTGCCTTTCATCTATTATTTGGGAAAATAGCACCTTTTAATAATGCTTAGCATGAGAGAAAACCCAGCAATTTGTGCTTCTCTGCACAAAGCATTCCTCTGAGAAAACTCATAACATGCTGTATGAAATGTCAAGAACAATAAGGCAAAACAAAGAACCTCTCACAGAAAAAAAAATGCTATGATAAATATTGGAAACCTACTGAACCTCATCATATACTTAAATTTCAATAAACACTTTCCTCAGGAACATGTATTTCGCCTGGGTGAGAATGTGTTTCCTTTGTAAATCAGTGGTTGTTTTTTCTAAAAAGAATTGTGGTAAATCCTGAAAACAGACCAAAACACAGTGGAGGCCATATGAAATGAAATGAAATCTACCAAACCTCTAAGCACCATATTTTCTTATACTGTTGGTTTGTGGTTCTTGACAGTGGAGAATGGATGAGAGAATTGATCTCCAGGATGCTTTTAAAATACCTTCAAGTTTTAAAAGCAAGATAGGTGGGAGAAAGGCAGAGCCTTTGACAAAGGCCTAAGAGGCTGGATTTTCTTTTTACCTGTTTTATATCTCTGTTCAGATTTTACAGCTTCACTCTTAGCAGATAGGGAACTGCACAAGATTTATTTCTGAGTGCTTATCACACCTCAGTATAAAGTGTTCAAGTAAGAATTCCTGTAAGAATGCTCTCTGCTCTCTGCTCACCTTTTCTTGATGGCATTTTTATCCACTCACTTTACCCTGGAATATCACTCAAGACACTTTTTAGAGGTTGGCAAGAGTTAGCTTAACCATTAATACATGAAAGTTGAATACTGGAGATGTTAATGCTTTGACGCCAGTTGCATTTCACTACTGGCTATCTTCAATATCAAAGGACTTCCTGCCATAAACCCAAGGCCAACACTGTCCTTCTCTAAAATATCCCCGAGGGACTCTACTCAAATCTTCCAATTCCTTCATTCAGTTTCTTGGGAAGGCAGATTTGTAATGTTGATGGTGTTCACAGTTTTGAAAAGCTAGTTGCAATTATGGTAAAGGGCGGAACGAAAAGCAAGAAAAGAAGCAAATATATACATTCTTTAAAACATTTTCATGATATTTATTTAAACCAACTGACTAATTTCAGGACCAAAATAATGGAGTTTTGTTAGTGAGGAGGGTGAAAGGGTGAATAAAAGAGGGAACAGCATATGTCACTAGAACTCTTCTTTTGGAACAAATATCTTATTAATGGTAGCTGCACAATGGCTCGTCATGTTTCTTCTTTTCTTTTGCATTCTATTCAGGTTCTTGTACTGCCCTCATTACCATAGTATCTGATGGCCTTCCAGTAGTGCAGTGAGTGACTGAAACCTGTTACGTGTACTGCTCTTTTTCTCCCTTTTCCTCCCCAAAGGGGAAAAGTATGTGAGATATTTTAATTCAATGTAATTGTTTATTATTATGTGTTTATGTGTTTATTACTGAACTGTGCCTTACACTTGGAATAGAAAACAGAGAGATTTGTGTTGGTTTTTAGATCCTGGGGGGCATTGTGCTAAACATCACCATTGTGCCTGAGAAGGAGAGTTGTCACCCACAATCCTATCCTGGAGCCTGAAGGTGATCTTTTAATAATCCAGGGCCCACCCCTGTTGAGCTGGAGACCAACAAGCAAGAACAGCCCCACTTAAGAAAGTGGTTTAATGCTGGTGTGGTGGTGGATTTGGAGAACTCTGAATTTTGGAGAAAGATTTATTGAGCACATGCTACCTAGGCACCACAACGACCAATGTATAGATAACAGGATGTACATTGCTTTAAAAACCGAGAGCCTAGAATTTGGGCTATTCTGGAAGTTCTGAAATAAAGGAACTCAGACTCTACTGTGGAAACATTTGGGTGCAAACACCCTTCAGGTGAAGGACATCTCACAGGATAGCCCCATCTAAGGAGCTTTGGGACAAGAGGGCCATTAATCTTAACTTGCAGTAACTTTAGTATTGATATACAGTAGACTCTCGATTATCCAGGATGATAGGGAAAAAATAATTCTGGTTAATAAAATCCTGGATAATCACCATCCATAGGAAATATGGGGAGTGGGGGTTGATTCACCAGCCATCCTGCTCCGGGGGGGAGGGGGTGTCGGTTCACTGGCTGCCCTGCGCCCTGGTGGGTTTTGTGTGTGTGTGTGTGTGTGTGTGTGTGCTTGGGGCGGCAACAAAGCCAGAGCTGGCCCTGCGAGTTACGCGTATTTTTTTTGACATCCTGGTTAATCCACATCCTGGTTAACCCAATCCTGGATAATCGCGAGTCTACTGTATATTGTCTATTGGAGTTGTACTGTTAGCACTCATGGGAATGAGTTGTATTTTTATACCTCAAAATGTGTTGCCACGTATTGTGACACTTCATTTGAGGACAGAAAGAAGTCCACTAAACATTCACACAAATAATATAGCAGAATAGTGTCTGCATATTGTGATAACTATGGGTAGGTCTTCACTACGGTGGGGATCGACACTGCAAGATTGATCTATTGGGGGTCGATTTATCGTGTCTAGTCTAGATGCGATAAATCAATCCCTGAGTGCTCCCCTGTTGACTCTCCTGAGAGGCGCAGGCGGAGTCGATGAGGGAATGGCAGTAGTTAACTCACTTCCTAGAAGACCCCGCAGTAAGTCGATCTAAGAACGTCGACTTCAGCTATGCTATTCTCGTAGCTCAGCGGTTCTCAAACATTTGTGAACTACTGCGAGCTTTTTTTACAAACTTGATCAGTGCAGCGGACCCTTGCATGTCCACTGAAAAACCACCGAATTGATTACTTCCTCATTCGGCGGCTTTTTGGCGGACATGCCAAGTGCTCCCGAGAGTGATTACTTCCGGTATCGCTGATCACTTGGGAGCACTCGGTATGTCTGCCGAAAAGCCGCCAAATGAGGAAGTAACCAATTCGGCGGCGTTTCTGTGGCAGCAGGAGCTTGCAACCACCCCCCACAGGAGCGGACAGTGACCCCCCCCGGAGAACCGCTGTGTAGCTGAAGTTGCGTATCCTTTCCTCCCCCCCCCGCCCTGAGTGTAGACCAGGGCTATTAGTTCTGGGATCACTAGCCACCATATCTTTATCGGTAGAAGACTGTGTTCTATTCTTCTTGGATGGATAATATTCTGTGAGGAGGAGGTGCAAAGGTAGCTGATTTCTGGGTGCTGCTGGGATAGAAATAGCCCTAGGACCTGAGGCAGCTCTAATTTATGGCAGTTTTACCCATTGCTGCTTAAAGCTGTGCCACAGACAAGAATCCCTATAATTTTGAGCACTATGGATACAGCCTCTCCCACATCCTCCTGTCTCTAGTCCCACCACCTACACAAATTTCTTCAATTGAGGGAGTAGCATAGGACTATTGTTCCCCCCTTTTAGCCCCTATATACTCTTCAGAGAGCCTGAGAACTAAGCCATGAACTTCTTCCATGTCCTCAACAAATCACTTAACTCTATGCCTCAGCTTCCTCACCTCTGTATTATGGATAATAAACTCCACAGTTTACAAAGGGCTATAAGGATTAATTAGCTTATATTTATAAAGTGCTTTCAAGCTGAACGTATGGTTATTATTAACTTAAAGTTCTTGAAGTTCTTCTTGCTGTGGAGATGCAGGACTAATAAGTTTTAATTACAAAAAATGTGCCTGGTGAGAAACAGAATCCCACTGTCAGAATTCCATATGCAGAAAGTTTTTCCTGGTGGTTTCTTACTGTAATCCAATTGTCTCTTGAGAGCGTGTGATTTACTGGATAGATACCTTCTGATGTTAAAATATTTAGATTTATTTTTTTAATTTCAAGCAGCGCTGCTTTGATTGGAAATACTTAGGCTGCCAAACACATCATTGTAGACTTTATTTGTGCTCAGCATTTCAGGAAATTAGTTGTCTGTCTCTCTAGTGTGGTTAATGAAAACAACGTTCCCTTTGGAGAGCATTCAAGTCTCTTTGGTAAGAAAATGCTACTGAATTCCAAAAAAGCTGTGTAAATCAATTTGCGCGTAAGTGACATTGTTTTGTAGACTCAACATAGCCGGACACAGTTCACTGCAGTTTGTTGGATTGCTCTTCATCACTAAGCTAGAGTAAGTTGGAAGTAGCTTCTGATGCTTCCAAAATACTGTAGCTGATTATTAATATGTGCTTTGGGGTTTAATAGGGAACTCTTCCTTGTATCTCCCCTTTGAAGTTGCTCAGCCCACTGCCAATCCATCACATACAGCTATTGCAATATGGTGAAAGTGAAAGCCTCTTCTTAGTACTCCCTTTAATGAGATTTCCCCTACCCCATTTCTTCTAGTTCAGGCTTGTAACGGGTCAGGGACGCACCACTGTGCGCCTCCTGCCAGACAGTCTGGGAATTAGTCAGTCAGTTCTCGGTGGAGCGCCCTCCTCTGGTGGTGTCCCGTCCGTCTCTTCCTCTCCGTTGCTCTCTGTTAGCGCCTGGACTCGCGCTGCTTCTCGTGTGCAGCGTCCTCGTCAGGGCACTGCCCTCTGGCAGTACCCCCAAGTCCACATTCACCCCCTTCCAGGGGGGGTTCAGTAGTCCTTCAGCTGTCCAGCTGCGGTGGCCAGCCACCCCAAGTCGAACCCCTTCTGGCAGGGGTTGGGTATAGGCTGTAGAGGCCACTCCCGCAGCCAAGTGCAGTCTAAGGGGAGGAGGGGGGGGGGGATCCAGGCCCACCCTCTACTCTGGGTCCCGGCCCAGGGACACTTTGGCAGCAGTCGTCCTGCCCTCCTTCTCTCCTCCAGTCTCTTGTACTCTCCCTGGGCCACTTCCCCTGCGGCCCCTCTGCACCGGATGGCCCCTCTCTCAGGGCCTGCAGCCTGGCAGGTAACCAGGGCAGAGCTCCCTTTTGCTCCCCTGGGCTTGCCCAGCACTACTCTGTCCCTGGTGCTGGTCTCCCAGGAGCCAGACCTTCCCCCTTGAAGGTCCAGGAGAGATTGACTGCCCCTCTCCTGGGCAGCCTTCTTATAAGGCCTAGCCAGCCCCTGATTGGCTGGCTACAAGCTTGGCCCTGATTGGTCCACAGCAGGCCCTTTTCTTATTGGCTGGCAGCCTGCACAGCCTCTCTGGCCTACTCTTGCCCATTCTGGCCGGGGAGTGGGGCAGCTGCCCCACTACAAGGCTCTTAAATCGTTACAAGCCCAAGTCTCAAGTAAATTTAGCACAAAAAGGTGGGATGGTGAATATTTTGCGTGCACAATATTTTCAAAAACAATGGTAACATTTTTAATTTATTCTAGTTTAAAGTGAGTAATAGTGAACGTAACTTCAATTATATGATATCTGTGTGGTATAATATATGAGTAAGTACACACACACACACACATCACCTTGTATCTTTAAGGACCCCAAAGTGCTTTACAGACTGAGTAGGCAGCATCACTGAAAACCGCAGCCACCTCCAGTGTTGACGGGCACTAATGAACTGGTGTACAGCAGAATGACAGCAGGAGGGAGGAGGGGACATTTTGACTTCAAACACTAGATAAGCTGCTGTTTTTATGAAGAATGGGCTCTTTGATGTGGACACAGAACTGGCAGGATCTCAGTTTATAAAGTCTCACCTGAAGTCCACCACACAGTAATCTGTCTGGAGATTGGTTTATTTTTCTTGAAAAGATGAGGGGCTAAGTCTACCCTGCTGAATTCAATGGTTCCAGGAAGACAAATTAGTAACTTGTGCTTAGATCACAATGTAAATACAAGTTCATGAATACTACTATTCTGAACCATCTATAGTGGTGCTAAATTTGGAAAACCACAGTCAATAATCCCAAATGGGGAATGGGCAGTATGGACAAAGCCATTGAAAACAAATTCTGTATCAACTTGAAATTCTTGTACTCATTTAGGAAGAACATAATTGCTCTCATGTTCTTACTCTCTTGGGGTCTGATCCAAAGCTCAGTGAGAGCCTTTCTATTGACTTCAGTGGGCTTTGGCTCACAATTTTGAAGTATATATTTTTGAACTATGTCCTGGATGCGTGTTCCTTTTGTGCTCCGAGGAAGGGGAAATCCTGTTTTCTCAGAGTGGGAGGGGAGTCTGTATCCGAATTTTTGTGAGAGAAATTGAAGTGCCTAAATTGCAGTTATTTTTAAAAAGGCTGATCTTGATCGATTGAACTGAGTTAGTGAAAATATTTTAAATGCAAGTGTGTAATTAATTGGGGAATTACTGAAATTATATTCCCTCCCATGCCATGGGATGGTCATGAGAAAATCCAAGCTCAATGGGAAGCAAGGAAAATAATGTAGTTACACAATAATTATGGATTGCTTCTATAGTGTGTAGGTATGGGTAGTATCCCTTTAAATAGTTTGTGAGCCCTCTCGTTGGCCTCTGTGTCTTCTCTTACACAAGCCACCAGAATCTATCAGAGGGGCCGTGTATATGTACTAGGCCTTGTTTGTTTGTACATAAGTAGCAAACATGGTACTTGGAACCCAGCTATGGGCATGTGATTTCACAAGGTCCTTAAAGTTGGATAAAGAGTGAAGACATTACATTACAATCATTTTATAACAGTGAAGATAAGCGACCACTGGAAGACATTATTATAGATGTGATAAATTCTCTATCACTTGGAATTGCCACGAACTGTCCTACTAGACAGCTTAGAAGAAAGTAAGGAAGAATAGGACATCCCTTCTTTCTCCATAATACAAGGCTGCTGTATTTAATTTTATATCAGCGGTTTTTCCATAATAAACAAGAGGATCTTGCACTTCAGTAAATTGAAAGTATGCTCGGGAATAGCCACCAGGACTACAATACAGCCAGAGCCTGTTCGAGTTCATATTAATAGAATTTAGCCTTCCCATCAGGGAAATAGAGGTCTTGCCATTAAAGATTAGATCTTGTTTTATATTAGACAGTAATGGAGAATAGATTAATCGGTATAAATTTGAAATATTTAGTGTGTTTTCAGCCTCGGATAATGAAACATTAGAGAGACCCAGTTAAATTTCTGTTTATTGACAAACATCTGCTGGTATAAAGAGACTGCCAGTAATATGGCTTCTGTTTTGAACTGATTTTATATCCATAGTCACGGGAAACATCCCCCCCCCCCCTCCTGGAATGGAATTCAGGAGATCTGCATAGAATAATCAATTATTTATTGCATTGCCTATGACAATTCCTCTTATTACTAAACCATACCTGATTCCTATGGCAAAGGACTCTTGTTAGGGTACACAGCAGCAGAGACAAAACTCTTGCTTTGTTCTTCTTTTCAATGGCAAAAATAAATAAAATAAAAATCTGACTAAAAATTTGAATTCAAACCATTCAGCTCATCTAGTAGATTTGGATTTGTTTGATCCAGTCAATGACTGGTTGATTTTGGAATTTCCATTATCCTTGGGAGATATAGCCACCTGAGTGAACCAAAAGCATCAAGCATCAAATGCCATTTGTTGGGGAGAAGGAATCATTGCTGATTATCTGTGTTATCTTCAAACCAGGGATTTCCCAGAATCTACTTAAATATGTTAGAAGTCAGCCTGCAATGATGACTGGGAGAAATTTTTAAAAATTGAGTGACAGAAAACAACAGTGACTTTTTCATGAGCGACAAACTGACCCAGAGTATATAGACAATATGGAGGTGCACATGTGACTGTTTATTTCAAATGCCCATATTTCTGAGGCTGCTTCTTCATTTGCCTTCTTCTCCCCTTCCATTCTCTTCTCTTTTAGTTCCTCTATCTTGGTCACAACTTTTAGGTATTCCTAATGAGGTACATGGGCTGCAATCCTATGTTTCCATTATTAAACCACTGTAAAGACCAATTGCAAATGTTTTAAAGTTGGATTTGCTCTTCTTATTTCACTTTGGAGGCCAGTACGAGACTGATGTGGTATTTTAATGGATGCTTTTCCACAACTACTGGATTAGCAATACATTTTACCCGCATTCATTCATCAAAGATGCAAGTGGCAATGAGTATGTACAATAATCATTGCTCTTAATTATTATGATTTCTCGCTGTCTCTACTACGTAGCCAGTTATAGCAAGAAACTGCAGAGTAACTTTTCATGGTGATACATGGTAACTAATTGTGCAATCCCTTTTATTATTAGTGGCATTGCTTGCCTAATTCCCCATGATCTGTGCTGAAAGGTTGTGGAAGTAAGTGCACAATAAAATCCATTGTTGGACATGTTGAGTTGTGATAGAGAATTGAAGCAAAGTGGCTGATGAAAACTGTGCTTGGGATTTAATATATTTATATACTTCTCTTAAAATTACATCAAGATGTGGGCAGATACTACTTTCCTGCACTTGCGTAATTGATTTAGAACCTGATCCAAAGCCCTCTGAGTTCAGTTGGCCCTCTCTATGTTGACTACAATGGGCTTTGGACCAGGTTCTTAATGAGCTGCTTGGATAAGTAGAACAGAAAATAACACATAGTATCTTAAAAATACCTTGGGATTATGTTGACCTTGTGTTCTTCAAGAATGCAAAAGTAAAGGGTTAGATCGGCTTGGTTTTGACAGTGCTTCCTTCACATGCTGTTTTTATTGCATGATCTTTGTTGGTATGAAGAGCTGTATAAATTCTTGCTGGTTTCACCCAGTGGACTGATAGAAATGTATTGTAAGGTTTTCCATCAAGAATCCATCACAGCCAGTCTAGTCAGAAGTCCACTTTTTTGCTAAACAGGCGTTAGGAAAGATTTCTTTGGCAGGCTATGATGACCCTCTTTAGAAATGTAAACAATCGTGTTCAGTAATGTGCATTTACAAAATAAACGCAGCAAGCAGCTGTGATACTGAGCTGAAACACGGCTGAAATGTGGGCCAGGCCAGTGGCTTAGTGGCAGCATATTTTGTTCCTACAGAGAAGATCATTGCTTCTCAGACTGCCAGGAGTGACTGTGAGTCAAGACAGAAACCTCAATCTCTCGGAAGGAGGAAATGCCTTGAATCGGCCTCAAGCACCCCTTTCTGGCTGACATGCTCAGTGATTCTGGAGGGAGTTAGTTCCTTGGCTGAAGAAATGAGCACCAAAGTTCAGGGCCTGAGGAGAAAGGGAAAGTGGGTATCTATAAGTAGTCATGAGAGCTGATAAGGCAATGTTCTTACTGCTTAACTATTTTTGCTTGGAAGGTATTCTCACACAAATATCTAATTGTGATAAATGAAGGGGGGTAGCTCCCTTTTATGGACACCCAGTCAGCCAGTTAGCTATAAAATCCCTCTTGATAGCTGTTCTCTGCTTGCTTTAAAGGATTAAAAAGCCTCCCTGCATAGGTAAAAACAAACAAAGAACAAAAAAACAAAAACAAAACAAGAGTGGGCACCTGAGAGCTACATCTTTTAAAATGGGGAAAAACTTTCCCTTGGTTGTCTCTTGTTCTCTCTGGGCTTCAGGGACCTGGAAGAGCAATGCTATAAGCAGGGATGCTGTGTAAGGTTTGAACTAGGGATGAAAAATTATCTTCCATACCTAGAAGAAATCATTGGAACAAGAAATGTTTAGATAGATGCAATCAGGGTTATTTCTTTGTTTTGGCTTGTGGATTAAATGGGGAGTTATAATGGCTTACGTCACACCACAAACTGCTGTAATGAAAAGACAGTTTAACCTGGATATCATTGAGCCGTGTCACTCCCAAATTGCACACACACATTCCAAATTGCAGGAATTATTGTTTGGTTAGTGTTAAGGTACTGAGCAGAGGAGGCATTAGGGGAAGCAATGACTATGGGGATGATGCACCTTTGAAGTCATTTGTGTGCCTGTACTTTGAAAAATATCTGTAACTGTCTCATGGGAAAGTGGAGTTCATGGTTTTGACAGTTTCCACATCCTGGATTGACCATGGTCAAGCATAATTCAGAGAGTGAATTCAAAGAGTATCGTAAGTGAAGCTTTTCTTATGCCGTGACTGACCAGGCGTGGAGGGTGGTGTGGATTGGGGCTTAATGAAGTCAACTAGATTTTCCATCAGTTTTAACTCAGCAAACTCCACAGGTTTGAAACACATTGGTGCAGTGATACAGTTTGGCCTGTGAGTGGGGCTGTTTGTCCAGTTACTGGACTATGTCACATAGATTATCCCAAAACCACATGCAGGCTGGACTACTTCTGAATCCTTCGGGCTTTCCAAATATCAGTGTATGACAGCCTGTTTGTTGACTCTGAATATAAAGGCAAACTAGAAACAATGCTGTGGAAACTGAACCAACTCTCACTTGTTGTTCTCTGAACATATCAACTATTGCAAAGCCCGTCCCACTGCTGTAGTCTTCCTTGCGTCCGTCTTCATGTCGTCCTTCATTTAATAAGAACCTCCTTCATTTAATAAGAACATTCATAGATGTTCTTATTTCTCAATTCTACTGAATAAGCGGAGTATGTGGGACAATAATGGGTGTGTAGTGGGGATCTAACTTGTTTGCAAAGTTAGGAGAACGTGGTGGGCCAGCTGAAATCGCATGAACTAACCTGGTACCATTATCATTATTCCATTGTAATTCCCACACAAGTTACTATGTAATTTTCAGGACATGGTCAGAAGTTATTTATGGTATCTGTAACTAATTGCACTATTTTAAAAGACATACTTATTAAAATATCATCATAAAAAACCCTTCAAAACCTAATGGAAAAGGCTCCATTAGGCTCCGTTTTCCATCTATGATATGTCCAGCAGTTATTTTTTTTCCCTGTTCCAGTCAATTCATTTCCCTTTCCCAAGATTAGACAGGGAAATATGCAGAGAAGTCCAGAACAGTTTGCTAGTAATTTAAACATGTCGTTCCAGAGATGGGTGGAACGTTTCATACAAGTAACATTTTTTCCTACGGCTACATCAACACTGCAGACATTTTTCACCACATCATTTTGCATCCCTAAAATTTTGGGACACCACAAATGTGTGTCCGTGAAGAGTGAAACAACTTAGAGGCCCCCTTTCCTAATGAAAATGTTTGGAGCAAAGTGGGAAGGCAACACTACAATCCCAGAGGTTGCCCTGTGCAGAGGAATAAGCATAGAGCTGGAAGCTGGGATTCTTTCATCACCTTTATGATGGACATTAGCCCCCTTTGTAGTTCTATAGCGCTTGACAAACGTCTAGTTAGACCTGACAACGTGCCTATGAAGTAGGTTATGTATCATTATCCTCAATTTTAAGGATAGGGAAACTAGGCTCGATTCCATATCTGCCAAAAGGCTGAGGCTGATCTCCAAAATCAGGCCCTTAATAATGTTTGTCATTTATGCTGGTCTTAAGCAGTTCAGATTCCACAGTGCACAGCCTTTGCCAGCTGAGATAAAGATGCTAGCTAGAAGGAATGGAATCATCTGAAAAGAGGTGAATTAATCTTGCTGTTTACATATAAGGTTCAAAATGGTCAGAAGGAATTTGTCCTTGGGTCTAACTTATGCTGACCTGTTTTTTTATATGAATGTAGATCTTAGATGCCTGAGCGTGAAACCCTTGAATCTGAAGCCCTCTTTCTAAAGGACTACTATAAGGGCTTTGGCAGATCCTGCTGCCCTACGGTGCCCTTTCAACACACTGCATCTTAGCAATATCTGTTATTATGATAGTCTTATTTTTCAGAGGCAAAGGTCCAGTTTGGGGTGGTTGGTTTTTGTACAGCTAAGCTACGGAGCTATGCTTTCCAAAGATCAGAATTGTTGAATAAGAAATACTTTCAACTGCCACACCATGCAAGCCCTGCAATGCTGCAAAATCCACAAAAGTCTCATACTGGGGGGATGACTTTGCTGTCCTTACAGACTGCCACAGGCCAGAAGCCAAGTGATGCTTTTAAAAAAAAATGAATCCAGAATTAACGCTGGAGAATCCTATGTCGTGCCAACATATATTACTGAAAATAAACAAGTACTCAAAGCCATTTTGTGGGTGCAAATAACCCACTTAGATCCTTCTCTAGGACACTTGTCTGCAATGGGTTTGAGCAGCTCTCACCTACCTCAGCGTGCGTGGTGACATTAATATTGGTAAAGCTTTCCGGGAAGCTCACAGAGAAGGGATTCCATGCAGGCAACGCATCTCAAACAGCGTCAGCTGGTAGCTATGCTCAGCTGAAATTCCTAGAGGGTGTTTGCACTGGGGATTTCTGGAACTTCTCTCCCTGTTCAGCTGCTAACAGTGTAGCTCCACTAGCGGTAGCAGTGGAGAAAACCAGGGCTGGACTAAGGTAACCTGGGACCCTAGGCACACCATGACATAGGTCCTAGTATGATCCTGCCTCCACTTGGAGTGGTGGTGGCAGTGGGGCCCGCTCCTTTGCCCTGGCAGGGAGTCGGGATAAAAGCATGAGTCCCCTTCTCTCCAGTTCAGGAATGGCAAGGTTCGCGCCTCATGAGAGCAGCAGAAATGGCAATCAATGTCCCCCACCCTTTCAGAGAAGCAGCTGCAACAGCTGGGCAAGCCCTCCTGTGCTTACCCGAGCTGCCAGGGCATATCCACCACAGTGGGAGGGCTGGGTCCTCTCTACTCCTCTGTTCTTGCCCCACATTGAATCCTGTTTTGGGGTGGCATTGGTAGGGCCCTAAAGCAGTGCATCTTGGAGTTATCACCTCATTGAGGTGCATACTGCAGTTTACACCTCTAAGAACTATTGTTTCAGGCTCTCTGCAGGCTCTCTGTTAGGCGTGGTCCACATTCTGAAGTTTTTCTTTGCAACTGTTGAGGCCAGAAAGTGTCATTTTTCTAACAATGAAAACAGTAATTACAATGTAATCAAAATTCCAGGATGTGGGGTTCATAGGCCTATAGTACCCCAATCCTGTCTTGGAAGGAGCTCTAATGTAGATGAGTATGATTGGACCTTCATATTGAACACAGTTAACATGACATAACAGTAAAAATGCCTGGGCCATGCCGATACCAGCACTTCTACCATGATACCACCACTGAGGTTGCACTGGACTGAATCAGTGGTGGGAAAAGTGCTAATGTAAGACAGGACCCCTGGAGATGTGTTAAATTGGCCAGAAAAGACAGCAGCGATCTCTGATCAAGAGTTTATCTGCACAGTCGTGGGCTATGTGGCTCGTCTTCTCCTTGCCGCGACCTCTAACAAAACCTAGTGAAGAGCTTTCCTGCTGTTTGCAGTATTAACCTTGGCATGCTGTAAGGTTTTCCGTAGGTTA
Organism: Sternotherus odoratus; assembly: GCA_032164245.1. Classification (NCBI taxonomy): domain Eukaryota; kingdom Metazoa; phylum Chordata; order Testudines; family Kinosternidae; genus Sternotherus; species Sternotherus odoratus. The sequence continues at coordinate 26,222,900 of JAVMKO010000014.1, read as the reverse complement.
AAATTCACCACAATGATCATTTCACATGAGAAAAAAAGATCTCATAGTATTAAAGCAATCCATATTTAATAGCTTTCTGGATGTGTTGGTGAGTGTGGGCTTCAATAATTTAATGGGAGGAATTGCTAACAGAGTGGAAAAATCAATCACATTTATTGTACTGAAGGTAATCTGATAAGAATGTCTTCATGTGAGTGTCATTCAGAGCGGTGTGGTCTACACGGGCAGTGGTAGGTGTCTTACGGGGAGTTACCAAATGAAAAGGTTATGATTAAATGCTTGCACCGCTTTGGAGCTAATTTACTGGTACAGACGCTCCATTCTTGGCAGTGCTGACAGAATCTATCTGTGGGCCACAAGGGGTCAGAGTAGCTAACGCCCCCTGGTGCTGCCACCTTCATTGAGGAGCAGGCCCATCTCTTCAAATGCATAGACTAAGGGATGCAGACTCTGGCCCTTGAGTAGTGCCCACTTCGACAGGAAGACCCACAGAAGTTAGTGGGGCTGCTGGTGTGAGCAACTGTTACAGAATCAGGCCCTAAACAGGGACTATGTGGCTCTGAACCTACCATGTCTTCTGTGGCTTTCTAACGTCACTGGAAAGTTCTAGAGATTTAGTATTTTTTTTAGCTTTACTAGGACTTCTTAAACCCTGGAACATTTTTCTGAACTGTAGGTTTGCAACCAAATTCTCTGTAAATGGCTAATGTTACCGATTGCACAGTCCATCTTCACTGTGATTTGAAGCACCTGGCCCATACAGAGGTAACAAAGTCCTGTGGCACCTTAAAGACTAACTATAAAGTTAGTCTTTAAGGTGCCACAGGACTTAGTCTGGAATAGCAGAGGTAACAAACATGGCTACCTCTCTGATTCAGGCCCATACAGAGCAAAAATATAAATGAAAATGATGTAAAGTAGCCTTGCTTTTGAATCTCTAATGACATGTAGCTGTGCAAATACTTAGGGGGAAAGAGCCAGTTTGCAAAGGTATTTAGGCACTTAGCTGCATTTTTAGGTGCCCAAATATTGCCTTGAATCCCACTGTCCTTCTCAATTTCTGTCTCTTCCACAGATTTTCCATGTGATCTAAGACAAATTTCTTAGCCTTCCCAGGTCTTAGTTCTCCTATTTTAAAGTGGGTGTATTTTTGTTCTCTCACCTTCTGTTTGTCTTGTCTATTTAGACTGTAAGCTATTCAGGGTAGGGACTGTCTCTCACTATCTGTTTCCAGTGCTGAGTGCAATAGGGTTCTGACCTTGGTTGGGAGCCCCAGGTTACTACTGTAATAATTACCTTAATAGTACTTATTTGGTCCCTCAAGCTGGTATAAAGGTTAGACCAAGCCCTTTCCCAAGCTAAACATTTACCTCATTAAAAGTAAAACGTCTTCTGAAAAGAACAGCGTGTGCCAGTTTGGTACCATTAGCAGTCTCTGCTCCTGGGAGAGTGGGACTGGAACAGCAAGGGGCTTTAGGTCAGGAGTGAATGGCATTAGCAGAACCATGCGGAGAAGCTTGCACAGCACTTGTATTAAAATTGGCTCTGGCTAATGTTAGGAGCCTTTTTCTTTCAGGAGCACAAAATTTCCCGCACAAAATATTAAATCTATCCATACTTTAAAATACATTGAATTTGGTGCTGACAAAGAGCTTTTGGTTTTCTAGTGGGGATTTGAACAGATGATTTAGGGGTGAAAGGTTAAGTCCTCCCCTCACTGCAGTCTTCATGGACATTTTTTACACCCAGTGTCCAAATGTGAGCAGACAGGATCTGGAGGTAAAGTATCGGAATAAACCTCTAAGTGCAGTGAAACCAAAGCGAGATCTGCAAATGCCAGGTGTAACTTGATATATTATAAATTCGTTCAAAGACTTGCATGACACCAGTTAAGTAAAAACTAATAACTAAAGACAGATTATGTGTCCCCCTTGTGGAAATGTATTTCATTTCGCTTTAGAATGTCCATACTTTCAAAGATTATGGACTAAATGTATAAAGATCTGTAATGGTTTTTACCAATTCAAATCTAAACCAGTTCAGAATTATGCTTATTAAATATAATTGATTATATAATAAATATAAATGTCAGAAGACTTGTTTCATTGGTACTGATCTTGCATAGACACCAAATTATCCTCATATGAGTAAGATGTATAGCATACATCTGCTAATTGTAAATTAAAAGTAAATACTGATTTAAAGGCATAATTCATAGTTCAAGCAGTGGGAAAGGAAGGTACACAGGAAGGGTAAAAAAATTTGAAAAAAAATACATAAATGATATAGAACTTGGATTACATTGGAAGCAACAGGATAGTAGACAGATTTTTCAAATGACGTAGGTGCACAGTTGTACTTGCAAGATGCATACAGTTACCTTGGCTGTGCATAGCTATTTGGGAATTGCTTATGCAAATAGCTTAATCCAAAGCTTTCCATTAAATTCAGTGGAAATGCTGTTACCCACAGCTACCTACTTTGCACTGACAGCCACAGGAGCTGTTCATGCAAATCAGGCAGGTATATGTGTGGACAATTGCACATGCATTTTGTGCATTTATTTGAAACCCCAGTGTTTGGTGGTAAGAAGCTTAGTTAGGGCCAAAATCACACCCATTTTCCCAAAGCTTTCCTCTCATTTTTCATTTGTAATTTTCACACTAGTTCTAGTCATTATATATTACATTTACTAATTGTACACAACCAAGTCAGCATTATTACAAACATTGCCTACATTTTTCTTGTATAAACTCACTATTACAGTTTTTCACAGGGGGCTGAAATAAATTACTTCCAAAACTATGCTCAGAAAAGGACCTCACTGATGCAAATGATGTAAAGCATAAAATTGCAAACCATATAAAATTCAACCTGAAATGAGTTTCAGAGTCTTCCAAATTGCCTGAGTGAAAACGTCTAGTGGAAACACTTCAGATGGAAACTGAGGCTGATGCTTTCAAAAGAGCCAAAGGGAGTTAGGCCACATAGTTTAAGCTGGGGGTGCCATTTTTGCTGTTCTTTTTGCTTTCCCTTCCTTTTTGGATTGCAATTCCAGAAGGTAATATGTTTCGAATAGCAGCATGCAGCACTTTGACAAACTCTGGTATGCAGGAAGCTAAGCTGACAGTTTTGGAGACGCCTCCAGGTCTGTCTTTCTGACTGCATGATTCTTCTCTTGGGGGTTTCGACCCCTTCTCTCCTTCCCTCCCCCCTACCCCCCAGTTTTCAACAGAGATCCCTAACTTAAAAACTTACCATTATTTCTTATGAGCTTTCTCTGTAGCCAATAATAAGCAGAATGTTTTCCCTTTGTGTATGTAGGCAGTTAGATGTAAATGTACATATTTGGCTTCAGAGATCCCACAGAGCCCAGTGCATGGCCATTTGTTAGAGCGAATCTCTTGGTAAAGCAGAGGAAGGCTTAAGCTCCTGTTTTTTACTGTGAAAAGCATGCCCACATGGAGAAGTCATTTGTCCAAAATGGGCCCAGAGGATCTATTTGCTATTGATGTAAAGAACTGCCTCGTTAATGACAATTGCTTCAATTCACAGGAAACTCTTGCTTTGTCACATCACAACAAAATGGCAAGGAGAAAATTTATAACAGGAATTCATTAACCAGTTACCAGTTAGTATAGTTTCTATTTTAGCCTGCCGTGTTTACTGGTTATGCAAACTGTATGCATTGTTGTAGTAGCAGGGTCAGTCCCAGGAAGTTAGAGAGACAAGGAGGATGAGGTAATATATTTTATTGGGCCTTCTGTTGGTGAGTGAGACAAGCTTTCAAGCAACACAGAGCTCTTCAGGTCTGGGAAATAAGTTCAGAGTCTCACAGGTAGAACAGATTGCTTAACGTAAGATGTTTAATGCATATTTCAAGGGGCCATTGAAGTGGACTGTTAACACCTCTCCAGTCATAGAGGGGAAAGGAAGGGGAGGGCAACAAGGAGTGGGGTGGATTTCAGATTGCTGTAATGAGCCATAAATCCAGTGTCTCTGGTCAGTCCATGATTTTTAGTGTATAGCAAAGTTATGAATGTAAGTACCTGGGCTTGTCTTTTGAAGGTGTTGTACATGTTTCCTTTGCGGATGAGGAGTGAGAAGTCAGGGTGCGTGCGCTGTGAAAAGTGTTCATGCACAGGTGATAGGATGTTTTCATCTTTTATCATTTTCCTGTGTGAGTTCATTCAAGAGCAACTTAGTTGTTGTCGGGGCATTTAGTGCACTGGGAGAGGTACAGCACATGTTGTGACAGTCGTGTGTAGGACCCACAGATCTCCAAAAGTACTTATGCTAAACAATCTCTTCCACCTTGTGATACTCTGAATACATTTCCCAGACCTGAAGAAGAGCACTGTGTAAGCTTGAAAACGTATCTATCTTGCCAATAGAAGCTAGTCCATTAAAAGATGTTACCTCATCCACCTTGTCTATGTAAACTGTGGAATTTTACTATCACCTCTGCTATGTTCTATGTTGTATGTTTTGTAATAAACTGGCTAGTAAATGTACACCACTGTCCTTGGCTGGATAGAACTGGAACTGTCCCACTGTGTGTCATAGACCCTGTACTGCTAACAACTAGTGGAAATTCTCCTTCAGATCAAGGGTTAAGCTTTGGAACAGGAGTATTTAGTTCATCCTCCATGGTTGATCCCTGAACCATGGTTTATAGCATAATGGCCACTGGGCAGTCCTAAGTGGACTTGAATTTATCCCAACATTATAATAGAAGAGAGAGAATGTGGTGAAGTGGTTAAGACACCAGCCTGGGAGAGCTGGAGGTCTCCTCCTGGTTCTGCCATGTCCTCACTATGTGGCCTTGAAGAAGCCACTTAAACTCATGGCTCTGTGTTCCTTGTGTGAAAGGGTGACAATAATGCTTGCTTATTTTCGTAGAGGGTCTTGAGACCTGTGCAGGAAAAGGTCTTGTCTATGGTCTTGTCTATATTCACCGTTTCCCTTTCAGATTTCCCACCATTGATACTGCTGGAGCTGCTCCAGCAGTGGTAGCAAAGGTGAGAATGCTAATGGATACGAAGCATTGGCACTGAAACTAGACTTGCTCTGATCAGAATTAGACAACAAGGATTGAGACTCCAGTGACTGCCTAACGCTCTCTCTACGCTAGGCCAGTCACTGTTGCTGCCACATGTAGCTTGGCACTCGCAGAAGTAACAGCGGGAAAGAGGTAGTTCAGACTCAGCATCTCAGAGGGGGAGTGCTTTTGAGTGACAGCCAGGCCCTATGCTCATAACAATAGATTTAGGGCTTGTCTTTACTGTAGAGTTAACTCGAGCGTTACTCCTCAGTTGAGTCCTGTCGACATACAGAAATTCTTAACTCAAGGATAGTGCTGCTTTTGACTTGAATTGCCTGCCCCAAGAGAGGGTACAGGCTAACACTCCAGTGAGCACTACTCTCTGGCTGCTAATTCAACGATTCTGGAGTGTGGTCACAGGCTAGTTCCACTTGAGTGCCATTGGTCCTTCACTGCTTTCCCTGAGCCCAGAAAAAGCAAACAAGTTTAGGCAGACAAGTTTTCCCGCACTTCACAGGGAAAGAATTTATAGAGCATCTCATCTTACTACAGTACAAAGAACCATGGGATGCACCCCCAACCCCAAGTCTTAGTGTCTCACGCGAGTGAGTGCAGCACACCAGTGTGGACACAGGAGATCGAGTGTTATTTCATAGGAGGGCTGCACAAACCTGAGCTAGTGAAATGTGAGAGAAATAACCTGGGGGTAGATGTTGCACAGTTAACATGTACTGAGGACATACCCTTAATGTGCTTGTGGGGTATTTAAACCCACAGGGCCTTATCTAGCTTTTACACTGGTGTAAATCAGGAGTAACTCTATTTAAGTTAATGGAGTTGAATTGGTGTGAAACCCCAGTGAGAGGAGAATAAAGCTCACTGAGTCTGAGAGCACAACACTGTAAGCGAGGGTTTGAAAATAGCTCTTCTGTTGAGTTCTAGAAATGGCATGCTACATGTGTGACTGACAGAAGATGTCCTTTGCTTTCCACCTGTAATAACTTTGTGAAAAATATATATCTACTAGTGTAAAAGCCTGTGTACACGGGCCCATGGTAAAGGCTCACCCCCCCCACTCGCTCAGATCTCTCCCCCTCCCCCCTCCAAGGCCCCCCCTGCTCGCTCAACCCTCTCCCCACTCCAAGGCCCCCCCTCCGCTCGCTCAGCCCCCCTCCCCCCGCTCCAAGCCCCCCCGCTCGCTCAGCCCCCCATCCCCCACTCCAAGGGCCCACCCACTCGCTCAGCCCTCTCCCCCCCACTCCAAGGGCCCCCCGCTCACTCAGCCTTCCCTCCCCCCACTGCAAGGGCCCACCCGCTCGCTCAGCCCTCCTCCCTCCCCACTCCAAGGGGCCCCCCGCTCGCTCATCCACCCTCCCCCCCCACTCCAAGGGCCCCTCCGCTCGCTCAGCCCCCCTTCCCCCACTCCAAGGCCCCCCCCGCTCGCTCATCCCCCCCTCCCCACTCCAAGGGCCCCCTGCCTGCGCCTCCTGGGCCCAGCCACCCTCCTGCCCGCGCTCCCCGAGCCCCGATACAGACCCTGCTTCCCTCTTGGCAGCGCACCCGCGGTGGCCATGTTGTGCTGCCGAACTACACCTCCCAGCATGCTGTTTGTCTGGGCCGTCTCTACTGCACATGACGGCTTCACACAAACTTCCCTAGCCTTTTATTATATAGGATTGTTGGTAAATTAGACTAGGATCCTTTGTCTGAGTCAACAATTTTTTGTCCCATAAGAAAACAAGAAACTCTGAGGGTCAGGCCTTGCTTTTGTTGGTGCTGTTACAGTATGACTGATTCCACTTCCAAATTGGTCATAGTCAGAGTTTGTTAGAAATCTGTTAGCTATATTAGAAATATAAGATCAAAAATGCTTTGCATGAAAAATCAATGTCGGGTATTGGTATAATTAAATATAAATCATTCAACAAATATGTGAAGAGTGTGCTTTTTCTGGTCTAAAAAGAGGTTTTATTGGAAACCCACAAAATCAAGTAATGTCATGTAGGATGCCACAAAGTGTCCAAAACTTTTTAGCTGACAACACTCTAAATACCACTTTCACCATAATTTTAAGATTAATAGCCATCACCTTGATCATCAGTATAAAGTTTATTTGCCTGTTCACATATTCAGAACATTAAAAACTTCTTTCTATTCCTTATGCAAGCACATTAGACCATTAAGATACTGTGCATCTAGCCATAGTGGATGCATTTTGAGTTGGTATTGATGGTGTGCTGGACAATCAACAGTGAAGGGATTAACAAAGATGGTATTGAAGTGACCACAGATGGATTTAAGGTTAATTGAGATATTCTATTTTAAAGTAGTTTATACCATGCTCATCACTGGTATCTGAGATAAATCATTTCTTTTACTACAGTTGTTTTATTCTGTCTCGTTAAGGAGACACAACTAGTCAACATTGTATTTGAAATGAGAAAGTCTTTTTAAAAAATAAATGATAATGAAAGCTTAGCTTTTGGAGAACCCATCAGAAGACCCAAATTCTTCTTCTTCTTTTTTTTTTTTTTTTTCCAGGAGTCATAAGATTTTCTATATGTGGAGATTTCTCCTAGATACTCTGGTTAAGTAGGTGATAGGGATGAAAATAATAATGGTGCATACTCAAGTTACAGCTTGTCACTGAAGTTGATATCCTGGAAAGTTATAATAAGAGGGAATCAGTGGAGCATGGAACCTTTTACTTTATTCCGTTTTTGACTGTGGACCCAGTATTGAAATGGGCACCTGCACATGCTGGTCAAATTGTAGCTGAGCATTTAAAATGGGCATTCATATGACATGCGATTTGACCGGCCAAAGTCAGGGTAGTTTAGGCATCCATGTTTGAAAATCTAACTCCCTCATTTGCTCACTCTTCAGCTTCCTGCTCCTTTCAGTTACATAGGCGCAGAAAATGTCAGCAGAGTTTGAAAGCTGGACGATAGAGGTTTGCAATTTAAACTTTCTTTTGAGTTGTGTTTCAGAAATCTCTCAACCATTGCATTTTACAACTTCGTGATTATGAAGAGTCTGCTAGCAAAGAGTTTAGCAATGTAACTAAGTGTTCCATATCCTCCTCCTGCACTAATTCAATTTAAATGCTCTATTTAACTTTGGATTATACAAATCAGATGTGTAGTTTAGACTAAATTTAGATCCAGTTGAATGCATAGATTTATTCATGGGTGATTATCTGAACCAAACCACACCAATCCTCCACATCTTTTGTGGTAACCAAGTCTGTACGGTGTTCTATATATGTGAACTTCAGTCTGCATCTCCATTTTAATTCTTCAAAATGTTTTAGCAGGTTTTCCTGTAGGATAGGCTTTATTCTGATGGGTCAAATTAACATTCATTTGTGGCAGCCTGTCATTGAGTATCTCTTTGAATACATTCTTTGCCACTCCATCTGCTCTAACTTAATCAGCAACATAACCTTATTTTCACTTTGTTTTATTCTCTATAAGATCTCTCATAGATTCATTGTGCATATGGCTTATTTGGAAAATAATGTTATTTATTTACGTAGCTGAAGTTGCATAACTTAGATCTATCTCCCCCTACCCCAGTGTAGACCAGGCCTTGGATAGTTTAAATACAACAAATTCTACATCTTGCCAGGGGGTTAGACTAGATGACCCTTGCGGTCTCTTTTGACCCTAGGATTCTATGAAGTATTTCAATTCATGTAAATTGGAGCAGCTCTACTGAAGTCATCAACTAAGAATTTGAACCCAAATTCCTAAACACTTCCAATATGCATTTCTGTTGTGGGTTAATATTGTCTTTCCTTTGACAGACACTCAACTTAACATGCTACCAAAATGCTTTGTAAATTCAAACAATTCAAGGAAGCATGTCTATGAGAATCGCAGACAGCGTCATTTGGTTTTATTTATATCATTGGCATTTCATGTGTAGGATTTTTTTTTTAAATGAATAAAAACATTCCATCAGGCACTAGACTGAAAATTTTCCATCACCCAATGTATAAGCACGCAGGCAAACAAGTAACCAAACTAAAATCCCAATGTTATAGAGAACAAATAAAATAAAATAAAACAAGTTTAAACATTAGTACTTGGCTTTTTATGTATAATGCATCGACCTCAAAAATCTGAGTCATTCTGTCCATATAAACAAGTGATAGTAGTAACAAAGTGCATGAAGCAAATTGCTAAATTTTAACTAAGATATTAAAATAAAAAGTACTTTAAAACAATACTTTTAATACAGTTTCTTGCCATGATTCCATCATGCATCAACACAAATCAAATCCTGAGGCAACCTGTGCCTTTGACAGTCTTTTTGTATGACTATGTAAATAAATGGAAACAATGACCAAAACCTGCAAGACGGTGACAAGCGCTGAGACAAGTCCATCTATAATCAGAGTTGCATTTTTTAAAAAAATCAAAGTGCACTGCTGGTACATCTCATTTGGGCCTATTTGGGACTGGTACCGAAGTCTGTTTCCATTAACTTCACTGGATTTTGATTCAGGCACCAAGGGGAATAAAAGATGATGGATATTCAGTAACTAGCATCACTATGACTAGCATGACAATTGGAAAGTTGTACCATATTTTTGGGATATGTAAGTAAACATCTTTTGTATATTTAGGAGGTGCACACTCTTAAATTATCTGATGAAAGGAAGTGTAGAGTACTGGTACTTAGTGTTTTGGTACCAGTACCAGACTGGTCCATTAATTAGCATTCAGATCTATCTCTAATTACAGAAAAGGCATATAACAAAAAGAGTAAGTATTTGACTATTAATATTTTATACAGTTCAGCAACCCAACCAATCGGATTTTACATTGCCAACTTTAACAATCTTCAAGCTAGTGCTTTCCAGTCTTAGATAATACCAGTCCTTGAAAAAGTAGCTGTACCCTGTGGAAAAAAAGAAAAGAAAAAAGGAATATATGTTAAAGAAAACACAATTCTTGATAATAGTCTTTGATTGTTTTTTTATTATTTTAGCTAAACGTATAGGAATAGAAGAAATTTTTCTAAGGATATTTAGAAGAAATCATGTTTTCTTTTTAACAGGGTTTTAAAATTATATTTATATTAATAACTTTATATATATATAATATATGAAATCCAGAGTGGATATCAAGGGAGGCCTGATTTTGAAGCCCATTTTGTGAGCCTAAATTTTATGCACACAAATATTTGCTGGCACAATTAATGTTATTTAAAAATTAAGCTAGGTGGTATGAAAGTGTGATCAGGTCGGCACCTCTGCGACATCTCAAAAACACTTGTGCCTGTGAATTTGTCAGTGAAAAAATGGCATGCCACTTCTGAAAACCAAGGACTAGGTTCTTAGCTGCAGCTGAGATACATTCAGAGATGGAAGAAGGAAAGGTGGCTCCAAGCTACCTGTATATATTCCCCCAGTCCTGGAGCTTACCGTGGTTTGATTCAGGCCCTGGGAGAATTAGAGCAGAATTAGTCCTGGAACATGCTCTAACTGGCCACCCATGATGCCAACGAGCCATGTGAGGAAATCTCCTGGGCACAAGAATTCCCTGGTCATGCCCTTTCCTCTTGGAACACTTCTTATGTCATTGGCCATGTGGCAGGATCTTATGCTGACCCTATCCTGGACTAGAAGGAGAATCCACAGGAAGGCAGCTAATCTGGTTTTTAGGCTTCACACTAACAGTATGGTGCAAAGCAAAGGGAGAGGACCCAGACATCCAGTCCAACGCTTAAGGTCTGTGTCATACACATTTATATTGTGTGTGTGTGTGTGACTGATTCTTCTCTGACATTACTCCACATATAGGACAGGTTTGTAATCTGTTAGAGTATAGTGACAAAAAAACCCGAAGGCTTTCAAGCCACCCATATATACAAGATATATAAACATAAAAACAAAATAAAGACTCAGTATATAAATTATATTGACAACGAGGTTAGTGTTGGGTAAGTGCCCAACAGTTCAGAATTTGGATTCAATTCAAAAGTTCAGGTGTTTAGACAAAATCCCAATATTGCACTGACTTTCTCATGAGACGTCTCTTTCCCCATGAGGTTTTTGGCATTCTGGTTCTGGTCAAGTATTCTGAGGTATATACCACCTTTCCTGAGGTATATTATTACTGGCACTTCCCATCCACAATGGAAACAAAGTGGAGAAAAGTCCTCCAAAGTAGAGATCTGTTCCAGTTGGCAAAATTTGGTTCCAGGCCCAAGTTTGGATTTTGACTTCTCCCAGGGTTCCATATTCCATAATATGGCTCAAACCCATTTCTACTCCAACCAATTCTCTAACGGGCCGGTTTAAACATGGTTTGGGAATGGGAAGGGACTGTGTTATCAAATTTGGTTTACCCATTTCTAAAAAGGGAAAATGAGAACTAAAAATCAAAGGATTCCTTTGCTACTAAATCCCTATTTCTACGGGACTTCCTTTCCAAGGGACGGGTGTCAGGGGAGCTTACATGCTTTCAATATCAAGGGTAAAAGATTTTTTAAATACAAGTACTGCATGAAAGTGGGACTGATTTGAAAGGATGGTTTTTTTTACAGGAACCAGAAACGTTCAGGAAACATAATAATTCCTAAATATTATTCTTTAAGAATAAATTGAGAGCAATGGGATATTTAACTGAAAAACTTATTTCAGCTGGCAGCATGCCAGGCAGAATGATTGAGTGGCTGTATGTTCATTAACCACTAGAAATGAATGTCTCCAGGAAGTCCAGAAGTAGACAAGGGCAATACACACTTGAAAGGAAGCTCTATAATGACTTATACCAGACTGCAGCTCACCACTTCCATTGAGATCCAGCACAGCATCTAGGTTATCTGGAACTCCATTCCAAGCATCAGCAATTAATTTAGGGAACCCAGGGTCCATTTTCTTCTTTACTTCATTGTATCTGCAGAAGATAACACCCCATAATCACGTCTGTACTTAATTGTAACATTTGACACTACCTTTCAGGATGTCACCCTTAAGTGTGGCCGTACAAAACATTTACATGTGAAATTCAGAAACTCAGTGTTTTCACCCTGTTTCAGTTTCATTAAATTGGTCCAATTTTGTGAAAATCCTATGAATTTTTGCAGCTTTTCCATCTGAAAATGCAATCAGTTCTGAACTGAACATGGACCTCACTTTTACTCAAAGATAGTCTTTTCTGAACAACGCCATCCATTTCCAAAAATTCATGTTTTAAACTTCAAACCTGAACTCAAATGAAGATCAACTTTTGCTCGGCAACCAGCAACTTTTCAAAATGGCACATTTTGATGTATAATGGCCAGTTTGTGAAGATTCCAGTCAAAGCTACATTTCTGAGCCATAAAAATTAACCAGAATGAAATGATCAATAGTTTTGCATGAAATTTCACCCCCAATCTCCACTGTTTTCTCACAGCCCTACCAGTGATGATAAAAAGGTTACAAGAGCTAAACTTCCTTACACGTGTTACTACCAGTAATACCTTAGCTTGGAAAAACAGAGAATTTAAACCATCCCAATTACTTTCTTTCGTTACACTTTGGGGGCCAGATACTCAGCTAGTATAAATCAATTTTAGCTCCGCTGAACTCATATGTACTTTCTAACATCCTTTTGAAGTGACTAGAGCTTTGCCGATTTCTACCGGTTAAGGATCTGATGCTTTGTTCACTTTGGGCACTTTACTCTGAACTAGCCTGTGCACAGGGAGAGGAAAAAGATGTAAGAAGCCTTTCCCCCCATTTTCATAGTCCACATACAGATAATCTGCAAGTGACTGTCCCTCTGCACATCTCTTTCTGATCATCTTCACTTCCTACACACAAATACTGTACAGACGTGTTTATATTCCAGTTCTGTTTATTGCCTGATTCTCCCCGCCCTTACCAGTTTTACACTATAAAACTCTCTTGATTTCGACTGAATTATTCCTGATTTATACTGATGTAATTTACAGCAAAATTAAGCCCATATATTCAGAGAGAGATTTAAAATCATGATTTTTTTTCTATGACTACTTAAGCAAAACCTACTTGGGAGAGACTAAACCATCCTGCAGTGAAGTTTTAAAAGTTTAGCTGTGGAATTTATGAACCAACTCCCCTCACCACCAGCCCAATAAACCTCCCTGGTTTAACAATCCTATTATGAAGATACAGAAAAGGAAGTAGTGGGCTTCATTTTTATACCTCTGTTTAAAGCTTGTGATAATGACATGACAAGGACTTTGCAAAGCAGTTATTTTGATTCTGGCAGAGTACTTGTATAAAATGAAACAGCTGCATATTTAATGGTTATCATGTCTGTGTTTAAATACAGTTGCCTTTTCCCAAATGTTTTTTGATTGCTTGCTATCTTCTTTACACAGATATAAATCAGTTAAGCTGTTTAGTTGCTTAACAATAAATTATACATTCTACAGTGACTGCAACTGATAAGGAAGGGGCTTTGATGGAAATAGCGTCTGAGATCAGAGTGATAAATTTCTTGGAGACCCAAAGGTACAGTTAATCAAAACAGCAAGTGTTAAGGAGGAAACTAGCAAGTTTGCTAACTCATGGTCTGTATTTTGAAGTACTGTATTACAAATGGCTATATTATAAGTACTTGAAAACATTAAACATGAGCAGCAGCATAGTTAATATTTTCAAAGTGAGTAATAAGCAGTCTTTTGCTTTTTAAGATCAATGCCTGTATTGTCAGGTAATGGGGAAAAGAAGAGTGCTATTCACAAAGGTAATTAATCATACTTGTCTTTCAAATGGTAACCTTTGTGAAAGGATATTTTATGTTCTTACAGGAATTCATAGCTACTAGGATATAAAAAGACACTTCATGTATTCTGTTCACAACATGAAACTATTGTTCATGTAAAAAGTATCCATGCCCTCTTGATGTATCTTTAATATATGATATAGCTTACAAATCACTGAAAGAATACTTGAAACTTTGGGAACATATTATATCTGTAGTAGGAGCTTCCTGATTTTTCTTTGTTTCTCTATTGCCAATTAATGAAGGCTTTTATTTCTACCTGGATTTTAAAATGTGTGTTCTTACAACTGAACCCAGCCCTAATTCCATGTGTGAGGAAGTTCTGTCTGGTGATTAAAGTGTGAGCCAGGATGTCAGGACATCTGGATTCTGCTCCCAGCTCTACTACTTTCTTGATGTGTATTCCTTAGGTAAGTCACGGCAGTTCAGCTAAGCACGCAGACTGGTGACTAATTTTAAGAACCTATTTTTGTGCCCAAACCTGTTGATAGCTATACTCATGCAACTCCATGAAATAAAATAAAACTAGTTCATTTTTCTTCAGATACAGCAAAAGATATTTGATACTAACCTTTCAATCACACTGATAGACTGGGGGGTTAAAGACATTTCCTTCTAGCACAAGACTCAGTTAGACATTCTAGACAGGGATGGGTGTGAAGGAGCTGTCCTTTCCTTCTAAAGCAAAGTTAGCCAAATCTTCCTGTTGTGCAACTCTTTGAGTATTACTTTGCTTATTTGGGAAGGAATAATACTTTTCAGGAGATCTGGTTTCAGTCCCCAGCTCTGCCACAGACTTCCTATCTGACTTTAGTCAAGTCTTTCAATCTCTCTCTGCTTCAATTCTCTTTCCATAAAATGGGGATAATCCTTCATTTCTCCCAGCCTTTGTCTGACTAGTCTATTTAGAATATAAGCTCTTTGGTGCCGGAACTGTCATTTACTATATGTAACTACTATGCCTAGCACAAAAGGCTCCCATCTTTGTTAGAACCTCTGGGTACCATCATAATATGTGATAAATAAAATAATAATAATATGACATTTGAATTCTGGATTTGGTTACTTATGATGCATAATATTATTTTAACTCCCTGACAAACATTTCCAACATGTCTCTTAGGGTACATTAATATACACACTAGCATTTCTGAATATCTGTGGTCATCCTTACAAAAAGTGTTTGCCTCGCTGTGCATAGAAAACACATGAAAAAGATTGCAGATGCTGTCAAAATAAATTTCAAATTAAGATTTGACAAAAGGTTAACAGATATATTTCCGCAGGATGTGCCCAGCTCCCCTCAGCATAAGTAAAGCAAATGCATTAACCTTTTGTTATTTCTGTTGTGACAAGAAGAGAAGTTATCCCAAAGTTTGTTAGCCCTATATCATTCCCCAATTTTTATGTCCAATGCCCTTCAGGAATATGGTTTAAGGGGAGATTTTTCAAAGGCGCAGATGGCAGTTAGATGCTTAACTGCCAGTGACTTTCACCTAGCTGCTATATGTGCCTCTGAAAATCTCAGAGATTTATTCCAGGCCTTGTGACCTGACCACATTGTTTCTGTACTGCCAAGGAATATAGTATTTTTAGGCTCTTTTCTAGCAAAACATTTTGCAGCTGAGCCTAAATGAGAACGAGGATCCACTGCAACAGCTGTGAGCTTAGTTAAGCGCTCACCACCTTAATTGTAATGTGTCTCACCTCCAAAACTTGTCTCCTGCAAAAATGTATGTCTTCTTGTTTTTGCTCCAGTTAAAAGCTGCATTGACGTGTTGTATCTCGGGAGGTAACCCCAGACTGGTGAGCTTCTTTGGATATCCTCTCTCCAAAGTACTGGCTGAATAGACCCAGTACTCATTTCCTGAGTGGGAAAAACATAGTAGTTAACTCGGTTACAAAGTGGGTTACTTGAAAAAGATATTTTTGTTTTGTGACACTTTATAGGATCTTTTATCATCCTGCTTATATTACGTTTTTTACTCTGTGCCTCTGTTTCCCCTCCTACTTGTCATCTGGTTTGTCTATTTAAATTGTAAGCTTTCTAGGACAGTGGGTGCCTCTGACTATGAGCATGCATAACCCTTGCTGTCAGTTGGGTTTACTACAATACAAATAATTAACAATGATAATCTGGTTGGATTATGAAGTCTTAAAGCAGCGTGGTCTGAAGGCCAAATGCAGCTCATATCTTGCCCATACCCACTCTCTCCATGTATCTGTGGTTTGTTTATTTCAGAAATTTCTATTAATCAATCAAGTTAGATACAAGAATATCACATAGTAAGTGGTTGCCTATATCTCCATTTTAAAGGGCCCTGATTCTGTGGTCCTTGATTCAACAAAACTTTCTAATATGGCCCCAAATACATGCAAATCAAAGGGCCAAATTCTGTAACCTTTACACTGATTGGTACCTTACTCAGTGAATATTCCCATTGAGGCCGGTGAGATTACCCACTGTGACCATGGAAGCTTTCACCATGAGAGAATATTTCTATGAGCCATAATTATATTACAATAACGATGAACGTCAGAAAGCTTTCCATTGATTTCACTGGGAGTTGGATCCAGAACTAAGTTATGTAACATGAGAAAGGTGTAAGATGCAACTTTGAAGTTCTTGGCAAACTCATAGATTCACAGATTTCAGGGCCATAAGGGATCATTGTGATAAGCTAGTCTGACCTCCTGTGTAACACAGGCCATAGACCTAACTCAAAATCATTTCTAGAGTGGAGCTTTTAGAACAACATCCAATCTTGATCTTAAAATGGTCAGTGATGGAGGCTCCACCATGCCCAGATGAGATTGTTCCAATGGTTGATTACGCTCACGAGTGAAGATTTACTCATTTCCAGTCTGAATGTGTCTACCTTGAACTTGGATTGTGTTTTACCTTCCGTTTCTAGACTAGAGCCTGTTATTAAATATTTGTTTCTCATGTAGACACTCATAGACTCTGCTCTACTTCAGATTCCCCTGTTTATGCATCTCAGAATTGCATTAGCTCTCTTGGCCACAGAGAGCACTAGGAGCTCATGGTCAGCTGATTATCTGCCACAACCCCTACATCTTTTCATAGTCACTGCTTCCCAGGATAATCTTCTCCGTCCTGTAAATTACCAGCATGGCCTTTGGGGAGCAAAATGTGGATGTTCATGTTCATGTTCAAAGGATTTTAGGGTACTTGGGCTAGAGGCAGTTTCCTACTGATCTTTTAGCGTTTGCTAGTCTTTCCTGTTTAGAATTTTTCTAAAGCAATTGCATTTCCCTGGAAAATGTAAAATCAAAAACAAATAAATCAAACAAACAAACAAAAACACCTACACCAAACCAAACGAAAAGAAATCTCCAAAGTCCCCCAGAACTAATAGTATTTACTGGAGAGAGCATATCAACACATTTTGATTGTTCTGAGTTTTTATTTTTTATCATGGAGCTTAACTCCAATAGCCAATCAAACATGTTGAATAAATTACCAATACCTTTTCCCCCTATGCAGAAAATGTACAGCGGCATCAACCATGTGTTTTTTACATGGTTTTTTACATGGTTTTTACATGGTTTAATCATGTTGTAGTGGATTCTGGAGGATCGTTTTAGCTGGCTTGGTTTTCCAAACATTGAAAACAACCTCCCTGCTACACTAGTTTATCTAGGCTAGCTGGAACACATATATGACTAACTTAAAATGGATAGTACACTGATCTGTATCTATTATTATTCCCACCCCTCAAGCTAGCTAGCATGCCCGCATGCATCCTCTCTGCCCGATGAGTAATCCAGGTGAGACTCCTGGAATGCAGAGCAGGAATTTGTCTTTGACAGACAGTAGAGGTGCAGCAGAAGAACATGGAAAGGAGTGGATTAAGTCTAAGATTCTCAAAGAGAAGTGATCTGTATTGCTACTGTAGTTGACAAGGAGAGTTCACATGCAGTGAATCAATTCTGCATGTTGCTGAGCTTTTCATTCAAGATGCTAACGGCTGTTCCAGTGGGTTAATGGCAGTGGAGGGTGCTCGGAAACTTGCAGGCTCTGGAC
Organism: Sternotherus odoratus; assembly: GCA_032164245.1. Classification (NCBI taxonomy): domain Eukaryota; kingdom Metazoa; phylum Chordata; order Testudines; family Kinosternidae; genus Sternotherus; species Sternotherus odoratus. The sequence goes on along the minus strand of JAVMKO010000014.1, from coordinate 26,205,037 downwards.
CTTTAGTCCTAGGAAAGGCATGGCTGAAATCTGACATTCAAAACAGATCTGATATGGCTGCCCTCAGAAGTACATTTCCCTGATCCAACTTAGCATTTAAAAGACTGAATTTGAATGCAGCGCTTATGCAAGCGATGTTTACAACTTCAAACCAATACCTGAAAAAAACACGGTCTTCTCTTCCTGAGGGGCCTCATAGACAGCATCGATTTTTTCTGGTACCTCCGGCCAGAATGTAGCAACAAGCAAGGGACCCGTGGGTTTATTTCGGGGGTTTACAGTCCTCCACATGAATCTGAGCAGAACAGAAAATGGCACAGGCTTTACAATGCACTGATTCATCAGCACATCTGTTTCTCATCATGTCTGGCAAAGGCAGCTGTGTATGCACACGCACATGCTCTCACATGATCTAGCAACAGCAGCACAAACTTATGACTTCTTGGCTATACGTTCAAAACTGTGCCTGAGAGGTTAAAAGAAGCCTCCTGCAGCATGCTAATGAAATGGTTGCATAATCTGCCACACACCAGCATCCCACTGAAATGGAGTAGATTGATGGCTGAAGGGTTCACGTTGCTTCTTGCGCCAGAATAAAATGTATTCTGTGCTTTGATTATACAAATAAAACCATTTACAAGGCAGTTACATGATTACAGTTATCCTGCTGTTATGTATGGAGCAGATGGACAAGCGTTTGACAAATGCAGACATTTGCATTCCATGAATTTCTCTTGCCATTATTATTGTAGTGATTAAAAGTTCAAATCGAATAACTATATATCAAGCAGCTGGCAAGTGAACTTGGCTGTAGGAGAAACCTTAATTATTAAAAATGTTCATTAGGGAAATGTTTATTTGATGTACAAGCAGTATCCTCATTTGATTTAAGATTTAAAAAGCTGTAATTATCTTTCAATGGCAGTGCATTGTGTAGAAGGCACTCGATATTAACAAAGGCACTACTGTTTTCCTCCTCTGTTGAAGGAACAGCCTTTTTTCCTCCCAATGGAACAAAAGCTTATAGGAGTTTGCCAATTTTTTAAGATGAAAAATCAACAAGCTAGCTGAAGCCCTGTTGCAACATACATTAGCTGGTAGCTAGTAAACTAATTATAGGTCAAATCCAGCTTTTATCATTCTGAAAAGTAGGAGCTAAAAAAAAGTGCAGGTTTTTCTCGCCCCTAATGGGAATCCTTTTCTCATGAAAGTGTCAAGGGCCTAAAAATTGGAGTATCAGGCCCTAAATTGCCTTTATAGATGGCTGTACCGCCATCAGTTGAAATCTGACTATGAACAAATGGAGCTAGCAAGGACACAGATTTAGAGCATTTTAATGTAAGTCCGATAGCTTTTTGTCTCATTTCTAAAATTAAATAATTATTATAATAGGGTGTAGTAGCTGATATGAGCAAGACAACACAAGGCTAAAGGTATGATACTTTTCTTCTTTTTTTACAAAAAATGTGTTAGATATAACCTGATATCCCTTAATAAGTGGGATAATGATGTCTTAATGCGTTCTATTTTTCCACTGATATAAACATAAATTTAATTTTAATTTTTAATGAAGTAATCAGAGTAGCTGTAGCAGGACAAAAAAAAATCAAATGTACTGATAACCTATATGAAAAGAGTCCTTTTCCTATTGCCTAGTATGTTTCTTTTCTTTCACAGAAAAGCAGATCACATGTGACGTAAGGAACTCCAGGTAACACATATCTGCCACTACACATATAGCTTTTGATAAATGATTATCCTTAGAGAAGGGCCTGAGCTGTAGAATTCTGATCCATATCAGTGACTCTGCTCCCCTTTGCAACGTTTGGATCAAATTTAGGCTCTAGTCAGAGAAAAAGGCTCAGTGATCCATATCCACATTAGGATTCTAAACCTCCCAGATTCCAGCAAAAAAATCAATGGCAAAAAAGGAGAAATGAACTTTCTTGTTTCTTTTCAATAATGTTGAAACATTTTGTTTAGACTTTTACATTAAATATTAATATTAATATACATGTAATACATACAATATATTATGTTTTTACATTAGTGAAACAAAATGATTCAGTGGCTCTGAATTTAAATTTTTTGGGACTTCTCATTTTGCAGGAAATTTTGAAATTTCAATTTTTTTTTATTCCAATTGGGAATGAAAACAAAATTTTAAATGCTGAAATTTCCCTTTAAACCCAAATTCCAATTTCCTCCCAGCTCTACTCATTAATAAGATTGTTTCATACATCCTCACTGGAAGGGCTGGCAGGTCTTTTAATACAAGACCCTCTTGCTTATGTAGAGTAGCACATACCCACAGTATTTCCTTCCCTCATTTCTTGTATGGCGAGGAAAAACAAAAACAAAGCCCTTTGTTTTGAAGAGTTCATCTAGACTTTCTCCTTAGTCCTCCCTCAGTCTTGTTTCTGTGTGATATAAAACTTGTATTCTTTGGTCATTTTTATTATTAAGGTGGGTGAGTCATAAAAGCCACAGGCCCCATGATTCAGAGTTATTTCTTAATTCCAAAAACGGATCACAAGGTTGTTTTCTGTCTTCTCTCCCTCATGTTGGGAAATCCAGGAGACTGATAGGCAATTGAATTCCAAAGCAAAACAAATCAATAGCCAAACCCTCTCTTTGCTGAATGTTAGATAAAGTATGAGTCACTTTGAACAATTTGTTTTAGTCTTTTATGTTGTTCTTGGAACAACTAAACTATACTGACTGCATGTTGAATTTCATATTTCCCTATGTTTTTATATATTATAAAATGTTGACCCGACACGGCTGATGCCCTGTACATACACATTCATAATACTTGCAAGTGAGTTTCAAGTGTAAGAGACCCATGTGTATAATATAGATGATTAAAGGAAGACAGTTGCTAAGTACACTAATGCTATGGCTTGCACTATCACTAGCAGCTGCCAAACAAAGAAAGGAGGGGAGAGAGTTGGAGAGGAATTGCAAGTGGCTGTGCTCAGCAGAGGTGTCCTACATTACGAAAATAAGTATGGCGTATTTATACACCTGACAACCACCTCTCTCTTTCCCAGGACATTGAATGGAGACTTCTTCAGGAATCTTGGGTTTTAAAGGCTGGGAAACTGGTTTTAGTGGGATCTGTTTTCAGAGGTGGCCTCTATTTGTGAATTCTATTTGTGCCAGATAATACTTATGTCTGTATTTTTGTGGACTATTAAAATCCAGTGCAGTACTAAGGTGCTTTCCTGAATCAGAACCTGAAAGTCAAAGGGACTTAGGGTCTAAGTACCTAAATCGCTTTTGAAAATGGTACTTAGACTGCTAAGTTATTTAGGTATTGCAGTGCTGAACACATGCATACCTTTAAAAATCTGGGCCTAAAATGGCTACCCGTTTACACCAGTAATATTCCATTAGAAAATATGAGGCAGGCTTGGGGCCTGACTGAAAACTGGGCCCTAAAAATGATACATATGGCATTGGAGTATCAAGTTTAATACCACAGTTCAGAAATAGTATGAGATAGCCACCACTCAGGCAGGTTCTGCAAGTGTCTCAAGTTACTTTTGTGCAGTGCAGAGTTTACACAACAAATTTGACTCCACTGATTTTTTTTTCCGCCTGCACTTAACCCTTGCTGTCGTTGCTTTGTTTAAAGGTGATTGACTTTATTGAAAGGCCATGTGTTTAGCAGGAAGTCTGATCGAAGGGTAGCCCTCAAATATCGAGGCTGACAGAAGTGTGGGCCCTGCGTATGGTAAACAGGAAGTGGTTGAGGAGCTGGGGTCCAGCCCTTCGCTGGTCAGGCACGGAATGGCCCATAGGTGGCTTTCTACAATGGTTGCCCTCCATGGACTGCTTGTGCAACTGCCCACAGCCCATAAGGGATCATTCTGGCACCTGCACATCACCAGATTGTAAGGAAGCCTTGGCCACACCTACTTTTTGGGGGGCTGAAAGGAATAGCTTCTAAGTGCCCTTATACTGAGAGCACCACAAAGCAGCTTCAGTGGAAGTTATCTTCATAATCTCTTTCCTGTGTTCCTTTCTCCTCTGTCACCCCAGTCTCTGTTATTTAGCTAGAAACCCAGTAACGGAGCAAAAGTTAAACCTTCAGAACCTTGGCCCTTGATTCTGATCTCACACACATGTAAACTGGAGTAAATTCAGTGGATTATTGGAGTTATACCAGTGGAGTGACATAGTGGTGAATTACGCCCCAATAACTTGCATCTCCCTTCTGCGCCATCTTTTTCTCTTTACGGATGATCAAAGAACGTGGCTTAGGCAATATTATTTCACGGAAAATCAAAAATGTTGCAGCTGAAAATTAAACGTGGAGGAGACGTCTGGGCACACAACATTAGCAGGCACAAATGCTTATTAAATGGGCTGGGATTGGAAGCTCCACTGCCGACATTTTGTGCCCAGTTTGGTTATTTAGTTCTGTTCAGTGCATCCAAGTCTCTTGTGTTTCAGCAGAGCGCATAGCTGTTGTGGTTTCCAGTACTGCTGGAAAAATGATCTTTGTGCCTGTTTATCTGGGACAGTAATATAACCATCGACATTCTGATTCCTGCCAATTTCATATTTTACAGCACTGCATACGCAGTTTTAAACAAGGAAGTCTGCATCCTTTAAACAAGTTAGATTCATTTTTATATTTTTAGCTATTATTAAAAAGCTTAATTTCTAAAATGAATTTACAAATGAGTGTGAACATGCATACATATATACTTCCCCGCACATATCATGTACATAAACACATATGCTGGGTTCATAGATTTTTAAGGACAGAAAGAGCCATTATGATTATTTAATCTACTCTCGTGTATAACCCAGTTCTGTTTTTGTGGCAATAATAAAGCATTGGAGTATTGGAATAATGAGTGTACTTTTCACTCTTTTATTCTGTGTTACTTTTTGCAACTCGCAGACACTGAAATTGGATGGGTCAGTTCCTTTTGATAGTTTGGCCAGGTTCACTTTCTGGTCCTAAATCTGAGCTGTTGTGTTTGAGTTTGACACACACGTACTATATGCACATGGCCAGAACCTTAGCTGTAGCCAGAGAGTGCTTGGTGTAACTAAGCAACGTGGGGTGTGGAGCACAGAGGTGCTGTCTATACTCCCCCAACTAGAGCTGGTTGGGAATTTTCTGGCTAAAAGTTTTCCCGTTACTGATTCATCAAAACTGAACTATTTTACGGAAACATATTTGTTTCAATAAACTTCTGGCAAAACATAAGTGGGTTCCAATGGAGCCCTGCCTGGTTTCCTGCCCCCTACCTGGCGTGCTCCTGGAAAGTCCAGTTTCCCAAGGCCAGTGGCTCTTGGAATATCTCTGGCATTCAGACTGTTTCTGAGTTGGGGACACCAGAGCTTCCATGCTCCCTGTCCAGGCAGAGCCCAAGCTACTGCAGAGATGGGAGCCTGGAAGTCCTTGGCAGCTCCGGTTCTAGATAAACCTCCCAAATCTGCAGAAGAAAGGGAAAATCTGAGACTCCAAGGACTTCTAGGCTCCTGGCTCCCTGAAGTTTAAAACAAGCAAACAAACAAGATTATTTCTAACCTGCCCCCCCCCCCCGAATTTCCCTTCCATGGGAAATTTCATCCTTTCCACTTTGTTCAGAATTTTGGATTTTTCCTTGGATGGAAATTCCGGTTTTGGACCAGAATTTTACAGAATTGCTTTGACACATAGCACTTGCTTCTGCTCCAAGTAATCATAGAATCACAGGGCTAGAATGGACCACAAGGGTCATTTAGTCTAACCCCTTGCCAAGATCCACAGATGCTCCAGCCTCCTTTTGAAAACCTCCTGCGAAGGAGCTTCCACAACCTCCCTAGGCCGTCTGCTCCACTGTCCTCCTGTTCTTACAGTTAGGGATTGTTTCCTGAGATTTAATCTAAATCTGCTGTGCTGTAGTTTGAACGCATTGCCCTCTGTGGCAAGAGAAAACCACTTTTCTCCATCTTTTTTATGGCAGACTCTTATCACTAAGGAATTCCTCCCACTTACCTGTCTTTGAAGAAAAATGTTTCTCCTCTAATTTGGGAGATACCATCAAATACAACATCTTGTTGGCATAACACTGGGGTGACGGGGCCAAGCGTTGGAGCTGGATCTGGCCCCAAATCAGTGGACCCTCCTACAATGAAGAACAGATTTATACTGTGATGGTTGAATGTATTGTTGTTCTAGCATGTGAATGTGTAGACCCCCAACTGCTATGAGCCATTTGAGGGAAGCAATCACTTCAGTTGTTTGAAGGCTATGTTTGATGAAATTTATAAATTAGAAAATGTTTCAGAGGCTGTGTAGATCAGTGGACAGGGCCTTAGATTAGGACTCAGAACATCTTGGGGTGGGAGGAGTCTATTCCCAGCCTGCTGTGTGACCTTTATCAAGACATGTCATTCTATGTGTCTCTATTTCCCCTCCTACCCATACCTCATCTAGTCTATTTAGTCCAGAAGATTTTCAGGGCAGACAATTTTTGGTAGGAATTTGCAATTATTAACTCGGAAAATTGTTTTGCCCAGTGATGGGGTAGTTTAAAACATAACATAAAGTTTCTCAGAACTCTGTATGCCATGGTACCTAAATTGATGTGCAGATCATTCTGAATAAGGAGTTCTATACATACCGTATACATACCATATATTTTGTACTACAGTTTTCCCAGCCTGCTAATAGTTTGCAAGGCATAAATACCCATTGTGAGTCATTTGTAGCCTCATTAAGAATCAGAATGTTCTCTTCAAAACATGAACTTTGCCATCTGTTGGATTTTATTTTGTTTTATTATTTGGCAGCGGTTGTATTGCTTGGTGTAGCATCTGGCTGTTCCTTAGCAATCAGGTGGTTTTACGTAACTAAACGAAATGTGACTCCAACTGATTCGATAGAACTCAGAATAATGCTAGAAAATGTGTAATGAACATAATCCCAAAAGCAAAATACAGGTTTGTTTACAAAACTGAAAAGTTCTTTGAGTTAAAGTATTGCTTCAGTTAGTTAGAGGCAGGCAGGGTGGTCTTCTGGTTCAGGTTTAGACCTGGGACTTAAGAGACTTGGGTTAAATTCTGAGCATTCCTTGAGTCCTTTTCCCATGAACTTGTGAATATCACTTAACCTCACTGTGCCACCCTTCCAAATCTTTTGGCAGGATGCTGCGTCCTTTTCTGCTTCCATCCCTTTGTCTCGGCTATTTAGATTATAAAATATTCCAAGCAGGGATACTTTTTCTACGTTTATGTGCAGCATCTTGCACAATGAGGTCCAATCTTGGTTGGGCTCTCCAGACTTTACACAAATTATTAAATAATTTTTATTAAAGACTCCAGAAATTGGAAAGAATGAAGATCCAAATTTGAATAAAGAACTTATATCTGGTAGTTATTTGGTATTATTCTTAGCCCTTCTAAGGTGTCCAGAACTACAGAAAAAAGGCACCAGAAATTAAGAAGTGAGGCAGATAGAGAACTTAGAAGCCTAGCTAGAGAAATGATATGATCTTTTCAAACTGATCAGCAGCCTTATACTCAGATATATTTGCATCCCTACACCGTAGTTTAGCAAATCAATAGTCTGAATGGATTTTAACTGATCAAAGTCACAAAATCACCACCATGAAATATATGCTAAAATGATCTCTGGAGAAAAATAAATAAATATTAAAGATGAATGCAGAATACGAATATCTGATATCCTCTTCTTCCCCACAGAAATCACAAGAAACATCTGATATATACAGATATCACCTTCCACACATTATCTACAAATGTTGTTTTTCTTGTTGTACAGCCTAAATCGTTGGCTGAATGATAGGACGGTGATAGAGGTTACAGACTACACATTATACTAGCAAATTCTGGTTCATCATTAATAAATCAATCAGGCGAAGAGGTTTATTATTCACATATCGTTCTGAAACTTATCAGGAATAACAAGAAACATCTATCATGTGGAGAATAATCACTAAATTGATCAGAGTGGAGACAAGAAACTCATGAAAAGCAACTTGTCCCTCCAGCACAATTTATTTTCATTTTACCCAGCACCACCAATCATCTTGTGGTGTGTCTCCTTAATGAACAAGACAAAATTGCCCATCTTCTGAAGCATCCCTATTTGAAAACAATAGTATGAGGACGAAGATGGCATGTGTATGTCTCCATCCGTGAGTGAGTCTTGCATCGCTACAGGACTCCATGTTAGACAGCAGATATCCCACAATTCCCAGCATGGCATTTCATAGCCAAACAGAGAGAGGGCCTTTGAAAGTTCCACCTAAAGATTTGGGATTAACCTATGCAGCGCTGGGGATTTCACAGCTCAGAACCTTAAGTGGCTGCTTGTTACTGAATTGAGCCATTAATAAGAAGTAGGAGCACTAACAATATCGTGAGTGAGCCAGGCAAGGAAATTAAAATTTGCATCTCTAATTGGTCAGAAGTGCACAATATTTACAATAGCATCTGAAAACAATAGGTCAGCCTGTACTTCTGATAAATGAAGAATACTTTACCATAAAGTTCCTGGATTCCTGTAATATCATCCTGAGACAGTCTGAAGTTCTTGGTAAATGTGTAGATTGGAGCCATCAAAGCTCCTGGGTCCTCAGAGTGCTCTAATCCCATGGCATGGCCAAATTCATGAGCAGCAACCAAGAAAAGACTGTAACCTGAACAACACAACGAGTCAACACAGCTTGCTTGTATCTGAATAAAGATATATTGCACCAATTATCCCAACCCCATAAAATTGCCACTCTTCCTCTCTCCACCAAAAGATTCCCATAATAAATATTGCTTGATGTGTAATTTCATATAATAATAATAAACATGCCATGCACGTTGCCAAGTTTTAGGAAATTTCATTAGATAGAAAGGTTTCTTTTAAATCCTATTGTACGGTTGACTCGTGTATATATTTTCACTGTCTCCCATGTAAAGTGCCCTTGAACATTGACTTAGTACTTCTGAGAAGGAAGGAAGTATTTCAAGTGAAACGTTTGTTTTATTTAGCATGGAAGAATTAAACCACAATCTGGACCCTGAATCTTGCTTTCAATCATTAAAAACCATCGAGGGGATATACAGACCTACTGGGTTTTTTATTTTTTTATTTTATCAAACTATGTTTTCATTATTTGTCTATCTTGAGTTGAAGATATGATGAGGTGGGAAGAGGCCTAGGATTCGTGCAGTAGCCTTTCACCTCTGGATTTCTGAGTTTAAAATCTGCCTTAGGTCACTAGTACTCTTGTATTGCCGTCCTAGAGTCTAGTACATATTCATCAACACCAAGTCGTCACCTCCATCGTCCTTATTAGCACAGAACAGCATTTATTCAGTACTTTTAAAGTACTACTGAGAGGTGAAAAATCATCCATATTACAAAAGGGCAGCATTTTATCAAGTTACCAAATCACATTGTCTGAATATAGCAGTTATTTCCTGTTCTAAGAAAATGGAAAAAGCTTCTGTATATCAGATACCTGAATCTAGCAATTGTTGGTAAATATTGCAAATACTGCATTTAAAAAACATCTCTAATTTATTTCATTGAAAAAAATATTTTCCCCACTTTTCCAAGAGTTGTGAGGTTGGAGGGGGCACTTTAGTTTTTTTTTCCACTAAGCCTTTATGATTAAAAACCTGTTTCCTTTTCTGTCTTTTAAAAATATCATGCAAACCTTTTCATATATTTATTTGACAAGCTTTTTCCAAAACCTAACTTTGCACGCCAGATGTACTCTGAGAGTATTCTTTTATTTTCAAAAGTAAAATATGCATTCCCAAATTTTTAGGGAAAGTAATGCAAGTGTACATGAATTATAAATATGGGCCCAAACGTATCCTGGATGTAATGACAATGATATCAATTACTCACAGCATTTTGGTCACTATTCTTCTATCAGTGGTTAGCCTGAGACAGAGGCGGGAGTAATATACATTGTTAAAGGAGTTCAATGATTTCTTTGAGAAACTGTGTTACCTTGATCTGGACAAAAGCCCCATTTGCGGTCGTCATCATAGTTACTAGTGGAAGCACACCACATCTTGCCATCACTGCGGCCGGCACTTGTGCAGGATTCATACTTGTTGCCAAGGAAAGTGAAAGGAAATACGCAAGGAGCTCCTTCGGAATTTCCACCAACTGTTGACATTGCTGCGGGGAAACAATATTTAAATACTATAAGCAGAGAATCAACCATTTTTGTGACATAAAACTGACATCACCTTCTATTCAATCATACCTAAGCCCAGAAAGCAATGGGAAAATCTGAACTTTTGTAACAAACACTGAAGGTGACAGTTTGGAAAGGATGTTGCCTGCAACAGAGGGAAAGAGAGGGAAAGTCTAACTGTTCCCACCAAAGCCATTGAAGCTAAAGACAAAAACTGCAACTGGCAACTATTTGAAAGAAGCAGTTACTCTACGGCAGCTCAATGGCTTGTGGAATTGGAGGGGGAACTGGTTAACAAATGACCTGGTATTAGTCTAATTAATAAGATCTTTTCTGGTAATGCTTTCAATTGTCTTCCACGAGTACATTTATTGATAGAAACTTTATAATGTTGTTATATATCAGCAGACTGGGAAGTGTCACACTGAGGTTTAATTAGCTGCTGAGGACAAAAACAGATTTTAGCGGAGTCAAAAGTCATATCACGCACACTGAGATGGTTGAGGTGTACTGACAGAAAGGATCAATTTAAAATCTGTGGCTTTTACACTAACTCTAAAGAAAAGGATATACGCTATATGTGATACTTGCTGTGGAGTAAAATGTCTACCTTTGGTACTCACTGAGACCACTTTTATCTTCCTACTCTGCTATATCCACCCACACTTACATATAGTACTAATGTGTAAACATATAATATGTGTTTGTGTGTGTTTGTGTATGCAAACATGTATGTCTATTTGAGCATAGTGCATCAGGAAGACTAAAGTTGTACTTGTGTGTACCCAAAGTAGAAATTATACTCTAAAGCGGGCATCACAAACAGAGACTGCACACCCCCTCCCCCCCTATCATTTGTCATTTTAACACATGTATAGTACTGGCTAGCTGTTGTAAAATCACTTGTTTTTGTACAGGATTCAAATTATAGTTGGCAGCTAACGTTGCCTTAGCAATTTAAATACATAATTATTTAGCGCTGGAATAGATGTAGTTCTCCTGCAGTTGTTAATTTTGTCATTCCTACATGGAACGCACAAATCCACCAAGCAAAGCCCAAACCTGCCTTACAGAACTCTGTGCTTTGCAGAGGGAGGGAAAGTCCCTCCCTCCTGCAGGAAGCCAGCATCACTGACTTGGGAGTTGGGTAGGCAGGGCAAGGTCCTGTATTGTAGCTGGGTAAGGTCCTCTGTGAACCGTGGGATAGGGGGCTGGATTACAGCTCTGACCAGGTCAGCGGGGGCCACTGGGAGGGAGAAAGCTGGATCGGCTTTTAAATATAACCAATGGGTCAGAACCTTCCTGGAAAGGAGGCTGAAGAGCAGTGCTCACTATCTGTTGCTCAAGGTTGGACTGAAGGGTATTGAGTAGCTACAGTGCAGGAGCGTGGCTTAGCCGGCTCACATGTAGATAGCACAGGATTCATGCAGGGCCTACGGACTTTCACGCTGTGAAAATAGGAGAGTTAAATATGGCAGGGTTTGGGGTTTGCTTTGTGGTTTTGCAGAATCTACACCAAAATCATAGGGTCATTCCACTTTCACACCCACTGTCCTGAGGATCACTGGGCTTAAATGCCATAGAGGGATTTGTGACATCATTTGGAAAGAACTCCTATACGTGCTGTAAATCCATAGAAAGTTGGAATCAAGACTACCCAGGACAGTTAGTAGATTGGTATTTTGCATAAACCAGACATAAACAATAAACAAATGCAAAGCACAACAGTCTGATTATGTAGTAACTTCTTCACTTGCTCAAAAGTTAGTAATTATTTGTATTACCAGAGCAGATAGGAGCCCAGTTCTTGTATAAGGACCCCACTGTGTCAAAAAAAAAAAAAAAAAAAACCTAACAACCCAAAAAGAGGGTCCTTGCAGGTACGGGTGTGAACTATTTCTAGTTAGTGTTAAGGTTTTGGGTAAGAATTTCAGTATATTAGTCCCATTGTTCTGCTCATTTAACTATCACTTAGATTAAAAAAAAAGCAACAGGGAGTCCTTGTGACACCTTAGAAACTAACAATTTATTTGGGCATAAGCTTTTGTGGGCTAAACCCACTTCATCAGATGCATGGAGTGGAAAATACAGTAGGCCAGTATATATACACAGTACATGAAATATAGGAGTTGCCTTACCAAGTGGGGGGAAAGGGGGCAGTGCTAATGAGACAAATCATTCCAAGTAGAAATGGGCTATTCTCAACAGTAGAATACCAAGGGAGGGAAAATCACTTTTGTAGGGGTAATGAGGCCAGTGTAATCAGGGTGGCCCATTTCAGATACTTGACAAAAGGTGTGAGTCCCCATTCTGCTAAGTTTGATACTTTTATGATTTTTTTACTCATTACTCTTAAGAATAATGATGGCTCAGAAGGTCAGAAATAATCAGCAGCCAATCAAAATGCTCCAAGTGCCTATTTTAAACAGAGATGGCATTTTAAAAAGCTTGAAAATGGATTCAATCTGTTTGTTCATCAGCCAGCCTTTGCTCCAGAGTTAGGCTTACTTTTAGTTTTGGTTTCATTACATTTGGGGGCTTCACCTTGGATCCATTAAATGCCAAGAGCGCTGAACCATCATAGCCAATTTAAATGAGTCACTGTGCCTTGAGTCTGTATCTCAGAAAAGTGATGCCTGCCAAGTTATACAATCCTCAAAACTAATTTTGTTCCTGTGACACACTATGGTAGTAATGACTGAAGTTAACAAGCATTAAAAATTGTCAAGAAAGCAGAAAGCTCATTCTTCTGGAGAGGAGATAATTTTCAATTAGTTTCCTAGTATGTTGTAAATTCATAAAGGCATGTTTATTAGGTTTATTAAGTTAAATTCGACTGTGCTAAACACTCTTAAAAAAATGAAAAAAAATTAAATGTTTAAGTTTTACATTTCCTTTGTACTTCTTTTTTCATTTTCAGCTCGTGTTTCAGGGATATTACAAAGTAATCATCTACCCACATTTACCATGCAGTGGTAGACATTTATACCTAATGTTAAAAGCATGTTCCTACACACGTGTGTGCTTATGCTCATTTCTGACTTAGCCGTGCAAACTCCTGGTGTCCAGGGGCAAGCCATTTAGGATTGTGTGCATGCATCCACAATTTTTTCATCTGAATTGGGTATCTGCAAAGTTGTCCGCAACCTTAGATGCATATGTTTTTACAAATTTGGGCCATACTTTGGTTGGCCTATACAGTATGCCTCAGATATATGATTGTTGTGGGTAATTCCATTTCCATCTGGAAGCTGAAAGAGCCAAGTAATCTGGGAAAGTTGCTATTTGCGTCTTGCTTACATTAGAAAAATGCAAGCAAACTCTTTCAAACCTCAAGCTTCTGCTCTGAGCTTTGGTCCAATGTTCCAAGTGTGGTTCTGATTACATATATTCAGTACTAATCAGGTGCTGGAGTGGTGAAGGAAAAAGACGTACTTTGGCCTCAATTCATTTTTGGGTGTAATTCAAGGGATTAGTTCTGATTTGTACAGCTCTCCCTAGCGATTTTTCAGCACTTGGGTTGATAGTCAGGAAATTTATTTATCTGGGGCCTGCTTGAAGAACATACTTAGTAAAGGGGATGGAATTCGAGAATCCACTTCCCTTTTGCTCTGACAGAGCACTGCTCTCTACCTGCCAGGCATATTGAATAGCTATTTTATTTTCTCTGACTTTCCTGAGATGCAGAAAGGACTTGAGGATTTTTGTTTTTTCCTGCGGGTTGGAGGGTCGGATGGGAATGTAGTTCTTTATTCTCGTTAACTGACTTTGCCTTGGTTTAATATTATATTGCATATAAACACACATAGGTTTATGTATGGGCTTATCTATAGGTTATATTGTTCATGTACCTAGAAGCCACAATCAGCACATATAGAGAGGCACTGTGTGGAACTATCAACACGTATAGAGGCACATATGTCCCTAACTCAACTACTTGTAACTATTCAATTAAAGGATGGAAAATTACATGTGCGACATACAGGTCAATGACAAACTAGACCAGCAAATCAAGTGTCTGTTTACCAGTCTCTGGGCAGAAGCCATATTTCTTATCTCTGTCGTAGTCTTCAGTAGTTCCACACCATCGGTACCCATCTGTCCTTCCCTCTGTTGTACAGCTGTCGTAGGATGTGCCTTGAAATTTGAAGGGGAACTTGCATGGCTGCCCTTCACTATTTCCACCCATGGTGAAAAGAGCTGCAGTGAAAGTGAAACAGAAACAAAAAATAGAATGTGTTTTAATGAGTAATTATATAAATTGTAACTAGAAATTGGTAAGAAAAAACATTATTGATTAAATATGTGTAGTATGGCAGCATGTAGAGGCCCCAAATATAATGAGGGCCTCTACATGCTGTATATACACATAGTAAGAGACCAGGGAGTTAATGAGCTAAACAGACATGGGTGAGAGACGGGAAGTAATATCCCCATTTCACAGATGGGGAAACTGAGGCGCAGATCAATTAAGTGACTAGGTCACGATAATTATTAACGTAGCTCAAGTGAAGTCCATTGGGCTGCTCAATTTTATGGCAATATATCCTTTATTCCCTGCCACATAATATATTACTGCCTATTTGTAACTAATACTTCTGCTTCAAACAAAGCTTTAAGGGAGTGTTCCAGGAAGCCATCTATTTTCCTTAGTGTTTTGCTAATTAATTTACACTGTGCTACAGAGGTTACTAAAATCGCATCTTAAACATGTAGATGGGTTTGTAGCCTGCCGTTATCACTTTAGATGACAATTTTCCTAGTGAGCGTGTTATATGACATCCCTCTGTTTGTTTAGGCTGCAGACTACCATAGAAAATACAAGCAGGGGAGACCATACCCTGGCGTTTTTCCTGTTCCACTATCTCTAGGGGGCACTGCATCCTTCAGGGACTTCTGGATCTCGAGACTCTCTGGCAATGCCTAACATGTTCCATTTGGCCCCCAAGCTGGGGAAGCTAGGCAAAAGTGACAGAGTCAGAGCCAAGTGTCTGACTCAGTATTTATGTCTCAGATTCTGGTGGTAAGTTGGTCAGGACACATACATTAAATAGTGCAGTCTTTATTTTGATTGGTGAAAGATTTTAAAGCGAAACGACACTTGGAAAGCAAAAGGAAATTGAGTTGTTTGGATGACTCATTTGCCGCATATTCAGCTTCCAGTTACAGATCTGGCAGGCTCTGTCTAGGAGTAGAATTTTTGATCGGTTTAAGCAGGGATAAGTTGCAAAATCATATGGAAAGTCAGTACAATATTAAGTCACAGTCAAAATAAGGTTCTTCAGTTTTCCCATGGGTAATGACACGTGATGGTAAAAGTCCCTCATATCAACAAAGTTCTTACAGGTGGTTTTTTGTTGTTGTTTAACTTAAACCTCTTTGAGTGTTGCTGTAAATGAAAAATAGAGACTGTATCGCTTTCTCAGGGAACTGAAATAAAGGTGCAGTTACTTATCAGCAAGGCATCATCCAGGGCCTGATTCTGATGTTAAAGCAGGGTAAATCAGGAGTAATGCCAACACAAAGTTACACTAATGTCAGAGTAGAATTGGGTCCAGTACTTTCCACCCTCAATTAAGGGTCAAACCTGTGAGGGGTGCAACACCCTCAGCTCTTGGAGGAAAGTCATTCAACCCTGAATATCTCTCAGCTGGCCGGTGTGTGGGGGACTAAGAGGTGGCTTTCACATGGTCCCGCCACTCCCCAGAGCACCAGGGTTGCGATGCAGTTCGGCCTTCACGTGAGCCCCATAAAATGGGATAAAGGTTCTCTACTCCTATCCTGCCCACTGCACAAAACAAACCCTTTGGGCTTGATTCTCCTGTACAAAAAGGGCCGTTACCCCACTTAGGCAGTGTAAAGGGGCCTTCACGTGGGTTATACCCTAGGCACTGTTACGCTACCAGAATGTTGTCAAAGGACTTCAGTGTAAATGAGAACCAAGGCCATATGTTCTCAGCAGAACAACTGACTATATAAGTTGTTTGATAGCTGGGGTGACGTTCTGAAAGCGTATAGTGCTTAAAATACCTATACTTTTTTCTGGGCAGAATAGCTTTTTAAAAGCCTTCAGTGCAGATTCATGGCTTAAATAGTTCTTTTAATCATTTCACATGTACCCTTTTGTTATATAATGTTATAGGAAAGCTGAAGACACCCACTTCAGAAATAAAAGATCAACTCCTGCCAATTAGAAATCTTTCCTGACCCAACAGACTCCATGATGTGAATCCTTAATCCTGCCCTATTTGAATTTATTCCTAGGTTTTAGAAAATGGTGTCTTGGAATAAGAAGTGAACAATACCACAATGTGTTTAACAAGAAACATCTGTGCATAGCTGTTCAAAGATCTTGCAAAACAATTACCTCACAAACAAACAGCTCAAAACCACCAATTCAGTTTCAAAACATTGACACCAGCATTTTGGCCATGCAGAATCATAACTCCCTTTGACTTTTGAGGAGACTGTGTAAATTCTCTAACCCCTGTAATTTTAGGCACAGAAATAGCCCAGGATGCATGGATGTCTGTCTACCTACCTACCTAACCATAATCCCTGTGGTATCTAAGCACCTCTAGTATTTTAAAGAAATAACAACAGCAGTTTCTCTCTCCTCCTCCTTTCCAGCTTGAAGGAAAAGGGGGTGATTTGGGGGAGGTGGGCGGAAAGACTGAGGGTTTGCCGACATGGTAAAGCAAAGTGCTCAGAGGGGGACGATTTGTAGATGCAGTGTTGCGCTCTAACTGCCCTGCTGACATATTCTAAGAGGTACCTAGTGTGCACTAATATGAGGTGAATGAGGTACCTCTCAGAGTGCACCAGTGGGGGGCAATTAAGTGCTTCACAATATTCACATGCCCTCAGAAATGAAGGACCCCCCACTGAAATATGTGGCACTATACCTGAAAGCGACTGATAACTGAAAAGCCCTGGTTCGTTTTGCTAGTATTGAAAACCTCCTGTTCTGAAAAGTGAGCCCCAGAAACACCTAAGATGATGATGTCTGCCTCTGGTCACTCTTAGGATAAGGAGGCGAGCAGGAAAGCATTGAAAAGGAGGGCATGAGAATGGCTTTTTCTACACACCAGTATTATGGTCTCTCCAAAAATGATGGCTGCTGTACTGACAACTATATAAATAGAAATACCCATATGGGCAGTTGTTTTATATGCGCCACTGCTGATCTCTGCTGTGCATGTCACATGGTCGTTACAATTTGTTAAACTGGGCTAGCATGGGCTTGATCCTGCAAGATATTGAGCACATCCGGTTTTATTAGCTTTGTTTTTAAGCACTGGATAAGATGTTTCGGAATCTGCATTCCCTTTCCCAGTACAATCTAGATATAATCCCACTGTCACCGGGCAAAGAGGTGCACTGCAAGTGTTCCGAGGAGGAACAGGATGATTCCAACAACTTTGGTTTCAAATCAAACCTCGAGTATTATTTCATTCAATCTTTCATTTCTGACTCATTATTATTTTTATTAACTATTGTGTTACAGTAGAACCTGGAGGCTTCAAATGGGACAGTGAGCCCATTGTGTTAGGCACTGGGGACACCCCCAGAAATTTTTCACATGCCATGCACAGCTGAACCCTTCTGACTTGAACTTAAAAGATCATGACAGAGGGGCTAACAGGCCAAATTTCAGTGAGTGGCACTTGCAACCTGGAGCACAGAGTCTCAGCACAACTCGTTATACAGTGAACCCTCTGTCAGGGGGCTGCTGGGTGAAATCTGAGTGACTCCGTGAGCCCGTGTGCCAGATTGCAATGCCACTCAGTTTGGGGGCCCTCCCAAATGGGGCTCCTTTCTTACCCCTGTTCTGGGCAGCCCTGTCCCCCAATTGGCACCCCTGCCAATGGTACATACTATATGTACAACTGCGAGCAATAATGAAACACACTGAAACTGACCCCAAGAGCTTACAAGCTAACTAGACAAAGAATGGAAGGGGGATGTAGAGGTGAAGTGGCTTGCCCAAGGTCACAGAGTAGGTCAGTGGCAGGGTTGGAAATAGAACCTAGTTATCTTGAGCTATAGGCCCCAGCCCTACCCACAGGACCACACTTCCTCTCCAGAATATTTCCTGCATTTTGACATCCATTACATCAAATTAAAGTTCACATAACATGAAAGTTTTCTGTAGTCTTCTACTCTGCACACTCACTCTCAAGCTTTTAAACAAAGGGAAAAATGTTCACCACATTAGTGTTACTTTAAACACAATCACCACATTACGTATATGTACAAAAATTGCTGACTGAATGAAATTGTTATAAGAATTATTTCATCTTTATATGATCCTTCCTAAAAAAAAGTTCCAAATTATGAGACAAATTATCTGTGAGTCCTAGCACTCTGCTCACAATTCAAAAAGCTCTCTGTTACAAAACCCCTACAAATGATCTCAGCTTTGCAAAACCCACTAGAATTTTTCCATTAATATGGTTACTCAGATTTGGTTTCTGAAATACTTACTGCCATTCCTCTGTCTGCACTGCAATTGAAAGTGCTTTTTAAGTAAAAGAGTCATTTGGCATTTGTTAACAATAAAAACCTAATTCTAAAAGCATGCCCACTTACCTGACTAGCATTTTTCAATATACCGCTAACTATTTAACTTCATAATAATACTTATTTCCAATCATCAGAATTCCATAAAGGAGTCAGAGCTATTCAGTGTAATGGGATGGGATGTCATAATATATTACATCACAAGCGGGGCCTGGATTGTAACAGGGCTAGATCCTCAGCTGTATGAGCTGGCAAAGCTTCCGTGACATTGGTGAAGGTACAGAGGTTCTGGTCCACTGACGCTTTCTGCTTTCACCTTGTGAGTTTCACAAACAATGGTCTCGGTTGTTGCTTTTGGGGGAGCTACAATTCCTGCTGAAGCGGCCTGGTGTTCGGGGGAAAGACTTGCTGACCCAATGCGTAGGTAAGTGCAGCATTCTCCCCTCTCTGAATCTGGCCCCATCTTGCTAGGAGGAGGCTGACCGTATGATTCAGGAAGCCTGGGGAGTGTGCTGGTACTTGTACTCAAGGAACAATCACACAGGAGGGTTCTTGTGCTATCGTCTCCTGCTGAGCAGCAGGTCCTATATTGGTGATATTTAATATCAAGCAAGTCAAATCTAGGCACAGTGAATCAAAGTGAAAAATATCTTTCCTTTATCTGAGGTAACAAAGAGTCCTGTGGCACCTTAAAGACTAACTAAAGTATTGAAGCATAAGCGTTCGTGGGCTAATACCCACTTCGTCGGATGCAAGCAGTGGTATTAGCCCACGAAAGCTTATGCTTCAATACTTTAGTTAGTCTCTAAGGTGCCACAGGACTCTTTGTTACCTCTGCTATTCCAGACTAACAGGGCTACCTCTCTGATTCTTTCCTTTATCTGTTTTCATTGTCTTTGCAATTACACCACACCCTTAATGGGACTGTTATCCAGGGGGAAAGCCTGTGATTTCCTCAGCTGACCTCCATGTGCCATAAGGTCTTTGTGCCATAAGGTCTTTGGAAACTCAAGATCTGTATAAATCAGGATTCGTTCCTTGCCAAGGCTCACCTCTGCTGTGTGGGGGGAATGCTAATCTGCTCGTGAAAATGTGAGGGCTTGCCTTTGCAATGGCCGCATGCTCAGTTTGGGCCAAATCCTGGTTCCACTGAAGTCAAAAACCAAATGCTAGTCCTTTCCATTGCTCCCCTGTTACGTGGACCTCTCTTTGGAGGGGGCAACTGGCAGGACTGGAGAAAAGAGGAGGATTTCTTACTAAGCAGGCGGATCATTTACTTTATTCAATTCACCTGATCTGAGCACAAATTTCCTCTGTGATGCCAAGAAGGAGAAAGTGGGGAGTGGTTTAATTGGTGTTTTCTGTTGATGTCCTCCTTGTACTCCCTTTTTTTGATTTTTTTCATGTAGTCAATAAGGACTGACTGTGCTCCCATTGAAGTCAATGCTATAATTAGATCCCGGGAGCTGAAAATAGTGGCCCAGATTCTCTGCTGGGTGCACTGAAAGGGGGAAGGGAAGGGACACAAAGGGGTGGATACCGCTACCTGTTCCTGGGACTGAAGTTTCTAGATCAGTTTCAACATACTTTAAAGCGTTCAAAGTGGAAAGGTACAATGGTAGGCTTACATGCAGAATAACAGTAGTTGACAGCTCTTGGCTAAAGTCAGCCATGAGACAAGCCTCCAACCCAAGTGTTCAACTTACATTCATGGGGACAGAATCCGTATTTGCCATCAGAATCAAAGTTGTATGTGGTTGAGCACCAAAGGAATCCATCATTGCGCCCTGCATCAGTACAGCTGTTATATTCCTTATCATTGAACAGGAAGGGAAATTTACAATATTCGCCATCTGCATTCCCGTACTTCACCTTAACAACTGAAAAGGGAGAAAACAAAACAGTACCGCCTGTCACCAATTGTTTTCATCCATTATGGTGTCTGCATATAGGTTTGTTTCATTTCTGGAGTGAAACTTTAGTTATAAGGGACACTGGTGTAGAAATTTCAGGTGCATTTACACTTTGAACTAATATAGTCTGTTGGTTTCCCAGTTGGCATGATGACAGCAACTGAAACTGTAACAAGTAATTTTGAAAAAAAGGCATGGATATTACTCCTGTTGAAGTGCCCAGAAAGATAATTATAGTAGTTGCTATAGCAATGCAAGCTTATACTCAAGATGTTCATTTTTTTAGTAATTTAGATCCTTTAATAGCATAATCTAAAATGTGCATTATAATTCAAAAGGTTCCAGGGAGCAGTTTCAGCATAATCTTAACATGCCTCTTAATCCATTTTGGCATTTTCCATCAGAATTGAATCTGATCTACTGCTGTGCTAGTGGATACATTAATGCATACATCCCCAAACCTGGTTTTTATTTCAGCAGATTGTAATATATAGAACCTTTCTTTTAGAATACAACACTGGCATGGTCACTTATTTTAAAGTGCACGCAACCTAATTTTCCTTAGCGATTTTTCAAAATGAGGAGCTAATTGAGAACATAAGAATGGCCCTACTGGGTCAGACCAAGGGTCAATCTAGCTCAGTATCCTATCTTCCGACAGTGACTAATGCCAGGTGCCCCAGAGGGAATGAACAGAACAAGTAATCATCAAGTGATCCATCCCCTGTCGCTCATTCCCAGCGTCTGGCAAACAGAGGCTAGGGACACTATAATAGCCATTGATGGACCTATCTTTTGTGAATTTATCTAGTTCTTTTTTTTAATCCTGTTATGGTCTTGGCCTTCACAACATCCTCTGGCAAGGAGTTCCACAGGATGACTGTGCGTTATGTAAAGAAATACTTCATTTTGTTTGTTTTAAACCTGCTGCCTATTAATTTCATTTGGTGACCCCTAATTCTTGTGTTATGAGAAGTAGTAAACAGCACTTCCTTATCTACTTTCTTTATACCAGACATGATTTTATAGACCTCAATCACAAATTGACCATTTGTAGAATAAATCCAAATACACAAAACAGTTTTCTGTTCATTGTTACTCTTAGGCAAACATTCAGTTCAATAATGACAGCCACAAATCTATTGCTTCTGCTAAAGTTTGAAGAAGCCAAAAGAGGTGGAACTTGACTACCAGGATATAAGGATTCAATTATTTTTTCAATGAATTACAATCAGTAAACTATTATTTTTGTCAAATTAAAGAGAAAAAATGACAATACACATCAGTGTTATTTACTTATAAAAGATGCAATAAATGGCCAAATCAAGCTGGCCTGCCTCAGGGGAGTATTTTATTTTGATCAGAATTTGGTTCATTAGGTATAAGGCAAACAGTATTTGGTCAATCGTTTACATAAAGAAAACGTCCTCTAATTCTCCAAAATACAAACTTGCAGACATCTCTACGTCCCGTTTTTTCTCAGCCCTGATATAGATCTGTATTCCAATTCAAGTCACAAACCCACAGAGATCAGAACTCAGAAACTTTTGACAGATGATGTGAACTGGCAAAGCCTTACTCATCTGAATGGTCTGACTGAAGATAATGGGGCACCATTTTCAAAAGTGAGCACTAATTTGGAGGTGTTCAACTTAGAAAGGCCCAGTTTTCAGAAAGCACTGAGCCCTCTCCCTCTAAAAAGGAAGCCCTCTTTAAAGGTATCTCAGCAGTTGGGACCCAAAAATGGAAGCACTCAAAATCCCTAGTCACTCTTGAAAATTATGCCCTGCACTCCTGCCCTGAGGGCTCTTTACTCACTTCTCTCTGCTCACATGAGTAAAGGTTTGCAGGATCAGGTCCATAATTAATTCTAATTTCTGGGGAGAAATATGCAACTTTTTCTAAAAAATTATACAAACGTTTGATAAAAGCAGAATTTCAAATTATTAAAATGCATAACCATCAGCTTCCAGAGTTATAGTTCTGTTCTAACATTTACTACGTAAGTCATTTCAGAAGTGCAATCTCTGGCCACCATTTAAGACACAGCAGTCTATAGTTCAAATGCTTTGAAACATTCAGATGTTTAGGTACCTTGTCCCTCTCCCAGAGTCCACTGTTCATCATCATCAAAATGGGAGTCACCTCCAACACCTGGCCCAGGTGCAAAAGCGTGAGCCAGGAGGCCATCCTTGCCATCAAATGGATATCCATCACCATGCTCTGCACAAGAAAGAACACAGAAGAGGAGCACTTACAAGTTATAATGGGCCCAACCCTGCAAACACAGTCATGAGTAAAGATAGGCACATGGGTATTCCCAATGAACACATCACTGGGAATACATCACATGTGGAAGGTTTTCAGGATTGGACACTACGAGAGGAAACTGTTTCATATAAAAAAGAAAGCACACAAGATTAGTGCATGTTTATTTATATGTACTAAGGGTATTTGGAAGGGACACCTGTGTTAGTGCAGTTCTGTGAGAGACTCACACATTACACTGTGCTATACACATCCATGATATGTTCTTGATTTTGACTGGTGGGAACAGTAAAGTATACATTATAGTTAAGTGATAGTTTCTGAGGAGTATAACTGTCCATATCCGTCTGCAACTGACAGCATCAGACATGAGGATTTGTTTGTCTTTGCAGGCTCCTTTACTCAGTTACACAGCAAGCTATTCATTTACTATGCACTCCGTTACTTTTTCCTGTATGTCCCCTTCTCTTTCCACCAGCTACCAGTGCTGCTTGCAGGAAACCAGATTAGCTTCATTTTTCTCAGTAGTCAATCCCTGAAAAGCTGACTCCTATTCGGTGTCCCGATGTCTGTGGTTCAGCCCATCCTACTTCCACATCAACCGTGCCTGGTCTCAGCCCGCTTGCCTGGCAACTGCCTTTTTAGTACTTCTCCTGTTACTACACTGAAGGCTTTTCTTGGAAGCTCACCACACTTGGGTAAAGCAAGCTGGCAAGGGCATAACCCTGTTATTCACAGCTCTCTCACCACACTGACCTGACCACCGAAGTTGCCAGTATCTCCAGCCAGTTACATCACTAAAAGCCTTTTGGTCTGATGTGTTGCCATTTGACAGAAGCCCTAAATACACAGGCCGGAGTCTCTATTCCATTACACCTATTTTGTGCTGGCCTCACTCCATGGACCTTAATAGAGTTTCTTCTTCCCAATATTCCCATGAATCAGGCACTGGTCTTTCTTCATCAGTAAAGACTCCGTTTGAGAAAATTTGTGAACAACAACAACAACAAAATGCTGTTTAGGATCCAGTTTGACTCTGACACAGGGGTGTGAACAGTGATTACAAAAAACTGAAACATCTACATTGTATACTTAAGTATAAAATACTATAGGGGAAGCAATTCTTGTTCTATTTCTGGGCGGTGTAATCAAGAGGTACTAAAATCAGCATGAGCATTCTGAATTTTGTGATACTTACCAGAGGCCTGGTAAGAATCTGAAATTTTGGGTGCTTATCTATCTCTGGGCCTTATGAGGTTGACCCATCAATAATGTAAACAAAGAAAACAAGCTTGAAACAGAGACCTCCTCAGAGAGCTCAGCTAGTCCATGAACTGTTCCCTTTGGTCCCAATGCCATCTCCCAAAAGATTGAACATGCAAATATATTTATTAAAAAGTATATGGCTCTCTACAGTTTGTTGGTTAAAATCCCAGAGGTTCCTTATGAAACCCAGGTTCTTTCTGTGTGAAGTAAAATTAACAAATCAAACTGAGTCAAGTCTAATAACACTGGCTGTTCAGATCTAGGTTTTTGAACTCCCCAAAGCTAAGGATGTTTGGATTGAGGGGGTCCGTTCAGCCCATAAAAGTAAATAGAGGCTAAGTGTGAAGTTCAGATGGCATGTCCCAGTTCATCTGTAGTGTCTAGGAGTATTAGAATAGTCTATCCTCTGCAAATAACCTTTGAAGACATTTCAAAACCTAGCAGAGATTTATAAATTAACAGTATAATATCATTCCATTCACTTCAGTACACCTATGCCAGTTCACATACACTAAGGTTCTGGCCCAATATTCCCCAGTTCTTTTATTGATAGTTTGAATTCAGAAACAATTTTTTGTCTCCTAGCAATTCTATTGTAACAGATAAATTAAGGGTGTGTATACACACACACACACACACTTTGTGAAATCTGACATAGTCACATGCTTCACTTAAATTAAAGAGCCTTACAGTTGTATCATCCTATTAGACATATGTTTACACGAGAGCTCACTGAGTCATCAGAATTTTGGGAGCCTCCTAACTATCAGAAACAATATGGAGCTCCAAAAATGGATACAAACCAAGTGAAAATTAGGGTATGGCTTGCCAGAAAGGCTCATTGGAGTGCTTGCTTGAGGATAGGTCATTCTAATACTGAGGATTAATGCAAAGAAGAAAACCAAGAGTGTACGTAAAAATAGAAAATATACCCCATCGTCCAAAATTAATCATGATGTCTGCTTCGCCATCATTAATTCGGGAAAATGACAGTGGTGTGACATCACTCCAGACTTTAAAGGCTCGGGCAAAGGCATCGTCTACTGTTTCAGAGTCCAAATCTGGGGTATACCCTAAAATCCTGAATGGTAAAAGGAAAAGAAAATCATAGTCTCAAAAGTTAAATAACACACAAATGTGCTGATCGTTACAGCTTGCTGTTTAAAGCATTGAAAGTACCAATGAAATTAACTCTTTTGGTAAAAGGAGGTGCCAACAGTGCAAAAAGGATTGGGAGATGCCCAAGGTTCAGGAGTATTGAGACTTTGTTGGGACCAATCTCTAATTTAACTGTAATTATCTGCCAGAGGGTTACTGATATTTCCTTTAAGAACACTGCAGATAGCATCATGATACATAAGTGGTAATTTGACCAGAGTCTGTATTACTTACAATACATATACTTCTGAGTGCATTAAAAATGTATGTCAGCGCGGGCATACTGGAAGAGTCATACCTAACAATATTTTGCTTCACTTAAATTAAAGAGCCTTACAGTTGTATCATCCTATTAGAAATATGTTTACACAAGAACTCACTGAGTCATCAGAATTTTGGGAGCCTCCTAACTACCAGAAACAATATGGAACTCCAAAAATGGGTACTTTGCCCCGTAAGCTTAAACATCACCTTTTTTGTTCTTAGTCATGTTTTGGTTTTGTGGCAAATAAATGATAGTTAATTCCTTGCCAGTATGCCCTGCAGCCCTGCCATCAGGGGTGTGGTACAGACTGAGAAGACTGAGAAGGGGAGACACAAGCACATAAAATAGAGGGATAGCTCACAAGTGAACATCTTTTTTCATTTTGATTTATGCTGACCGGGACTTATTCATGCATCTCATTTTAGACAACGATCTTCCTGCTAAAGAAAAGCGTTCAACACTGTGTTGCTTTTTGTGGTTACTGGATCGGCTTTGTATCTGGGATTAGTGCAGTGGGATGATATCATCTGGAAAACATCAGCAAAAGAAGGCCTGCAAATCTACCCCAATGTGCTCCAGAGTTTGCTAGTCTACTCACACTATGAAGGATGTTTTGAGCCCTTGACCAAAGAAGGATGAACACAAATAGAAAAGCAGCTAGGAGGAATCTGCGAGGATTTCTGATTCCCTCACCAGTCATTAAGAGCCTCATCTTGGACAACTGAAGTCAGTGGGAGTTTGGCCATTGATTTAAACAGGAGCAGGATCGGACCTTAATTCTTTGTGGTTTTAGCCATTAAGGGAATACACGCCAATCTATGAAATACATTTGCTGCTTCTTAGACAGAATGCCTCACAGTCATAACTAAATCTGGTCAAATTGTTTGTGAGGAATATTAATCCTTTCTCCCTCCTTCCCCCTCCTTTGCAAGTTTTTTCATGAACCAGTTTGGGTATGTAAGGGCATGTTGTCATTCATAAGTATTCACATTTTGGGTGAAAAATATTCAGTATACAGGTTGTTTGAAAACTGTTCACTTCCACTCTTGGCTACTCATTATTCCTTATTTATGATGAGTTACTAAAGTCACATGGTATTCCTTCTGGTCCCTCACTGGATGAAAAATCTTAAGATTAGACACTAAAGAACAGTAAACAGTGAACAATTTTAATGCTTTTGTTTTATTAGCTTCTATGGTCTTCATTGCCATAATTTCTGAACACTGTTGGGTTTATTCCCATAATTATCTGGTGCAGTCAGGAATACTATAATGCCTATTGTACAGACAAAGGTGAGATTAAATGATTTGCCCAAAATGACAAAGGAAGTTTGCAGCAGAACAAAATAAAACTCAGATCTTCTGCACTTTAACAACATAGAATCAAAAAATCTCAGGGTTGGAAGGGACCTCAGGAGATCATCTAGTCCAACCCCCTGCTCAAAGCAGGACCAAACCCCAACTAAATCAACAACAAGACAATCCTTTCTCTCCTTGAATTTATGGCACACATTTTGGATGAATGTTCATTAAACTTTAAATTTTGGGGATTCACAGCCATTTTCCAGTGGTTGTCTAAACACAAAGGGATTATAATTTGGGGATCCCTCGTTCAAAGTCTGGAGCGCAGGCCACTAGAAAATTCCTCCACTTCTAAATGTCACATTGCAACACTTCAATTCTCAAGGCATTCTAGGCTTGTAAAAAACAATATTACTAAGGCCTTACCTGTACGTTATCTGATTTTTTTCCCATTTCGGCTTTCTTGGAAAGAAGTTATAATTAGCCACATCTGGATTACCACAGCGGGGCTTCTTCATCGTCTCAATAGTGTTTTGATCCAGATCTCCTGTTTCAGGCAGCCCAAAGAATTTCTGCATTTTCTTCAAAGTATCTTTCAGCACGAATAAATTGCAGTTGTCTTTTGGACACCCATAGTATTTATTCAGGTATTGCTTTAAAAAAGAAAAAAAAAAACCTCTCAGAGTAACAAAGGCTTCAAAACTCTGAAACAGGAGAGGCATCCCTACAATTATTAAGACTACATGTTAACTTTTATGTCTATACTTTGTTAGGCTTTTTAAAATTACTATGTTCACAACCAACAGTCAGATAATCTTAGTTGACACAGACTTCCTGGGACACAAAATACTGCTAAATTAAGCAATCATTCCAGTTATTAGAAATGTATCAGAATACATTGTTGTCTTTATTTCATGAGTTGCTTTATAAAAAGAACTCAAAGCATTAAAAATGAACTACAAGGGAAATGATGGATTAAGCTTTTATTGGTTTCTTTATCATGTATAAACCTGCTTGTTTTATAGTTTAGAAGAGTTTCAGGTTTTGTCTATCCTTTTTTCCCTGGAAGAGTCGATGGATGATTTAAGAACTCTAAGGTCATGCTATCAAAGGAAATCAGTGGAACCTTATTAATTAAGGAGGAAAGTGCTTTTTATTCAGACTGTTACAATTGACTGGGGCTTTAGGTTTATTTTTTGTTAATCTATTTAACTCAAATGCTTGAGAAACAGTTGGAAGAAAAGCTGTCTCTGCTAAAGCTTCACTTACTGTTCCCCCCATACAATCAAATATGAGGCGCGCACAATCTACATCTCTGAAACCTCCTCTGTGTCCTCTAGCAGAACAAGGAAAAACTAACCTTGACTTTCCTGATATGTCCATGGTAACAAACAGGACAAAGTAGTCTTTCTTTAAGAAACAACATTTAGGCTTCATGATGCATTGTAAAGAAACACAAAGCACATCACTAACTCATTTTTTCTCCTCACTGGGTTTCCTCTACATTGTTCTATAGAAACAACTCTATTTTCATAAATCTGATTCATTCATCAGCCTTAGTACGGTTAAAAAACATGAAGAGAACAAAAGGGCATAAAAGGTACTGGTTTGCTCCTTTTAACAACTGGAAATCATTTTCAGACTAGGTGTTCCATTTAAAAAGATATGCCTTTTGTTGTCTATTGTGGTCTATTGTGTCTAATCACTGACGCGCATTATACTCAGTCTGTTTCCTAGCAATCATCCCAATTATGAAGTCCTACCATTCGTCTGTATGCTGATTAACTGGAAACCTCTGTTTAACATAAGCATTAGGCATACAATTGTTGTTATGATTATCCTTTTAAGATGTGTGTTTTCCTCCCAAGAATTTGTATATGCATAGAATTAACTAACCAACCAAACAAAAAAACAAATAATCAGATTATGCTTCCTTTATCCTAATCCATAATTTAATTGTCTGTCTCACTGTGAGCTTCTTGGGGCAGAGACCATCCCTGTTTGAATGCCTGGAAAGCACCTAGCATATTGTGGAAACTGCCATGAAATAATAATAATAATAATAATACATAAAACATTGTGTAGCAGTCCTATTCTGAGCCTTCATTTCCTTGAGCCTTCATTTCCTCCCTGGAACTTTTAGAAGACTTAAAACTATGTCTAAAATATACAGTGCATGCTATTATTGGACGCAAAGCAAACAGAAGTGGGTACACAAAAGGCTGTTAATTTAAATTATAATTAGAGGCCTTAGCTTCAAAATTTGGATCCAGAGATAGATGTCAAAAGCCCTACCTAATCTTCATAGCTCAGAGTGTTCAGACCTGGGGAACTGGTTTGGTTTATAACAAAGAATGGACCAGCTATGGGATTTGGATTAGGTATTATGTTCCAGTTTGGGAATGGATATCTCTACCAAAGTTTGATGGTGTTCAGATACATATTGAGGATATTGGTTTGGATACATCTTTATTAATAATAATGACTAACTAATATTTAGACCATAACTTTCATCCAAAGATCCCAAATGCCTTGACAAACTAGCTACAAACTAATCACCCTGATTTCACTAAGTGATCCTTGGGGAACCTTCATTTTTGTGCAGACTTATTGACTTCAGTGGAACTCCATGTTGAAGTCTCTTGGCTGCAAATCCCTTTGCAGGTTCTGAGCATGAGTATAAAAGGATTATCTTGGCTATCCCTGACACACATTGTAGAATGTAGACGGCAGGGTAGGTGCTGTATTCAAAAAGTGAAGAACCATCCTAAACCAACAGAGAACATTGCAGCTAGAATACAGTTATTCCAGTTGAGTTTAGACATGGTACCATGCCTACAACAGTAAAAAGTAGCAAGGGGTTTTTAAGGACTAAAAGTGGTTAGGGCCTGGACTTCATCTGAAAGCTGGCACGTCCACCAGCCCAGCATCCCATATCACCATGCCAAGGAAATAGTTCACTGTTGACTCAGAAGGAAGGTTTCAATATACTAACTCTGCTGCTCCACTTTGTGCCACAACTTGGATTCCTCTGAAGGTGCTTCATTCAAGAACTGACCAGGCTTGATGCTGCTTAGCTATAATATTTGATGAGACCCCAGTCCGAGGTGGCATTTTTGCTCTGGAGACCACTGCATCAGCATAGACATTAACAAACAAATTGTATGCAAACTCTTCATGCTATTCTGCCACCGTGAGGTTCTTTCTGCCAGAGCATAGTTAATGGGGCTATGTGAAATGGTTCAACACCACATTCTACCCATATCAGCACTTGGGATAGGTTATCCCGATTTTCATATTGGCGTATAAATACAGCAGACTCTCGATTTTTCAGGATTGGATTAACCAGGATGTGGATTAACCAGGATGTCAAAAAAAAATACACGCAACTCACAGGGCCAGCTCTGGCTTTGCTGCCGCCCCAAACACACACAGAAAAAACCCCTACCAGGACGCAGGGCAGCCAGTGAACCGACACCCCCTCCCCCGGCGCAGGATGGCTGGTGAATCAACCCCCACTCCCCATATTTCCTATGGATGGTGATTATCCAGGTTTTTATTAACCAGAATTATTTTTTCCCTATCATCCTGGATAATCGAGAGTCTACTGTACCCTGATCATGCCTCTGCCCTTAACTCTGAACTATATGCCATGGTCTCAAAACTATGGTGTATGGGGCAAAAGTTTATAGGAATTCTGAAGGGGCAGGGTGCTTCTGTTCCCATATACTATAGTTTGGGACATAACAGAGCAATAAGAACAGAGATGCAATAAAGGTATTTACTAACTAAAATATAAATTGGGATAACCCATATCAATCTTCCCTACAATGGAGTTAGGGTGGAAAAGAAATGAACACAGCCAGCTTCTCTATGGAAACAGGCTTCTGAAAAGGGACATAGTAATGTAAATCATATCTTTGCCTTTGCTGCAAAATTCACCTCTCTCGAAGTCAGGAGGGAAGTATGGTACTCTGGGGATTTGATTCAGGCCATCATAGAAACAGAGTCCAGCTGCAAAATATTGATCTAGGTTCTGATTCTGAGCCATAGGGTGGCTCAGATCCAGGGCCCATGGAAAACCTAGTCATGTAGCATGAGCTAGAAATACTACAAGAGAAACCAAGAAGAACTCACACGTTAAAGCAGCCTGTGAATATACACAATAAGTCAGTTTGCTGAATGAAATGCAGATGAGCTGATTACTGTTATTCAATAAAAGCCTGATTGTGTCTAACAAAATGGAGAGAGTATTTAAGAACAGTTGAGGTACCGTTAGAAATATATGACCCACTGTCATGCTGCCAAGGTCAGTAAAACCTTTGGTGATTTGTTCTGTGAAAGCCAAGACTGGAAATTGCTATTTTGGGTCCGTTTGCTTGCTTTTGCTAACATCTCCGCCCCCTTTTGGAAATTCTCCACCCCTTGTCCCCAACCTCCCTTTTGCCTGGCAAGTTTCCCTAAAATGCACATCAACTCCTAAAGAAAGAGGGACCAACTTTCTATCATTTACATGCTAAAATAAGGATAATCTATCTCAATCTTCCTTAAAATGGATTTACTGTTGAAGAGAAATGTCTATAATTTATATGCTAAAAGAAGGATAATCTATCTCAATCTCCCCTAAAATGGATTTCCCCATTATTTCATTTTAAGAAAGTCCACAGGGTTACATTAAGGTTAGGATAAAATCCTACATATCCATAATTTGCTAATGTCACATTCAGAAATCCCAAACTCTTTCCTTTGTTCTGGATTGAATTTCGTTTAGGACAAGTATATTGCAAAGTTAGAACCAGTCATTATCTTCTTTGAAGCTCAAACCAGCTTTAAGCTATAATTGTCCCTTAAAGCTGTGCTTATGCAGTGCATAGTAAACAACAGGGAAAAGGACATTTTGAAAAGCTGTGTGAACTGCTAACAATAGTTTCAGGTTTAGCTACGTGTTTTCCTATATTTTTCTATTCCATCTTATTTACTTTTAAATTAAATGTATCTCTTTCCCGCCGTTTCCCACTTTAGTGAAAGTCACAGAAATGTAATGAAAGTATTCTTCTATTCTTCTCCTATGTATTCAGACTTCAGGGTGGAGGGGGAAAAAACTCGGTGCTGGCTTTAAAAATTTTAAGAGAGGAAACATTATTTGGCTCAAGCTTTTACATCTGAAAGCTGATATCCTTGTTAGCCAGCTCCCCCTTCCAGAGACTCTAGAGAGAAAAGGCTGCAGTCATTTCCCTGGTCTCAGCTGAAACAAGAAAGAAACATCTGCTATGGAGAACAACAATATAAAGCTGAAGCAAAAAAACCCCAAACTTACCACTGCTAGTTCTTTGTCTGTTTTGGGAGAGTTGTCTCCAGGAAACTTAATAATTGGTGACGGTGCAGCTAAAGTTTGGTGAAAAAAATATAGCTGGAGCATGAGTACTTTAAAAATGAAGGCAAAAAGGCTAAAAACGATGTGAGTCTTCATTTTGCCTGAAACTCGAGTTACCCTCTTTGCAAAGAGATTTCTCCTAACGGACTGTCAGTCACTTTAGCTGCACAGTCCACCAGTTGCTTATCGGCACATCTTAACTCTCTGCACCGTTTTCCCTTTTGCTTGCTCTAGCAATTCCTTTGTATGTTTAAAACATCCAGATGCGCAGTCTCAAGCTACCACAAGAGGAAGTCTGAAAACCAGTGGAAACATGAGAAAAAGGGCAGTTACCAGATGTGATTTGCTGTGATTTTAAGGTAGCCACAGGCAGATATAGTGATTTAGGCTGAAAGAGACAAAAGGCCAAATTCTGCCCTCATTTAATTACATTCAAGCCCTAGGTTTGCCCAAGTGCAACTGGGGAGAAAAATCTGACCGAAGATTAATTGCTGATGAGGTATTGTATGCATGGTTAGTAAATTTTAAAAATAAAAGCCTAAGGGTTTTGTTTAAGGGTTGGTATTAACATCATTTTGTTCAAACTATTTTCTTGCCCCAAACATGCTTTAGTCTTGTGTGTCTCAATACATTAGGATGCATTTTGGTAAACATTTGGGGCTACATTTGGAGTTAGACTGTGCACCAAACCAGTAGACAGAAAGAGAGAGAGAAGACTTGTTACACTCCTGATCAGGCTACATGAGCCATGGATCTGTGCACACAGGACTCGTTGGGACTCCCTCTGTGACATGTACAGAAAACTTACTGTGTGATATAAAAATTTATCAACACTCATTTGGGATGACCTAGATAACCTACATGTGGCTTTGCCCCCGGTAAGCAATGTATATTCTCTCCTCTCAGTACAGTTACAGTAGGTTGATTTTGCAGATCAAATAGCAATCTCATGCAGATCCTATGAGATTCAGACCTTATCTATGCTAGGGATTGTATCCATCGGTGTAACTGTACCAGTGCAGCCTCACTTGGCCGCACTCATGTGTACTTTTCATTTTTATCTCATGCACAGAGTGGCCGACTCTCATGGTTTTATTACAAGTCTCATGATATCCATCGATTTTCTTAAAGACCCAGTTCCTGGAGCAATAGGCTTAGGTATGAATCTCAGCTTTTATTTAAAATAAAAATAAATGTCTAGGTCTTATGCTTGCAGAAAAAAACTTTAAAATGTGACCCAAATGCACTTGAAAGGCTCAAAATAATAATAATAAAAAAACGAAAAGAACCCATAATTTGGTTTAAAAATCATGAGGGTTTTTTTAATCTCGTGACTTCTGGGGCCTGACTCATAATGCTGAATGCCTGGGTTTGGTAATACTGCATGCATACCGTGTGCACTCTAATCAACAGAAAACCATAAAATATGTTCTGTTGAATGTGAAACAGCCCTCAAAGTGTTCACCAGTGCTCCTGTGATCCAAATTGCACCACGGAGATTGCATTGGCATCATACTAATTACAACTGAATGCAATTTTGCAGGATGTCCTGGAACTTGTGCTTTTTCCCAAGTGCAGCTGTTAGAAAAATGGGAATTTGTTCATAAAAAGTTTTTATATTGGACATTTTGTATCCTCTCTATTGCCAAGCCATTGTGCTAACCGCATGCCAACAGAAAGAATAAGGAACTTTTAGCATGTCTCTGAATACAACCCTCTTCTAACGGGGCCACAGTTTCAGGGCAACTGCACCTATATTTGCTCTTTGTGATCCACCAATGGCCCCCATTCTCAGGCTTCCTATGGCCAGCTGCCACCTCTCTTGGGCCAAGACTTGCATCTCTCCCCCTACAATTACAAGGGTTTGCCAAGCTGCATAGTTTCCTGCTTTACATTGTGATATTCCCAGCTGTGCATTTTTTCTTCTCTCCAGAGGTTATTCCTGGTGTATTGCTTGCAGGTACAGGTCACCACATAGCTCTTCCTAAGCAAGCACAATTATTCTTAAGGTGAAAGCATTACAGAGAGAACATATTAAAACAATAAAATAACCTGAAGACACAACAATAAGTTGCCAGAGGTCATCCCAACTCTAACCTCAGGTTCTGGTGGATGCCAGTGCTCCAAAACCCACTTGATTTCTCCATAGCTACAAGTTCATAACACCCTTCGATTCAGAGCCAGAACAAAAGCTGGCCAAAGCAACTATTTCTTTATAGAGCTCAGGTCTTTGATCCCTGCCCACCCCCTCTGTAGACCACGTCTCAGTTTAATTTTTCCTTAAACAAAATGGCCACATTCTCCATGGACATGTCACTAAACGCTGCAGAAACATCAATACAAAAAATATGGGCCCATTGCTAAATTGAGGAGTGCAGCTTTGTCTTCTATTTGTAATGGCAGGTTCTATTTATATCTGGCCTCATGCAGTTATAAAAGAACAACAACTAAGAAATCCTAAGTTACGTTTGCTAATTTGTCCCTAATTAAGTAGGCAGAAATTTTAGGATCCGTGATTCAGGATTCTGAGATCCTCTATCTGCTGCTACATTTTGCAATAGGTCGGTCTTATGGTTGACTTATTGCATAAGGATTTTCTGACTTTCATGCAACCCTTAACATTTAATTTAATATAGCTTAGTGTATTTCATTTTCTAGTGTAATGCCAGCTATTTAACATGGAATATTTCCTGGCACATTTTAGTCGCCCTCATAACCCTCATTGAAACACAATGAGTACTCAGGCATGCTCATTGCAGTTTGATTAATAGAGCATCAGAAAGTAATGAGGAAACTCAGGAGTGCAATACGAGATCCTCGCCGCTTGAAAAATCCCTTTTGTTCCCAACTGCACTGACAACAGGTGTTGCTGAAGGTTCCCACTGAAATGAATTCCCCTATGTAATCCCTCTTTGAATTAACATGGCAACAGAGATGTCAAAGACTTTGTTCTGAAATGTTGCTTCTAACCTTTGACACTTGTTGAACAGATACATTCCCCCACTTCAGCTGGTGAGCTGTTCAGCAATTTATGTGAAATTAGGAACCTTAATAAACAGAAGAATACTGGGTATGTGGAGATGATGCTAATGTTTCAGTGAATAGCTTTCTTCCTTCTAAGTCAGTATGAAATCAGTAGTGATCCCGAATGGTGTGAGAGGCACTTGCTATGTTATAAGACGTGCCAGAAGACAAAAGCCACTTTTGTGGTTAAAAATCCTATGGCAATGCTTTTCAACAGTACAGTAAACCCTTGATTTAACAGACCTCGATTTAACGGACTTCGGATGCAACAGACAAAATTTCTGAGCAAGTCTGATGCATTCCTGATCCATTTCTGGCGGGCTGGCTGCCGGCTCCCGGCTGCCGCCTGGGTCCAGCCAGCGGGTTGGCTGGCGGGTCCCGGGAGCCAGGACCCATGCGGGCTGGCTGCCGGCTCCCTGCTGCCACCAGGGTCCCAGCCACGGGCGGGCTGGCTGCCGGCTCCCGGCTGCCGCCCGGGTCACAGCAGCGGAAGGGTTGGCTGCCGGCTCCCGCCCGAGTCCCGCAAGCGGGCGGGCTGGCTGCCGGCTCCCGCCCAAGTCCCGCAAGCGAGCGGGCTGCTGGTTCCTCGCTCCCTCCTGAGTCCCACCAGCGGGCAGGCTGCTGGCTCCCGGCTCCCGCCTGAGTCCCGCCAGCGGGCGGGCTGGCTGATGGTTCCCGGCTGCCACCCGGGTCCCGGCAGTGGGCGGGCTGCGGAGTTGCCACCCCGACCCTGTGGCGGGCGGGCTGCTGCTCCGACAGCTCATTTTTTTAATTATTATTAAATAACGGACTTTTTGATTTAACGGACACCCCCTCACCCGAATTAGTCCGTTAAATGGAGGTTTTACTGTATAGGTGTTTGCTTTGTTCTGGCCAAATTCCAACTTGTTTGTTTATTTCTGGCCTCCTTAAATTCCCAACTAACTTCCTTAGCAAATGGTCAGCCCTGATGATCACAAATATCCCTTCTGGCTTTGCGAGCTATGAATATGTTGTGGTACTTGAAAGTTTGCTTTAGGTGGGCCCACATAATTCAAAAATCAGAATGTTAAAGTGGTTGCCTTTATAGTAAATAGTTATTTATGGTAGCACCCTTCTCTTCTGTAGGGTGGGCCAAATCCATCCCTTTCTTGAAACCACTGGAATCAGTGGTGTAACACCAGAGATAAACTTGTGGGAACCTCAATGTTGCCTGAATTGAATATGGTGAAACAGAGTGAGACAAACAAGGAACATGATATTTACGTGGCTGTTCCAGTCTCAGCTCATCCCATTGGGCCTCATTATCAATCACAAGTAGGGTTCCCCTCAACCCTCTTCTGGGTTCCTATCCTCTCACCATATTTTTAAAATATGGAAGGCTCCCGGGAAGCAAAGTGATAAGACACTAGTAGCAATAACCTTTAGAGTAAATAATATATTTAGGGTAGGAGGGAGAGTAAATCCTGTATTTCCCTTTCCCTCCTCTCCCCCTGCAACACGTGGCTCCACTTCTCAGATCCAGGGCCTGGAAAAGATCCTATTCCTCCCGGAAGAAATAGCTCTGAGTGGGGCGAAATCCAAGCCACAGGGAGGCAGGCAATGCTGGGAACTGGGTAAATATGTGTGCTGGAGGCTTCTGCTAGAGTGGCAGGCCCTCTTCTGTTAGGGGCTAGACTGGGAAAGCTGCCTAGATTGGATTGGAGCTAGGAGGAGAGGCTGTCGGGAGAGGAGGCACATTGGAGACTTTATTTGTAATTGTTACACTGTAATTAGCTGAGAGATGCTCGTTTATAACAGAGAGGAGAGATATTTATGGCCCCAGGCAGATAGTGGGCAGGCCTTAGGGCAGGGGTCTCAAACTCGAATGGCCATGAGGGCCGCATGAGGACTAGTGCACTGGCCCGAGGGCCACACCACTGACACACACCCTGCCCTCGCTGCCCCGGCTCTGCCCCCACTCCACCCCTTCCAAGAGGTCCCACCCCTGCCCCACCTCCTCCTCTGAGCATGCAGCTCCCCATTCCCTCCTGGAAAGCGCTAGGCACCACCAACAGCTGTTTGGCAAACAAAGCAAGAGCAATCTAGGAAGTCCAGAGCTAGAAACACACGCGGCCTAGCCAGGCAGCAAAGAAGCCTCCACTTCTGGCCCCTCCGTCCTGCAAACTGCTATGGGGGGACCGGGGGAGAGGGGGGGCGCCAGGAAGCTTGGCGGGCCGCAGGGAAGGGCTTTGCGGGCCGCATGTGGCCCCCGGGCCGCATGTTTGAGACCCCTGCCTTAGGGGAAGGAGAAGGGATTGCCCTGGAACACAGGGTAAGCTGGTTAGTAGGACAAAGGCTCTCGAATAGCTAGGGAAACAATAGCAGGAAGGCTAGAAAAGCAGCACCCGCAATTCTTAGTCAGTGGAGGAACCTCTAGCGCCCTGTCCAGCTACACAAGTGAACCGCCTTCTGCCCTGCTCGCTAGCTCCCCCCATGCTTGCATCGTTCAACTGTTTTCTCCAACCCTTCTCAGCTACCAGCTTCCCTGCTCCGGGGCTCTTTCCCTATTCCCTGGGGCTGCTACAGGGCTCCTTCTGCTGCATTTTGATCATGTTCTATAACTTCTGGTCCCGCTGCCCAGTTCTTTCTCCTTCCCCTGACCTGGGAGAAGGAGTTCAGAAGGACCAGAGAATTCAAGGAGCCAGAGGAAAAGGCCAGGCAGGCATGGATGCTGAGTGAGGCAGGGAAGAGAAACTGAAGCTCTCTAAGCCACCTCTTTTTCCACTGCCTAATACAGCAGTGAAAGGGCAGCCCGAATCTAGCACTGACAGGTGCCAGCCCAGTGCACCACCCTGTCCAAGCTCCATCTACCTGCCCACTGCTGCTTTCTCTGTGATGTCTAAATAGACCTCTGAAGTCAGCTTTATCCAGGAAGTGTAACGGAACAATGCAAGTTCATTGCGGCTGACAAGTGCTGACACAGGAATATTCAACAGAGGGAAACGTAATGCTAACAGTTTAACTGTTAGGGGGGAGCTGTCTCCAGGAGACAATGATTAGCAACAGCAGTTCTAATGTGAGTTTTTAAAAAATAACTGGAGCAAAACCAGAATAAACTGAAGCCAAGTGAGCTCATCTAAATACAGCATGTGTATTGCTTGCTGTGGGAGAGATAACGAGTTGATCCTTTCCAACACATAATGAGCCTTAATTTCTCAATCCCTTCATTTTCCCTCTTATTTGCAACTCTTTCCTCCCTGCACTATTCCTGGCTCAAGCCATTGCTTTTGTACCAAATATGTCAACATCCAAATGTACAACCTCAAACTGACACACAAGGTAGTCTTCTTTAAACTGTTGGAAACCAGGGGGGAAAGACGACGGTCATCGCCGGATGTGCCTTACAGCATTTAAGGTAGCAACAGCAGTTGTGTTTTTGGTTTCTTTCCCTTTGGTTTCTGGAATTTAGGTCCAAAGGACAAAAGTTACGTTGACACATGGAATCTGTTTGTCAGCTTGACGTTGAATTAGAAATGAATGTTTGGCAATTCAATTAATCAAAGGTTAAGGCCTATTCTATTAGGGCTGAAATCCTGGCCCCCACCAAAGTCAGTGGGAGTTTTGTGGTTGACTTCAGCAACGAGAAGCTGTCCCCCTATGGTTTGATTTATTACCCATTTTCATTCTGTCTAGATTGCTCACCAAGATCTTACAGCAATGGACACATAAGAAATCAGTAAATAGATAGAACAAAGCATGGGGGGCCAGAAAGCTGAAAAAAGGGGGCTCAGCCGAGGAGGAGCAAAAGATTTACTGTTTGGGTTTGGAGGTGAGCCCAGGAAGGGAGAATGACTGTGTGTGTGTGTGTGAAGCCAAGCCCAGGAGGGGCAAAGGAAGCTTTGGGTTAGGACAAAACCCCAGAAGGGGGTTTAATCGTGTCTGACTTGGCCAGAGGCTGAGCCTCCGCAGACTGAGAAATGGAGTCCAGGGAAGGGATTGACTGGATCTTACCCTCAAGACTGGGTAAGCGGCTACCAGAGCGGATGGCCCAGGAAATACATTTAGATGTGGTACCAGAAATGGTGTCTGAATGGCACATGGGCTAAGGGGAAAGCAGAGATGAACCCTGAAGGATGAAAAGAGCAGGGTGGAGGCCTTCTGGGAAACAGAACAAAGCTGTCAAGTGCTGCCTTGAGAGGCAAGGACATGAGGAGCCTCCTCTTCTTCCCCACAGTGGAGTTGTGAAGAGAACTTGATGCTATGAAAGAAACCAAATGGAGAGCCCAGGAGGGAAAGGAGCAGTCACTTGTGGAAATGGATCAGATGAAGAAGGAGTTTGTGAGAATGCAGAACAGTCTGAAACATGGATGGTCATGTGGCCCGGGGAGGACTGAGAAAGGTTTAGAAGAGGAGGTATGTGACGGGGCTTAATTCCCTATCCCCTGGAAGGCCAGAGAGAACCTACTTAGGGATGCTCCACTCTGGGAGGTGATTAACTGATTGCCTCCTGACCTAAGGCGGTGTAAGTACCGGAAAGAGCTCAGTTTTGCAGGAGAGAGTTGCCCTCTCACTGGGGCAGGGCCTGGAGGAAGGTCTGACGGTTTAGGACTGACAGTGGCCTGAGGTAGAGCTATAGGTTAATCCTAGAGGGGAAGGAGTCTTGAGCTAGGGTTTGTAAACTCCAGGGAAGGAGGTAGAATTCCAGAATGGGGAGAAAATCAGGTCAACCCCCCAATTAGGCAGCATAGGGCATGCCTCCTCCATAGGGATTTTTTGGTGGGTGGAGATATATTTAAGCCTCTATTTTACAGGCTATGTAGTTCCTCTGTATGGACAAGTGTAATAAAGCAATGGGGAGCTCGAAGGGGGTGGAGCTTTTTGTTGATAATTTAGATGTTATGCACAGTAGGTCGTTTATTTATTAACAGTAGCAAAGCAATCATGTCTCTTTGAAGATGCATACTTAGCATAAGCTGAGAGGCCCTACTTACCAATGGCCCAGAAGTCCAGTAAGTGCAAAAGCCTCTTAAAAAAATTAAATGATGGGGTCTGTGAGGTGGAAACTTTCCAAAAACCCAATGAAGGGGACACAACCCAAGGGCGAGGCTATGAAATTACCCAGACGAATCATTTTTCTGCAAGAACAATTAATTATAGAAATAATAAATTGAACAGGTACTGTGGAGCACTGTGAGATTGAATATTGATATGTACATCACCAGCAGCAGCAGCTCAGAGTCCAGCCAGGGTAGCAACTGAATCCTTTTTAGCATACAAGTGCAGCTGCATTTAAAGAAAAGCAGCCGGACTTTATTGCTAGAGATGCTGATCTGTGGAACAAAGTATAGGTTAAGAAGTGGGACTACTTCACAAAGCTTCTGGCTGATTGCAGCTGTCTTTAACATCAAATTCTCTGTTAAAGACAAATTTAATTGGCTTAAAAAGAAATACACCACAGAAGAATGTAGTACTGATGTTACTAGATTTGCTTAAGTCTGGGTAACACAGCATGATCATAAATAGCATTTGGGGCAGATTCTGCTATCTTTATTGATGTTGAGTCATGTCTTTTTCTGTGAGTAATCCCCTGGATCTTAATGGGGCTACTTACAGAGTAAGGTACTACTCAATGTGAGTAGACTTGGAAATATTGAGGGGGGGGGGGTAAATCCGTAAATGTTGATTTCACCGAACA
Organism: Sternotherus odoratus; assembly: GCA_032164245.1. Taxonomy (NCBI): domain Eukaryota; kingdom Metazoa; phylum Chordata; order Testudines; family Kinosternidae; genus Sternotherus; species Sternotherus odoratus. Next base: position 26,164,108 of record JAVMKO010000014.1, on the reverse strand, counting down.
TACACAAACTGATGAAAAAGTCCCAATGAAAGCTACAGAGAGGCAAAGTAAGAAAAAAGTTGCTTGAGAACTTATTGGAATAAGGATATTTCCTTTGTGCATTTTGACGTGGGGTGTTACAAAAGTTTAACTTTTTAAATCTTAACGTCTATCATCGTGAAACAAGTATTGTCTGACCTCCCCATGGTCAGACCCCTTCCAAAATTTCCCACCACTCTGAACATTTAAATAAAGAAAATTTAAAAATGCTGAAGACCCATAATTTTGCATGTGTGAGCATTTAAATTGATAAAAATAGAAAAAAAATCTTAAAAATAAACATCATTATTACCTGTTGAAATGATTAAAAATAAATCTAATTCCACCAAGCCTAAATGTGAGTAAGCATGGAAGAATCTAGCCATTAGCCAGCAAGCCATGTTGCAATTGTACTCCTATTAAGATGATGGCGACACACAGTAGTGAGCATTAGACTTAGCAATAAGTGCTTGCAGGATCAGCTATGCAATCACTTACTGTGGGCCTTTGTCACTTTGCTTTTTCTAATTTCTTAGGTTCACCCTGAGGAGTAGATCACCGAATAACCCATTGATTTAGTCTGAAGATGTGCATGGTACCTCCCGCCATGTGCCATTCCAAAGTGTCATTATTCCCCATGGTAGGTGTGTTTGTATTCTTGGGAGATGTCTTTTCAGTAACAATTGGAAAGCGCAGTCCTGAGCATGTCAGAATAATAGTTCTGCTTGCTTTGCTGTTGCTTCTGTAGAGCCTCTTGCTGATAGGCACTGTCCATCTCACTCGTCATAATGTTAGCATGCAGACACCAAGGGGCTTTAATTAATGACAGTGGAGATCTGGTCTTTTATAATTCATGACAGAACTTTAATTAAAATCAAATGCATAGTGGTTGAAATAGCAAAGGATTTAAAATGCACAATCTTTGATGGGGAAAGTGATTCCCTCTGACCACTAGCATACAGGCTGAATGCAAATGACTTTTAATTAGGCTACATTCAGAGATGAGAATGTACTTTTCATAAAGCAAAGAAGTCCCTGTTGTCATGCTCTTTGTGAAAGGGGAAAGACTTGGAGCCCTGTAGTCATTGGATTCTATTCTTTTCTTTACAGAGTTCAAATACCAGTGAAAAGTCTGCTTGTTCTAAAAGAAATTTGCACAGGTTTGCTTAGCACTTATATATTAATATTTGTGTGGCAAATGCAATGAAAGCACACTAAATAATCATCTCAAGAACCCTATGCAAAATATCAGCAAGATAATTCTCCTTTTATAGATGGTGAAACTGAGGCACACAACAGTGAGGTCACTTGCTGAAGACAATGAAGCCAGGATTACTTAGAACTCCAAAAGCGAATTAAAATCAGCAGGCATTTTTGCCTCTCTCTCATGAGGCACAAACTTACTTTACATAGTGGATCCTTAAATAGCAAGAGGAATTCATGTTAACAAAAGTTCTAAACAGGTCACATCTGCAACAGTTCAGCCTTTCTAAGGACAAATGACAATGTGTGCTCTTGCTCTGACTGAAACTCAAATGTTTGCAGCCAAGTTCAAAGCTGAGACTGCCTCAGCTGCTACCACTCTCATCCAGAAGATGGAGTGGAAGTTGGTGAGTAATTTAAAGACTGCAATCTGACTTGCTAATCAATTATATTTATTTATGGCTATGTTTTAACCAAGTACTTAAGCATGTATTGTAACATTAAGGTTCCATTGCTCTATTTCAGATAGTTTGTGCTGGGGGCCATGTTTGTTTGAAGGCCATTTAATTTGCTCCCACTTCTTTTCTTCTTTGATTATAATTTAATTCAAAATAAAACTCCCATTTAACCAGAAATTCTTAATTTAAGAAACTTCTTATCTAAGGGATTTATGCTGCTGCTCAATTACTACAGTATCTGAGCACCATCCACATAAAATCAATAGCAATAGTGAAGACCCAGTAGGCTGCACAGAGTCTCTGGCCCTTCCCTTTTATGGGGCAAAAACTCTGCTTGGGGTAGGTTTTGTGGTTTCGATTTTTAAAATTTCAGATTATTTTACGTGTCTTTTGGTGTTGGTGGTTCTTATTAATTGACTGGTTGTGTCTTACTTAATATACAGTCATTTACTTTTGCTAAATTTTCCCCACTACATAGAGAAACCTGAATAAAATGATTTGCAAACACAATTTTTCCATTTCTGTGGCTAGAAATAAGCTATTTCTGAATCTGCCAACATTCAGTCCATTATTTCTCCCTCAAACAAACAAACATACTCAAGCCCATAAACTTACAAAAGCTAGCAAGTTAAACACTATACAATTTAACAGAGCTAAGGAAAATTGGATAATAAGGCAGAGGTGGTCTTTAACAGCATAGTCTAGCTTTTACAGGTCATTGAATAGCGGGGGGGGGGGGGGGAAATGACTGAATGTTGGCAGATTCAGAAATAGCTTATTTCTAGCCACAGAAATGGGAAAATTGTGTTTGCAAATCATTTTATTCAGTAGGTGACAGAAAGGGTATTTATTAAACTATTTTTGAACAACATTCAACCAGCTGTAGTTGCCATCTTTACCTATATCCAGGTAGTAAATTTTAGCTTCTTTCATATAAAAAATAATTCCCCTGGAAAAGAGAGATTAACAAGAGTGGGTATTCAAGATATCAATAAATCTTGGAGAGAGTTACGAAATGTGCCTGCTTTATATTACCAACTTTTCACATAGTAATTCAACCAACTCTTACAACTAAAAACTGAGAAATGTCTTAACAGGGTTCCTGGGCATGATCTTGGAGTGAGAGGCTTTTCTGGAGTTTTTTCTACCTTTTTTTTTATCAGCTTGATTATTTAAGGCTGCTTGCCTGACAGACCTTATGTATTTGTGTATTACTATTAACACTGCTAGTTGTTATGGCAAGGCTGGTCATTGTCAGGGCATTTAGAGATCTGCATGGATTTTTTAAAATTAACTTAAATACAATAAATGTTTATGGAGTCTTCCTGTCTAATTATCAGATATTCTGAGACTTTACATGTCAGACACTTTGGGTTACTTTCAAAATTAGCCATGTGCAATTGTGTGTTCAAGTTGTGTGCAGAAGTACCAAGATTGTGAAAGCAACTGAAGTAACGTCACAATCCCTGGTTGAAGCAGGACTGCATATGTTCAGTGCAGGGAAGTGGCCAAGTAGGACTGGAAGAGCCTGGAGCAGGTCATCATCTCTGTGATTCTATGCAATTACCCAATTTGTGAATGCAATTATAAAATTAAGAGACCAATTTTTCTTAGTGACTTTCTTTTCTGCATAATTATCTGCAACATTCAGCCTGTTTTCTTTTAACTAGACCAATATGGTAGCATGAGCAAGACCTGTCTCATTATATGTTCTATAAGGCAAATTTTGAGTGAGAACTATGACCTTTGAAAGCCAGTAGAGGGGGAAACTATAGGAAAGCAATGGGAATCCCAAAGGGGAGTAGCTGGTTAAAGCCTAACAGCCTTCAGTGGTATTGAGTTCAAAAGAAATTGTCCATTAGAAGGAAAATGTGAACCAGTGGCACGGCCTGCATTTCTTCAAATGCCTTGTGTTAGTGGTTAACAGGAACAGTTGAATAAAGGCAGCATTTAAATGGCCAATGAGAATATGTCTATAAAAAGATTAAATTCCAGTGTTTTGTCTTCCAACATTTTTATTGCCCTTCCTGTGCTTTTTATGAGCTGTTAATTTCTTTCATACTTGACTATTATTAATACAGGGCAAATAAATGGCTAAACTGCTTCCAAAGGGAACTTGATCAGCCTTACAGTACTTACATGTTTTCCAGTTAGTGGGCCTGAGTCTAGTCTCCTGTGCACCAGTTTTACATTGGCTTAACTACACTGATTCAAACTGAATTGTTTCTGATTTTAAGCCTGTGTGAGATCTGGCTCACACCAATTTTTTTGTTCCAAAGAATAAAATGTCTAAGGTTTAGGTAGAAATCTAAATAAAGATTCACTTTGCCTAGATGTCTCTCTTTCCTCTTGCCTTTCTTGATGCTATAGAGAAATTGAGTAACTGGGCAAAAGGAGTTGGTTGAGCAAGTGTGATCATGACCAGATCAATCCGTGTTTTCTGTTAAGAGTAAAACAAGTAATGGGTACTTGACTCCGTGCATGTATCTGCCCAATGATAGATTTAAAAAGCTGTAGTGAAGACATCCAGTCTAGTCTGTTGATGCAGCAACATACGTTTGTCTAAATGTATAGTAAGCTTCCTATTCTGCGTCTTAACTTTGCCTACTATAGTGTGTATGTGGGAAGGAACTAATGTTCAGTGTGTCTGTTGGTGTGCTATGTATTAAAAGTTGCCTTTGAAGAGACCAGGTGCTCCTTGTCTTAGCACATCATAGTATTCACATGGAGAAGAGGTGAGGATGAAAAATATATTTGAAGGCCAGCAAAAGGAAAGATGTATGAATTCACTAACCCAATGTATAGACAAAGATAAGACACTGCACTGCTAGGGTTATTCATCTCAAAAGATCTACTTGACTGCCCACTGAAGTCAATGGCAAGCCTCCTATTGACTTCCCTGGGTGTTGGATCAGGCCATAAATATAAAACAGACACCCAGCTTGTTTTAAACACCCAGTGCCAAAAAGGGAGCTAATCCACCATGATTTCCGGCAATAACTCCCAGGGGGGGAAATATTCCCTGCTCCCCAATTTGAAAATACCCTTTTTTAAAAAAAAAATTACTTTTGGCTACAGGACACTGAATCCTATGATGTTTCTTTTTTTGTGACACTCTACTAGGGTGGCACAAGACAACAGAGTGTAGAATATGTGGTTATTGGTCCCAGTTTTCATGAGTATCCCCACACAAGGGGTTTCTTTGGTAACTAGATAGCACAATGGCTTTTTGCTTTTCCTTATGTTTCCCCAAACTCATTGGTGTGATGCCAGAGTGAGGATGGCCCCTTGTTGTTTGTTCTCCACTGTGATGTCTCCAAGTTGTCTTCACATCCTTCTGTTGACTTGAAATGTAAATGTAGCTCCCATTGTGTTTGTCTTGCAATGCTAAATCTATATATGAACCTAGGCAGACATGAATATACATCCCGTTGACTGGCAAAAACAGTTCTTTGCCTCTGCTGGGGAGTGACCCCATGATACAAACTAGAAAGACATATTTTAATGATGCAGATTATATAGATACAACTTTTTGAATATAATCAGTGCATACATTTACGATGAAGATAATCCCGTGATCCTGACTTTCATTGAAAATCTCACATGACAGTCTTTATAGATAAATGCTAGACAGCAAAATGTTAGGTGTAGCGAGGGTGTCAGGCCCGATAAGAGCTACTGTTACACAGCAGTGAACCCATTGCCAATTGGCATCAAGGGGGTTGTAGGGTCACAAGACTAACATAGCACCTTTCATTCTGTACACATGGAAGTGATTAACCCTTACAGCACCCCCTGTGAGTTAAGTTAAATATTCCTCTTAGATGAGGAAACTGAGGCATGGAACCATTAAGTGACTTATCCAAGTGACACAGTGGCCTAGGGTCTGAATCTTGACTTGACGGTCATCATGCGACTAGTGCTCGTCCCAACTGTTAAATCATTTACACAGCATATAATTTACAGGCTTTGTCATTCTGTTGGAGGTGGAGGGGGGAGTCATTTTATAAAAGCTATTTCCATGTAGTGATTGTGGTAACAAAGTCCTGTGGCACCTTAAAGACTAACTATAAAGTTTTGAAGCATAAACTTTCGTGGGCTAATACCCACTTCGTCGGATATTCCAGACTAACACGGCAACCTCTCTGATTCTTGACATGTAATGATTGTTACACTTGTTTTCCTCTTTCAGAGCTTCTTTTGATGCAGAGTTTGTTTGTTTTTGTCTCTTGTGATACTATCTCTGGATGTAAGGTTTATTTCCTTCACTCTGCATTTCACTTCCAATTTTCAATAAATCCAGGCTGCCCAAGTCAGCTTGTCCAATATCAATATATTTTTGTAATAAAACTCTTGATAATGGCATGGCGTGGAAAGGGGGGAAAAGTGGGCGTAATATGCCTCATGACACTCATCATGGTGTTCAACAGGAATTGTGAGGTAGTTTATTGGATCCTGTTTTCAGTTAGTTATGTGGAATCATATTCTTAGAAGAGACACAATATTCTGAAATATCTGTGGTGGCTCCATCCACACCATCTAGTGCTTCAGCTATCTCTACAATCTCCTCCTGGTCAAAACTATTACCTGTCCCCTCTCTCTCTTTTATAACAAGATCAAGAGAGTGGGTGTTTGCTAAATCTTCTCTGTAGGATTACCTGTATGGTTCACCCTGCCAAAAATGTTTACTTTTATTGTGGTCAGCTCTGTAGTGTCTTCCTTTCCTACCCCGTTATTGCATACTGAAGAATAAGAACCTCAGAATTATTAGTACTCCAGGATGGACAAACAAATAGGGTGACCAGATGTCCTGGTTTTATAGGTCTGATTTTTGGGTCTTTTTCTTATATAGGTTCCTATTTCTTCCCATTCCCTGTCCTGATTTTTCACACTTGCTGTCTGGTCACCCTACAAACAAACCACTTTTGTTTTGACCAGGAATTGGTGATAAAGTATTAAACTATGGTGAAACAACTGGGTGGAATTTTGCTCCCAGTAGTTTGGGTGGGTAGGGTCTCCATTGCTGTCTACATGAGTTTTACCATTTGCTTCAGTCGGCAAACAGGAGAGGATCTTTGTACTGAAGCCTTTTAATTTCTTCCAATTATGAGATTATTTACGATGTAAAAGCTAACTGTTATTCTTAATGCCACTCCCCCATGTGATGCCCCCCATGCTCCTAGTTTGCAGGCTGCAAGTGACTTATTTAAAAATGCCATTCTGGTCAGGAAAGGGGCGAATACCCCGTAGTCCTGCACCCCACACATCTGCTTATTTAACCAACCGAAATGATGCGGAGATGACACACTTATAGGCAAGTGAAGTAAGCTGCCTTTCTGTTCCACCTGGCACTTAATCAACATCCTTGTTAGCTACATTTCACGTGCCAGATCCTGATTACTTGTAGTGAGGCATGAGGCATAAGAATCACACTTGGACTTTCCCCAGGTTGAGTCTGCAGAACTAGCATCTTGGGAGAAAAAAAAAATTGTCCTTTGACTTGTAACTTGAGTAGACTTGATCTGGAAGATATTGAGATATACTAAAGGCTAATGGTGCCTTAAAGCACATTAGCCAGGCTAGGAAGCCTGAAGGGCTGTAACAGGCGAGAGGTGGCTCAAAGTACTTGCGCAGTGTCAACAGAATATCTCAGCAGCACGAGGGGTAATGTGATGGATAGAGCTAATTTCTTTTAAAAGGGTGCCCCTCAAGCCAGCATGCTCCTCCTGCATACAAGTAGATGTACAGGAGATGAGAGCCTGGGACACACCCGCTTGGGACTTAGAACACCATTGGCCATGCTAGTTGCTCCTTCCACCCACTCTACAGAAGCAAAGTCACAAGTTAGTCATAAAGTCTCATAAATCACTTTTGCACTCACTTTTCAGAGTATTACCACAGTGTAAATGGATTCTGTTTCTACTGTTGTTCATTTTAGCACCTGGGATCGCTATCCCTCCATTTTATACAGTATTTTAAATCATTACCATTGTCACAATATAAAAGAATTCTGCCAGCAATTTATTTTTTTCTTAGAAATTGAGGGTTGAACCCTGCACCAGGGATCCGGCTTTGGGGATCTACTCTATTGAAACCCAGGGCATGGAGTAAATTCACTGGTGGATTAAATCAAAGGCAGTCAATTGCTGATTGCTGATGGACTGGCAAGCCAAGAGCCCTCCCCCCACATCACAATCACCTTATTCAGAATACTAACCAAACTGGGATTGTTTCCATCTTGCAAATTATCTGGAAATTTGTGCTTCCAGGAAAGGTATCCTTCCTGGTTTTCAAAACCCAAGTTTGAATGAGCTTCAGGTAAGCATCTGTACACCTAGATGCTGAATCTCCTCAAAGCTCATGCCATACTAATGGCTGTCAACAGTGTCTTTGATCTCAGTATGACTTTTTATATACAGATTAGGGCCCAGAAGCACCGGTACAATTCGTCAGCTTTATTCCGCCTGGTGATGGAAAGCAACTGTAAACTCCTCTTACCTGGCCAATTAAATTGGTTTTATGGCTGCTTTGCATTGCTGTCGTGGTGCAGAGCAGCATGAGCATGCTGGTAATATTGAACCCTGGAATTATACTTACCTCCTTCTCCAAGTATATAATGTCTACAGTACAGGGAATGTTGTATTTTTACTGTAAATTACATCTTGTACTTTCCTGCACTCTAAACAGTTAAAAGAACAAGACGTGGAAATTAGAGTAATAAGAAGTGGCAGTGAAAGGAATGCTAGGAAGTGACCCCTGCTATGTATATACAAGAATGAGACAGAGTAGGTTTTGGAAAGCCCACATTTTGGAGTGACTCATAAAGATAACAAAGGAAAAACAAGTATATTATTCCTGGATATTTTCAAAAACAATGCAACAGGATCAAGAGACGATTAAGATGAAAATATGTGAATTTTGATGTCATGTGCCCATATTTGGTAAAGCTAAATAAATTTTCTTAGTCATAAAAATACCCAGGGAACTAATAACTGCCATGTTTTTGTAACTACTAGCTAGAATGATCTTGACTTCAGCCACTAGCTTTCAATAACCCTTACATACTTCTTAGTGTAAACCAGACTTGACCAGGGATTGCAGGCATAGTCTGTTTTCATTTAGACTGGTGTAAATCAGGAATGATTCCATTTAGGTAGACGCGTTTACACCTTTGTAAGTGAGGTCAGAATCATGCCATGTACATACATTGCAGCATCATATAACGGTTACAGGGCTAAGATCTCCAGTTCCTGCTTTTCAACACCTTTGTGGCTATTGCATTTGACATTATTTAACCTAAAATGTAGCAATATGTAGCAGGGTTCTAAGTGGTCATAGCCCTCTCTTTCTCTGCAATATGGGCACATCAAAACACATACTGGCGATCTCTGAAGAGACCATGCTGTCAGCTATGTGCATGACAAGGAATTGCCCTCAAGGAATGGGGATTTTATAGAACTCTGTGACATTAGCTTAACCAAAGAGCTTAGTTCCCTTGCCATACCTAATGGGGAGGGGAAGCACCAAACGCTGATCTCAAACCGATTTGAGATTTCTGGGGATAAATCATTACACTGAGATGGGAACTGAAATTCAATCGTATCTCCTCCGGATGTAGGTGCAAAGAATTTGGCAGCATTCATTTAGAATCCAGTGGAGTTGAGATCTCAGCATAAGGTGGTTGTGAAGGTAGGGAATGTTCTCATTGCTGTCATCTCTTCAATTTGGGGAGCATAAATTACTGAAAGGATCACATCAAACTCTACATGTCTATGCACAAAAAACAAGATATGGTCAATTCTTGAACAACTGACAGTGCTCTAAGCAGGCATGCAAGATGACCTCTCTTAGATCGTCTTTCTAACACACTTGTTGCTTATATGAAAAAAGTCCTACTGACTGACTGATTGACTTATGTCAGGTCTTCAGATCTGAAGACCTATCATGAAATAAAGTAGTTTGCAAAATGGACAGAAAATACAAGGATGCATACAATTTAATGCTGGTTCCCCAAATCTTTTGATAGAGATCAGAACTCTTTCTTTAAGTTAACAAAATGTGAAACTACTGATTGTACTACTTGTTTTGGTATTAGTATTAGAATGCTGCCATACTTCACTTAAGTTCATTTGCATCATGAGCTACATCTCGCTCTTTAATCATATGTGCAATGCTGACATCTTAACTTTGGCAGGAGTTATTTCTTCCCTCATATTTTATGAAGCATATAGACTTGATTTTTAAATTTTTAATTCCAACACATCTTATTAGACACTCAGGCATGGAGAAGCACCACTAGTCAAAGTTGTCATTATTATATGCATGGAGGGTTATCATCTGCCTTTCTATCCTCATAATTCATTAATGATGCACAGAGCTTTGTCATTTGTCTTTTCAATTCTTTGTCTTGATTTTATTGCTTATGCTTTATGACACATGGAGATTTGTGTAGCGAGTATTCATCATCACCATTATATAGGTGATGGAATGTATCATATATTAGGCCCCAGAATTAATTTTTGTTCTTGTTGTCTTTTTCATACTAATTTTACTCTAAAATAATTACTTACCCATGCTGTTTCCTTTTAGTCTTTAATTTACTGAGATAATTATCAGCACAGCTATGCCATATGCTAAAAAGTAACCAACCTACACGGACTAACCTTCTTTCCATTCCCGATGCACTTATCCCCTGACTATCACACCAGAGTTATTCATTTTATCCCCAGCTGTGGAATTCCATGTTATCATTCAGATAATGACCTCCAGTATTACTAAGATGCTATCCAGTCTTCCATAAAACTGCCAGTTAGGAATGTCTCTTGCCAAACATGTCGGGTGCACATGATTGTGATGCACACTTCAGTCCACAGGGAACCATGCAGAGACTACTAAGGCACTTTTGACTTCTGCGAGCCATCTTGAAAGCCCCCCAAGACACTCTGATCATAGAATGTAGTGCATGGTTAAAGTTTTGCAAGCTTGGCTTAAAGAGCTTCATCAAATGTTCTGACACAACTGGCACTCATTAACATAAACACCCCGAACCAGGATTTTCTAATTGCCAGTAATTAAAGTGCAAGGTTCTTTGTGAAATGTTCTCCTTTTTTGATAAATCTGAAGTGTTTCAGCTCCCTGGTGGCATTCCCACATAGATGTGGACCTGCCTCAGGCTGCCTCTCAGAAGGTAAAAGGGGGAAAAACTTGGGCTTCGTACTCCTCTTGCATAAACAGTTGAGCTGGGGCTACTGGTGCGAGTTAGTAACAATAATTTTTTTATTAAATTTATTTTTATTAAAAATGTATCAGCTCACCCCACATCCATCACTTACTGCCAGATATGACTTTTCAAACGATCTTGGTGTGCACATATTCACAAAGGGAAGCAACTCATTGAAAGGGTTCTGTCGGTCAGAAGCGTGAGACCACAGTGTCCCCACTGAACATGGTTTGTTTTATATTTCATAAAATAGATCTTTTTAAAATGGGGGTGGAGGCAAGAGCCTAAATGGTTTGCAAAAGATCAGGTACATTCACAATGGGGAATTATAGACCAACCAGCTTAATTTTGATATCTGGAAAGATATTGGAATACATTTAATAAACAATCAATTTGTAAGCACCTAGAGGATAATAGGTAATAGCTAACATGGATTGGCCAAGAATAAATTATCTTTGACATGGTTACTGGCATAGTCGATGGGGAGGTGTTCTAAATATGATATATCTTGGTTTTTGACACAGTCCCACATGAGCGTCTCAAAAGCAAAGTAAAGAAATTGGTCTAGATAAAATTACTGTAAGATTGGTGCATGACTGGTCGAAAGACCATACTCAGAGTAGTGATCCACAGTTCAACGTCAAACTGGGGGGAGGTATCGGGGTCCTGGAGAGGTCTGGTCTGGTCTGGTACTAGCCTATATTTTCATTAATGACTTGAATAATGAAGTGGATAGTATGCTAATAACGTTTGTGGATGACACTAACATGGGAAGAGTTGCTCGCACTCTGAAGGACAGGAATGTGACTGTTACGGCATTTTTCTGCAGTATCCCTACTGAATTAAGTTTAAGTATTTTAGTAGTTCATTTTATTAAAAATGCAAATGTTTATGTATTATTGTGGGATTTCACTGAATTTCTTTGGGAGGGAGACAGAAATAATGCAACCTCTAGGAATTCAAAAGACAATGTTGAACAATGTAGCAGACATGAGTAATCTGTTGGGATAATATGCGTGAAGTGGAATTCCTAGGAAACATTTGGGAGAACGGGATTGCCACCTCTCTTATGGAGTAAGCCTTTAAATCTTTGCCATGGTGGGGATAACCTTTTGCCTGACGATCACCCGTAACATGCGAACAGGTCAAAGGTGAACTATATAAATGAGTACCTGACTTATGGGGGTGCTTGTTCTGAGCTGAAGCTGTGATAAACTTGTGACCCTGGGAAAAATCACTGAGTGCAGTTTGAAGGATTAATCACCAGCCAGAACCCTTGTTGGAATGAGGGGTGATCATGAAAAGCTAATTACCATGCATGTAGGTTTTCTTACTCTTTTTATTATTTTCTCTGTTATACTTTTACCCCACAAATAAATGTGCTTTAAAAAGTTATGTGGTACTGTGAAACTATGGACAACCATAGTTGTTCATAATCTTAGAAGAGAAAACTGAGTGCAGTCTATCTTGCTGGGGAATAAAACAGGCAAAGAACTCTTCTGGGAATACCCTACTCAGAAGGGAGAGAGATTCAGGTCTCCTACCAAGAGGGATTTGGCTAAGAACCCAGGAGCCTTGTGCAGGTGCCCTGGCTGAACCATGGAGGTGGAATACAGATGCAATTACCCTGGTCTGTGACAAGGGTTAGAATTAAAAATGACCATGACCAATTGGAAAACTGGTCTGAAAGCAATAAAATGAAATTAAATGAAAAGAAGTGCAAAGTACTGCACTTAGGAAGGAAAAAAATAAATGTAGCAAAACGGGGCATAACTGGCTAGGAAGTAGTACTGCTGAAAAGGACCTGGAGACTATAGTGAATCACAAATTTGAATATGACTCAACAATGTGATTCAGTTATGAAAAAGGCTAATATCATTCTGGGATGTATTAACAGCAGTGTCTTATGTAAGACATGGGATGTAATTATCCCATTCTGTTTGCCATGGCATCAGTTGGAGTTCTGTGTCCCGTTCTGGACACTACATGTTAAGAAACATGTGGACAAGTTGGAGAGAGTCCAGAGGACAGCAACAAAAAACATTAAAAGTTTAGAAAACCTGAGCTAGGAGGAAAGGTTAGAAACCTGGGCATGTTTAGTTTTGAGCAAGGAAAAATGAGGGGACCTGATAAGTCTTAGAATATGTTAAGAGCTTTCATAACAAAGACAGTTTTTCATGTCTATTGAAGATAGGACAAGAAGTAATTGTCTTAATCTTCAGCAAGGTTGATATTAGGGGAGAGAGGAAATCTTTCTAAGGCTAAGTGCTGGAATAGGCTTCCAAAGGATGTTGTGGTATCCCTGTCATTGGGGGGTTTTAAGAACTGGCTAAACAAACACTTGTCAGGGATGGTCTAGGTATACTTTGGCCTCCCTCAGAGCAGGGGGCTGGAGCGGATGAACTCTTGAGGTCCCTTCCATACTTGCATTTCTATGATTCTATGCTTGCAAGTATTCTTGCTTCCAAGATTGGTATTCCTTGTGGCCACATCATATTACAAAAGTTAGTTGCCCTTGATTATCTCTCATAAGTTTTCCTGAACTTCCTGTCTCCTCTAGTCAGGCCAGAAGTGCCACAGGAACCACCATTGTTGTGGTATTTTGGCACGTCTGCTTGCATTTCCTTGTTCTGGCTGAAAATAAAAATGGGTGGAAATATATATATGTAAAAGGCTAACTGTTTGGGGAGTGGGTGGGTCTAGAGATATTTCCCACCACTATCTGTTCTTTCTTTCTTTCTTCTTTTCCCCCTGTGACTTGTGGTGGTGTTTATACCAATATTGGAAGCGTCTGCCAGTTACTCTCGAAATGGAAATTCCTGTGTGTTTTTACGTCCCTGGAGCAAGTAGTCGGTCTGAATTCCATATTTATTATTCTTTTTCTTGGGCATTCCCACACAGGCATATGGATCATCAACAGTGAATTATTGGTAGAATCGTTTTGTGACCCCTTCAGAGTTCATGCAGATAATGCGGACAGAGAGCTAGATCCCAGAAGCATTCCGCTGGCAGCAGGAGAGCTGTGCTCCAGCCAAAAGGAGGGAAGATCTAAATGGCCATGTCACACCTCACTGGTGCCAGCTCCGTAATACCTGAGGGAAAAGTGTGATCAAATTTGAACCCTGCATCAAATCCAAAGAAACTCAGTCAGTCACATTCTCAGTCAGTCACATTGTCATTGTTTACCTCAGGAGCTATGGGGGGGAGGGAAGGGGCGTAAAGAGGACGGTGCACAACCCTAGGGAGAGGGCTGTAGAGCAGGAGTTCTCAACCTTTTTCTTCCTGAGCCCCACCCCCAACAAGCTATAAAACCTCCACGGTCCACCAGTGCCCCAACAACTGTTTTTCTGCTTATAAAATTGAGGGCTGGCTTTAGAAGGCAGCAAGCAGGGCAATTTCCCAGGGCCTCACACCACAGGGGCCTGCAAAGCTAGGTTGCTCAGGCTTTGGCTTCAGTCCCAGGTGGCAGGGATCAGGGCCTCAGGCTTCAGCCCTGCACAGAGAGGCTTTGGTTTCCTGCTATGGACCCCAGTGAGTGTAGCATTGGCCCTGTTTGACGGAATGCCTGAAATCTGCCCATGGTCCCCCAGGAGCCCCCGGACCACTGGTTTAGAACCACTGCTGTAGAGGGCCTCTCGAGTCAAAGGAAAAAAGGAATGTGGTATTCTTTCCTGGTAGAGGGGAGGAAGAAATATTGACGGACCTGAACATGTGCCCTATGGATGTGGGTATCCCAAAGGGGGTAGAGCTGACTTATGTGGAAGGCTAAGTCGCCAAAGACAATGAGATGTGTAATAGGATTGAGGCTATGCTCCAAATTGAAGTCCAGGGCTACATCCATGGTGAATTTGGTTTGGTGCTTGTGGACAAGTAAAGGGGTAAAAGAAAGGGAAATAAAACAGCTGACGGAAACTTACTCTCCTCTTTCAAAAACCAAAACATGCCAAAGATAGACCTCCCAGACTCTCTGTTTATACAAGCAGCATGAATGCCAATGGGTGTCCCACACCTCGCGCTGTATGTAATGAAGAGAACAAATTGGGGAAGCAGGCTGTATCATCCCTGTTGCAAACTCTGCTGTGACTAATGCCACGTTGGTACCCCGTAGCTCCTTAGATTGTCCATTTTCATGTGCCAAAATACAGCATCCCTGACCCACAGAGGAGAGGACGAGGCTTGAGGCTGCCAAGCAGGCTGTGTTCCTTCAAATGCTTGGGAAGCTCATTAAGTACATGTGGGATGAAAGGTCACATGTCTGCAGGCTCTGTAGGAGCCATGGCAGATTCTGAACTAGCTCAAGAAGAATGTTGTTAAGGGGAGCCAGCCAAATTGTACAATCTGCAGTTGTTCCAAGTGGGGAGAGGCGACCTTTGTACTTGGTGTGCACAGCCCACATACGAGGTAAGAAGTACCCAGTGTTTCTCTGAGCACATTTATGTGGATTGAAAAGCACTCTCAGGTAGAGCTGGCTAAAATGCAGGATTTCCTGTTCACGGGAAATTTCATGTTGTCAAAATCTGATATTGTTCCGAATTGGAACCCAACCAAATGATATAAAATTTCCTGTCAACTGGAAATCCTCCAGAAAAACAGGGTGTTTCCCAAAAGGAAATTTTGTTTCTTGAGACCTCCATACCTGGCAGAATGTCAGCTCCACTAAGTAGCTGCCTAGGGTCTGTGGCTCTGTGACGGTCTCGCCATAAGGAATTCCCTGGGGCGGGGGGTGTTTAGATGAACTAGTACAGCCTGTGCTGAAGTGCAAGCAGCTGTGGCTTCACTGGTCTGAGACCCAAGATAGCAAGATTAAGCTAGCTTGGGTATGTCTACTTGAGCTGCAGTCTTACCCTGTGATTGCAGGGCAGAAATGCCCTAAGTAGATGGGCAGTTGCGTTCAGCTCTCACTGGCCCTTCCAAGTTGAGCTCCATGGGCGGTTCGTGTAGGGCACATTGCAAAACCCAAAGTGCAAAGGCCAAGAATATACCCATTCAGGGAGTATACAGACTCCTGCTCACTCAGCCAGCTCTGATGGCTGGTACTAAGAAATGCAAAGATATGAATCCTCCTCTCCAGTCTCCTTTTAGGTGTTGTGCATCACTAGTGGATGTTTGGTGTTTGTTCTAGCGGAGCATGAGGGCTGCATTTTGCCAGCCCACAGTGCAGGGGCTCAAGAAGTGGAGGGAGACCGTCCTAATTTTTTGGTCCATCTCGTAGCTAGTCACTCTAATGCTTGGATTTAAAGCTTCTCTAGGCAGCTATGTTATCTACGTATTTGCAAAACGCTCAGTACATTTTGGAGAGCCTTATAAATAATTGATCAACAATTTTCAGCCCTATACAGTTGTGCTGTTCTAGTCAAGAACTGTCCTTATCTCACACCAGTGTAAATCCGGAGTAACTATGCTCAAGCTAAAGTAGTTTCACTGGTGTAGATCAGGGAAGAATGATGGTCATGGATGGACACTGCAGCACTCGATGCACCAGGGGTCGATTTGGAGGGTCTAGTGAAGACCCATTAAATCAACCACAGATAACTCTCCCATCAACTCCGGTACTCCACAGGAAAGAGAAGCATAAGGCACAGGAGAGTTTCCAGTGCGGTGCAGACACCGCAGTAAGTCGATCTAAGCTATGTCGACTCCAGATACATTATTCACATAGCTGGAGTTGTGTTACTTAGGTGGACTTACCCCCATAGTGTAGATCAAGTCTAAGTCTCCCAGACAGTATCCCTTGGTAAGAGTCTAATTCTGGCTTGTTACACTGCTATAAGTCACCGAAGTCCATGCATGTAGACCTGGTCTACATCCATGTAAATGACCAGAATTTTTGGCTCTTGACTGGGGATTGAAGAAGTGAGTAAGACTAAGGCCGATCTTCCAAGTTGGATTCTCCTCTTCAAAGCTTAGCCAGACAGTCGGCCATAGCGATCACTTGCCAGTTGGTCTGTTCATGCCATCCAAACTTTTATCCAAAGTTGTAGAAGTCATGTGGGAAAGAGGAGAAGTTTAGCAGAAATGCACTATGTAGTGGAGTGATGGTGCAGCTGGATATGCTATAGCAATGATCTATCAGGGATGCAACGTCAAAAAAGAAAACTAGCAGCCGGTGCAACTAGTTGATTATAAAGTTATTTTGCAGCTGTCTATCATCCCTTTGAGTAAATTAGTGAAAGATCTTTTTCTTTAATGTTGTGCGACATGCAAAAAAATCAGGCATCTAATATTTCATGTAAGTGAGTATATGCACAGCTTGCTCCTCCAGAACATACATAAATACTAAAAAAATGCCTATTTATCTGGTACTGATTATGGTCTCAGTTCTGAGCAATACAGGAGAGATTAAAGCCCAGTACTCTGTGTACAGCCTGAGGCTCTTTCACAGTGGGAGGAGAGCTGTACCTTTGTTCCATGTACTGTTCCAAATTCCATAGATGTGTCTCTTGCTTCAGTCACTTACCGCCATATAAAGATCACTCCAGTTCTCTCACCAGCTTTGCTAAATGCTTGTTCTTATTAGTCTGAACAGTGGCAATGTGTTGTTGTGGACTGCTGTGGGACATCTCTCTTTCTCTCTCCAACAGTACACCATTTGCCAGTCTACATGGTACTGCATTGGTCTGGTGGCAGGGGGCAGGCTGCTTGAGATAATTAGGGGTGGTTTTTTTAAATCCACAGCTATGATTTCCTTTATACCCTTAGGCCAAATGCTGCTCTCTGTTACACCAGTATAAATCATGAATAACTTCACTTAAATTACTCCTGATTTACATTAGAGTACTGTAGACATTATTTGGCAGTCTGTCTAGACCTGTTCATGAATATCTAAATAAAGAAAATTCACTTTATCATTTTCAATTTCTAAATTTTTATAGTACTAAATTTAGATTGTGAATAAATACTTATTGTTAGCATTTGTTCCAGTCTGTAGGTATCCTTTATGTAACTTAAAGATATAACAGAAATATTACCCAGTTGCGACCCAGGCAACTCATAATTTCAAATCACCTTCCTCCTTCAACATTTCACCCTTGTGGGGAAAATATGTTTATTAAATACTTTCAATTTTAATGACCAACCCCATGCATTACAAAAACTGCCATTAAAGGACCTCTTTTACAACAGAACCTCACTAATTTGCAGTAACGATGGAGAGAGTTATTGTCTATTACTGAATGTTGTGTATTAGCAAGTATGTGCATGAAGATAACAGACTTACAATTACTCTTGCTCTACTGTCGATTTTCAATGGATTAGGATGAAACTCCACAATATACTACTAAATGTTCTGCAGTATATTTTTTTAAAATAATGAAGTCTGGAAAAGACATTGCAGCCTCTGGTGGTTAAGTTTCTGAGGGGCAAGGAGTGCTGAGCAGATTTTCTGGTACAGGTTATGAAGCCCGTGATTACTGAACTGCATAAGTAAAGAAACTTAAACCAGACAAGACCAAGAACTGAATTGCACAAATGGCTGTGCACTTGGTCATGTATATTGCAACCAATGGGCCTGTGACTCACCTCTGTCCAGTCCAGACAGGAATATCATTTCCTGAATTGTTTGATGTATTAAGTTTTAGTGAGCAAGCCCACATACAGGGTCAGGTCTTCTGCTGTTGTAAATCAACATACCTCCATTAAAGTCAAAAGACCTTTTAGTCAGTGGCGCTACACTGATTTACACCAGCTGAGGCTCTGGCAGATAATCTGTATTCAGAATTGATGGGGTTGATTTTCCTCTCCCTTAGATAAGTGTAACTCCATTCACTTATGTGGAGTTACTCCGGGTGGAACTCACTGTACATGAGAGAAAAAGCATATCTACAGTTTGATAGTTCCAGTTTTAAGTCTGAAAGCTAGAGTCTGTCTGTCAAAATCAATGAAAAGTACAAGGTTTCCTTTCAATACGTGTTTCAACAACAAAAAATTGAAATGAAAAATTTCAAATTTTTCCAAGAGCTTTTCCTTCATTTCTGTAGGAAAAATCCCAATTCTTTCACTTTACTCTCCTTACCATTTCCTCCCACTTCGCAAAGAGAGAAAAAAAAAAAAGATAGCCCCCCACCACACATATACCCTATTTTTTATTTAAACAAAAAAAACTACCCACAAACATTTTCATAACAAATTGCAACTAAAATAAATAGAATATTTTCCCTGTTTTTTTGTTGTTTAATAATTTTCTTGTGGAACATACCTACTCTTTTTCTGTTCACTATGGATTTCACTTTTTTAGAAAGGCTTAACAGAGTTATTAAGACATAGTGGTATTCTCTATTAAACTACCTTTTAGAAAAATCCTGTGAAATATCTCCAAGATTAACTGAATTAGGTACCATGACTGGTACCTCAGCTGGTGTAGATCAGCATAGCTTCATCAGCTTACAGCTACACAGTATACACTACACCTGAAATTCTGGCCCAAAATTTGAAAGACAAATATGGAAACAAAATAACTCGACATGTTTCTTTAAATGGGATTAAGGGAGCCTTGGGGATCCATGTTACGAAACAGAATGGGCAGTGAGCTATTCACTTCAGGCTACTGAGTCATAAAATATGTTTTTAAACTGTGTTCAAGTAAGTGAACTCAAAGAACTCAGGAATAATTATACTTGATCAAGTCTGGTTTGTAGTCGTTTGGCTTCCTTCCTTCCCAATAAGCAGTTACTTAAACAATATGAGAAGAGGCAAGTAACTGCATATTTCTGAGCATACTGGACTCTTGTGATGTCTCTGTGAGAGAACTGCTGTGGCCATTTGGCAAAGTTAAACAAACCACAAAGTAAAGAAACAACCCTGGCATAGCGACTTGAAATGTTGCAGATATTGTCATTGGGCAAACTTAATATTTGAACCGTGCAAAATTCGCTGCAGGCTATATCATAAGTGTGGTATTTTCTAGCACATTTACTGCCTTTTCCTAGGATGATGATTATTATTTTATATATTGCAACACTGCCAGGAGACCCTGGAGGTACTGCAGACTGTAAAAGACTGTATCTGGATTTCTCAGCATCTGAAAAGAAGAAAAGAAAACAAATGTGTGGGATGGAATGTAATGTTTCCTAATGAAATATAATGTCCAAGTATTTTGTTCCTGTTCAGAAATCTTCTTATAAAGCAGATTGCTGTAATCTTAACACAAGAGCTCTTACTCTAATCAAACTGGCTGATTCTGAAACCATGGGTTTTGATTAACTATTATTCCCCTTTCCCCTATGTAGTTTATTTGAGTTACTTCTAATTACTGAGAGTGTTGACGCTATGTTGCTAACGTGGGCAGCTTTATAGAGGTTATGATGAACTTTAACTGCCCGAAGCATTAACTAAGATTACTGTGTCTCCAGCTTCCCTTTCCAGACTTAAATCTCTGTTCAGTGAGTGCTCTAACTGTCACTGGGAGAGCTTTGGAAGCATAGTTTAATGTGAACTTTTTAGTAGCAACAGGGACCCAATTTTCAAAATCAGATGAGCACAATTCAGTGAGCAAAACTGTAGGTGAAATACTGGCCCACTAAAACCAGTGGGAGTTTGTACTATTGACTTCAGTGGAACCAAAGTTTAACCCGTACAAGCACATGCCTAATTAAATGTTCCAAATGGGTAAAAAGATACTCGTACATTAAACTGAGTGCAGATAACCAATTTATATCCACAATTATGGTACTGGAATGCACAGATTAATCTCACTTAACTTTGAATGTTTGATTAAGAATAATTTTGGGTTTGTTTGGGTAATAATGTAACTTTCAGTAATGTTTCTGAGATTTAAAATGTTTATATGGTGATCTCTAGTGGGCTTGGTTTGGAACTGTTACATTTTTTGCTACTTTAAAGCAATGGTTAATTTAAGTATGAGTGAACTAGAGTGTATTTTCTGTGCAGTTTGATGGTGGATGCAATGTCAAAATTTACCAGGATGATTAGAAAGAGAACCATAGATGGTATTAGTTTCAACATTTAGTATTACTCTATCTACGATCAGAAATTCTAAAACATCTGGGATAGAGGGAAGGTTCTGGAACTGGAGGAGTCTAGGCAAGGAGACTGTGAGAGTTAGAAAGAGGCTCCTGGAGACTGAACAACAGTAATATCCTTGTGCTTCGGAGAAATAAAGGGTATCAGTAAAGTCAATTGGATTTTTGCCACTTTCTTCCCTGGGAGAAGGTCAAAGGCTCTCAGAGTTGATCATTTCGTAAAGATCAAAGACTGAAGTTGGAACTGTACAGACTATTTGCCAGGGTGCACAGAATGTTGGCCCGGAGATTTTATACCTGAACAAAATCTGGTGTATTCCAAGGTAAAGGGATTACAAGTGTCTTAATCTGAAACTCAGTGACAGCAAATGGTTATTCTTCCAACTGTTTTATGACTCTTAAAATTCTAGTTGAAAGTGTTGCACTCCTTGTGTGGACATTTGCTTTTCATTAACTAAATATATGTTCCCTAGCAGGCGTTCTACTCTTGGTAGAAATAGGTTTCACTGGAATTCCTTGCACAAAGTGGTCAGACCCAGAAGCATAAATCCAGTATAATCCTACATTAGTGTTCTTAAAGCATTAATCAAAAGTTGTTCACCAAAACCACAGATGAAATAACACTGTATATCCTCCATCAGACATAAAGCAAAACCCAATGTTTCTCTTTTCTGTGAAGATCGTTTTAAAAAGTGAATTGCAGTCTTTCAGGATATAAAAGACAAGATGAACCTAGTTAGTATAACTCAGAAACGTTAACCGTCCGCAGTCTCAGTCCATTTTTATTCCTGTTAAGAGTCTCACCACTTCTGCTCATCATTTCATATCTGCACTGCTGTGCCACTTCAAACTTATTTTAACTTTGAATTTTCCATAATCACTTAGTGGCTATTCTTGTATCTTGCCATTTAGTGTTTCTCATCACATGCCCACTGTTATGGAACATTCTCATCTTGATGTCAGTAGGCTTTGTATTATCCCCTTCTATGGAAATACCCCAGTGGAAGGGAAATTCGGGTCTGGCCTTACCATGAGGTGAAGTGAGGCAGCTGCCTCAGGTGCCAGACTTGGGTGGCGGGGGGTGCCACTAGGACTCAGAGTGTAGAAAATTGTGTTGTCTGCTGGTGCATATGTATTCTCTCTGCTCTAGATGCCCAGAGATGGTGGAGTGCTGTGCTGGAGGAAGGAGGGCACATGAGACCTTTCAAAGTTTTGGTCCAAGTGAGGAGGCATGGGGGCGTCATTTGAGCTCCCTGCCTCAGGCGCCAAAATGTTGTGGGCCAACTCTGGGGAAATTGTCTCTTCTGTGCTTGTTGGGAACTTTGATACTACGTATTGTAAGAAAACATTGTCTAAATCTACAAAACTCCATAGGAGCTATTTATCATCATCATCATCATTTACATGGTGTTGGTTCCTCACCATTTGTTCCTTGTACTTCACAAATGTATCAAATAGACAGTCACAGCCCCCAGACAGTTTAAATCAAGGTTAAATCCTGCACTTTCAACTTAATCTTGGCTCTTTATTGTGATGTCAAGGATAATTTTATCTGAGTATGGACTGGAAGAGTTAGCCTAAAGTTCTCTTTCATAGTGATGCTGTTTAATTTGTGCTTAGGGGAGGCCAACTGCTTTTCATGTAGTATACTGCTTTGAAACTGGCACAAAATGAAGTGCCATTGGACAACAGTAACGTTCTTCATCATTTCAAAGAATGTTGAAGTCATTCAGTGGGGAAATGTGGCTAATTTTCAGATTTACAGCCTTGTGTTTGAGCTTATACAACCTACCTTGGCAAGCTTTTGGTGTATGATGCGTGTGAATTTGTTTAATTGAAAGATTAATAAATATTTTCCCCATGATAAATTGCAATGGAGCTTCTCACTGAATTGCCACCTGGAGGGTCTTGTGTCCAAGATTTATGCTACGAGACTCATGAATAGAGGCAGGGAGGTCCAATGGGGGGAGAGGGGGTGGGGAACGACTCATCCAATTAAAGAGTTGACATATTAAGTAGTGGTAATTTGAGCCATTAAATAAATCTGGATATATCACCTTGAGTGTAACACTAGGTTATGACTGTTCATGGTCAAAATCAGGGTGGGTGGGGTGGGTTGGAGTGAAAACACATTTGACCCAAATAGTTCACCAGTAACTGAAACACTACTGAATTTAGAGCATTTAGATGGTCTCCAGTCTGTAATGCAGATGATCACTGCATCATAGACTCTACCAACTGGCTCTTCCCTTATTCCAGCTGCAAAAGTTTGATATGAGGAGAGAGCATTTTCTCTCTGCTCCCAACCCACCCAGCCCTGTTGTAATCCTCTGCTCTCTAAGGCAGGAAGCCTAAGCCAGTGTTTCACTGGGAAGGAATGTCTTGTTATTAAGTTACTTTATAAAGCGTGCAATAAACATACTCTAACTAAATAAATGGCTGACCAGTTGCCAAAAATACATGGCAATATAACACACCTCTGCAGCTGAGAAA
The DNA here is from genome assembly GCA_032164245.1 of Sternotherus odoratus. Taxonomy (NCBI): domain Eukaryota; kingdom Metazoa; phylum Chordata; order Testudines; family Kinosternidae; genus Sternotherus; species Sternotherus odoratus. The sequence continues at coordinate 26,140,739 of JAVMKO010000014.1, read as the reverse complement.
AGTGCAAAAGGTTCATTCTATTAATAAAAAAAGAGCTGCAGCAAAGTTGTGTTTGCCATGGCAGCTTTCAATGACATTCAATAAGAAGAGAAATAGTTGAAGATTCGTCCTCTATATTTAACAATAGGTCTAAAGCAATCACCTCTGCACTGGAATTCAGGTCCATACATTACAATTCAGATCTCTCTCATGGACTGAGATGGAGCACTAATTATGAACATCCCCGAGTTTTGGGTCTATTCATTATTAGAGCCAAACTTTGACTCAGGCCCTATGTAGTATAGTTGTGCTATTTCCTATCATTCAACTCAGATGTATGTTGTGTGGGTGGGGTGGGAGGGCAGTAAGGAGGGGCTTGGCAGTACCCCTCTAGGCAAGTGGGTCCGGGGGGGGGGGCAGATCTGGCCTGGATGATCACACCACTCCCGAGGGGCAGGGACAAGGACAGGCACCTCTCCCCTTTGAACTCCACTTACAGTCTTGTGTTCATAACACACAGCAAATGCTGAGGAGCCGTTCAGGATCCAGGCTTCTGACAGAGCCGACTGGCTCACAGGTTACCAGGGCAGTTGAAAAACGTCTGGAAACCTAGTAGGATGGCCATGGAATGATGGGACTGAGAAACCTGAATCATGTGATGATAAACCTGCCCCCCCCCCAGCCATGAGACATTGCACACCCTTCCCAAAGCACCCTGGTGCCAATGGTGCACTCCTCTCTGTGTCGATGCAAGAGCTGCTACTGGGGTTGTGCTCTTCTGACATAAGGAGCGTAGTGTGGATATGCAACAGCGTGTTTAATTACAGCTGTGGCTGTATGCCGACATAACTTAAGTCAACTTATCTTTGTAACGGAAGAATGGAAGTCTGAATTTCTTGGATTTTAAATCTGAATGTGTTTTACTCAGTGTCCCCTACAGCTGGTCAATTAGCCTCAGTTTCCCCTTCTGGAAAACAATAATAACAGTAATGAGCTATCATGCAGGGGTGTTCAAGGTCCCATTCTACAACCCTGGCTCAAGCTGAGATGTTCTTAACTCTACAAATTGTCTCCCTGAAATAAAAGGACTCCTCACAGAGTGAGTAATGCTATTCAGTATAAGTAAAGAATCAGATTAAGTTGATTAAGTGTGTGGAGATCTCTGGATGAAAGATGCTATGTACATTTAATAAGTTCATCATCCAAAATAGTCTTGTGGAATATGTTCCTAGTCTAGGACCTTAGGAACATTTGTGTGGATTTCTTTTTAAAATGAAATGTTCCTTTGATTAAATCAAGCAGTCACTCTCTCTCTTTTTTGTTGTGTTGAGGCTGATTTCCATTCCATGAACATCTTGATGGTGACTATAATGAAGTTTGGATAACTACATAATGGGAGAAAAAAGGTTTTACCATCTGAGTGGGAATTCCCCGTCGAAGCTGTGTGATGCAGCAAAGCCAAGAAGCTTGGCAGGTCTGGATAGTATTACATAGCACATCGTAAATTCTCTGAAATGCACTTTCTAAGGTCAGGTAAACTCAATCAATACCTAAGTGATGCTCCACAAACATGCCGAAAGAAATGAGTGTTCCCAAAGGCAAGGCAGTTTTCTGAAAGTGCTTAGCAGTCTCGATTTGTCATAATTTCCAATAAATATGAAGCAGTGTGGTACTGCAATAGGACAACTTCAGCACGCAAACTGACTGCCCAATGGTAAATGTTCAACTGGTAAGTTTGTTTCATTTTAAGCAGTATTACTAGTTGTTTTCACACGTACACCTCCTTTTAAGTTTTGAATTCACTGGGGACTGTGATGTTTTTTCTCTCCATTCCTGGGGCCTCAATCTCAGCAAATGTAAGCATGTAAATTGTGTGTGTTGTTAGCCCAAGTGACAGAAGCATGACTTAACTAGTCCACTAGTGATCATTTCATAAGAGACCTCCTCCAGCAACACTCGACATAGATCCCCACTTCCCCACAAATTCTTGTGTTCAACCCTCATCGGAATGGGAGAAGAATGAACATAGTATATCTGGGTTATTCAGATGGAAATCCAGGCAAGTGACATGGGGCCATAGTACCACTAATTTATTGTAAAATCTGGTATGGAATAGATGTAGTGGCCATCATTTTAAGCATGGATTTTAAATGGGATTTTAAGCACAAGCTCAAGTGTTTTCCTGAATCAGGGTCCCAAGTCTTCATCTAACATTCTATGAGTTGCCACAAAAAAGTGACCTTCTGTGTGAGAAAGTTGAGCTCACAGGTATCATCAGCAAAAGGCGTTTGTGAGAATGGTGAATTAGTTGTGACCACTGTATAGAACATTTAAGAAGCTTTGATATGTAATGTGTTGGAAGAGGGAGGAGACGGAGCAACATCTGAAGGCAAGGTCACTACACAGTGAAAAAGCAGGGATAATGCTGGATTATACTTTGCACTGTCCTTTGCGGTATCTATCCTATGTGTTTAGCTGGCATTGGGTTGGCCTGCAGGCAGGTTCCATTGCACTGGGTGAGTGCAGCTGTGTGTCCATGCTACCAGTACACTCCAACATACAATCTTTGACCAGCCTTTCCAACACTCAGGGCTGCAACCATATTATGGCTGCTTCCTGCACAAGCAAGCTGGCACGGGGAAAATGTCTCCCCCATCTGTGCACCCAGGTGCATAATTTAGTTTTTTTGGTATTTGTTAATGCTGTCCATAACTTCACACCACTAGGACTTCATAGTTTGAAGAAGCCTCTTTTATCCTGTGAGAGGGTGAAAGAAGAACATTGCAGTTGATGGAGGAAAGTTCCCACAAATCTTTCAGCGTCCAGAAAGGAGAGGCACTTTGGAGAAAATGAGAAAAATGCCCTTTTTAACTACCCCATTTCCTGAGCTGGTTTTCCTTTAGCGCACTGCCGTAGCGGAGCAGTTACCCAGCCCGGAAAAAGGAAGGCTGAATGGGGAGATGGCCACAGCTGTGGCCACCCCACCCCATCAGGCCACAGCATGTGGATGACCAGCAGGAGGTGCCGTGGCAGTGAGTGCTCAACCTGCTACAACCACCTAATAAAATTGTGTTGTAAAGGAACAGTTGGGTAGTAGAGAGTAACACTAACTACAATATCCTGGTTTTACTGAGACTTCTCTGCTAAAATGATGTCATCAGGCAAAAGTGAGATTTGCTAGGTCTGCAATGAATCTTTGCCCTCTTCACAGGTTAAAGAAATTAAGGTCACCTGACTGAATTCAGGGAATTTTTTATGACCAAGCAGGACACAAATTTGTCTCCCCCACATTTCTAAATGTTATATGAAAAGTTGTTCAGGTTGGGGAATAAAATCTGATGGGTGCACACGTCATGTAGCAAAATATCATGAAACGGAACTTCCACAGTCTTTGATATTTCACTGTGTTTTTCATGGTTTTTTTTTTAGTATGTTATCTGGAGCTGCTACTCAGGAGATTTTTAAAATTATTTTAAGACCAAAAATAAAACATATGAAACTGAAAAACCCAGCTGAATTTCATTCCTGAATTTTCTCTACAAAGTCCCTACACCCGAGTTTTATTATATGACCTACAGCAGGAATACAACATTCTGGAATATTTTCAAATGTATATTTATAGAGTTGTTCTACTTCCTCTCAGTGAAAATATGCATATTCCTTTGAGAGCAATTCTAAGAGGTACACTACAAAGCAAAATGATTTTGAACTCCGCTTACAGTGTAAAGGATAAATATAGCCGTTTCTTAGTCTGTCTGCTCCTGCTCTTATTGAATTCAGCTGGAGAAAGATGGGGCACCAAATCACTGTGCATAAAACACTTGAATGGGTAGAAACCAGAAGGATGGGGAAACGAGGATGAAGCTGCCCCTACATATTTAGGCTCTAATGCTGCTTCCACTGGCTTTCAGGATGGGACTCAGGAAATTCATCCTAGCATAGGCGACCTATCCCTGGCTGCATGACACTTTACCATAGCCCCTTCACAAAGAAGGTTTTTTGAGCACCAACCCATGTCAGATTTATCAGATTCTAGATAAGACACGATAAATCGATCCCCGATACATCAAGCGCTACCCGCCAATCTGGCAGGTAGTATAGACGTACCCTAAGTGGCTTACAGATAGTTGTAATAAGACCTAAGTCCAGTGGCTTTATTGAGACTGATTTTTAGTGTCTAGCAAAGGTATGAATTTAAGCTCCCAGGCACATCTTTTGAAAGGGTTGTGCAGGTTTCCTTTGAGAAAAAGGATGGATAGGTCAGCTATAGAGTGATGGGGGGTGAACACTTTTCACACAACAGATGATAGGGTGTTTTCATCTTTTATCATTTTCCTGTGTGAGAGCATAGTGGTCGTCTGGTTTCACCCACAAAATTGTTGTTAAGGCATTCAGTGCGCTGATGAGGTACACAACGTGTTGTGATAGGCATGGTTAGGACCCATGGATCTTGACAGGTGTGGTACGGGGGGGGGATGTTGATCACTGTAGCAGTGGAGTTCTGTCTTAATCTGTTGTGGCATTTTTTCTCCTCTGTGAGGAAACTTAACCTCTTCCTCCCCAAAGTTGGCTACACAAGCCATAAAGACTCTCACATAGGCAGATGCTGGGCATGGGGTGAGTGGCCATGGAGCTGGTCTCTGCATCACCTTCTCCTATGCCAGTACGGGTTGTGTGGCTGTGGGCAGGCCAGTGGAGTCACTGTCTCCTGCGTTCAAGGTATGTGTGTGTGTGTATGTGTGAGGGAGTTTGATTAGTTGTATCCCTCCGCCACAAATCTAATTAACTTGGGCTTCATGTATAGAGGGAGGGATTTCACCTTTAAACACCCTTTGAAATATGTGAAAACCTTCAGTCTGCTCAGTTGAACTGGAATCTTCTGAAAACAGATGTTTGTGTTGCCCTGGTATTATCTGTTCCAGCCACAACCAGGAAACACCGAAGCAAGAGAGAGACATTAAAGAGAGAAGTTGGCTGAATATTTTTGAACTTCCAGTAACATCTGGTTTAAGTTCAGTTTAAAAGTCTGGATTGTCCAGCCTCACTTTTCTCCCCTGGAATACAAAAAACCAAACAGTTCTCTGCATCGATAGTGTTAATGGTCGAGCACTAAATCTTGAGATTCTTATTCAGTTTTTGCTCAGTCCTTAGTGGGACAAAAATCCCTTTGAAGTGGATACATTTGGCTCAGTACGGTTCAGGATTTGGCCCAAAGTGCTTGGTCATTGCAACTCTTAGAGGTGGTTGAAATGCTATTATGCCTGGTCCTCAGACTTGGTACATCCCCTGTGTGCTCAGTTGGCAGCATTAAGGGGCCATAACTCATTTAACCAGCTATTTAAGAATTATCCCAGCATAGTGGATTCCATCGCACTACCTGAACCTTCTGAATGAGTGTACCTTGTTGACCAACTACTACATAGTGCTTTTAGCCAATGATAGCACTGTTCTGATTGCAATTTGATGCACTCTTCTTTGAGCAGTACATCTCCATAGTGTTGGCCTGTGTATGAATCTCAGAACCTGGTCGTGTAGCAGGATAAATGGGCCTATGGTGTATGGTCTTTATAATGTTGGAGGGCTTTATCTTCTTAGACCAACATCTTGCATCACTTTTTGTGAATGGATGAAAAGTTTATTCTATTATCAGATGTTTGGAAAATATACTGCTGTTTCCATTGCAGTTGTAATAATAGGTTCAGATGCAATCTTTTTAGTTTTAGTGTATTACAGGAAGTAGAAGAGCCAAATGGACTGCAACTAAAATGAAAGCTTGGAAAGACGGCAATTGCTTTAAAATATATCCGTTCTTAATTATTCCTGGCTATCCTGGCTGAAATGAGATCTGTTGTGCTCATGAGACAAGAAATGGTTGGCAGTTTCCTTTCAGACTGACTTTTTGATAGGAAATGGAGTTTCTCAACAATGAAAATTTCTGCAATCAAAATTTCCTGAAAAAACAACCACCTTTGGTGGAATGTTTTCACTTTTCCGTTGGGAATGCTGAAACAGAACTTCATTTTGGGTCCATTTGACCTTCATCAAAATGTCAGACTGTTGAACTGACCTGAAAGATTTTCTCCTGAGTCAGTTCAACACTAAACTGCATTTCCTTAGGGTGGCACGTTGCAGTTCAGCATGCCTGAGGCCCCTATTCTGTTCTCTGGGTTGGGCTCCTGGGAGAAAAAGAACACATCCAATGTTGCAAGAACTTCAGGGGGTTATTCCAATATTTCTTTTCTTTATAAAATTTCCCCTAACATATCTGCCACAGTGTGGAAATGTAAACAAAACCTCTCTGACATCCAGGGAATGGTGGACCCAGGTGCTTATTCAGGCAAGATTGTGCCTTAAGGTACAGCGTAAAACAAAGGCTGAATAACAAGCTGCATCAAACCTCCCAGACAGGTTGCTTCATTCTTACTCCTGTAAATGCAACTAGAGTCTTTTGTAATGGCTACAATCTTTTTCATAAATACCGATCTAAAAGCAGTGAATGCTCCAGAGAAGATCAGTTTTCCTATATGTTAACAATAGCGCACATGCATGAATAGTATTTGCAATTATGCTAGAAGAACAAACAAAAAAATATACAAAAAAATAAGAAACATAAGATGGAGTCAGGAAAAATATCCTCCACAGTATATTATTGCACAATTAGTCAAGACAGTTATAGGGTGGAGTTTCCATCTGCTGAAAGATCCATTGTAAGCCACAGTTGTTGACAAATTAGCAGACAACACAGACATTTGTGGCCAAATTCTATCTTTAGTTTTGCCTGTGCAACCTCATTTGATTTCAGTAGTGTTGGATGGATGTAACTGGCTTGCAGTCTGTTCCAGAACTAAATTTCCTGGGTGTATAACAATTGCCCTGTGGCCTATGGACAAGAATCCTAGGTGTTATGAAGTCTTACATATGTTCAATGATGTTTTTATTAGACCTAAGCACCTGTCTTGATTTGACAAAGTTTTGTAAGGCTAGCCCAGTCTCTAAAAGCTACTTGTACACATTTTTGTTCTTTCAGTGAAAATTGCATTTGATTATCTTATTATCTCATTGATTTATCACTGGACTACTTACTTATGTGGAGAGAAGAGGCGAAGTGAAAACCAAACTTTGAGATGGGGACCAATCACTATCCTGCTTTTATTTGTATTCCTGACTCACCACTTGTCTCTTTATTGTACTCTCTTCATAGAGGGGACAGAACCTTCCTCTGGCCTTGAAGATTGCTTTACACCTTTAAATAATACATTTTGATAAAACTGACTCATGGACAATTCACAAACAGCAAGACATAACTTACCAGAAACTGTTCGCTGTGAGTTCATGTTCTGTACAAATTCAAGATTGTTATTGTGGATAAGAACTGATGCAATATTCAAGCACTTCAGTTGCAAGTCTTTATAAGAATACTCAGTTTCTGTCTGCTTTCCATCCTCATTTATAACTTTTACACGTTCTCTGATTTCCAGGTTTAAAACAAGTTAAAACAACAATGGCAGAGAACTGCTTATCCCTTGTTTCCATTACAGTAAAGTTGAAATAATTAAGTAATAGTTATTGAATAGTGAGGATTGGCCACAGATCACTCAGCTTGCCTGAAAATGTTGTCATGGGACCAAAAGAAGATTTTTGTATCAAAAGCAGTCTTCAGAGTTGGGCCCAAGTTACAGAAATATAGCTCTAGATCCAGATTTTGAGACTCCAAATGCAGCAAGTGTTTGGATGTGATGTTTTGGTTCTAGGGTGACCCTATGTCCCAAATTTATAGGGAAAGTCCTGATTTTGGGGTCTTTTTCTTATATAGGCTCCTATTAATCCCCACTCCTCCCACCTCTTGTCCCGATTTTTCACACTTGCTCTCTGGTCACCTTATTTGGTTTAAGCCCATCTCTAATGATTTTATGTTATGAACGTTTTATATGGGAGAATCAATCCACATTTAGTGGAAGTCAACCCCCCTTTTTTTTTTCCAGGCCTAGCTCTCCATATTTGTAGGTTGCAACTACTGCAATAATTTGAAAGACAACTTGGTTTGAAATGCCCTCTAGTGGCAACTGAGATTTCTGATGAAGAGCCTGAAATAGACAAAAAAGTAGGCAAATTGAAAGGCCAAACACTTAGAAAGTGACTGAAATAGCTATGGGTCTGGTATATTCATTACTTCACTAGCAGGGCAGTTAGCTATAACTAGGCATCTGAATCAGATCTGTTGTTGCAATTCATTATACTTGCCAGGTATTCTCTTTGGCAGTTTTGTACTGTATAGGAGAGGGTGTCCAAAAGAGCACTGTCCTGAAAAGTGTCTGGATGTAATCAGAAGGGAGATTGTTAGGACCTAACTAAGATGTAGCAAGCTTCCTGATGGTTCACTAAGTCCAAACTCTAGACAGGAGGGAGGAAGTTAGAAAGTAGCAGCTGTAGTGGTCATAACTTCCAACTGCGAAAACTGGTTTTAAGGTTATCTCTTAAGATATGTAATAATAAACTCCTGGCAGTGGACTAGCCAGGGCGAGGGGATCTGGACTGATATGACGTACATATGTGGAACTGGCTTGAGAATTCCTGCAGAGCAGAATGGTGCTGCTGGGAGCTATGCTGCTAATACAGGCAAATTGGGGAATGTTTTTACTCAGGATATGTCTTCACTCCCCGCTGGATTGAAGAACTGGGACCCAAGTTAATTATTGCACGAATTCCATCACATTCTAAATAAAGTCAGCTACATGATGCAACATACTTAAAGATGATCTCACATAGCCTGACTCCTGTGTTTTCTGTAGACATGGAGACAGACAGAAGTAGGCCCTTTCCAAGGTCCAGTGAGGCCCAGGTCACTTGCAGCTTTTGAGGCCCCATAGCCATAATAAAAATAAAAAATGACGACACATGGTCTAATCTTGTGCCATCAGAACCAATAGATTTTATTCATATTTATGAACATTTGTAACTCTTTAATATGACAGTCTATATCTGTTCACAAAAAATTATGTCTTTTACCAAATCGCCTCTCTTATTTGCTTAAATATGCTGCTCTAAGCTGAGAGAGGGTGTTATGTTTTGGTCCGATAGGGATGCGCATAAAAGAAAGTTGTGAAACTTATCAAATGCCAGAAAACAAACAAGTGTCTAAATTTGAGGCCTCCTTTGAACTTGAGGCCCAGGTCAAATGGCCCTCCTGGTCCCCTCCCTCTGGCCCTGGATAGAAGACTACACTGGACAAAGCTGATTGAAACACCTGAGTCCAGTGGCAAAAGTTATTCCTTCCCTCTGAACAGGGTGACTTGTTTTGAATGTTGGTGGAAATAAATGTGTGATAAACATCATAGTGAAACCTGTAGACATCTACCAAAGGGTGTGCTTTATTTCCTGGCTGTTTTAACAGTTGTCTCAGTAAATCAGCACAATTAACAGAAACGAAAAGTAATAATGACTAATTAGGAGAGGTGAGAGCAAAGATTTCCATATCCTATATAATAAAAGACTAGAAAAGTGTGTGTGACGGCATGCTGGGAGGTGTAGTTTGGCAGCACAACATGGCCGCCACGCGTATGCGGCTGAGAGGGAAGCAGGGTCTGGATCAGGGGCCTAGGGCAGGAGGGTGGCTGGGCGCAATAGGTGCAGGCAGGGGGCTCTGGCCGGGCGGGGTGCGGGAAGGGGGCGCCGGGCCGGCGGCACCCGGGCATGGCCCAGCCAGCTGCGCCCAGCCTGGCCGGGGCCTTAGAGTGGGTGGGAGGGGGGCTGAACAAGCATGGGGGGGGAGGCGTGGGGGGAAGGGGAGGCTGAACGGGCGTGGGGGGGAGGGGAGCCTGAACAAGCATGGGGAGGTGTGGGGGGGAGGGGAGGGCCGTGGGGGGGGAGCCTGAACGAGCAGGGGGAGGGCTGTGGGGGGAGGCTGAACGAGTGGGGGGGCGGGGGGGAGGGGAGGCTGAATGAGTGGGGGGGCCTTGGAGTGAGGGGGCTGAGCGGGGGGGGCTTGGAGCAGGGGGGCTGAACGGGGGGGCTTGGAGAGGGGGGCTGAGTGTGGGGGGGGTCGTTACTGTTGGCCCATGTCCACGGGCTTTTACACTAGTATATGTATATTTCAATATCATTGCAGACGGCAAAGACTTCTACAACTCACTTATATATCTTGATGAGGCAAGAAAATACTTTTATATGCACAAAGAAGAAAATAGAGAATGTGTGGCTGATCTATGTGAATTTTATGACACAGAGAGAATTAAGGACCATTTCTCTTCTCTCTTTGGTATTTGTTGCTTTTATTGGCTTGAATCACAACTTCACCATAACATTCGTACAGAATTTTAAGTATATTTCTAAGTAGAAAACATTGTGGGATCCTCTTGTTAAAATATTGATAGAATACCATCGACATAACAATTCCCTTACAAACTCCATCTCTTTTTATGTTTAGAAGATTACATTTTTGTACTTCAAGTTTCAAGTTGAAATGTCTAATGTTTGGGGTTATCAAAGGGAAAAAAATGCCATTCAGTTTCACACTTAAACAATTGTTAGACTTTCATTTAACCTTGCTTTCCAAATAACCCAGCATTTACATGGGAAAGAAATAATGATATGATATGATGTTCATCAGCTAAAGCAAACAAAAACCCCTGGGACAGATACTCCATTGGCGAATTAGGCACTGTATTTTTATTTCACGATGCCATCTAGTGGACAAACACATTAAACTACCTGAACGGACAAATAAAACTGCACTCATTTCAAGCCACCTGATTTATTACAGCATATGCACCCAGCATATCTTAATTTTGTGCCCAACACCTGAGGAAAACGAGGGTGCAAACAATTGGTTTGTAGGTGTTTTCTACCATTTGTCAATCACTTGTACAAATTCAAATGGACAAGGGCCTACATTTTCAATAGTGACTAGTCATTTTGGGTGCCTCCATTTTTGGGGGGACCTTGAAGTATCCTAAATACCCACCCTTTTATGGTATTTAAATGAGATACAGTATATAAAAACAAAAATGTTTAAACACTTTAGCTGTGGAATGTGCCTGCTAGTGTAACCGGCTAACCACAAATATCCACTAATGGAATAGTTATCAAAGTGAAAGCAAATAAGAATTACATTTAACATGTTGAGGGGAGGGTGGGGGAAGATGTGTTCCTAAGTAATGTTGGCTAACATACAATTAACATCACAAGGTAAAATCTTAGTGAAAACTAGGCAGTTTATAGCTTTAACTCAGCTTGAAGTAAAAACGATGAGGGATCCAAATCTTAAGAACAAACCTTTTTTTTCCTAATGAAGATAAGGCCTTAAAGAACACATGGGTAGCTTGGGATCATTTTCTGATATAACTCGTATAATAGCTATAGCTACAATACTTATCTCTTAGGTAGGTACGTTTCACCAATACATGGCAAAATGTTTTACAAATGAGGTAGTTATGATACTGTAACTCAACCTATACTGCCTCAGCTGAGCTGTACTCCTTTACTTTCTCTCTGTTATCTTTTTTAATACCATTAAAAAAAAACCTTCCTGTCAACACTTCTTTGTTTTGTTTTATTTTATAAAAATTTAGAATGTAAGAACTTTGCATTAGATGGCAAACTCTTTGAGCCAGAGATTGTCTTGATCTGTGTTTGGAGGAGGTCCACCACATTTTGGGTACTACTGCAATAATAAAAATTTAGTGTTTCCTGAACCAAAATCCAAGACACCACACCTGGGTAAACGGTTCAGCGATTACTGAAGAGGGATTTGTTTCCATGCGGAAAAATATCTTTACACAAAGCAGGTTCCGGTTAGTTCACCAAATCGTCTGTCCCCATTTCACGATGATCATGGTACATCCTTCCCAGCACTTCACTTTCAAGGGTCATTTTAGTACTTCATGTATTTCAAAGATTCCTTTAGTGGAGAAACAGTTTTCTAAAATCTTTTATGTCAATTTCACCTTTTAAGTGATCTAAAATTTCAAAGTGATGTTAGACTTACATACATTGGAATTTAAGGAAATATTTAGGTGAATCCCTGTGAAACAAAAGCATTGAGTTTCACATAGTTCAACTCTTGAGTTTAGCAATGCCACATGGAGTACCCTACACACTAATGCTAGTGTATTATGGCTAAAACTCCCTTCTCTGATCTATTGTGTATGTGAAATACATACAAAAGGAGCACTCTGGTTATTCACATTTCAGAGGGCATAATTATATCATGTTTATAACCTGATTTTCTAACCGTATTGCTGAATTTTCCCATCTATCCACAATATTCTACAATAAAGAAGAGAAAATAACTTACTATTCAGATAGGGAGGCTGCTGATAGAATTCAGGAGTACAAATGTGTTGGAACATTCAGAACCCTGAATCCTCTTGGTTACTTGAAGTTTCCCATTTCACCAATACAATTTCTCCCACAAAGGGTCTCTTGCACAGCGGAGCTGAGAAGGGTAGTTATCACCTCACTGTATTATGTTTTGTGTTTCAAGTTTGTCATTAACATTGGTAACTGGAGCCTTGAAAATATTCATAGTAAAGTGAAGTAATTAGTCAATCTGATCTCTTTGGACCCTGTATCTTAGGTAGATAAAAGTGGACTGAACAATCAGTGAATGACTTATAACAGAAATGATCATTTATGCCAAGTTTGAATGGTACCATATGTTCAAGACAACCTGGACTGAGAAGTTAGAGTTGTCCTTGCCCCTAGATAAGGCAGGCTCTTATAGGATCCTTAAAATAAGGAGTGATCCTGCTAGTCAAATTTTGGCTGGCATTTGCCCAAAGTGGTCAGGGTAATCCTGATGTTCAGAAGTTTGTCTTGGATCCTGCAAGCTAGATGTACAGGATAACGGAGTGAGTCATGAATGAAGATATGATGCAGTATAATGAGTTGCTGCAGTATATTGATATTAAGTCTCTAATAGCACAGATGGGGTACACAAGGCAAAGTCATCTTGTTCTAAACAAACTAAGCTTAAAGCTGAAACTGAGTACCGGGACTATAAAGCAGAGTTAATATAACCAAAAAGCTTGGTAGTTTTGCAAATAGCTCCACCACAGTGACGCTCTTCCAAGCTGTCCTGGATATTTGTTTGACGTTCGACACTTGACTACTGCAGCTCAAGAATGGGATAAACAAGGCAAATCTTGATTATACTGGGGGGAAGGAAGGAATGTCAGGAGCCACCCAGAAACTTTGGGGTTTTGTTTTTTGGAAACCTGAGCAGAGTTAGTCCTTTGAGACTCCATATATCTATTAGCTTTTACTGCAGGGTCAAAGTAAAGACTAGAGAGCAGAGCTCTGTTCAAGGCCTGTGTCTTCCTGCTAATCAAAGCCCTCTGCAGGAAAGAGCATGAACACAAATGACAATGAAGATATTGATCAGTAGGGGGAAAACTCACGAACTTTGGAGACAGAAACATCTCAGGAACTGGACCAAGAGTGACAATCCTCCTAAAAGAGAAGTGATTCTATATCTTGTCAAGTTCTCTACTAAATGCATACTCTTCTCTTTGCCTAAGTTTCCTTCAATAGGTGCTTCATACATGCAAAAAAGCAAACCCTTAGAAATGAATCATTTCCCCCTCCTATTGTTTAGAGGTTGAGAGATGGGGCTAAGAAATACAACAGTCCCACTTTAAATATCGAAGGCCCAGAACTAGGAGGCTTGGGAACAAATTGTGAAAGGTACAGCTTGGAGACAGGCAGTCACGGTGAGCTGGCACACAGAGGACTCAGGTTAAGTAGAAAATTCCATATGCACAAGAGGAAGTGAGGGCTGTCCTTGTGAGATCACAGGCTGTGTTGAAAGGGCAAGGACCCTGGCCAGGGGTCTTTTTTTGCTCGGAGGTTCCCAGAGATTCTCAACCCTGTGCAGAGCAATTTGGGGGGGACTGGACTAATGATGACCATGGAGCAGATTCTATAGGACAGTACTGGTGTCAGCAAAGCAGTCACAGGTCTGGGTGGATGGACCGAAGCAGGCAGGCTGAGGAAGCCTCCAGACTCCTACCCATTTAACCATTACTGAGCCTGTTTGTAAGTGTACCCTGTGCCTTACTCACATGCTGAGCCCCTAATAAGCCAAACTGTGTAATTACTAGGATTGAAGGTCTTACCATATTTCTCTCTTTGTAGTTATGATCATTTTGTTTCATGAGGTTTCCCAAAGAAAAGCTATCGGATCAGTATTCTAGAGGATGGAGGTGCTGGGGTGTGGGGAGGGAACACTCAGAAAGGGGATGGGGATATTCAGATTTAAGTTCCTGAATGTGGGGAGAGAATGATGTTTTAAGCAGGTTTCTGGGCCAGAGGTCACCTTTTTAGAAAGGTCCCCAAGATAAAAGGTGCATTCATGCTGGAGGTAACTTCCTGGTCAAGTGCTAGATTGGACTGAGCTAGCACACTAGCAATGAAGAGTAGCCATTCCAGAGGGGGCAGCAGGATGGATAAGCCACCCTGAACACAATCCTGGCCAGAACCCTAGATATGTCCTTGGAGTGGTAGCCTATTCTTCTGTTCCCGCTGGAGTGGCTACACTTCTATTTTTAGCTTGAATGCATCTGTCAAAGCTAAAATGCATCTGACCAGGGCCGGCGACAGAAATTTTGGGGCCCCGCTACTCTGAGCATTTGTGCCACCCCCCCCCACCAAGGGCTGGCCCGGCTCTTGCAGGTGGGCGGGGGAAGCGCTGCAGCTGGGGGTGCCTCGGGAGCGGCGCGCCCCGCCGTCCTCTGCAGCCGCCGGGGCGGGGGAGGCGATGGAGCCGGGGGTGCCTCAGGGTGGCTCCTGGGGGGGCGCGGGACGAGCAGCAGCTGAAGGGCTTGGGAGGCAGCCGGCCGCGGCGCCGGACACAGCCGGGGAAATGCGGTGCGGTGCCCAGGGGGGACGACTACGAGTAGAGCTGTGTACCAGTCCCCGGTACATCTCTACCCGTTGTACCCCCCTGTTGCCGGCCCTGCATCTGACTCCCAGAGCTGGAAAGCTCAAGTGTCGACTCACTCACCCATACTGGTGATGAACCAGGGTCTAGTTACTGCCACAAACACCTAACAGAAGGGTTACAAAAGGGTGCCCCCGCCCCTGTATTTAGATTTTATTGGCCCTATTGGAATTCTCCATTTTAAGTATGAAAATACCTCTTAAATCTAAAGAATCTTTCAACATGGAAAGGGCTTTAGTGGAAGCACGGTAGGTGGGTCAGTACCATGGCCTTCAATTTTTGTTTGCTTGTCTATTCCTCCATTATTCATCCACAGGAAAGAGGTTGGGTGAGATTTGCCCCTCCTCCACACAAATTTAGACTTTAGGCTTAAATAGACTTCGATTTTTGGAAGACTGTTTTAGGCTTACTTGGACTCTTGCCCATCAATCAGTGTGCAGTGTTTACCTCGTCTTTAGACATACTGGACAAGTCCACTATTGATGTGTGACTCTCTCTGGGTGTAATGTGCAAGTCAAGGGCCAGAAGAGGGGAATATAGCAAGAAGAGAAGCTCATGGATAATGTTGCCTCCTTTCTGTAACTTGCAGAATCTTCCAGCTCCATGACTTCTAAAGGCGGGGGGATAGCTTGGTGGTTTGAGCATTGGCCTGCTAAACCCAGCATTGTGAGTTCAGCCCTTGAGGTGGCCATTTAGGGATCGGGGGCAAAAAATAAATAAATCTGTCAGGGGACGGTACTTGGTCCTGCTAGTGTAGGCAGGGGACTGGACTTGCTGACCTTTCAAGGTCTTTCCAGTTCTAGGAGATAGGTATATCTCCATTTATAAATAAATTAGTTGACTTAGACTCCATTAGAAAAAAATGGTATATCCACATAGGGATACCTAAAAGTCTGAGGAGCCTAACTGAATATAAGGGAGATTAACTTACATCATGTCACCCCTCAGCTTAGACTTTGGTCTCCCATACCTTACCATTGAAAGCAGATTTCTTTTGGCCTTTTAGATAGGAAACCCTCTCCTGTCAATTCAAGCAGGAGTTTGCAGTTGTTGAATTAAAATTAGGAGATAAAAATAGCTTGTTTGCATCTTATGGTATTTGGTCGTTACAGCCACAAGAACCATGGAAAGACCAAGAAAAGGAGACCTAGCAGAATTTAGAAAATAAATCCCTCCATTGCCTTTATATCATTGTTCAATATCATTGCCTTTTAGTAGCATTTTCCATTGCAACAATCTACGCCTTGATGCAAAAATTAAGTCTTCTAAAGTCTTGCACTGATGTGAATATCAAGCTATTATGTATTTGGCTGGCAGAAGTTGTTGGAGAAATTCTGTGAAAATCTCTCCCAAGAGTCTGGATGCACCATCAACGTGACAAACCCCAACTGGCTTCATTCAAGCGATCGTGGTTTTTTAAAAAAGAAAGAAAATAAAATGGTTCTAATAGATGGCAAGTCCCTATTCATTCCTACTGTCACGGCACCTTTTTAAATGTAAAATGTGGCTTTGCTGTAGAAACCCATTAAAGAGAGATAATATTTCATTCAGGTAAGTATTGCCTTTCCGCTTAAAGGGAAAACACCATTGTGAGCTTAGTAAAGAATTTAATTTGATGTATATCTGCAGGAAGTAAGCCTTACATCAAAAAGTAAGTACCAGCAGCTGGGTTCAATATGGGATTTGACACTGTTTTCTATAAGCTCTTTACCAAATGTGTGCCGTTTCTGAAATAGCCACATGCCCACCTTATTATGATCCTTTCCTGGAAAGAGAAATACCTTTAATCTTAAATATGACATTCACATGCTTATTTTTTAAAGAATTGATTTAATATGAAGGATTTTATTTCCTGTTTTTTATTAAGATCCAGGTTCCTTGTCAAAGTACTGCCGTAAGTAACAAGCTATTGCACATCCTGTTCTTCATTAAAACAGGCAGGATATCAAAGTAAAATACACAAGAAACATAAATGTAGAGGAATTTTAGGATTGAACTGTAATCTATACCATGCAAGTGACTTAATAAGGATCTTAAATGATAAAGGAATTCAGATCTGTGTAGCATAACCAGAACTGGAGCAAGTATTTATTTATTTATTCATTGGCAACTTATGATCTAAAGTAGTTTTTTGTTTAATTAAAAGCAGCATTTAAAAAATTAGATATCCATGTTAATTTCTGAAGGAGCTTGGACTAGTTAAATACAAGATATCATTAACACTGATTGCTGCCTCCTTAGCAAACATGCTTAGTCAAGGTAAGTACTTAAAAATGACTTTCTCTTAGCAATTGATTTCTAGTTATGCAATCACTACTTCCAATACAGATATGAGTACTTACACCTTCCTATAAGTATCCAACTAGTTTAATCCATGTTGGCTATGATAATACCCCTTGCGATCACCTTGTGTTAACACAGGGTCCACAGTTGATTCCAAACCCTCATGGCAATCGGAGCCCAGAAACCAGGACTGGATTCAGATCCAGAGCCTGAACTTCACTTTCATTCCTGTTCCTATTAGTAATGTAGTCTCTTGGCTTGAGTGGTTAGCAAATATTCAGAGCCATGCTGGGATGTTTCCTTTAGAAGGAGAAATTGATGATATGAGTCCATTACTTCTTTGGTCCAACCCTGATTATTTACAAAGACTGTAGACACAGTCCTGTTTCTCTGAATGCGTGAGGAACAAACATGAGGCAGGTTACCTGCTCACAAATTCCATGCCTGCCTTTTCCAGCCTGTCCTGTTTCCCAGTGAACTCTGTCTCTGTTCTTTTTCAGGATCATGCTAATGGGTTCTTCTCTGGCTTTCTACTCTGACACACGCAGCTCCAACCAGTCAAAGCTTTAGCCCCTGTATTTGCAATTAGACCATGGGCAAACTCCTCAGCCTACATGACCCAGCCCCTGCTCAGGCCCTGCTATCCTGGTCAGTGCCTTTGGGTGGTGGTCTCCTGTATCTCAGATATCACCACACAAATGGGAATTCAATTGCTCCCCCATTTAGCCTCAGTGAAGATATAAGCCTGTAGTATAGATGAATCATGCACTGATGGAAGCAGTCTTTTTCCTCTGTGTAGGATCACCAGCTTCCTGAGTGATAGTCACTTTCTTCTATCGACATAGCTGCATCTACACTGAGGATTAGTTCAGCTTGGCTACCTCAGTCAGGCCAGGGATATGGTTGTTTCACACCTGACATTTTAAAGTGTAGACCAGGCCACAGGAAGAGAGTTCTTGACCAAAGAACTTTCTACTTAAAAGACACAGGCAGAGTGAATGAAAGACCAGTCGTGGTTTTGCTAAAACCAGTTTACAGTTGGGTTGGTCCTGACTTTATCCTGTAGCATATAAAATGACCCACTATTCATCTCTACTGAGCACGCATTGGAAATGTGTGTAACGTATGCTTGCCAACACTCCCTGGGAGACATGGTCTAGCAATGACTTAATCCTTTCTAATCCTTGATTGAAAAATTACATAGATACCACAAACTTTGAAGAAAGAATACATTAAAAGAAGCCTTAAAAAAAAACAGGCTCACATATTTTCAGGGTAAGAGGACATTGTAAAGAAATATTTTTAAAAACACACTGCTGTTGTTTTTTGCTCAATATTGTGGGGAGGGTTTGCCCTCGTTTCCAAGTGCTGTCTCACACATTGTGAAGATAAATCACCATTAAAGCTTGTGGTAATCTTGCCTAGTGAGCAAGAACTCTTCTTCTTATTTAGAAAGAAGCTATACAAGCTGGCAATCCTAGAACAAGCTTACTTTAAATCAACTGAAAATATAAAAGAAGAGAAATGGTTGGAAATTAGGGAAGAAGCAAACAATGCAAAAAACCTCTGTCCTAAAGTCATAAAGGCTGGATGCCAGCTCTCATCTGGTTCGAGGGATGGGATATCTGAAAGATAAAGATTGTCGTGTACTGTGGGAAATACAATGAGACAACATGGAACCCTATGTCTCAAGAGGCTAATAATTACAGATGCAGTTAATGCGTTGCTGTGTGTTGGCAATTAAGTAGCAGCATTACATTTGGAACAAGAATGCCAAAATATTGCTCCTCTCTAAGCTGCTGCAGTGTCCTCATTCTACCCTCTGAGTCTCTCTATGAACTTAATTTAATAGACACAGCAAAGCTATTAACAAAAACAAAGGGTACGATCCTGTAAAATGCTGCGTGTTTTTGAGTCCCATGGACTTCAGCTCTCAGCACATCACAGGAAGCACCATGAAAGATTGTGCCCTGAATTTGATGAACTAGGCAAACTGCACACATTTTCCTTTTTCCCTGTTGATCTTAATGTATGGTCCATAGATGGAAATTTACCAGGGGAAAGGTCTACTAAAGGGTTGACATGCAGGACTGGCCCTAGTCATCTGACGGGTCCAGATTACAAAATGTTATACCACTGTCCCGTGGCAGGGGTTAGTATCTATTCCCACAGGGATTGTTGACATAGTGCAGTATATATGCTTGCACTTTGTCACAAGGGACATCAGATTAGTAATTATTCTTAAATATACCACAACGATCAACCGGGCAGGTCAAAAAGAATTGTTATGTCCAACTTCTGCCTTCACTACTTGCTTGCTTCTCCCACTATAATGAATAAGGATTTTATACACCTCTCAGACGAATATCGTATAACTTTTTCAAAAAGTGCAAAGTTGGTTAGACTAATAGACCATCCAGAAGAGAGAATACTTGTCTAGTTCTACATGCCTGGGGAAATGAATAAAGCCCTCTGAATTGGTGTTTCCTAGATCAGTTTGTCCAGGAGCAGATTTTCTTGTTATTACACTTTGATAAGAATATTATGGGCCTTTGAGTCAGACTTCAGCCAGAAGATGTTCACTGGTGTTGTACTTAAACTCTTGTAGCAGCAGATGTAGACAACGTACAAAACATGGCACATGTGTAAATTTGCCATCTCGCTGCTTTTTCTGCTCTGGTTCTATTGTCAGTAATAATAATACCAGGGGAAGGATTTTTGGAGGGAAGCCAAACATTTATTTGGTCTTTAGGCTTTGATAGTATGTTGGCAGCTGTGTGATCTTTGTTACATTCAGAAATGCACAGTGCAGTTTGGCTTGTTCATAAAATTCAGATGAGACTGCGGAGACAGATGCTTTTTGGAATGACATCCAGTGAACTGCGGCACTCATGTAAATAGAGCCGTTTGTCCACTTGTCCGTGTATATTGATGCTTGCTTGGCCTCTGGGATTGTTCAATTATATTTGGATTCGATATTATACAAATGTGAGATTGTGTAATGTTATAATAGAAATGTGCCTTTGCAAAGCCCATCAGGGTGTGAAATCAAGCAGCACAGTAGATAAACACTAGTCTTAACTGTGACTCTTGCTGTGATAATCTTTTGAGAGACACTGTGGAGGCACTTTCCTCTCCCACAAAGTTAACTATCTGCTTGTTTTGGCCAGCATGCTCATTTAATTGCATGCCAGGGGAAAAAAGCAAGTCTGGGGTTTCTATCAGCTCTGGTTCAGTGTAACTTTCTTAAAACAAGATACTGAAGATGGCTGGAAAATGTTCATCAAAACGGTTTTCCATAGGAAAAAGTCATTTCAACCAAACCAACTCTTTTCTCAAGTGGTATGATTTTCAGCAAAATGGAAATTCTGAGTTTCGAGTAACTCAATAAGAGCCCACTTGGAAAGGGGAAGTGGTGTTTACTTTTTCAAGTCCTTCCGCATTCATTTCCTTCTGAGGTGAAGTATAGAAAGGCTTCTTGTAAACAACAGCTCTGGAAAAGTATGCTAAAGCCTGATGTGAAGGCCTCGGTCTCTGGTGTCTGTTTTTATGAGGTTATTGCTTTTTATGTCATTAGTAGAGAGGGTGGAAATTTCCAGATGTTGCATTTTCAGTTACGCTTTTTTTTCCGATTTGATTTTTGACCAGAACTCAGCAAAAGGAACACATTTTGAGCTTTTTTTCTACTAACTCTGTTGACCTTCAACTGTTTTAATAACACAGTAAATTAGAATCCAAGCTTTCCCATTAAAGAGGAAAATGTCCTAATCATTTAATCTTCTCCTTTTGATTTTGTTCCTACATGAGCGTCTTTCAGATAGACCAGCAACCACCATGACCTTGTTTTCTTTGTTCCTTATGAAATACTAGCAAAAATACCCGGCGTTGCTCGGGTCCGTCGGAGGTGGGGAGGGGGCAGAGAGCTGAACGAGTGCGGGGTCCGTTGGAGGGGGGAGGGGGCAGAGAGTTGAGTGCAGGGTCCGTTGGAGGGGGGTATTATGACATCATAACTATGTCACAGAGAACAGCAGCTGCCCAGCTGATGTGATTGGCCTTTAAATAATTTCACCCCTGGGGGGCGTCAGAGGTGAGATTTGAAAAAATTTCGACTCTTACCCTGATTAGGACCCTAAGGCCTATAACTGTACCAAATTTCAAGTCTCTAGCTCAAACGGTGTGGAAGGAGTAAGGGAACGTACATACACGCACGCATACACGATTTGACTTTTATATATATAGATTTAATTATCACTTTACTACTGGTGGTTTGAGGTGTATCTCAGATTATTAGTTTTGGGGGGAAGACTAGTAAATGAGACTCTTGAATTGGGCTCTCTGACATGATTAGTTAACTGGGCCAACTTGTGTTAGACTTTAATAATTAGGCCAAATGCTAGTGCCCTCGTCAAAGACAGGAGCTGATGCTTCTTTCTCAAAAGTGATCAGGGCTTCCTTCCTCCTACCTGGCTCCCTAGCTGTGTCACTCCTGCCTGCAGTTGTTTAGCAGGCATTTTTAGCTGTCAAATCTTTTGTTCCCAAGGATCTAACACCCACTGGAGAATGCAATTCAAAGGATATGACTGATCCAACTATTGATGGAGTGTCGGAGACCCAGATGTGCCCAAAGCAGGAGCTCTAACTGCAGGAGTACAGGATTCCAATGTTAAATAAGTGACTGCCACTTTATGAGTGAATCTTTGCATGGCTACATACTGGATGTAGGGTTAATGATGCTGCTGTAAACTCTGATATCTTGTTAACACTTAACTTTCAGGGCTGCTGAAAAGCTGGAAGTTAATTGGGCTGAGTTCTATGGTCTGTATGTTCATTTTGCTATGAACCAGCTGGGTATTCCCCCTGTTTAGGGGGTCGGTCTGCTGGCATAGAGCTAATGAAGGCAGTGAGGCGGACTCTTCTGTCAGCCATCTTCCACAACACCCTGCATGAGCAGGAGGAGAGGTATATGGTCAATGGAAGACCATGCTTACTTACCCACTGGCACAAACTCCCTGACAAAGCTATTGCCATGGCAAAGGTTAGCGTTGACCCCCCTTATTGCTCTAACTTCTGAAGCTAAGCCACCAGGGTGCTACCGTTTGTTCCCTGCAGCACTCAAACTGAGCTTAGCAGAAATCTTGTACTAGTGTAAATCAGGGGTAACTACACTAGAGTCCATTGACTTGAATGTTCTCTTGTTGTCAAAAGCAAGAGTAGCTCAACAGTGTACAAGCTAGTGCAATTAAACCAAAGATTAGACCCATAGGGTTGGACTGGCCTGAAACCAGTAGGAGATGTGAATTGGGCCTGCTGAGTGTTGACTTTTTTCCTATTTCCGTGGCCACATCGGGGTTAGTTTGGAGAATAATTTCAGGAAGTAATTTGATTCTCTATACCAGGGGTCTCCAAACTTTTCAGCCCGAGGGCCGCATTAACTATTAAATAGCGGTTCGGGGGCCGACAAGATAAGAGGGTGGGGGGGGGGGGAGGCGGGTGTAAGAGGGCTGGGGGGGGGCAGGGCCGGCGACAGGAATTTTGGGGCCCCGTACGGCAGACCGTACGGGGCCCCCCCCCGCCAGTCTCCCGCCGCCCGCGGGGGCCCCCCCCCGCCAGGCTCCCACCGCCCGTGGCCCCCCCCCGCCAGTCTCCCGCCGCCCGCGGCCCCCCCCCCCCCCGCCCCCGGCCAGTCTCCCACCGCCTGCGCTCCCCCCCCCTCCTGCCTCCCGCGCCCCCCCCGCCGATCTCCCGCCGCCCGAGGGCCCCCCCCCGCCGGTCTCCTACCTCCCGCGCCCCCCCCGCCGATCTCCTGCCTCCCGCGGCCCCCCCCCGGCCGATCTCCCGCCACCCGAGGGCCCCCCCCGGCCGATCTCCTACTTCCCGCGGACCCCCCCGCCGGTCTCCTGTCTCCCCCCCCCCGTCTCCTGCCTCCCGCGCCCCCCCCCCGCCGATCTCCTGCCTCCCGCGGCCCCCCCCCGGCCGATCTCCCGCCACCCGAGGGCCCCCCCCCGGCCGATCTCCTACTTCCCGCGGCCCCCCCCCCCGCCGGTCTCCTGTCTCCCCCCCGTCTCCTGCCCCCGTGCCCCCCCGTCAGGATAAACTCCCCAAATCAGGAGTGTACTATGTGTTTATACAGCACCCAGCATCACAATGGAGTCCCAATCTTGAAAACTTCTCTACCATCTTGGATCTTTCAGATTTGGAAATAACAGCAACAATTTGGTTAAGTAACACCCTCCCCCTGCAATCTGCCAGACAGTGATTCCTTCTCTGCGAAGGAAATACTCACTCAGCACCAGCATGGGCTCCAAGGGGCATGTCTCCTGCCTCCCGCGCCCCCCCCCCATCTCCTGCCTCCCGCGGCACCCCCCCTCCCGCCCCGCCGATCTCCCGCGGCACCCCCCCCCCGCCCCGCCGATCTCCCGCGGCACCCCCAGCCAGTCTCCTACCTCCGGCATGTGCTGCCGCCGTGTGGCCGGCCGGAAGAAGGGAGGCAGGGCTGGCTGCTGGGTGCCGGGGGAGGGGGCTGGTGAGCGAGGCAGCTGGTGAGCTCTGCCGCCGCCGCCCCTGCGGGGGGGGGACCCTGCTCTGCCCCCATGGCGGCGGCGCCGGGGGCTCCTTACCCCGGGAGCGATGGAGGGTGCCCCGGCCGCTGCCCCCGAGCCTCCCCAGCGCCTCCCGCGCCCCGGCCCAGCCCTGCCTTCCACGGGCCGGATGAGAGGGCCTCGCGGGCCGCATCCGGCCCGCGGGCCGTAGTTTGGAGACCCCTGCTCTATACTGGCAATTGTCTGCTCTGGACAGAGTCAGGTGTGTGGGGGAAATTCCAATATGAACAACTGCATAATCTTCAACATTAAGATAAGAAAAAGTCCAAGAGGTAAATAAGGTAATGAAGTAAAATAAACTAGCTCCATCAATACTGGAAATAAGAGCAAATAGCCAAACATGCAAAATATTAACAGAATCAAGAATATTTTTCAAACGAGTACAGCCCCCAACTCCTCCCAAAAGCAAATAAACCTGTTATCTTCTATATCTTGTTAGCGCCAAGAGGACTGCTGAGCCTCATGTCCTTCTATGAAAATGTAACATGGCCATAAGTAGGGTGACCAGACAGCAAACGTGAAAAATCGGGATGGAGGTGGTGGGTAATAGGAGCCTATATAAGAATGAGACCCAAAAATTGGAACTCTCCCTATAAAATCGGGACATCTGGTCACCCTAGCAAGAGCCACCAAAATTGCAGAGCTGCAAGGTCACCTGTAAAGAGCTGCAGGGGGCTGAATTCTTCTACCATTTTTGTGACTGAGGTTAATCTTTCCATGAGTGTAGCTTGCCCAGTCAATTAACTAGTGCATGTACAAATTCAAAAATATAACTGGAGCTACAAAACATGGCTTGCTAGAGAACCAAGCTTGGATTGGAAAGCTAGCCTGGTGTTTGCCCATTTAGCTGCCAATATTTTTATGTCAACATGGTTTGGGTTTTTTTCTGGATATTTGAGACCTTTCTGATCCTCACTCTGTCTGAGATCTCTGCTCTAGCTTGATTCATTATCTTTTAGCAGCGCAGTTATTTTGCCAATAGTTGGTGTGTCGCTGTTCAGTCCGATGTCCCTCACTCCCCTGGGCTTCTGTTTTAGCCAAGTCTGCCTGCTTTAAAACAAACACGAAAAAACACTTTTTGAAATCCTGATCACCATTGGCCCACCCAGGATCCCCTCTCCACTCTTATCCTTTGCTCAATGATGAGGCTTTCTTTGGTGTTTAAAGTATATTGAACCATTTAATGTTAGTTACATTCAGTGATCAGGATGCATTGGCTCAGAATGTTTTTTTTGGCATCTAATTCCTGGGTTTAATTCTGCAGTTCATTCCATTGGACCTCTTAGTTGAAAAAGGGTTACAGGATCTAGTCGTAAATTATTCTTTTATGAGGTCAGTAAATAAGACACTAATTAATCCAAGGGGGAAAATAACCTGTTTTCATGCTTGTAGATCTCTTATCTTGTCTTAGGGAAGGTGCTCTTCAAGCTTCTGAGCTGGAAGAGAAAGGAGAACTTTCCACAAAAGAGAGGGCACATGCTTGCTAGTTTTTCTTGGGACTAGTAGCTCCAGCTATAATCTTTCACAAGACAAATCATAGATTATATTATACAAGAGGAATATATTAATTTTTCATATTTGCCTAATTTTTCTTGTCTGACCATCTGTGTATATATAAAGTCTTAGTGAGATTAATCTTGTGATATTGGAAATCCAGTTGGATGTTTTCAGTTGAAACACATATAAATAACTGAAGTAGTATCAAACCATAATCCAAAGCACTGGTTTACATTATAGCAATATATCAGAATCTTTCTTCTCTTTATGAGAGATGTTTTATAACATTTTAATGATTACAAAAATGTAGGCGGTGGGATGAAATTGCACATTAGGCAGAGGGCACGGCTGACGTAGGAAATTGCTTTTTGTAGCCACAGATCAGAGTGCTAAATCATTTAAGAATTGGTGCCTATCCAAAATGCATCTGTTGACCCAGATTCAGTCCTCTGATAACAAGACTGAAGTGATTATTTTTCCAAGAACCCAATAGATTTTATCAACATTAGCACAAGTGCCAATAAATATTGCAGTGTGATTTGCAGGGTACTGTAGTTCTTGAACAATGTATTCATGAAACTCCACTTTATCTTTGCTTATTTTTCCAATTTGTTAGACTATTATACGAAAGAGCTGAAGTACAATAATAGTATCCCTAGAGGGAAAACTTCTTCCAAATAACAATCCACAATAATGTAGTGGAACTTGGACAGTAAAAATAACATAAACATCCCTAGAATGAATGCTGCTAATGACAACTCTGCTTCAGAAATATAAGGACTCATCTTAATTTATACTCTTGGGGAGAAAAATGTAATGGAGGAAGAAGGGAATTAAGATAAACTGTGTTCATTCCTTTGCCAGTACAGGATTGTTCCTAACTGCATATATTTACTATTTTGTTCACTGTAATGTTAAGTGTCTTTGGGATAGGTTTCAACCCACTAAAATTTTATCTCCCCTAAGACAAATTCTCCCACAGAAATCCTTTTGCTGGGTATGCAAATTTTACTGAGTATTCGTATGCTATTGTAGCACTAGTCCTGGTATGGGCTAACTATACCATGACTTGAGAAGAGAGACTTGGCACTCTATTACCGTTTCTTCACATACGGAGACCTATTTTTGCCTCCCCGTTCTTTGTAGAAATTCTAACCTCTGAATACTGAGCATAGCAGATGTTTGCCTTTAGACAGAATTTGCATTATCATGGCTTCCGAGCTGCCAAGAAGGTCTGGACTCCAGCAGTGGGTTATTTCCTTACTGGAAGAGAAATCAGTAGACACACGCATGGGATAGCTTATCCTAGTCTGTATTTAGTCAAAATATCTTCACTTCTGTAGAAATAACATACCAGATAGCAAAACCAGTACAGTTTATAGCTCTTGGAGCTATAGAAAGCACATGTGTTCCAGTCTCCAGCCACTTTGTTTCTCACCATAAACTACTTCGGGAGCTGAGGTTTAACTCAACTTCTCAGAGAGCCAGGTCAAAATAGCATTTATGAGAGAAACTGCAGGAGGGCCCTTGCAAGAAGGAAAACACCATGTGATTTTCTTTGTCAAATCTCCTCCCAGATTGTTTTTTCGGGGGGCAAAGGGAGGAGTAAACTTTCTGGCCTTGGATGCTCCACAGGAAGCTGAAGGCAACCTCATGTTTCTGCCTTGACTTTGTGACTGGCATCCTTTGACTCACTGCAAGTGCGAGGTTTGTTAAGGTGGCTCCTGTCCAGCTCTACCACTAGAATCTCGCTAAGAAGAAGCTCCCCAATGCAAGAGATGTCTGGATAATGGAAAAGCTTCTGCTTGCATTAACTTTTTTGTTGCCTGTGTCCCACCCCCATTCTTTTCATTTCTGCCCTCTTCCTTCCCACACAAATACCTAGCACCATAGGGTGCCTTCTGAAGTGCCAGGAGAAAGGGCCTAACTCTTGTGCAATCTGGATCTTGCCTCCAGTATATTAAATCTTTATAGTGTCCTGCTCAGTTTGTCAATTCCACCTATTCAGGTATTAATTAAAACAACTTTGGGGTAAGGTGGAAGCCTGGGACTAGGTTGCTGGCTAGCACTTCCCTCCCCTGGTCATGCCATCGAAGACTCTCTGCACTAATTTGTTGACCTGGGAACCTCACTCCACTGGTGGAATGCCTGGAGCTTGTTTGAATGCAGTTGAATGCAGAATCTGGCCTCATGTGTATATATATATTGATCTCTCCCGGCAGCTGTTCCTAAAGGTAGCCTGTAGGTGGTTCCAATATTTGTGTACCTCTCCCCTTCTTAAACCTAATTTAGTAGGTGATACTCCATTTAACCAAAGCAAAATAGTATTTTTCTGCAAATATTACAATAACTGGTTTTAAAAACACAACTCCTTGAAAAGCTAAAATCCAGTGCTACAGAAGAACATATGACATGTCCTTTTGCATCTAACATGTTCACTGAACCAGGCTCTGTATAAAACCCAAGGGCTTTTAAAACAACCAAACGTTTTGAAAACTATGGGAAAGAATGTGTCTTCCCCTCCTCCCCCCCCAGTGAATTTTATATTCATGGAAGTTGGTGGTGGACTGGCAGTCACTTATAATGTGGGGTGTGGTATAAAAACAGATGGGTGGTCCACTATTTAGCAAATCTCAGGCATATTTTGTAGGTCAAAGAATGTGACATTAAATAATGTAACCAAATTAGTGATATGCCTGTCAAGCTAAAATAAATATAACATTACTGTGTGACATGAATTATTACCTTAATGAAGAGTCTTAGACTGAAATGCTTACTCTATACCATACCAGTATTGGAATTTTCCACTTAGATATGCTTGTCTACTCTTATTATATGTAGCAAAGCTTTTTACCATTCTATAGTTTTGAATGGGCCAAGTTCAGTATTATGTGAATGTTAAACATTTAATAGGGTTGGATTTTTACCTCCACCTGAAAAGACATTAAGTACCAAGAACCGAGCAAGTAAAAATAACTCAAAGTATATTCTCTATTACTTATTCTCTGCTTAAGCAGCCTTGGAAAAGTCAGTTTACCTATTTCCCCAATTGGCATCAATTATGACTTTGAATTAAGCGAGTATTAACATCCTTCTTTTAAAGGTGGTAGGGAAAGAGAATAAGGTTTAATTCATTATTTGTACAGTGCTTTGAATATATATCCAAGGCTCTGGATATGGAGGGCAAAGGGTTTGATAGATCAGAAATGTTTTAAAATTTTGATATCTCAATTATGTTTGTACATAAAGGATGAAAATATTTCAAAGCAAAGGTGCACTAGAAAAGCCTAAATGTTGTGTTTATGTATATATGTATCCAGTTCCTCTCTTTGTGTGTGTAAATATCCAGCTGCGTGTTTGTGTATGTGTTTCCAATTCCATCATTTTGTTCACTTGGAGTTGGAACCTGAACTTGATCTACCTGATTTGATTTACCTGTTTAAACTAAATTTTTATATGGTGTCCATCACCATAGTTGGGGCACTAACTAAGAGCTAAACAAACAAACAAAACCCAATGGCAATAATTTCCCTCTTTTTTCTAAGCAGCCAGAGGTAAATAACTTTATTAGACTGTTTGTCTTTCATGGTTGTGTTTGTGTGTAAGAAATTATTGGAGGAAAAATGAGATTTTCATTGGTTTGCTGAATACCCCGGCTATTTCTGCATGGCCAGGTAGAAATGGACAACAGGGTATTCTGCTATCTTTAGCTGGCAAGGAGCTAGATTCATTTCTTTCAGATGTCAGTTGTTGCTACGGTTATTTTTGTTGCCATGTGGATGGATTACTGCCATTCATGGGGTTACACCTTACAACTAATACAGAGTGCAGGGGTCCATTTATTGAGCAATATTTCTGAAGGTGATGGCTTACCCCTGTGATCTATGGTCTGCATTGGTTACCAGTTCATTTCCATGCCTGAGCCAAGGTCATTCAGCAGCCCAATGGAATGGTAAGATTTAGAACAAACAGCCTGCATGTCCTGATTCCCTGCATACTAACAAATGAGTTGCATTGTGTTCCTAACATCTGGATCCATACCTCATTATTAATAATGTATTAAAATAGACAAATTACCACAAAGTGCCTTTCAATGTAAACCTTGTTAATGCCCAAACATAATGAACTATTTACGTTGATTTGAAAATTCTGCTCCCAACAAGTTGGCTGAATCTTGCATAGCAGTGCCTGGCTCCTAATAGCAGGGCATTACTGGTGACTGCAATTTGCACAGCGGCAATGAACTCTTTGTCACAATGAAGCATTTTGATCAGATGAGCTCAGCTGAAAAATGAAAATAAATTCTTCCAACTTAGGAAAGGTATCATCTTAGTGAGAGCTGGGTCAGATCGGAGCTGAGTGGGTATTATAAGTAATTCTGCTCTGGAATTATTGCTATTACCATAATAATATCTCAATGGGATAAAAACTGAGATTTGTACTGATAGCCTTTCACTTTTTATTTGGAAAATCATTACAGTTACATTCTCAAGTTTTATGGAAGAAAGAGAACACCGGCTGTAGGAGTCTGGTAAAAAGTTATTTCAAGGGGAAAACTCTTGGAATATAAATTAGAAATAATATGAATACTTGCATATTAAGCTATTGGAACAGGTATTGCTTCATATTTTGGCACTGACAACTTCCTTTCTTAAATTCTTTAATGACAAAACTCAGTCTTAAGGTCTGTATCAATATCAGAAAAGCATGTATCAATGGTATCTTTACCTTTGCAAATTGATATGTGTACCATCATTTCTAACACCCTTTATTTTGGCTTATCATTATCTCTGTATGAGAAGGAATACTAATGTGAAATTAGTTTTGAACATGGTGTGAAATTGGCGTCATTGTTCCTATCCTATTCTGGATACATTCTCTCTTGAACAGTTTCTTTGCACCAGTACTTTTGAAGTCCTTTTGGATAGAAATCTGATAGCTATTTATCTTCCACCACCATCCAGTATTCTTTATATTTATTTAAATGTTATCATCTTCCTATCTACATTTTCACCTGTTGCTTCAATTTCATAAAAGAGAGAGAAAAATTCTTCCATTTCCTCCACCCCCCCCCCCCTCTGTTTTCATTGTTTGATCAGAATGGCTTCCGTGAATCAACCCAGTGTGGCTGTACTTCCGTGGTGGAGGGATGTTCACCTCTTTATGTAAAGTAGTTTGGGATCCCTGGGAAGGAAAGCTACATAGTTATTTACTGTAAGTTTTTTAAAAAATGCCTAACCTCACCGTGAATTTCCAAGCCACACCTCAGCATTTTGAAATGTTGCTTCCACCCATTTTTTCTCTGCATCAATTTCTTTTGGAGAAAGGGATGTTTCAATTTTTCTAGGTGTATAAAGACAAATAAACACTTACATTTCTAATCAATCCATTCATGAGATCCTGGGTGATCGGACACAACCATATCAATTAAATATCTTGTTCTTTATATTTTGGCAAGAGTTTGGCATAGCTAATAAATACAGGATTACCCTACCTGTACATAACTGATTTGTCTAACTTCCAGATCATCCTATGAAATACCATTGTTCACTTTGAGCTATCTAAAAGTATGCGGTTTTAGGCAACAGCGAAGCCAGTGGGTAGTTGTGTTGATTGACAGAATGATTTTTTAAAAAAACATCATATATGCAGTGTTATCTGTATTTTTTTCAACCTTCTATAAATCTTTTGGATTAACTTTCTTGACTGTGTGTCGTATCAGCCACTGGCATTATGAAGAAAACACATTTCGGGGAAGTGGAAGTGTCCTGCTGCTTTCATACAAATGTGCTTAATATTCCTTCTTATGTGTGCTGGCATCAGTTGAAATAAAACCAGTGTTATCTTTTTCTTTTTCCCCCCCTGAAAGACAAGCAGAGTTCACAGCTCAGCATGTCTAGGTAGTTTCCTTTAAGTAACTTTAAACATTAGAAGCCAACTCATGCTTCTTTTCTGCACTGATAAAGAACACTTCTCAGTTTCTCCGTGGTCTGCCATTAATTAGACCAACTTATTGGTAGCATATGTTGATGGAGCAAATGGTTTATTTTCTTTAGCACAAAAGGTGGCAAGGAAATCAACAAGTCTTCTATCGTATGATAACTTTTCTCCTTTCTTGTGCTGGAACTTCTCATCCCAGCCAGCATGTGGGCGCTGGCGGCAGCCTTCTTCAAACGGAAATCGTGTGCATGACATTCTAATTGCTGCCAGCATCCAGTAAAAGGGATCTTATCCAGGGCAGTGGGATTAACTCTTTTTTTCCCCCCTTTCTCGAGGAGGCTTTGTGTACGTTGGCAGTAATTGTACAAATAAATTACAGAAAGAAGAGGCATGTCTGCTGGGTCTTAATCTGTAAAATAATGTGTTCATTTTTTTTATAGACTACATCCCCTCTCCTTGCAAAATGCCTGGTGTATAATGGCTATTAGTGTTCACCTTCGAGGTTCACCTTCGAGGACACATCATATTCTTCATCATTCCCTCATATGAAAATTGTTTCTACACCATCACCCATAGGAATCTCTGCTGTGCATGGGGCAGTACAGCATTTCAGTCCTCTGTTTCTCTCAGTACTGAAGAGCTTACATTTCAGACTCATGTTTGTACCGTACCTAGCACATTGCTGTTCAGCTCATGGTCTGAGGATCTGGAGGCTTTATGCAAGTGACTTTGTATAACAACAAATATGCATTGATTCATTTCCCTAAATTAGGAACGACAAGCTCCATAACCCACTGGGGGAGGCTTTCTGTTATAAATGGGAATAGAATGCCGCTCCTCTACTGTTGTTACCAGCATTCAGTTACTTGGTTTTAAAGCAATGTCCTCTAGAAGATAAATGTCCTGGAAGTTTTGAAAAGTAAAATCTTGCTTACTTGTAAAATATAAATTAGGGGGAAAGTCTGATTGCTCCTTAAGGCTGGTGTCAGTTTTCAGTACAAATGCAAAACGGCTTCTGCATGACAATTCCAGATGTCCCACTGAAGGAATAAGGCTGTGTTTTGGGTTTCCAGGAATCTCAAAGGGGCAAGTACCAGGAGCGAATTCTTCATCCTCACTCCAGCCCCTTTATGATGAGTAAAAAGACTAGAGTAGCATAAATTCACCGTATAAGCTCCTTATCTGGCTAGGGGAGAAATCCTCCATTGCTGGATGTGCAGAAGATGGCCAGGTTGCATCCTGAGGACATCCTTGCACACTCTGGCATAGGTGGTGGGGCTGGTAGCAGGAGCAATGTATCAGGGCAGGGTTGCTATACTGCATAGGTTCAGGGCAGCACTTTGGACAACAGGGCAACTGAGGCTGGCTGCCATAACACAGATGAGTCCGAAGGCTGTCAGCGACACTGGGGCCTCTCCAGACCTCAAAACAGCCCAGGCTGGGTCGAGTACAAAAATAGCAGAAAACCACCTTGGCCCACCCTCCTTTTAGAGAATCTCACCCCATAAATCCTGAGTCTGTTCTTAAGAGTGATTCAGCCCAGAGAGTTCCAAGAGCAATTCCATTAAACACAGACCAACACTTTATTTATTCTCCATAACTTGAGAGCCTCCTCTCTCCTCAGTAAAGATATGAGCTTTCCACTCATCCAGCATATCTTCAGCTGAAGGTTTGAATGGCAGCAGCCTGTTGAGGAAGGAGGAGTAGGATCCGTTGAAGTACCAAGGTGCATCAAAATGTCACTACATTGTCCAGCTAGTTTATCTGAGCTCTGAAGTTTTTTGACCATAAGGCTGGAACAAACTATCTAACAGACAATACAGAACACTTGAGCTTGTTTGAGAAAGGGCAAATTTGTGATGAGCATGGTAGAAAAACCATTGTAGAGGAGAAAGGATGTTGCTTTGATTGAAAAAAACTTGAGTATCATAGAATCATAGAATATCAGGGTTGGAAGGGACCCCAGGAAATCATCTAGTCCAACCCCCTGCTCAAAGCAGGACCAATCCCCAACTAAATCATCCAGAGCTCTAGAGAACAGGAGTGTATTCAGGGAAAGCATCCAATCTCCCTTTCCTGCTGTGATCCTGGGAGACTTATCCCTTTTCTACAATGGGTTTTTCCCCATGGGTGTAGCTGTACTGATCTTTCTCTAGATATGAGTTTCATCAGTTTAAGTAGCCTGTTACAAATCAGATTTACCCCAGTTTGAAACCAAACTGTATCAGTGCACCTTGTGCCGCACTGTTGTAAAGTGTCAACATTAGGGATTTGCGAATCCTTGCACGAATACCCCAGTAGTTAAACCACCATTATAGACACCACCTCAGGCAACTGCTCAGAAGCCCGTCTAAGACCACCTGAAAAATCTTCTCTCCCAGTGGGGTCCTGGTTATGACTGGGGCTGGTCGACATCACCATAATATAAATCAATGATACTAAATGATAACGGAGTATCCAAGGATAGTCGTTAGTGATGCAGATTAGGTCATTTTAGCCTCGTGGTTTAGTTTGTGCTCTCTCTCTTGGTTTAAAAATACATTTAGTAGTCGAATAAGTGCAAAGTGTTATTACTAGACTATGTTGATCCTACCACTTCGTATAAAGTAGCACGGCTTAGTTAATCAAAAAGCACCCTCTTGAATTTTGTCTTCTATTGAGCGGAACGGATTCCAGGAAGTTGAAACCAAACTTCTCTCTGATTTGAGATGTTCTGGATTTTTCTTTTCTGAAAGACAGTCAGCCTCACTAAAGAGAGAGAGAGAGCAGTGGAAGTAGTGATGTGATACATTCCTAGTCAAATTTGACTAAATTCTGGTTTGAATTCTAAATTGGTTGGTTTTTCATATTTCTGTAAAGTGCATTGACTTTCAGAGGCCCATGTTTACTTTTATTTATACCAAATTCATATTTTCATTAAAAATACAAATTTAGGCATCTTGCAGTAAGTGAAGCTGAATAAAATTGACTGCACCAATATTTTGCAACTTTATGTAGCCCATCAGTTAATGCACAAGTTACAGTAACATATTGTCTGAGTGTTTTCAGGCACTCCTAACCAACCAGAACACATCAGCACTAATACTAAGCTCTTGTGCCCAGAGATCAAAATACATCAACTCTTTAGTTGCTGGATTAAGTGCACACTGCAAATTGTGTGTCATGGCATTTAAGGTTTGGTCTAGACAGCAAGATTTAGAGCCAAAACTCCAGACGTGCCTGAAGTGAAGAGTAAAATATGAATGCTATCCACAATATCACTTCAAAGGAAGCAAATGAATCTGATTTTACTGATGGCTGCTCTCAGAAAAGCAAGAAAAGATATCACATCTAAGAGTAAAGCACACAAAAATGATTGACAATTGTATTTATTGTTACAGAAAAAGGAAATTGTCTTAAGAGCCCACCGATTTGAAGAGTGATGGTCCCTTTAAAAGGGAATTGTATTCAACCAGGGAGTCCTCTGGGACCTGATTCTCAAAACAGGAAATTTACATAACCATTGTCAACGTGCAAAGTCCTTATTTTTCATTCATAAAGGGCACATAAATGTTTAGTAAATAGGGCCCAATGTGAAATATTATAACATGCTTGGTATGTTGTGATTAAACTTAAAACAGCCACAACAGGTGAAAAGCTAGTGTCTCCCATTCTAAAATAGATATGCACCCAGAAGAGCAACCTCATCAGAGAAATGGCTAAATATATGCATTGAAAAAATTAACATATTGTCAGCATACACCTTGTACATCTTATGGATTTTAGAGACAGTTTTATAAAACAGGTGCTTTTTCCAGAAGAAAAGTTCAGCAGCCATGAAGTAAACATGGACAATGTGTTTGCTTTCATTTTTACATATCCTGTAATTAAAGATGTGCCAAACTCCTTGAAAATAACTCACTTGGGCAGTCAACCACGTTATTCATTGATTTGCAGATAGCACAAAAGAGGAGATATAGGCATTTTGTTCACTCTTCAGATTGGCGTGGTTTTCCACTGCATTTGTCTTGCCAAGACTCAGCAAATTGACTCACACTGCTTCATGTCTCATTACTATGTACCAGGTCAAAGCATCAACGTTTTTATAACAGCTGGGAGTTTTTAGGTGGTGAATATGAAAAGCAGAACAAATTTCACAGAAGTGTTATCCCTGAAGATTTTGATTTCCCCTTCGATACAATTCATTAATGAATTCTAGAAATATAATCAAATTGATTTTGCTGCTCAATTCAGAATCCATCTTGTATATCGTCAGGGAGTCGTCTGACATGATTTAGGGCACAGGCCCAATCCCACTCCCACTGATCTCAGTAGGAGCAAAAAAAGATCACTCAGGCCTTATTTACGTTAAGGAAACTGGTGTAATACCCTAATGTAAATAGGCTCCTCTGGGTGCTTTATTATACTTGTAATTACAATTTATATGTTCACATCCTGGAATACCAAAACTCTGGGAGATACCCAGTCACGTCACCAGCACAGCCATTCCTTTGTATTACAAAGGAATTGCATTATTGGGATTAAGACCAGACACTTCCAGAACCATTTATGTTTAATGTATCTATCCTGTTAACATTGTGATTTAATTCAAAGTGAATACAGTTGTATAATTCATCTCCTTTGTGAAGAATTCACTGTTTTGTTGCTAACATTTATGGAAAAGATGCTACTTGTATTTGTGACAATTAGTTCATTTCCAGATTCTGTGCATGACATTTGGCTCAGCATTTTAGTTCATATCTCAATGTGATGGGGCTTTTGCATTCTCACAGTAGATTGGGGATTGGATTTCTCGCACCATCTAACTGATAGCAAGGGAGAGCTATTGAAGTGTGGTGTTGACAGTTTAGAAAATTGGATGGCAGACAATAGGAATAGCTAGGTGGGGCGCTGTTTTTTCGTTATGGACTCGGAAAGCTTGGTATGGGTGGCAAGGAAAGACACTGAGTGGTTTTTTTTTTAGCTGATCAGAAGGTTTACACTAGTAGTTTCAAATCTTCTTTTGCTGATCTGTTGAAGATTGTGTAATCTCTCTAGCATGCAGATGCTGAACAAAAAAAATACTGTTACACCTTTAATCTCTCTCTTTTTCCTCTTTCCCACCTTTCTTATATAATCCAATCCATGTTCCCTCAGGAACAGAAAGTATAAAATGGAATTTGATGAAAGGCGAGTTTCCACTTTCCAAGAACTAATTCTCTTTGAAGAGATTATCTCTATTACCAGGAAAAGCTACCGCTTCTTAGGTGATGTCTAACAGACATAGTTAAGCCAATAAATGAAGTATTCCCTATCTCAGCACATGAGAATAAATAATCATGTATTTATTGGAATATGACTGAATAGGGATTTAACAGGAGATCAGATGTGCTTGTTAATTTCAATGATAGCTTTGTCTTCTTAAATGGAAATATTTTACAGCTTCCTGGAATATAAAACTCTGCTCTCATTTAGACCATGTGCAATAGAACTAAGTCAGGGCAGAACCTGTATGAAACCTGACCAGTAGCACCCATGAATGAACAGAGAGATTTGGACTGGAGGAATAACCTCTAGAGGACCAAAGCTGCAATCTTCTCTCAGGCAAAACTCCCAGAAAAGTCCCTGGGTACGTCTACAGTGCAATTAAAGACCCGGGGCAGTCTGTGCAACATCAGATGACTGAGGCTTACAGGGCTGGGGCTTTAGGATTGTTTAATTGCAATCCAGGTGTTTGGGCTGGGCTCTGGGACCCTCCCCTTCCATGGGGTCCCAGGCTCCTGCCTGAGCACAGATGTCTACGTTGGAGTTATAGATATCCCCCCAGTGAGCACACATCAGTGTTTAATTGCAGTGT
Source organism: Sternotherus odoratus (assembly GCA_032164245.1). Taxonomy (NCBI): domain Eukaryota; kingdom Metazoa; phylum Chordata; order Testudines; family Kinosternidae; genus Sternotherus; species Sternotherus odoratus. The sequence goes on along the minus strand of JAVMKO010000014.1, from coordinate 26,103,667 downwards.
AGATTTATCTGAAGGGCTTTATGGTCAAGCCCTAGAAAGGGATGGTGATGATTGTGGGACTTGGCGGTGACCATTGGCTTATAACTGTGCATGTGTGTCCATACAACCCCAACTATTTATGGAAATCATTGTGGAAAGTCTATGAGGAGAACTGTAGAATGCAGAGATTACTTTTTTCCCCCCAGGCTACAACCCATAGTTCTAAATTAGATGATAACTCTCCCTTCTTGCTTCACAGTGCCTTTAGCAGTCTCTTGGCATTGTTCTAGCCCCATGATGTCTTCAAATATCATTGAAGAATCAGTGATAACTTTAGATACCAACCAGGTGATTGGCCCAAAGAAGAGGGTGTTTACTCGGGCTCATATGTGAACTTTTATGTCCATCTAGCCCTCACCCATATACCAACATTCACATGGGAAAAATAATTCCTTTTAATGAGTGGCACATTGACTATATAGACAATTTGCATAAATAAGTGCAATCCATCATAATACATCTCTGAAGATTAACCTGTTTATGAGGCTGATATGATTTTAAGGGAAAACACCAAAGCGAAATGTATTTTTCACTCTTCACTCTATAGCTTTGATCAAGTAAACAAAGCAAGATGTTATTTTAAGAAGACACTAATGACTGAAAAAGAAGTGATGTGTTTAAAAATCTTTATGTGCTGTGAATAATGGTTGCAGGGCTTGCTACAACTTCCATTAATGTCTATGAAAAGGCTCCTGTACCTTATTCAGCTACTGTCTACTAGTAGACATTTTAATACTTGCATCTCTGATTACTAGAATCTATGCGTAGTGAAGTCTTATTTTCTGTGATCAACAATATATTTCATATTGTTTACTGTGGAACACAAAGCCTTAACATTTACAAGCATCAATGAACAGTAAAATATAGGGACAAATGATTGACAGGGCAAGAAACAGACAGGTATTGTATGTAATAGACTAAAACCAGCCTCTGGAAAAAACATGAAAAGTGGAAATTAAAACAACTGAAAAACAAAGAGCATTTCAAATTTGTCTTAATTCAATTTTTATAGCTTTGCACACGTTGTTACTCAGCCAAAAAATGAGCATAATATTTTACAAATGTAATGGCACAGTTTTGTGTGCGCATGTCTTATACTCAGGATCAAAGTAAAATGAAAAATGGAAAAATAAAAGCTTAAATTACAATGGGTTTCAGGTCATATCTAAAATCTATTTGAACTTTTAGCTGCATCAGTTCACCTCCAAATGATAGTAATACATACTTTAGCTGCAGACTTTTCTCTTGCACAGTTTTGTTTACAATATTTTAATAAGCATTGTTAAATACAGGAAAACCATAGGCCCAATTTTCCCATCCTACTGGACAACCCATGGAAGAGGGGGCAAATAGCAAGACATCTCCATGAGGGTCTCCCTCTTCATCCTTACTTGTTTCCTTCCACATTTCTTTGGGAAATAGCACACATCTCATAGATTCCATCCAACGCCTGCTGAGCTCAACGGAAGTCACCATTCACCAAGTCGAACAAAACATTTAAAAAATGGCATGTTGATGTATGAACATGTACAGTACAGCAATCTACCCTGTAGCATGTGGATGAACATACAGTCATTCAGCTCAGATGCTGTGCAAAAGAACATCATGCAGCCCTGGTTTGTGTTATTAAAACTTAAGAGATGTAAAATAACAGGCCTTTGACTATTTGTCAACATACGGCAGAGGGTATCACTGGAATATATAAACCTGCCATTTATTACTTTCTTGACAATAAATATTTTCCTGATTCGTTCAACATGAATCCTGGCTCAAGACCTAAATGACCCTTGATGCTCTGTCACTGATTGCACCTTGTATATTTATATGAAATATCTGAGTCAGAGTCAGCTGTGGAGCACCTTCCCTTCTTCAAAGGGGGGAAATTCTCTAGAGGGCAAAGACTTGTGAGAGATTTGATGCCCATCTTCTATTGGCTGAGAAAGGTACTTACAAAAGATACTGCCATTCATTGCCAGATTCACTTTTGTCATACTCATGCCAAGCCAATGGGTACAGAGCATTACCTTTTGGATTTAAGAGTACTTTGCACCCTCTTTACACTAGTGACTACATATGATACAAGGCAATGAACCTGATGCACAGTCTCTGGAATGGATTGAGGCAGCCGGATGAATCGTTTAGCTTTCCCAGCTCATCGCTATCTGAGAGACCTTTAGATCTCTTGAAACTGGCAGAGTGAATGGCTTTGAGAGCCAGAAGTAGAGATTGCTGCAAGAGAGTCTAGGCTGGGAAAGTTTGAGAAGGAAAGCATGGCACAAGAGGGAAACTTGGATTGTTGGAACGAAGCCCATTACTCACATGCAGGAGTTGTATGATGAGGTGGAAGAAACCAGGAGCAATGAGGCTCTTTATCTGGTCAACTGGTATGTGATTAGAGCTATTGTGCCTGGAGTGGCAGCTGAGGTGATGTTGGAGGGGTGTCACATGCCCCCCCCCCATTTGCTGTTTGGCTTATACTGAGCATGCTCAATGACACTGCTGAAGCCGGGTGACCTCACTCTGCCCCCCTCACTCTGGGTCGTCTCTGTGTGGAAAAGGCAGAATGGATTTTTTTTTCCTCTTGTTTTCTTGTTAGCATATCAAAGGAGTTATCATGAGCTTTGAGATCAATGGATGAAGAGTTAGATTTAGGCTGAGCATACGTCCCGTTTTGAACAGGACAGTCCCGTTTTTTTAATGTTTTTTAACCGTCCCATCTTTTTGTCCAAAATATCAATTTTGTCCCGTTTTGGGGGCAGGACTCATAAAACATGGAGTCATAAAACCTCCCCCCTACCCCCCGCCGGCGCGCTCGGCCCCCGGCTGCGGCTCCGGACAGCTCCGATCTGCTGCCTCCTCCAGCCCGCCGCCCGCTGCCGCCTCCTCCTCTCTATTCCTCCTTCCCTCCCTTCTCTCTGTCCCCCTTCTCCATCCCTCCCTTCCTCCCTGCTCTCTCCCTCCGTCCACTGCCTCCTCTCACTCCCTCCATCCCTTCTCTCTTCATAAAACCTGGCCGGCAGCCCCCCTGCCGGCGCGCTCGGCCCCCGGCTGCGGCTCCGGACAGCTCCGATCTGCCGCCTCCTCCAGCCCGCCGCCCGCTGCCGCCTCCTCCTCTCTATTTCTCCTTCCCTCCATCCCTCCTTTCTCTCCATCCCCCTTCTCCATCCCTCCCTTCCTCCCTGCTCTCTCCCTCCGTCCATTCTTTGTATTCTTTTGATTGTATTCTAGTGCTAGCCACGATTCTACAAAATACAACGTTCTAAATGAAAAGTCACTTAAAAACCAAACAGAAGTGGTTTGACTTTGTCAGAAATCTCCCCCCCCCCGTCCCGCCCCGCCCCGCATCTTCCTCTGAAGTGACATTGACCCACTTTCAGGAAGTGTTTCCATTTTGATGGATCCATACATCCTGAAGTGGTTCCAGAGAGCCAGGTGCTGAGCCCAGTCATCCTGCCTCGTGGCAGCCTGTCAGAACTCCAGTGAAGCTACTCTGGGTTCACACAGTTGCAGGATGCCTCCTCTCGCTCCCTCCATCCCTTCTCTCTATCCCCTTCTCCATCCCTTCCTTCCTCCCTTCTCTCTCTCCCTCCATCCACTGCCTCCTCTTCCATCTCCCTTCTCTCCATCCCTCCTTCTCGCTGTCCCTTGCCTCCTCCATCCCCCCTGCTCCCTACCCCCATCTCTTCTCTCATCCATCCATCCTCTCCCTTCTCACCTTCGTGCCTTCTCTCCCTCCGTCCCCTCCATCCTCTTCATCCCTCATCCCCCCCTTCTCTCTCTCCCTCCATCCTCTTCATCCCCCATCCCTGTTCTGCTTATTCCTCCATCCATCCCCCCGACCCCCCTCTTACTCCCCCCGCCCAGCGCTGGGGGGCCCAGGTGGGGCCATGCCCCCCCCCGTCCCGTTTTTGCCATCCCAATGTCCCGTTTTTGTCTAAAGGAAATATGGTCAGCCTAGTTAGATTACAACTAAGGATTGTTATTACTTCTACTACTTATGAAAGAGACTATTGGTAATAGATTTGCTTATAATTTAGACATGACATATTAGGGCTTTGACCTGACTCTGGCAAAATTTAAGATGGCATCTTTACCAGTCTCCTATCATTGGAATCTCAGTTCTTCCATCATAACTGAATAAGGCATCTCCAGCAGCACTGGTCTTCATGCCAGGTTCAGTTTAATACGGCCTCAGAAGGAAGAGTCAGCACTGTCTATCTCATCTGAGTCTACAAAGTGTGTTGTAAGACCAGTTTTTCTCCTTTATAGCGGAAAAAGGCCAAGAATAAAATCCAGTAACAAAGATGAGCTAAAGGCCACTTGTTTGAAAAGGATTTTATTTGGCAAAATAAAACCAAGCTGTTTTGTGAAAAAAAGTAATAAACTTTATAGTTCAACTATACACAAAAGACAAGTTCTGTTAGGCCCATCTACTCCCAGTGAGGGCCGACTGTGAACAACATCTGCAAAACAAGTAATTTCAATGCAACATAAATAAACAGGGTCATTTATTAAAATCCCGGGATGCTTAATTTGGGGGGCGGGAAGAGAACAAAGATTTTGCCTTTAAACTTTTCACCCTTTTCTGTCAAATGAATTCAAAACAAATGAATATTTTAAATCAAATGAATCACAGCATCATCTTTGGAGATTAGTCAAATTCCTGAACAAATGTGTTTTATGAAGAACCATACAGTATCTGCAATGCCCATATGTTTTTATTTAAATTAGTTCCTAACACCAATTGAAATTCGGTGCAAATTGGGTGCTTCCCCCCCTTAGGTGCCCTTTGAAAATCCTGCCTTAGCCCTCACTTCCACTGCCCATGTTCTGGCCTTTGACACTGGTTTTGAAATATTTCAATTGCATAGAAGCTATTCTTCTACACACAGTTCCTTTGAAAGTCAATAATACACTGCAAGTACTTGGATCTCTTCTGCTAAGGATTAGCTCAACATAGACCTGTGTAAAAATGTGAATAGCTTTGGGAAACATTGCAAAACTGTGTTCTGCCATTGCTTTTTAGACAAAAAGTTCCACAGTGAAGGGGGGAGGAATCTCAAAACATTTTTTAAAATTGTTTTCTATTCTTTGAAATGTCATTTTAGTAAAAAATCATTAATAATAATAATCATTCTGACCACACTAGTAAAAGTTTCTTCATCTTACTGTTCTATTTTAATTAATCACTGGCTTTCTTCTTTGGCAGACAATAAGTGTCAGCTGTGGGGAAGAGAATTTTATATTTTTAAATGTTAGAGTATGATAATGCACTTAAAATATTGTAGGCAATATGGCTTTATTTTGTGGTCTTTCTTCAGATGTTATCTCTTACTGTATAAAATTAATTCAAATAGAGTGATATTAGTCTATAACCTTACATAGTCTATAATCCTGATAATATCATCACAATTAAGTTTCTTATGAGTTCCTTAATTACTGGTAACTACTGAGCTACCTCTTTTAAAAAAATATATTAAACACTTCGTTAAGAGTTGAATAACTAGTAGTAATAGGATTGTTACTGGAAGGAAAAAGAAAGGAAAAAATAATAAAGTGCTTCTAAAAATTTCTTTGCATTTTAGCTGAAGAAGATAGAAGCTTTGGCAAAAGCAACAATAGTTAATTCTCCTCAATCCTTTTTGCAACCTTACTGCTACTGTAGAAAGAAAAGAAGTTATTCTGCCTATGTCCTCCCACCACTCACCCAGTCCTATGGTTTAATGATCAGCATGTTGACAAACTGGATGAGGAGATGAGTGTCCAAGTGATACTGGAAATATTTCTTCTTAGGCTAGCTGGAGATAGGTTCTTCAATAAGGTGTCCCAGTCAGTCTTGAAAGGAGAGGACCTGGCGCATGGATGGATGAACCATTTCAGATTTAAAAAATAAAACCAGATGGAACTTTCACTTTAAACTCAAATACAGGTTTGTTCTTTCCCTAAATCAGAGCTTTGAATACTTTCGCACATGGACCATATCTTAACATAGCATTTCATGGTCCACTTTCCTTCCTGTTGTCCAACCCAGAAAATTCCTGTGGCAGCGACAGCAATTGATGACATAGAAAAGTGATAATAGGTGTTTAATGTGGTCTTAGCTGTCTTTTTAATGCAGTGTATCAGCTGGCATTGGGAAGGGCCAGCACAATTTGACCAGTGAGCTCTCCATAAACCACAGTTTGAGAACTTCTGCCCTAAATGATTGACTTCTTTATATAGGCCTTAATGTCTACACAGTATTGGGCATATTTTCTAACAGGCAAACAAGAGACTGCAAGATTTTGTGATCCCACTTGAGCATAAGACCCTGTCTTTTGACTGTATATTATGCCTACACTTATAAGTGTAGGTGTATCTTTGATTGTTCCTTTTAGAGCTATATTACGTCTGAGACAGCTGTCATGCCCTTTTGTCTGCTGGAAAGTTATGCTGCAGCTAGGGGCAATAAAGCAAATGAGGGCTAGCAGACACCAACGCAACAGGGGTCTTCAGAGCAAACTGCATGGCCTGCTTCTCCAACTGAGCATTCACACAATGCCACCTGTGGAAAACACGCGCACCAAACTTAGAATACAGCATCTTTCAAAAACCAGTCCCAGCAGACGAGATAGAAGATGAATATATGAATATGAATGCTAGGCGTTAGGACTGAGATCCTCAAAGGGATTTAGTCACCAAACTCCCACTGATTTCTTTCAGGATCTAGGCCTACAACATCAGCTGCTATAGATGGGTATCTCTCCACTGATTTCAATGGTACTATACCACGTTACATCATTTGAGGACTCGGCCTTATAACTTTGTGTAATATTTAGATATCATGCTGCTGGGGCACATTTTTTAATGTAGATACATAGGAAAGGTCATCCAATAGAAAAACTTCAAGGTGATATGCTTATGTCTTGGCAGACATATACTATGAACTGGGCAAGCGAACCCCTGTGGCTACCTGGGCATGCCTTGGGTTTTCATTTCAACAGCCAGGTGTCCAATTCTTGTGTTTCATGTCAAGGTGAAAATAGCATTTTGTTTATATTGCAGTAGAACCTAGAAACCATACCCAAGATGAGTGTCCCAGTGCGCCAGATGCTGTACAGAGAAATAGTAACAGAGGTTCCTTGTTCTGTTGATCTTATAATCTAAATAGGCGAGACAAAAGGTGGAGAAACACAAGCACAGAGAGGAAGTGATTTGTCCAAGGTCACACAGGAGGCTGGCGGCACAGTTGGCATTAGAACCCAAGTCCCCTATTCCCTATTCATAAGACCTCACATTTTTATTATTTGGAGCCATTTATTTACACAGCTTCCAAACAAAGGTGGGAGGAGCGAGGATATCAGTACAATACATATTACTTACTTGGTTAGGCCATCTGTAACTTAATCCCGAATCACTTAAACAATGTAGTCTAACCTTTCGTAATTAAATAATTAAATTGTGTTTATTACAGTAACAAAATGACCCCCAAAATCCAATTTATCACTGAGACAGACATATTTTTTTCCATCTTTAGATAGAATAGTTTTCTTTTATTAATATAAAACCACAATGTCATTATGTCACCCATGCATCCACTGTGTAATTACCCCATTTTTAAGATAAATCCATTGTCTGGGGAAGCATCCATCATGGATGTCACCTTTAGCACATAAGGTGAGACACTAAATGGACACCTTTTACTAATATTAATTTCTATATAGTCATCAATTCTGAATAGACTATCCATTGTGCTCTTTGACAGAGACAGGCCAATGACAAAGATTAAATTATCCATTTCTGTGGAAGCGGGGGATCTGCTTTGGAAACTGCTCTTCAAGATTTTGCTTTTCTGGACTGAGTATATTATATTAATCTCCAGTGTGTTCATTGCAAACTCTGATCAATTATAGCAAAAAGAGAGTTTGCAGATTGGGGTTGTTCTTCTTTGAAACCAAAGGTCAGAAATTAGAGAGAGAGAAAAAAGAGTTTCTTATTTAAAAACCAACCCAACTAGAAAGTACTCATTTTTGTCTTGCACACACTGTGCTAATCTTACACTCCAAGGACCCTTTTTGGTTCTTATGCCAAGAGCATTTCAGATCTCATGCAATTCAAATGACAAATCACAGTGCTCTTTTAAGTTATGCACCACTGGTATTCTCAGAATATACTGTGAGGTGCATCTTGGGAAATTTACTAGAGATAGCACAGTCCTCATCAAGGCTCCAATGCCATCAGCAGCTTTTGCATTACTTCCAAAGACAATGAATCTCTATTGGGGGCAGAAAGGCTGTATGTAGCTTTCTTATCTTGGGCTGAAAAGCTGGAATGTCACTTAGCCCCATGGGTCGATTGGTATCATGTCCAGATATGGAAGTAGCACCAATTTCAAACCATTCAACCTGGATAGGCTGTAAAGATGTTCTACTGTTTATCGGGATATGACATTCTTCATGTCCTGCACTTAAAATTCTGTTCACAGGTAAACAACTGTTCAATGTTGTTCAGCGTGATGGTGGCACCCTGGTGGCGGCTAAAGTGATACAACAGCTAGCTAAAGAGGTAGATGATATTAACACAGCTGGTTAGCAATGTTATGTGGCATCCATCTGGATGGAAGGCAAGTGGAAATAGAAGAGAATAGGGGCATAAGACAAAGTTTAATGAAGTCATCCCTTTGACTTCATCAGGCTTTGGATCAGCCCCATTGCCCTGGTCACTTCTCATGTAGCCTACCAGCAACTTTTCTTTTCTTTTCTCATGCACAGCCTTGCTGAACACCTTGAAGGTCAACAGATCCAAAATACTTCCAGCATGTAAAATGATTGAAGATGCTGGCACTAACTCATTGATCTAAAAGAACAATATGTGACATTATTCATAGGTTTGTTCAAAAGAAAGATTCATACGCCAGAGTCAAGCAAAAACACTCCATATTTTTGTGATATCAAATGATAGGAGAAAGGAGGCGTATAGACAGTGAAAGATGTGATTGGCTCAAAGACCAAATGAAAACTTTACACAGACTGTTTTACAAGTGCTAATTGCATAACAACTTGTATAGTGGTGGTGAAGGATCTCTGTCTGATTACACATGTTTATTAAAATTGTTGTAGGAACATTGAAAGACAAATACACTAAGAGCCAGCTAGTTTTGAAAGTGTCAACCAAATCAGATTTGGCTAGAGCAGTGGTTCTCAACCCATGGGCCACTTGCGGCCCAATCAGCACTCAACTGTCACAGCTGTGACATCTTCAGGGTAGTATATATATTGTGTGAATGCAGCCCACATAACACACAGAGCTGCATATGCAGCCCATGATGATAAATAAGTTGAGAACTGGTCTGGAGCCGTTTGTCTGCCCTTTGGGTGGAATAAGAAATAAACCTTCATTCCTTCCAACACAAGGAAGGTCATGCAGTGATCAAGTCCATTATGTTCCCCAAAAACGTAATTTTCAGGCGGCATTGATTTTCAGTGACTGATCAGAAGACACTACACCATGTAAGAAGCGAAAACACAGTTATTAGGTAGTGATCAAAAGAAGGGACTAGCATATTGGAGTCTAAGAAACAGAGGATGTTAGATGGGTCTCCCTGGAGTCCCAGAAGCAATTGGGAATTCGCTGCTTAACCCTGTCAAGCATCTGGAAAGTATAATGTGGGCCCTAAAGCAGGAAAGGTTCTTCATATGTGACCCTGAGTTTAGCTGAATAAAGAACAGTGTCTATTATTCTCATACTGAAAACGTGGCTTGAGAGTTCTTTTGTCCTGTTGTGGGCACACGGTGTGAGATAAGCCCTCTATTCCTTTTATGGGTTTTTCTTACATCACTTACTGTCCTTTATCTCTTCTTTTTGATATCACTGTCTTCAAAGCAACATATGGTCCCTGCCTGAATCTATTTGGGATCCAGTAGCAGCCTTCTGCATAGAAAGAATAGCAACCCAAAGGAGATTTTAGGCCAAACAAAAATCAGTGTTACATTCCAACAGGGATTCTCAAATGCTGATAATTTTAGCTAAAGCCAGGTTTCAAGCACTGATGGTCAGACACAACTGCTTGCTTAGTATCCTCCTAGTTATGTCTCTCTCTTTTTTTAATCCATTCTTTCCCCCCTCCCCCTCTCCCCTCTACTATTCATTTTTGGATTATTTGTTCTTGGTCAAAGTTTTGTCTTAATTATTTCTTGACTAAATATGCAGCAGCAGGCAACAACTGGCTTTTAATCCCCAATATATAGTGCTCATCATCACATGTTATAAAAACTTAATGCTTTTCACATATTAGCATTATGAGAGGTGACCTTTCTAGATGCATTTGTAGGATTGAATTGGGACTTAGGACTTGAAATTGTGTTGCATTGCACTTGCTCTTCTTCATGAAGGACTTTAACCTGTATGACTACTTCCATGTAAAATAACAAAGATTCGTCAGTAAAGCTTTTTCCCTATCACCAACCGAATGTTAAGCAGGCCTGTTGCTCATCAAATCAAGGCTTTTTAGAGGCTGACTAATTATCAGAAATGATGAAATACCATAAGGCTTGCAAATTATTTCACTTTGATGAATGGAATGATTTTCCACTGGCTTGCACCTTGTGTAGCACGTACAAGATGAGAGCTGATATCACAGATCAAACATTTTAGCAAGCATTCTGATAGGATACCATTTTTATACCTATTTGTCTAGGTGTAAAATGGCTGGGCAACGCAGTGACAAATCAGGCCTATGGCCAGGTCTGCATGTATTTCAAAACCCTTCGGTAATGAACGTAGCCAAAAAAGACAGCCTCCTTCAGATGCACACATTGTGATGAATTTTCTCTACTTTACTGAGGCAACTATAGGTGCAATCTCAGTATAAAATGAAACATTTTAATCAAGCAGTGAAGTCTTTAGAACATTACTTCCCCTCTGCAAAAAAGACCATTGTTTTTGTTTGTTTTTTCATCAAAAATGTTCAGATATTTTCCACAAATGTTTCCATTGAGTCTAAAAAGTCACTTTCTGTCAAATGTTTTGACTGACTTTTTTTTACCAGCTCTTCTTACGAGACCTTTCTTAACAGTATTGAGCATATGACACTTTCTCAACAGATTGTTGTCAGTTAATGTCTGTATGCAGTCCAGTGGTAAGGATTAGGAAGTCTATGTACACTTCCTTTTGCATTTCCTTCCACTCCCTCTACAAGTCTTCAGAGAGATTAGAATACTTTAAATGACTCTGAATATTCTGCATTTCATCACTGTTTGCTGAACACTGCTTTAGAGTCTTTACACCTGTTACCTTCTGTGTGTATCTCAGCATCACCTTTAGTGCTAAAAGTGTTTCTAAACTGATTCCACAACCGACTTGCTAAACAGCAAATAATGCATATAACACAAAATGCTTTGGAAAGGTGGGTAAGCTTATTTATTCCTGCAAAGCATTCCTTAGCAGAGTGGGGAACTTCATACTGATTAAATAAATATTGAATAATAATATAAATTCAAACTTGTATGTTTGGGCATTCTGTTGGTGGAAATTGTCTGACTGGTAAAAACAACTTTACCTTCCTCCTCATCTTCTCACAAGCTATGAAGTCATCCCTGACGTGGAAGTATTTCTGATATAATTGTTATTCCTCAATCTTGCCCTCGCTGAGTTCCAGTGAATCCGAATGGTTTGTGGTGGCATAACTTAACATTCTGTTAGAGCAAGAAAGCATTACAAGTAGACTAAAAATCAGTGCAGAGAGGTAGGTGAAGAAATTTGCAGTTCTATTATCATATTAATAGCAGTATCTTTAACATCACAATAAAGTCAGATATAAAATATCATGTCTCCTCTGAGGTCTCACCTTTGTTTCTTACATCTTAAGAAAGCTCTTAGCCATCCTCTCAAGGTTTCTGTGTACTTTGGATATATGTAGTCTTAATGACTGAAAGGTGTCAAAACGGGAAACAATGCCCGATGCTTGACTGAGAGGTATTCTGCATGTTAATATCCATTTATTTTTAAACTAGGGTAACAACTTTAACTCATGTGCAAAGTAAGAAAAATATGATTTTCTTCTATGCCTGTGCCCTATCGATATCAGGCAGGATATAGTTTTTCTCCTTGCTCTGGTTACAGCCGATTACAGGAATATATCCATTTTGAGTCTATTCATCTGTATTTTGTTCAAGCAAATTCGGAGACACTTAAATATTGTCTTAAGCTTGCTATTCTAAGTATCTACCAAATGTGTGTGTGTAATCTTGACAGAGTGTCTGGGTTTTCTTTTTTTACAATAATTTCTCACCAGTGTCTTGTCTCTGGGGGTGGGGAGGAAAAATTCACTCTGGAAGGGACTACGGTTGCTTTGTGACTGGCTGACCTACAGTAGACAACCACCTCAAAAGGACATTAGTCACAAAGTTGGCTGGGCACACTGTTTTATTAGTAAGGGGGAAAAATAACAGCTCTACTTGGATGCAGATCTTTTCTTTAGTCCTAATTAGAACCACAATCCATCACGCTGGAAAGTTTCTATTCATTTTGGTGATTGAGGACATGACAAATGAATCTCAGAATAAATGGGATGTCAGGGCAGAGCAGGAGATGGATGTGTTCTGCATGAGATGAGTGTAATAAGTACAGTTAATGTTGGCAACCAGCCAATCCCCTCACCTCGTGCTACGTGAGTTGCCCCAAGGCTCTGACCAGGGGTAAAACACTAATAAATGATTCCCTCTTACCTCCCATTTAGTAGACAATGAACACCTTGTCAGGGCTCATGCTTTGTTTTCCTAACTGTCACTTTGCTTCAGGGAGGGAAACTAATTGAATATTAGTTAATTGTTCCTAATAAAATGCTGATAATTAGATCTCTCTTTTCATGTTGCTGCCCCAGATTCTCTCTTTAATTTCACTTTCCTTTCCACAGCCTCTGTTTCTCACACAGCCATGTCGAGATTGATTATCTGCAGCAGGCGAGAGGCTGAGCGGGGCAACTTCATTTGAGATTAATTTCAGGGAAACTGGTTTACAATTTTTCTAAATTGAATTTTGTTTTCATTTTGAAGTGTTAGGATTCTGGGTCTGCTTTGGGGTAATTTATTATGTATCAGCTAATCAACATCACTCCTAAACCCAAATGTACATTCTCCCATGCTTTGGGTTATAGCCACAGCATTTCTTTGCTTAAAGAAGTGGGTGGGGCATTCTGTTGTGCTGTTGGAAGATGGCCACTTATGGATCAGCTCCATAAGAACTTAACTTTTTAAACAACTTGAGTTTCCTAGGGGAAGAGAGGGGGGAGCGACCAGGTTCTCATGTTCATGCCAATTCCTTTGTCCAATGTGATGGCCCAAAGGGCCCAAAAAGCAGCTGGCCATGCTCCCAGACCCATATGAGCTTATTTCTTCACTATCCCCTCCCCCTGCAATGGCCTAACACGACCGCACTGGAGCACTACCACACTCCAGCAATCCTCAGCTCTCCAGTGGATCCACAATAATACTAGTCTCAGAATCAGGAGCTGCATTCTCCTTTCCAGTTACTCCCACCCTTCCCTTCCCACCCCACATTAGCAGCCCTTGAATGCTAGAGAAGTATGGGAGTAAAATATGGCCTTCTTCAGGCAGCATGCTTCAAAGTATGGAACCACATATTCAGTACCTTGGTTGTCCTTAATATGGTAGAAAAATTTCATCACTGTCAATTCATCTGCTAGAATAGAGACTTCATGAGGTCAGTCAGTAGCCAGACAGTTTCTGAGTAACGACAACTTTTGCCAATGAACAATCAGTTGGCACCTTATCTTAGAACCAGACCCTTAATTTTCTCCTCCTATGTCACTTCAGCTGGTTTAATCCTGATTAAAAAAAGTAAGAGAGGTGTTTCCGGTCCAAAACTGAGGCCCAATTTGGCCAAATGGTTGCCACCATAAGGATATAGCAAGCCCAATACAGAAGCGCAAATAAATGTTTCTTTCAGAATAAGTGATTCTCTCAGTTTACCAGGACAGCAGTTTAGCACAAGGGTCTTCAAAGTAAATATTTTATCTCCCTGAGCTTTGTGTAACAAGGACCAAATTGTGGCAGTCCTCCTCCTGTCGAGCAGTACTTTACTCCCCAAGGTCAATGGGACTATTCATGCAGTAAGTTACTACTCACCAGGAGGAAGAGGGGGTGGCAAACTGGCCCAGAGAAAACAAATGTAATCCTCAGTGTTGGCGTGTTGTGGATGATGAAGCCAAAATGCAGCTCTGATAAAATGTTCTGCCTTTAATGTGAGGCATAAGAGTGGGGGGACTCGAACAGCCAGTGCCAGACACTTATGGAACAACAGTATTTAATATGTGCACCAGGGATTTAGCTGCACTTTTGGCCAGATCCAATGCCCCGTAAGAGATGTTCAGTGGGTATTAGAGCTGGCCTGCTAGTTGAGAGGACTGGATTTGTGTTATTACATGCTTGAAATACCCATCATAGCACAAAAACCCAGATTGGCACTTTGCTAAATTAACTTCTATTGGCTACAATCTAAATTATGGGGAAGACTTCCAGGAACTTTAATACTTTTGTTGCTTGGAAGCATCTGAGTTTGTAGTGGAAACATCTGATTGATGAAATACTGTAATATTATTAAGGAAATCCTGCTGGATTGCTTGTATACATCAATCGCCTGCTAAATTGACAGCATAATTTGCAACACTTATGATAAATGAACAAAATTAACAATGGCCAAGCACTGCCAGATTGGACTTAAAATAAAGTGAAAATGTGAAGTTCAGACTGTTTACTGGATTTCTTTAAGAGACTGTTAGAGTAAATGTGTCTGTTCAGTCTATGTGAGATTGATAGGCAACTGAATTACAATCTATAATGGCACCTTTGAGTTTGCTAATAACATGAAACTATATGAACAAAGGCCATCTTTCCATTATTACACTGGTTATATTCTTCTACCAATCATTCCCTTCTTCTCTGACCACAGAGAGCAAATCATGAGCCTTCTTCTATGGGTGCAGAAATCTTCTTCAGCAAAAACAGCTGGGTTTCCCTGATTAAAAAGGCCAGGATTCAGAGCCAGGATGTCATTTAAAATAAAAATTAGGGGAAGGAGAAAAGCTTTTTCAACATATAGAAAGTTAGTCGTGATTGTATTATATTATCTCCTGAAAAGTCTGGAGGTGGCAAAACATGAAAGACATAGAGTATATTAAAATCTGGCAGGGAAGAACCAAGGTCTAGGGGGACAACCGCCCCCCTTCCTCATAGCAGATGATGCCCCGGATTCAGAGAATCAGTAGGGATATTATGGGCTTTTTCTGCCCATGGCTGAGAAGTGAGGATTTGGAGGCAGGCTACAGTGGAGGGAAGAGATGGTAAATCCATAGCAGCACAAATTCACCATTTGTTTCCTTCTTCACCACCCCACATGAGAGTGAAGAGGGTTCCTCCTGGGCTGTGATGGCCTAGAAGCTGGAGCGGCAGTTGTGGAACTGGTCCACAACTTGGAAGAAAATCTCTTCGCCTATCTCCATAGACCTCGCCTGCTGAGTTCTGGGTAGAGGATAACTCCTAATGGTTATGCCTGTGTTGTGGTTTTAATCCGTCTTTTTGTACACGTAAGTAGGAGCATGTGTGAAGCTTTGATCATGAACATCATTATCAGACAAAGCTTCAAGCCCAGAATCATGGAATTCCAGTTGAGGTTACAGGGCCAACTAACAAGCCTGGTAAGTTAAAAATATTTTAAAACAAGATTCAGGTTTTGTGTAAGGTTTGGAGAGAAACAGGAGTTCACTGTTTTAATCTCAATTACATAGGTACTGTGGAGAATTTTACCGTATCCCGAATGACTAAATCCTTAGTATGAAACCCAGGGACCATAAATCTACTGAGTGAACATTCATTCACAAACATTGCCACAAAATTCGTTATATTTTATAATGTATCAAATATATAGGATCAGAGCCATAACTCAAAAGAGCTACTTCAATGTACACATTTTTTTCTATTCCTTAAAAGATCGTGGGGAGCTATTTCATTCACCTATAGCATTGCTAATGCCCAAGAAATGCCCATCAGAAGGTTTCTAGACTTCCAGGAAATTTTCTTAGTAAAGAAAATCTGGAATATGCCTGCCAAGATGAATTCTGAGTTATAGTCCAAACCCTGATAATGGGGAGCATGACATACAGTTCATTCTGCCTATGTTATATCTGATCCTGATCTCACTCCCCCCTGTTCAGATTAACTGAGTTCTGACTTTTACTTAATGCTTAACATCAGAATTGGGCCTGGTATCATTGGGCCATACAGCCAGGACATATTTCACATATACATGGAATACTTTAAGCAGCATGTCCTTCTGGATCAGTGATCATCCTCATTGAAGGCTTTACTAGCGGATGGATGCAGAAATGACACCTTCCATTATAAAATATGGCACATCCTTTCCATAAAGGGCGTCATTAGAAAGGGAAACAATGCTGGTTCTAGAGGAACCCATCCTAGGAACCCAAACCTTATTGTGCTTGACTATTTTGAACACAGAAGCCTTACTTTCAGTCATCTCCATCTCATTAGGCTTGTTCCTCACTTCTTGATTGGTTGGGAAGTTAGCTACTTGGGCATGAGGAAGAAGTCTGATAAATAGCAACGTCATGGATGTGTTCCCTGCCTTACTCTATCATGACTGAACCCATATTTAGCATTGCTGAAGTAGGCTTCATGTGTACAGGTTATCTCTATGTAATACAGAAACTACAAGTAAAATGAAACAATCCAAATACCAAATGATAATCATGGTGTTTATACATTAATGTAAATTTCTTAATCACTTTGTAGTCTGCAGCTGGAAAAATACAAGTATGTAAAGTGTTTTTAAATTATTACTGTTCAGGGATCATAAGACAAAGATTAGTTGTATAAATCTGTCTCATAAACAAATTAACACAGTGCCTGCTTTCTGTACAAAATATGATTCTTGTCGGAAGGATTAAACATGTTAAATCCAGCTAAAATATGCTGTGATCATGTTGTTTTTTAGCAAAGCTGCAATAATCAGACATTTACAACTAATAAATCGGTACTCTAATTCCTCTGCAATAAGGCTTTGAAATATAATCTGTCATTTCAGACTTATAGAACATGACTTTTCATAATTATAATTCTAGACACACATTACCAGTTATAATTAAATTCACTTTATAAAAATCTGAAGCATTTTTGTGGATTATCTGTTCATATTATGTTCTAATGGTAAAATTAATGTATAATCTGTTGAATAAATTTGCTTAGTTCTTGGATGCTTCTCCCTTCTCCCCCTCCCCCCCCCCCAATTGATCAAAACCTGAAAACTTAGATAGGAAGAACAAAAGCGTATGCTGTATGTCATAAGAGGGCTCTAACAAAGCTAGATAAAACGCAGTCATAGGCAAGAAGGAGAATTTTCCAGCATATAAGGAAAAAAAATGAAAAGATTTAAACTAGGTTAAAGACAAATTTTAAAAAATAAAAAAATAAAATTACAATTAAATTAGAAAGATGTTAAATATTGAACCTGATAAGGACACAATAGATTAATTTATAGACTCATTCAACTGAAAAATGAATTCCTAGAAACAATTATATTTACTTATGGATGTTGGTTCAATGAAAGGTAGAGTATATCATTTATTCAGCTTAAATGCCACTTATGAAAAAGATACCTGAAAACCTGTTATTCTTGATGTATTACTCACTATCATCACAACGGTAGCATCATCCCCCTAGGCAGGAGTCTGGCATTGGAAATCACAGGTTTAAAGACTTTAAGTATTGATTCATTATTTCCCAATTATACCTGCCTCTTGATGATACCCCGCCCGGTACAAATGTCATGCTCCGATGATGGGTCAAACCTCCATTAATCAGCCATGGGAGATGGAATGTTGAGGGTTGTTCACAGATGTTTGTCTCCTACAATAATTCAGCATTGTGCTGGTACTGCATATCGAGGCTAGCCCTGGTATGACAAGAATAATGCTTCAGACTCCTGCATACCCTTCAACCCTAGGGTTTCCAAACCTTTGAACCACTGAACCCTGGTAGGAGGCATGTAAGAAGGAGAGGTTCAAATCTTGAAGGAGAGTGGAGAGCCATCAAACAAGTGCAGTTACTAAATAATTCAGTAATTATCTGTAATGATTATTTTATTTGATAAAATAATTATTAATGCCTGCATGCATCCGACGAAGTGGGTATTAGCCCACAAAAGCTTATGCTTCAATACTTTAGTTAGTCTTTAAGGTGCCACAGGACTCTTTGTCACTTATCTGTAATGATTCACACAGCATCCCAAAGCAACTAGTGCATGCTGGCCAGTGAGCAAAATTAAATTTGTGAGAAACAAAGTACTTTATGGACAGCTTGTGAGTGTGTTCTGAATGCATTTGTAACTCCTTATGTTGTAGCCTGAAGACGTGCATTTCCTCTTTAGAAAAACTTCCATCAGAATTTGACTCAACAGGAAGCTGAGTTAGACAGGTTAGTCAATAACCTGGTACAAACTGGTAAAGGAATAAACATTACAAAAAGAAAGTAGGCTTACTTCTGGCCTACTCAGATATTCAGCACATAGTCCACTGACTTCAATGAGACAAACTCTTTGAGTCTACCCTACCTCAGACAGACTCCACAAGAGAGAATGAGGCATCTCAGATTCACCTGGGAGTAGTTAACTCACTGAGTAACTGGGAGACAGCTAATTAGGCCTGGATGCACCTGAATGTGATAAGGTTAATGACCTCATTTAGAGAGAGATCCTGGGAAGAAAGGTAGCTGCCAGAAAGACAGAGGGATAGAGATAAAGGATTTCCTCCAGCAGACTGGTGAGAAGATACTTCACAAAACCTACACTCCAAAGAGGAAGAAGGGGACCAAGAGGCTAGGGATGGGAAATGACTCAGGGAACAGTGAGAACTATAAGGAGTCTGGCTGTCCCAAGCAATGTCATGAGCTGGAAACCACTGGGTTGGGTGGGCCTTCTTTCCCTTCCCTGCTTCCTTTTTTTAGAGAAGATTCTCCTAGCCCAGGAGACTTAGGGCTGATTAGCCCTTGGCAAACTTTCAGACACCTACATTCCAAGATAAGGGAAATGATCCCTGCCCTTCTAAAGGGTGCAGAAATGAGGAAATATGTCCTACATGTCTCCATTTTAGATGCCTAAAAAGAAAGCATCAAATCAGATTCATAGATTTTAAAGTCCAAAGAGACTATTGGGATCATCTACTCTGATTTAGGCCATTGGATTTCCCTAAATTAATTCCCGTTTGAACTGTTTGATCTTCTAGAGGAAAAAAACCCCATCCAATCTTGATTTTAAAACTCCCCATGAAGGAGAATCCATCACAACCCTTTGCAATAATTACCCTCTCTGTATGGGAATTATGACTCTTCAGGCCTTGGCTTGTATCTATTTCTAACAATTTGGAATAGTTTTCCTAATTTGGTGTTGTCCTTAGAGAACTTGGATATTGATGTGCACAAGTCATGGATGCTATTTCCTTAATTGGCTCTATCGAGGAGTATATGCTTATCTGTCATTAACCGGCCTGCTTAATTAGGGAACCAAAAAAGTGTCATCAATAAAAATAATGCCATTAAACAAGTCAGTTTTAGCATCCAGTAGAAATGGCCTGATTCTGCACTACTTTTCACCTGGACAAAGTAAGTGGAAACTGCTACCAACTCAGTGTGGGAAAGTATTACACTTTGTCTAGGTGTAAATGACTATATGCGGCATAAGGAAGTAGAAGGTCAGGTCCTTAATGGAGACACCAGTATCTGAGTGTATCCTGTGGACTGTCAAGTTACCGGGAGAAAAGGCAGTGGGGAGAATGGAACAAAAGGATATTCGTTCAGGAGCTTTGTTCCATTTTAGGAACTGGAATAGTACCTTGGAAATGTACTTGTTTTTGAAGTGTAAGTAAGATTTTCAGGAAAAGAGTGAATGATGCTGAATAACTTGGTGTCTGATCACCCCTCTCTGCAAACTGTTACTCCTTGGGAATAGTTGAATGACACTGGTTGCTATGCTTAAATGACTTACATGGGACTACTAACATGGGCAAGGCTTTCTCGCGTGACTAAGGGTAGTAGGAGCAGCTCTGTGTGTTCAGTCCTCATTACAGGTCTTATTATCTGCCACTTTCTCAAACTGAGAAGTATCTGACTCCATGAATGGTCAGCCCTATTGAAATCTGTGGGACTTCTTGTGGAATAAGTTATAACTTAATGTGAGTAAGAGGTGCAGAATCAGGCTTTATAAGGCTTCATTGGGTGTGACTAATTAGGAGCTGGCATATATAAAACTATATTCAATAGAGGCTAGTGAAGGCTACAGGAATATATTTTATTTTTGCTTGCTTGCTTCAGTCTGTGCAAACATTGGATGATAGGGAAATCAACATCTGACTTCTGCTTTACAAATACACAATGACCTTTGGATTTTTCAGTACCATATGAAATCTATAGAGATGGGATCAAACTCATACTAATTTTTTCTTGCTTGTGATAATGCAATATCCCTTTACTACCTTTTTTGACCTCATTCTTCTGTTTCTTTTTTTTTTCTGCCAACACACACAATGCATCACACGAGGCTACTAAATTCATTATAAAGCCCATTTTTTTCAACTTCTAAAAATCTGTCTTTTCTTCCTATAAAGACATGTAGAGGATCTTTATCTCGCACTAGAAATGTGTTCAAAATACAGTATTAATAATGCTTTTTGTTCTGCTTAATCTGGCTTAAAAATATTGGAGAACAGTATCTTTCAGGAAGCAGAGAACAAATAATCCAAACACACTGTAAGAGTTGGCAATTGCACCACATTAGAATGCATGAGGATGCAGAAGATGTCTGTATCTTCTCAACATAAAAATCATTTCCCCTTGTATGTGTCAACATTTTATAAAATGAATTGCAGAAGTGCCCTTCTCTCCACCTCTCCTCCCCCCAATGCATTTGATGGTGATTTGGATCTATGGCAAATTCAATAATATTTACAATCTCCTTTAAAAACACGTAACACAACTGAATTTAAATACGACTGTTTATTTCAATAGGCTCTCATTTACAAAATCAGACAGCTGCCCTGGTATTTTGAAGTGTACTGGATACTGTGATAAAGATTGTTTTAAATGCATGCCCTCATTTTTACGTACAAATGAAACATTTTAAATAGATATGTTTCACTGTGCACTGTCAGTTCCTACTGAACCCATTAGGAGTAGGGTGTTCGACACTGTACTTAGTACATTGCAGGATCAAACCCCATATCTTGGTTGCCCCAGCCCTGACGCCTACTGCTCCAGTACTTTTGAACAGGTAGCATTGCATATTATCCCCATTTGAGTGTGCACAGGCTCTGTTATTTAAAGTTGCTAAAAATCAAGTTGCTTTTACTACATTTTGTATCCTGGAGGGACCTGATTCAAAGCCAACTGAAGCCAAGTTGTGAAATTTCTTATTAGTATTTTATTATAGACTACAGTAATACCTACAGCCACACCAAGGTTAAGGCCCATGATGCTAGGAGCTGTACAAATGCATATTAAAAGATGTTCCCTTCCCTAAAGAGCTTACAATTTAAATAGGAAAGTCGGAGAAAAGAAATATTCCTAGAGTTGGTAAAAATTTCCAGGTGAAAGTTCTTTTTGAAATGAAAAACTTCAGTGAAAAATTATCTTTTTGGTTTTAAAAAAAAGCCTTGATTTTTGTTGTTGTTTAGAGCTGGAGAAAGTGATTTCTCTCTCTTTAATAATATTTTTTCACTGCAAAAGGAGGTGCGGGAGGGGAGAAATGGGTTAAAGGGAATGGAAGGGGAAAGAAGTGCATTTTCAAAAGGAGGAAAAGTGAGGGGGAGTGTTCCCCCATCTAAAAGACTTTTTTTCCCCCAACTTATTTTTAAACCATAACTTTTTGATTAAAAGAATTTTCGTGTACATTTTCCAGAAAATATACTCATTTGACCAGCTCTGATTTTATCCCCATTTAACAGAAGTTCTGCTGAGACACAAATATGTGTCGTACATGGGAAGAAGAAGTCTGTGGCAGGAATTGTAATCAGACCTCCTGATTCCCAATCCAATGCCTTGGACACAAATTAACTCCCTTCCTCTCAAATATCACAACAAAAAGGATGTCTTGCAAGATGCAAAGGTACCAAAATACAAAGGGGCTAGAGCTCTTGCCCATTTCTTTCCCATTAATAAAATAAGTAAAAGAAATTAAAATCCCCAGACCTTCATTGCATAGCATCACATAATTTAGAGTCCAATCCTCTGCTTCTTACTCAGACTATGAAATGGCTGCTATGGGGCATTCAACTTGAGTAATAGTTACAGGATCCAAGCTTATATTTTCACGTTTCAGGTAGGTTCCTCTATAGTTGGCTAGTAATTAAAAAAAACAACCACCTTTACATTCATTTACTTCTAATTGTTCCAAAGCCGGGAAATCAAGGAATCTGTTAAGAAATTGCTCTCTGAAAGAGTTAACACAAAATCAGGAGGTCCCCTATGCACTTTTGCATTTTATTGACATTTTAATTAAGACTCTAGTATTCTTCAGGGATCTCGGCACTTAAATAGAAATCATCTTAATATGCTACACTGGCAAGAAGTCATAGATGAATGCAGACCCATATTCCCATATGTTTTATGGTACTTAGTGATTCTTTTGTACAATGTATTATGATGTTAAGGCATTTTATGAGTTTCTATTGGCTAAATTGAGCCATATCAAATTATAATTTGCTCAGTGGATTTTACTGTAAGAAGATTAAATAGGGCACATTCTGTATTTATTGTATAGTTAGCTCTGTTTTTGTTTGTCCTATTATACTCGTTTCCTTTTTCCTTTAAAGTGACTGTAATGAGAATTATGTGAGGGATACACATGTCTCTGTTTTAGAATAGGCTGGTTTATTTTTTTATTTTTGGATTTGAAAAGATGCTGTTCCCCGATGATGGTCTGAATGAACTTTTACCCACTTAACAGCGCCATTGAGGTAGATATAGATGGTTTTTTTTCCTTTTTTTAAGTAGCAAACTTGGCACTTAAGATTGATGCCCAGGGATTCTGAGCCGCCAAGTGAGAGGCGATTAGTGGACCCTTCTTGCATGAGGGGACAGGAGTGTATGTCAAAGGGCTGACAACTGTAGTTCAACATTTAGCGTCTGAGTGATTTGGGATTAAAAAGCAGCCTTAGATCAAGAGAAGAAGGTCACCGCGCTGGCCTCAACTGCTCATCCTGCAAAGAGGTTCAGTGTTAGCGTAGGGTTGAACAAAGGCAATCCAGGGCTCCAGCTACACCACAGCATGGGGAGCCCGCATCGTCTGTCCCACGCTCTGCTTGGAGTGGTGATGGCTGTAGCCTTCTTTGCCTTCCTTGTGAGACAGGAACAATAGCAAAGTGCTTCTTTCCAGCAGTGAAAGCAGGGGCTATCCTTTCCTGGGGGGTAGCAAAGATAATAGCCAGTCCCCTCTAGTGAGGCAGTATTTACCCAGCAGCTGAGGTCTATTTGCTTGGGTGGGCTTGGCCTGCTGCATTCTCTACCTGCCCCTCATGGAGCCCTGCGCAGTGGCAGTGTGGGCAGGGCATTCACAGAACAGTGGATCTTGTAGTTTAAACACCTTACTGATGTAAAAGGGACACCTCAACCTTCTGAGCTGTTGCCCCATGCTGGCTGCAGACAGTCCAGCAGATGGCACAGAATCTGTTGCATTCCAGTCATGTTTTCATGCTTTTCTACACAATTATGAGGCCTGAAAATTGGCTTTGGTTTTAAAATAAAAGTTGAGACTCTGAAGTAATCACTTGACTCCAAGAGCGTGTGTGTGTGCGTGCGCATGCGCGCGCCTTGGCAGGATTTCAGAGCCTATGTCTTAATCCAGCCCTGTAGTAGACCTAGGTCCACTGTATTTTCTATCACTATATGTCACTGCAAAAAACGCACCTTTGTGGTTCTGTAGCCTCAGTAAGTTTGCTGTTTCTGTGAAATGTGTGGTAATGAAGGATGGACAAGTTCAGATAAATTGAAAGCCATACCCAACCTTCAAGCAAAGCTTAAACACAAGTGAAGAGAAAAATCCATGAGAAAAGCCTTTTATTGGCTATTTTGGCACCTTTTGTTCGGGTTCATGCCAGAAACCAGAGAGAGAAGAATATTAATTTTAACATCACATCCCCAGAAGGGGTTCATTGTTGCTTGCTTAGGAAAATGGTGGAGGGTTTCTGGAGTATTGCTATTTAATACCAACTGGTTTGCTCTTGAAGTTGTCTTCAGGAGACCAAAAGTGAGACCAACACAGAAAGGAAGTATAATGTCTAATCTTGAATAAGAAAGGGCCAAAAGAAGACAGCTATTGATGTTACCGCTATGCATGGAGCATTTCATCAATCGCTTTATTCATTCACTTAAACTATGAACATTGCAGACACAGCATGTTTACTCCGAGCAATCAGAAGGGGAAGGTGACACGTTTTAAGGTTTTGTAAGAAGTCTATAGAAAGCACTTGAAAATAGGTAATTGTTTAAAGACGGCTATTCCTAAACATATCCTGGGGCTGACTGCTACAGTGATGTATTTCTGAAAACACCAGGGACCCTGGCAGAAAAGAGATTTATTCCTCTGACTACTGTGTCAGGCTAGGCCGTATGATCATTGTAATACTTTCTTTGAGTACAACTTTGTGCAGTGGGGGAAAGGTTTGGGTTAGGCCATCTTTAAAATGTGGGTGAGGCTGTTCAGAATCAAGAGCACGTCTGTTTGAGACAAGGAAGCATGTGACACTAACCCTGCTGTGACACTAACCTTTGCTGTGAAGAGCAAAGTTTCTACGTGTTTTATATTGCAGTGCTACCTTTGGATCAAGAATCTCTTCAGTAACTTAATGGTTCCCATTCACTTTCCAATCTCCTTAAGGCCCCTGAGTCAGACTTGGAAATCAATATCCTCCAGTCTTTTTGATGTTTGGTATATAGGAAAATGTGCCCAACAAAAATCTTATCAGAGGTGAAATTTGTGAGTAGCAAGTGAAAAAACACTATCATCACACTAATTGTTGTGGCAAATACACTTCTTCTAAGAAGCATTGATTGTATGAAATGATATTTATTATGAAGATTCATGCGGAATGATCTTGCCACCAGGAGTCCAGGTGAGTTGGTACTTATTTCAACCCTGGATGCTTTGTGTTCTTACAGTTGCTTTAATTAGTGGTGGTACAGAATAGCTCACTGGGCCCTGATGAAGTGCTTACCTCGTGCTGCAGTGCCATCCTAAATCTTTTCCCTGTCTGCCTGCTGTTCAAACATCCTAGTGAGGTTGGATTTCACATGCCTCTTCCATTCCAGGGTTTGGGTCGGCCTGCAAGCCTGTTCTCATACCATTTCCAGCCGCAGTTTGTTTGTTTGAGGCTTTAAAAACAAAGCCTCAAACAAACGGGAGGCGCAAGCTGGAGTCAACGGAGGAGCGCGCCGCCGACTGCCGCCGCCATGAGGATGGAAGGTAAGTCGGCTGCAGATACGCAAACTTCAGCTACATGATTCACGTAGCTGAAGTTGCGTATCTGCAGTCGATCCCCCCCCCCCCCCCCCCCGTAGTGGAGACCAGCCCATAGACTTCCCTATCACTGATAGTGATCTCACCTGTTGGTATTTTATTAAACAGTAAAATGTGTGACTTTCACTTTGCATCCCCGGGACATTTCAAGATTCAGGAATCAAAACAAACCTATCCTGAAGAAGACATGAATGAAGCAGATGAAGTAAAAGAAGAACAAAACCTTTAGTCCAATTGTCTAAATTGCAGTGGTTTAGTGAAACGGTCCTTTATATTGGAAGCTCTTGAAGTGCTTCAGGATACTTCCAGCTGAAAAGATGCTATACACATCAAAGATAGCCTGCTTTATTGACAAGTGGCTAGAGAAAGCTTAAAGAATGAAGAGTATTTGTGGCACCATAGAGACCAACCAATTTATTTGGACATAAGCTTTCGTGGGCTAGAACTCACTTCATTAGATGTATAGAGTGGAACATACAGTAGGTGTGTATATATATGTTATATACACACAGAGAACATGAAAAGGTGTAGGTTGCCATACCAGTTGTAACTGTCTTAATCAATTATGGTGAGCTATTAATGGCAGGAGAGAAAAAAAACCTTTTGTAGTGATAATCTGGATGGCCCATTGTAAGCAGTTGTCAAGAAGGTGTGAGTAACAGTAGGGGGATACTTAACATGGGGAAATAGATTCAATTTGTGCAAAGACCCATCCACTCCCAGTCTTAATTTGCAAACTGGATACCATTAAATTAGGCTTGAATAAATTCCAGTTCAGCAGTTTCTCACTGGAGTCTGTTTTTGAAGTTTTGTTGAAGAATTGCCACTTTTAAATCTGTTACTGAGTGACCAGAAAGACTGAAGCCTTCTTCAGGATCTGAAAAAGCAACAAAGAGTCTTGTAGCACCTTACAGACTAACAGATGTTTAGGAGCACTGACATGGCTACCCCTCTGATTCAGGATCTGAGTCCATCATCTAGTATAATTTATGTTCATAGTTTGGCTTTCAAATCCATTTTAGCTGAGGAGAGGGGTTTCTGATGTGGTAGGTCACAACATCTGCCAGTGTCTCTGTCCCTGTTTCACTAAACTGCTCGTGGAAACCTCCTGTACAAGACCAATGGGAACTATCACTGATCCATACTAAATACTTGGACCTTTTCAGCCCACACATGGTGATGTAGTTCCATGTAATCCAATTAGGAAAATTCCAATAAACTGAAGGAAGGGTTTGTATGCCTGTAATATTCCTGACATAATGCTGCTTGCATACAATGATTATAGTGCAGCGTGGGGAGTTGGATGGGAAAACTTCCTGTAAGTAACTCAAGCATTTGTTGAAGTTAATGTTAGTTGAATGTTTTGGACTTTTTGTGTTCACAGACACCACTCTCTACTCCCCTTCAAATAAATGCCTAAAAAACTAAACTCTGTCTCAACACCTAGATTGCTTTGAGCCCTGGTCCACAATGCGTGTACTTAACATTAAGCATAAAAGTATTCCCATAGAAGTCAATGGGATTATGCATGTACTCAGAGTTAAGCATATGCATAATTGCTTTGCTGGATCAAGGCCTAGGATTGCATGAGCAGCTGGATACAGCAGATTTCTTCTTTTAGCCTTATTACATTTTCCTTTATTCTTGGACTTTATCCCCTTCTTTCCTTGCAACTTCTTGCCACTCTGTGCTTCTCCTCTCCAGAGAAGCTGATAATCATATGCTTTTGGCATACCATTAACACCATCCCTTCATGCATGGTGGGGGCTGGGGGAAGGTGAGGGGATGCTAATGCATGATAAAGCCAGCCGGGGTCCCTCATGGAAAGCAGAACATGTCACCTACACCACCAGCACAGTCTCCCCTAGCCTAAGGCCTGGCGTGCCGAGTTTGCCAGACATGTGCTTTTGTGTGTGTGTGTGTGTACGCGCGCGCATATATATATATGCCTAAGGAATTTCTTGGTATTAAACTTAGAAAGAGAATGCAGCCAGAATACATTGCTTTGTCTGTTTTAGCATGTGCTAACAATAACTCCTTGTGCAGCCGCAGAGGGGAGAAATACTGCCATGGTAACTTTTAACATAAGCATGAAATCAGTGAGCTCCACTCTATCTCATGTAATTAAATAGCTAATAATGTAAAAAATTGTAATTTATACTAATGCTTTTGATATTTCATCTTTATCTTGGAGCCTTTACTTCTTGGCAGGGCGGCATATCAGTGTGGACATGATGCTGAGGGTAGAGTTAGACAAGAAAGGAAACGGGGAGATACCTCATTATAAATGTGAGGCTGGTGCATGAACCGTGTCTGCAGCAATCAAAGAGCTAATTGTTACGATTTCTCTGATACTGTCTTAGCTGTAATATCCTGCACTGTCAGCTTTCCAGCCCTTAATGTAATGCATTTGCATATCGAACCATCACAGTGACTATCCTATCAGCTGTTCTTGAGTATTTGAATCAAAAATGCATTGTTCCCTGTGCCCTTCAGCATATCGGATCAAAAAGCAAGGCTAAGAGAATTTTTATTTCAATTTTTTTCTTACGCAGCAAAATAATCATGTAGTCAGTTTCCTTAAAGATAAACTCCTGCGTGAGTATGTTAAAATTCAGCTTGCAACACACCTAGTATGGCTGAAACCTAGATAAAAGAATTGAATTTTGGAAAGGGGGTGGGGGAGAAGAGGAGCCAATGTTTAAAGTGTCCTGTAGAAAAAAAAAGAAAGAAAAAGAAGGCATTTGGCCTTAGGCATATGCATTCACAAGAGACAGCTTCAACTCTTTATAAAGTGGTGAGTTTTGTGTGAGCACAGATGCATTTTGTTTTCCTATGAGGGAAAAATGATTAAATTATCAGAAACAAAGATAAAAAAGGGGCTTCCTGAAATATTCTTCCTTTACCTCCCTCGTGTCTCACATATTCCTACTGCTTATCAAAGGTGCTGACTTTATCTCTCTAAGATTTAGTTTAAATGTCCAACACAGATTATTAATGAAAGTAATAGGCTTTTGTTTATTACATGTAATAATGGAGAATATGACTATTTAATATAAATCTGACATTTAAATTCCACTTAGTTCTGAGATATGGATGATATAAACGAATAACTCTTTACCCTAGAGTAAAAACTCCCTCAGTCTGCATTTTAAAGCATTGAAGTTTTCAAAGTAATCAGTTTTTTTCAGAGGAACCAAATTGTGAAGACATCTGTTATGTTATTAATTTCACATAAATCTTAAGCTCCTCAAGGCCTGAAATGAGGCTTCATTCAAGCTGAATTAATGAAACATGATTGTAAGTCCCTTGCATGGAAATGCTGTCATACAGTATTGAGTTGCTTATAATCACTGAGTAATCTTGCAGGCTGCCAGGGGAGAGCTACTTTAAATCCCTCCATAAAACAATATCTGAAAATATCAGAACACTAACTATATCCTGAAAGATTAATAGCAGATGAAAATTTCTATGAAATGAATCATACTTTCTCAGTAAAGGATACACACATTCCCAGTAACTGCAGATAGGTTACTATAAGGGCAAAATCTACAATCCAGATGCAAGATGCATTTAAACTCTGAGTTTCAGTCTATATACCAAGTTGCTTAAACATGCAAGAATTAAATATAATTGAGAAAATGTTTAGAATTACATAGGTTTCTAATTCAATATGGTCCAAATCCTACAGGACTCACTCAGTCAAAACTCCAACTGACCTTTTTGTTGGCTGCTTAAAGAATTATAGGATTAGGTCTTTTAGAAATAATATACAATGTATATCGGTCAAGCAAATGACAATTGACAAGAATGAACAAAAAGCTGGATGACTTTTTGATTTCAAAATCACAGCACAGTATTTGATTTTGGCCTTTTGAGCTAACAAATAAAACTTGTTATTCCTTTATTAATTCAGTTTAAATAGTGTGTGCATACAATATGACTTATTTTTTAATTTTGAAAGTGATTTTGGAGGGACTGAACTTCCTTGATCAAGCATGAAAATACTCTCTTGCTTTCCAGCTGAATTGGGAAATAAAAATCTGCATATGATATTTACTTCTCAAATCTTTTGAGTCCTGTTAGCTTTGATAGGGTTTTTTTTTCTTTTCTTTTTAAAGTATTTAAATCAAAAAGATAATTAAATACAAAAGCAATCCTTTTAATGTTGTGGCATATTAAGCAAAATTAATTATAACGACAGTAGATAGCTGGTGTATGTAATACTTGACAGTACTGCAGCAATTAGAAATTTTGATTATAGGTAATATTTTTAGACACTGTAATTCCAGGTACAGTACTCTAAAATATATTATTTCAGAACATCTATAATTTATTTCTAGATTTTCACCTGGAGAAGACTTACACTTTTGAAGAGTTCGATTCTGGGAATTATTTTAAGATTCCCAGTTTCTCTCAAGTACTAGTTAAGCATCAATGATGTGCATCAATAATAATAAAACTATTATAATAATTATATGTTTCTGATCAGCAGCTGTTGCTATCTGAAAAAAAACCCTTTGATGTTGCACACAGGGGAAACGAGAGCAGCTGAGGAACTAATTCCATAAGATACGTTTCAGCAAAGTGAATAAGCTTTGCATTCATGTGGCTTGTTTACACTACGTTATTAATGTTATCTGTTCTGCATCATTATATGTATGTATTTATATAATATATATGACTATTTTAACGTACTGTGATTTGGATAAATGCTTTCATAGCATTGCTCTGTAGGTTCCCATGACGAAAGTAAGACAAACCATCAGAGTCATCTTGGTGGCAATATTTAGATAAGAAACTACATATGATATGTAGTTCACAGACTAAAGAGGGACTAATCTCTAGTTGCCCTAGTTGAAATTTTGACAACCTCAGCATGTTAAAATGTGAGGTCTACACTTTACCCGTTAGTCAGATTCAATATAACTTCAAAGAAATTCTAAATCTGTATTTGAGTACCATATGTTGACACTGGATGCTGGTCACTGGAGATAACTTGAAGTAACAGTCATAACTCGTTCTCCTGTTGTAATCCCCAATTCTCCATAGCGTTATTGAATTTAGAGAGCAGAAAACAGCTTTCCACCCCCCCCCCCAAGTGTCCATTTTGGGTCCTTAATTCTTGTTCACCTCTGCAAATCTATGTCAAAATAAATGGAGACTTTTTTTTTGTGAGTGCCACACTTTGAAGTGCACAGATGCAAATCCAAATAGTGCATCACGTTGTCAGATACAGAAATTAGCAGCATCCTGGATTGCCTTTGAAGTTTTTGACTGTTCTTCTATGGAGTGTATTTTCATATATAAATCAGATGGAAGCTATTCAGATTCAGATAGCAATAATGATTTACTTGCTGTAATTTTTTTTTGGCCACACTTAGGGTATGATCTACTAAATAGTTCTTAGTCAGATGTTATTTATTAAGACATTACTTTTTTTCCTGCCTTAAACTATTTTTTAATTAAAGGCTAGAGAGCTAATGTACTTATTTGGTCTACACATATGTAAAAAATCAAATAACAATTATGTACCAGATTATTTGCTGCTTGCATCTTCTTAAAACACTCTGATTTGCAAACATTGAGAGAAGATAGAACCACTTGGCTCCTGCATCCGCTTAATCATGGGGGCCGGGGAGGGGGAAATGTACAGCGACAACCTCAGTGGAGGTGGCCTTTTCTGAACAACAAACAGAAAATTGGGTCTGCGATCACAACAGCATGTTGGCAACAGGGGGAAACAATCTTGTGCATTCACTTCTATCATTCATTTGCTAGCAAAAATGGCAACATTCCTTTTTTAAGTGAAAGCTGGCTAGAAAGTGCATTGGTACCTCGATTACATTCTGTATATAAAGAATCAGAGAGGTAGCCGTGTTAGTCTGGAATACCAGAGGTAACAAAGAGTCCTGTGGCACCTTAAAGACTAACTAAAGTATTGAAGCATAAGCTTTCATGGGCTAATACCCACTTCGTCGGATGCAAGCAGTGCAAGTCTGTATGTAGTGTACCGGACTGGTGTTCGGGAGATTTGGATTCTGTTCTTGATTCTGTCACTGACCTTCTGTGGCCTCCATCATCCGGCCTTTCTTAGACACACACCCTTTGTCTATCCATTTTGAACCTGTGAGCCCTTCAAGGGAGGAGCTGTCTCTTCTGATGTGCGTACAATGGGAGGATCCCAAATTTCAGTTACTACATCTATAATTACTACTACTAAAAAAATATTTGGGGCCTGATCCAAAGCTCAGGGGAAGTCTCTCAATGAGCTTTGGAGCAGGCCCACAGGACCAAATCTTCAAAGAAGCTCAGGGCCATATTTTCATGTGCTGAGCACCCAACTGGGGCCAGGGTTTTAGTTTAGCACTCAGCAGCTCCTGTGTGAGATATTCCTCATCTAAGAGTTCAGCTTTCAACCTGCCGAATTCTTCCAAAAATCTGGCCATTATTTTGGTGCCTAAGCAGGAGCTTTGTTCTTTTGAAAAGTTTGTCCAGGTGTGTGCGTGTGTGTGTGTATGTGTGTTTTAGAGGGTGGGTATAATGAGTATAAGCACCCTCAAAATCAGGGATACTAGGAATCTAGGTTGCAGTCCATGTGTGGTGGACTGATTTCCCCTTCCCCCAACACCACACATGTTGTGTGTGTGTGTGTGTGTGTGTATGGTTGGTGGGAGTGGTTACTGTTAAGGGTCTAGAAGGAACAGCAACTGGATCTGCTGTTGAAGAAGGGGACGTGAAAGGGCCTTCCGGCCAATCACTCCAACAAGCAAGAGGAGATGAGACTGGGAGCGTGGGAAACGGCCACCTCCCCAGTCCATTCTCCTTCCTCTTTGGGGCTAGAGAGACGTGAGAAAGATAATGGCAATCCATTTTGAGAGGAACATATGGGACAGGTAAAGTGGGTATTCATCTTTGCATCTCCAAATATGGACCAGATCCTACTCCTGTTAAATTTCTCTATTTATCTGGTTTCTTTATATGGGTCCCCATCATAATATGAAAACCTCACAACGATTAGTGTATTTATCTTCACAAATACACCTCCCAGGAAGGAAAATACTGTTATCCCCACTTTATAGATGGGGAAAGTTGGGCATAAAAATTGGCTTGATTAAGGTCAAACATGTTGTCTGTGGAACATGTTGTCTGTGGCTCAGAAATGAACCCAGGGCTCCTGAAAACACAGGATGGTGCCATTCCAACATGACTATCCTTCCTTCCCTTCGGTCCTGACTCAGGAAAGAATTAAAGCACATGGAGAAATCCATCTCTGTTCAGAACATTTCTTAAACATCTGGTTAACTTTAAGTAGGTGCTTTAAATTGACTTAATACTATACTGAATAGGGTTGCTTTGCTGAACTGAAGCCATAAAGAGAGTTCAAATCAGGGTATGAACACCATTTCCTGCTGCCTCCCCTTATAGACTGCCTAGCTTCAAAGCTTCCAGAAGCGAGGAAAGCACTGATGCCAATGAGAATTTTGCCATTATCTCAAGTTTGGGCTCATAATTTGACTCCCTACTTATGGGGTACAATTGGAATCTGAACAATAGGCTCTTTTCCTATCTCTAGTGGACACAGCCATTTGAGTGCTGATAATCGTAGGTAAAGAGGTGAACAAAGACTTAGTAGAATTACTATATATATAGTACACACACACACACATTTACATAGGCCAATTAGGAGATGAAACAGGAAACTAGAAATACATTTTCTAGGGAAAGAGAACAAAACACAAACTGGACTTTGTATTTTATTTTCCCATTACAGGAACTATAAACAGGATGCAAAGCCAAGAGTATTCTGAAATCCTTCACATGGTTCTTGTTGCTGGGCCAGACTGCCTTCTTGGTATCCATATATTTGGCACATCTGGCTCCCTTGTGGTTGCTTTTCTCAGAGTAGAAAAAAAAATACACAGTGGTGAGATTAGGGGAAAATAAGTGTAGGGGCAAGAAAAGGGAGGAAAACAATAAAACGGATATAGATATTTGATTATCTAACTGCTGGTTTGCTTGGTTTTTATTAAGAATATGTGTAGACTTAGATCCACAGAAAAATATCCAGTCTTCAGGCTTCTCTAATTTACATTGAGGGTTAATAACAGGATGTGTCAAACCTTTAAGGAAGGCTACAGACCCAACCTTTGGTTACAAGGTCTCAAATTTGCTCACACCGTAATGACCTCGCTTGCACCACCTTCTTGTCCTATGACCTCCTCTGCTGAGAGGGACCATGTGGACCAGTAAGGCCCATTCTCATTTCTGCTGGTGTACATCCAGAGTAATTGTATTGACTTCATTGGGTTGCTCAGGATTTCTACTGGTGCAAATTTACTCTATTAACTCTGCTGGGGAACTACGCAGCAGACGAGCCTTGCTGTGCATTGGACAAATTCAGGGTCTTAGTCTGCACTTGCCAAAGTAAGATAGTTAACTCTTATCATGCCCATTTTACAGAGGTGTAAACAGACTTGCCCAAGCTCACGAGTTAATGGAAAAGATCCCCAGGTGCTCTGAGACCTATTATGCTACATTTTCAGAAGGATGGCCTCCTTCTGCCTTGGCAGAGGTGCTCCTATTTCGGTTTGCACCAACAATTCTTTTTTTGTGGCTCAAACACGGGAGCACACATTCTTGTGGGTCTAAATTGTTCCTGCACAGAAGGAGTCTGAAGCCAGCCATGGAGCTATTCCATTAAACCACACATCAAGTCCAAGAAGCTCCATTCTCAAAACATTCTTTACCCATCAATTTCTTGGGGCGACTAACCTCCAAACCCTCCATCTTATGTGTATCATAGGAACAAAGGAAGAGGAGGGTGGTTGTGGACTAGAGTGCTACTGAAAAAACCCTCCAAGGTTACAGTCTTGTTTAGCAGACAAATATTATTACTGACTCATTCTCTCTCCCCAGCCCTGAATGTACACCGGGTGGTGCATATGATACCTGATGTACCTGCTTACTATATTAACAGGTGTGGTGTGATAGGGAGCCAAGGGCCTATCAACTTCCTGCTCGCCACTCTGAGTGATATGCAGCAACTCTGTGGAACCTACTACCTGAGAGCTGCTTCCTTTTCCTCCTTCACTCCCTTGTGCTGATACAAAGGACAGACCATGATCTGGCTCTGTCTTGGATACCTTCATTTCCTCTCCTACGTACACACACTTTACAATGTGCACAGCCTGCACTGTCCCCTGCCCAGACACATGGAACTTGTTTCCCCGTGCCTAAGGTTTCTCTTGAAAAATGTGGGCTTTCATTTTAAGACTGGTTCTGCTCTGTTATTCTACTATCAATCAATGGTGTTTGTACAGGTATGAGTGAGAGCCAGAAGCAGGCCTCTGTATATGCATTCTGCTAACTGGAGTCTAAAGAATGAAAAGCAACTGATATTCATCTCTGTAATTGTTTTTCTTTCGTG
Organism: Sternotherus odoratus; assembly: GCA_032164245.1. Taxonomy (NCBI): domain Eukaryota; kingdom Metazoa; phylum Chordata; order Testudines; family Kinosternidae; genus Sternotherus; species Sternotherus odoratus. The sequence goes on along the minus strand of JAVMKO010000014.1, from coordinate 26,068,626 downwards.
ATCAGCACTCCTGCCAGCTCTCGTTCCCTTCACGGTCTTTTGGCTTCTCCATCTGTGCCCACTTGCCATTGCCCAACGACAATGCCAGGGAGAGGTTACTTTTATCCAGGCCCTTAGCCGACACTGGGCAGTAGGACAGGGGGCAGTAGGTTCCAGAAACACTTTGCCCATCAGCACCTCTCTTCTGAGCTTCCAGGGTTCTTTTTATACCTTGGAGATGTCTCGGTGAAATTACATCTATGACCATAATCTCAACCAGAAACAAGGCTTATTAGAAACAGAGAGCAAAACAAAAAAGAAACTGTTTGCTTTCCAGATTGAGATTTACATTTCTCATGGGGGTAAAGCCCATAAGCCATTTTCAGCTTCTTTACAGATAGGGATTTTACAGCTGTAAAGCACAAGTCCCTTTTATGACAGCCTCTCGGTCACTCAGACCCTGTTGCTGGTTGTCCAGAGAGGAATGTCTTTCTAGCCTGTGACTGCCCCAGTCCTGCCCTCAGAATAGTCTTCTCCAACCACCTATATACACAGGAGAGTTTAGACTTGCTGCCTTCTCCAGGAGGTGATGCATCAAGGACAAAAACCAAACCCTTAAAGATAAGCAGTAGTCATTTTTAAAGGGTCGTTGACCCAGTCTAAGTACTGTGCCCCTCAAACCAATGTCTTCCTCTCATCCAGCCCACTGCTGTGTTGCCCTTTCAAATAGGCAGACTGGCATTTTTCTCAATACAACACACCAACATTCAGGTTTTTTGTTTATTTTTTAATGAATTAGGGGCAGAGGTCCAGAGCCTCCACCACAGCTTTCTCGGTTGGAAGCTTTCCTGTTTTTCTGCATTTAGGTGATTGCTTGTGATAAAGAACACCCTTACCTTTGTAAGTAGTGGTTGTTTGTTGATTTCATACATTGGTGCCTATTAGATGCAGTCTTTAGCAGCTTTTGTCAAGAGCTGAAGATTTTTCCTGTGAACCAGAAAGTAACGAGAACTGTGCTTGATGCTGCAAGACAATGGAGGATTGATTGTCTTAGAAGCAGATGCTGCCACTGAAGTTCTTACTGCACCATTTGTTCGTCAAACCTGCGAGCTTGTCGGAACTTCTGGGGTGTATCTGGTGTGGAAACAGTGAGACCTTGAGTTAGATATCCACAAATTTTACAAAAAATGTAAAGTCTAGAATTCATAATCCTGTATATAATTTTCATCACTCCACCTGTGATCAATCATTCACTGCACAGATTTTGGTGCCATATCCATATGCTAATTCTACTTCATTTACTCTTTACTATTTAAAATGTGATTTTATAAGATCCAGTTGATGCTCAGGAAGCGCTGAGTTTTACCTATTTCGAAGTGGCTAATATAGAGTATATCTCTGGTTTGAGTCTCAGATGGACCAAGAGGTCTTATTGAATCAACTTCTGTGAAAGAGACACAATCTACACAGAGCTGTTCTCAGGTCTGGGAAGAGCTCTGGGTAGCTCTGAAAGTTTGTCTCTTTCACCAACAGAAGCTGGTCGAATAAAAGATAATACCTCATCCAGTTTTGTCGCTCTAATATCTGGGACAAACATGGCTACAACAACACTGCAAACAAGATGTGATGAGGCATGCTAGCTCTATAGATCCACAGAAGTGAGGTTAGTATTATTTTCTACAAAGTGTTCTGTGCTAGGCCTCTTTCTGTTCACTGTGGCACTGTATCATATTTTGGAAAGAATTCTTCCTAACAGCAACATTCTGGATCAGATTCCTTTGGGGGGAAACTTTTTTTCTCCTGCAACTCAAGTGAACTATTCATGGCCCTGTGAAAGAAATTGAAATGGCTAACGTTTTTGGCAGCGTAAACCATATCTTTTATCTACTGTTATGCTTCCAGCAATCCATGCACTACAAGACTGACACAATGTACCAAATAGGTCACATGTGTAAACTAAATCTTTCTAAGATGTTAGCACCATTGTCACACTCTCCATAACCTGTTCTCAGCTTCTCTGAAGAAAACCACTATTTTATGTTGTTTTAAAGATTTTTTCCAGGAGCTGAATGATATATGAGCTTTCCTGAACACTTTTAGACATAGGAACGCTGTTTTCATTGATGTCTTGCAAATGCCTACAGTGGATAAAAACAAGGAAATCCAATGAGCTATGACAGCCATATAACCCAGTGTCGGATAGCTGATCCATGCTGTATGTCTGTGGTTAGATGTACAACTCCCACAATGCTTCCCTGAGGGCTGTCTTGCCTGGTACTCCTAATGCAGGCTTACACATTTTGAATACTTTCCTGCACGATGAATACTATCTAACAAGAATACTGCATCTTGGTTCTGAACACTTAAATATACTGTGACCTTGCTTTTTTTTCTGTTACTAAATGTAGAGAGAATTGCATCTTTGCATTGTGTGTATTTTTGTCACAATACTTGTTTTTAATGTGTATTTTTATGGGTGCCCATTTTTTTGGGTGCCCAAGTGTTATGTGCTGTTAAAGAAAACACATTTAAAATGTGAGTCATGGATTGAGATGAAAGTAAAACTGGCATTCCTCTCTTCCTTCAGAGCCCCTTGAGCTGAATGGATTTGTCTTTGTGGTGGTTATGGATAATACTAGTTCTGTGAACTTCAGTATCCATGTAGATGACCACTTCTGTCAATCATCTCAGTCACCCCGACTACCATGTGTCTGTCCTACATGGCTCAATTTATGGGACTATTCTCATTTTTATTATTAGGACTGGAGGTTTTAAAAAGGTAGAGATGTTGTTCTTTTTACAGACTGACCTTTAACTTTGCCATGTTTTGCTTGTCCAGCGTCAAAGCTAATGCTCACCTAACTACTAGGTTTCTCATAGCTCTGAAGAAGAGTACTCTCTTGCTGACAGACTGTCAACGTGGGACCATCTCATCTGTTGTCCTTGATCATCACTACAATGTCTCCTAATTTTCCTCTTCCTTGACCTCATCTTTACAAGTCCTAGAGTGGTATTCACATGACCTGTGACAGATGAAGCAGGAAGTAAGGATGCTAGAACACCAGAAGTGGACATCTCATTCCAAATTAGGCCATGTGGCTTTGACATAGAGTTTTTGACATCCTGTACCATAGCTTTGAAGGAGGCAAAGAACAGGGTTTTTATTGTCTCCAGCACAGCACCTCTAGCACTATCTTTCTTTGCTAATATCCCTGGTTCATCTAGGTTGGTTTGTATAGGTTGACCTTTTTAGGGAAAGGGTCAAAAATGTATTGTTATAAAGATTTTCAAATTACCTTGTAAATAAGTAAACTTGGATCCAGATCAAACAATCTGTCTATATCATAGCAGAGCACTGTCTCAGCAATCTCCTTTATCATTTCAATGGAACCTCACTGAATCTCTGGAATTGGGGATTGATATGACATGAGTACTAGATCTATGTTGCACTTGGTCGGTGACAGCCATAAGGGAGGAGATTTCAGCATCTTCTTGAGGAAGGCCTCTATGGTATCAGATTCGTCTAATGAAGCAATGTATGATGCTCAAAAGAACCATCTCTCAATCCCAGTTCTCCAGTTATTGCCCTTTTTTAATCCTTTTAGGGAAGCTTTTGGGAAGGCAACTCCAGCAATATCTTGCATTTTGATCTCTTACCACTTGTTTGGGCATATGAAGGGGGCTCTGCTGATAACATTGGTTGATAGGGATTTTAGGTTTTCATGAAGGCAATTTATAGATCTGGAAGAATCGTCATTACCTATGGCCATCAGGTGGTGGTGACTTTTCTGCAGCTCCAAGCAAGAGTAGAAAAGGCAGAGATTATAGGCTTGGTCCTGCAGGATGCTAAGCACACTGGCCTTGTTTTAGCAAATCACTTAAGATGATGCTTTAGTTCGGCACAGGAGGAGTTCTAACTGCGAACTCAAAAGAAACCATGTGATTTGCTGGTTTGAGGCTAAAGTGCTCAGTGTCTTTCAGAATTGGGCCCTAGAACATCTCTTCTGAGGGGATATGTCTGCCATTTTGTTACTAAGGTTTGCAACATGAGGGTCTTGCCAAATCCCCTTCTGCTTTTGGATATCTAGACTAGAGAAGTTTCCAATCACGTTTTCCATCCTCACTTGCTAAGAAGGTTGTGGACTCTGTTTCTGATGTGGTCATCACCATAATTATTCCTCATTTCAAAATCAAGTTTGGATTATTGCAATGGGGAGTTTTGGGGCTGTACATTAAAATCACCAGAAAACTGATGCTATTGCAGAAGGTGGCTGCCTGAACAATATTTCCTTGGGGTAGGGGGTGTCTTTTAAATCAGTGCTCTGTGATCCACCCTGGCTACATGTTCTATTACAGAAATCACTTCTCTCATCCTGTGATACCATGTCAGTTGCAACTATCTGGAACTAACAGGTTAGTTTCTTGCTTAGGCTGACAGTCTGTGGAGGGTTGTCTTGCTTCTGGGTACCCAGGTAGCCACAGTTGCCAAGAAAGTTTTCTATCATCTACACATAGCAATGCATACTTGGTGAGATGTCTTTGTGTTTGGAAATTGCTTCCCAGTTTGATCTGTTTGCAAGACACACCTGTCTTCCCAGGCTTTTCCGGGAGGTGGGGTGGGTACCCCGAGGTTATGTGTTGGACCTGCGGAGCGAGTTTGTTTAGAAGTTGGCTTCATTCCCCCTTTATTTTTAGATGACTGCAGAGACAGGGAGGTTAATGGAGTTGTTAATGGTGATGGAGACGTTGGGGGTGGGGCTGGGGGTGCGGGAAGAAGGGTGGAATGTTTAGGAGGAAAGATGATAATTAGAATTTTTTCCATGTTTTGTTCAAGGAAGAGACTGGTCTTATATGGGAAAATATCAAACAGAAAGAAATAGGAATTTGTCTACCTATTAAAATAGGTAGATTTTAGAATTTCATCACTGTTGTTACATCCTAAACTGGCATATGTATTTAATGTCAGTATTATACTGATGGAAAAGTGGGTGTGTTGAATAATAGTTGGAGATCTTCAGATGAAAGGAATGCTATACATTCAAATGATTATATTTTATTATCCAATGGTATTTTTTCCAACCATCTAACCTATCAATCAATTTGATAATGAGATGAGAATCCTACTAAAAATACAGGTGTCAAAGCAATAGGATGAGTTTGTGCTGTAAAGGAGCATATTTGATATTGTCCTAAATAAAGAAAGAGCAAGCTGTTTAACCCTTAAGAAATAAAGGAAGCATAAGACAGTCTAAGAGGATGGCCATATTCATACAAAGGATGCATATGTTGTTGCATTGAGACAGGAAGAGAAACTTCTATAATTCCTAAGTAGTGAAAGCCTTTCCTTACTTCTGGGGAAAACATATCTCATTCCAACCCGTTAGGTATACTTTATATGTAACATTTACATCTTGCTGAGTGATTAGTTTAAACAGCTATTTTTATCCTGCATTTCAGCCCACAACTCTCTAATGTTAATTAGTATTAGGAAGGAAGTATGTTTTCTTCACATGCCATAGCAAATGTGCTTTATATAATGATTACAGAACTTGTTTGATCTTTTGTTTTTACTGAACATAGTCTACAGCACTGACGGCAAACTGTTTGGTTTTAGTTTTCTTCTGCCCTGGGCTGTTTTCCACTGTGAAATTGCTTAACTTTTTTTTTTCTTTAGGTGTTTCTCCACAATCACTAAAACTGTTGGCGTAAGATAGAATTTCACTCCAAAGTTCCTTAAAATCACTGCCTTTTAGCAAGCCGTTCAAATAACCCACCCTCCCCCTTTTTTTCCTCTGAGTCCTAGGAAGGCTCAGTTAGAGCTGATGTTATCAGTAGTTTGGCTGGAAGGGTTCAAAGGGTACTCACAAGCTGTTTGGGTATTGCATAGAGAATGAAATATATATATACACACACACACACACAATAGTATATTTCAGCTGAGATTTTGTATACCAACTAGTTAGACACTTAAGCACTTATCTGTATCCAGAAATCTGTTGTTCCCAAGTCCAGTTATTACTATTTGTGTTCTCAATTCTTTTTGGGTGTAAATCATACAAGGACAATACTTTACACTACAGGAACAAAATTGTGCCCTCAGAAGTGGAGGAAATCTTGCAAACAGCAACAACAAAAAACAGCCCTTCAAAGTATTACAGATGGGCTTGAGCCAAAATCCTAGAACCCAACCCCTGCAAAACTTGTGGGTTGCAGACCATGAATCTGGATCCAAATCTGATGTAGTCGCTCCCCCCCCACACACACACACTAAATTAAAACCTGAGATCCAAACTCCAAAGCCTGAATAGCACCAATAATTGTAGAAAGATTCTTGATCAAAGATGGGAATCAGTTCAAAAAAAAATCTTTACCCCAAATCTCTTAGATCTAAATAAAAGACACAATCTTTAGAGGAAACCATGCACCAGACTAGATTGTACTCACAGAAGTCAGTGGGATATTTGCCACTGAGTTCAGGTAGAACAGGATCAGAACAATAATTAAAATATAATTATATCCTGTTTTAATTGTGGGCCCGCTCCTCTTCCAAAGGAACTCCGTGGCAACTGTTCCATTTTCTATGTATTTTTAGACCTAGGAGGATTAGGGTTAAAATAAATAAAATACAATTTGATGCCCTCCTTTGCTGCTGTTCAGACTGGGTGAGTTTGTGGGCTCATCAGTAATACTTTGAGGTTGCAACCGAACCCTCACTTTCACCCCCAGGTTCCATTTTGTCCTTGTAAAAAATGCCTCTAGCTTCCTAACCCCCACAATGAATTAAGGGTGTGAATACCTATTTAGGTATTGAGATAGCTATCAGTTTATGTGGCTGGCTACCTAAATGACTAGAGTTAGATATTTAACTATCTGCCTCTTTGGCACCCAAAATCCCACTTAATTCTTTAAAGCAGTCGTTCTCAAACTTTTTGTAGTGGTGACCCCTTTCCTACACCGGGCCTCTAAGCGTGACCCCCCCCCCTTTGGGTCAGGCAGGGGGGCGTGCCTGCAGCCCACTGTGGCAGGGGCTGGGATGGGGGGGGGGTTCCAGCAGCCCTCCGAGGCCAGTGGGGGGGGGAGTTCCAGCAGCCCCACTATGGTGCTGGCAGCCCACCGCGGCAGAGACCGGGCTCACAGGAGCGCCAGAAGCCCATCACAGCAGGGGCCGGGGCCTGGTCAGGCACGTGGCAGTGCCAGCAGCCTGCCGCAGCAGGAGCCAGGGATCGGACCGGGCTCGCGGGGCCGCCAGCAGCTCACCACAGCGGGAGCTGGGACCAGGCTCACGGGGCCACCAGCAGCCTGCTGCGGCAGGGGCAAGGGCTGCCTGCAGCAGCAGGGTACGGATGCCAGCAGCCCACAGCAAAGACATTGTTCGGGGCTGGCTGCTGGCAGCAGGGGCTCGCGGCCCCCACAGAAACCCCCAGAGGGGTCCCGACCCTCCACTTTGAGAATCGATGCTTTAAAGGAATCCTCCCCTTTTATCAGTACAATGTTAATTTGTCTTTGATAAGATGTCAGCATTTCCAGAAGAAAAGTTTAAACCTTCACAATGAATAGTTAGGAAGTGGAGAATAGAAGCAAGAAGTAAAAGGTGGTGAGGGCCAGAAGTTAAAGACAAGGCCACAAGGGTGTAGAAAAAAGACTCAAAATGTTGCCAGAATGTGAAGGTTTATCACTCACTAATACCCTCTTACCTCAACTCCTTGTTTTGAATACCATTTCAGTTTATGTGCTCGCTCCTGACTAAATTTCTAACTATTTCTGTCTCTGATGTGTTCTCCCACAGTCTTCTCTAAAGATGTCAAAATGTTTGCACTTAGATCTGAACTTTCTCCAAAGTTGAGTGCTCAAATCTGTGGGTTTAGTTTGGCTTATTATAATAGTAGGCAACAGCCACTGTCTCTACGGGCGTTTGAATCTGCAGTTTTGTGTTGGTTCGATCTCTATAAATTCTTTTCCTCAAAGATAGATTCTTCTACTGGCTTTGGCTCACTAGTTCACATGATTGTAGGGCCCTTGCTGAACTATGTTGCTTCATTTTTTAAAATTTTGGTCTCCTTCCTCTATATAAAACTGTCCGTTTCTGGGCCGGGAGAGAGAGAAAATGGTGTGCCACTGCATAATGGGTGACTTCGGAGGAGATGACTGGCAGACAGCAGGAAGCAGTGAGCTAAAGGCTACTGTCGCTGCTGAGCACTGAGTCATCAATAATTTAGAATGAATTCTTGCTTCCTTCAGAACTGAGAAAATAATACCAGGATGAAATGGAGTAAACATTAAGGGACAGAGCACCCTTGAGAATGAAGGTCTTGAAATCCAGAAGGGGGAGCTTTTGGGAATAGTGTTTCAGTTTTCTAGCTGTTTTCTTCTCTTACCTTCCAAAAATCTGATTAGTCAATTGGTCTCTATTGTTTAGGTCTAAAATTACTCCCCCCCGCCCCCAATTAAATTTTTATTGAATTTGGAGAAAGGTAGATTTACAATCGCCACCACAAAGGAGGAGAGAGTGAAATATATATAAAATATTCAGGCAGCATGGTCTGGTGGATTGAAGACTGGGCTGTGAGCCAGGAACTCCTGGGTTCTAATTTCAGCTTTGCTACTAATGGGGTGGGCTTAGGAAAAGTTCTCACTCCCATGCTCAGGGCCTAACCAATCTCCATATGTGTAGTTGGGAAGGAATTTTCCCCCATGTCAGATTGGCAGTGACCTTAGGGATGGGGGGTTGCCTTCCTCTGCAGCATGTGGGTGCAGGTCTCCAAGAATATCTGGGTCTATATTACTTACTCATTCTCGGCTCCTGTGAAGTATAATACTTTGATCTGATTTCAGTGGTTGGGTTTAGTGTGCAGGTGCTGGCTGGGGCTGGTGGCCTGTGACATCCAGGAGGTCCGACTAGATGATCTGGTGGTCCCGTCTGACCTTAAACTCTGAATCTATGACATCCTCTGGGTCTCACTTCTGTTATCATTAAATTTAGAATATTGATACAGTTCTATCTCAGAGGGACATTGTGTACATTTATTTAATGTTTGTAGAGAGGTTTGAAAATATCAAGAACTATAGACGTGCTGGATATTTTGGTCCACTTTAATATTTGATGTGTCTGAGTACCTTTATACCTTGAGTATTTCCTGCCCATTTTAAAAACCTGTGTACACAACTGCATGCTCAAATGACTAAGTTAGTTGCTTAAGTAGTCATATCGGCTGTAATTGAGACCTACAAATACACATTATATCAACTCTGGGACGAGTCGCTGGGCACAGAGTGATAATTAGGGTAGCGTCTTTGCAAGGGTCCTGGGAAATGGGTACATTTTTTTATATGTGCACATTTACTTTGATAATATGGGTGTGTATCTACATGTATGTGTGGATATAGCTCAACTCCTAGATTGTAAATTATCCAATTAATATAGACCTTTTCTTTTCTCTTCATGAATCATGCACAATGACCTTTTAAAACCACCAGCTGCATGTTTGTCCATTATGGTATCATCTGCCATGCCAGGATGTTAGGGCGGAAACACTCTGGCGAGAGGAATGGATCTGTTATAATCCCCAACCAGTCCCACGTCGCCGACCCCACAATTTTCCCGCCTGGTTTTGACCTGCCCCTTCGTCAATGGTCCCTGTTGAACAGGTTCTGAAGCGGGCAAGGTCTCTGTGCAGCCAATCAGTATCGATGGGGCCTTCATGATAGCTCTTTGTGCTATCATGAACAGGCTATTTTTATTGTTTGCAATTCAACAAATAGTTTATGGTAATATGTGTATGCAGTGTTGTTATAGCTGTGTTGGGCCCAGGATATTAGCGAGACAAGTTGAGTGAGGTCATATCTATTAATGAACCAACTCTTGTTGGTGTGAGAGACAGGCTTTCAAGCTACACAGAGCTCTTCTTCAGGCAACACATTGTGAGCTATGGGCTGTTCACGAACGTGGCTGTTTCCTATTTATGATGTCGACCTAGTCATATAAATTGCATGTTATTTCTGTCCTCTGATTGGGTGACAAATATTTTAAACTGGAGACTACCAATAGTAAATGCTCCCTTTGACAAACATACCCTTTGTTTGCATGTGGCTAATTGTACTCATAGGAAGAGCAATCATAGCCCAAGCACTCATGAAAACAAACCTATTCATGCGAATGGTCATGAATAGTAAATGAAATGGGGAAACTGAACAGTAATTAGGAATTCAAACAAATGTTTATGAACTTTTTTTTACAGTACTTGACCATCTATAACGCATGTCCTGCATATTATACAAATTGTTACTTCTGTCACATAAAGCCCTATTGTATTAATCAGCAAAAGAATGTTCAGGTCACCTTGCACTGAAAATGGTTGAACTTGAGTAATCCCTATCTCCACTGACACAGATCACCTTAATCTTAAATATTATGAGTTTTCACTATCTGAAATGTAATTTATTTCTATATAGACAATGTGTCTACACTGTTGTTTTTTTTAAAAAAAAAAGTGGCCCTAACAGTTCTATTTTCGATAGCTCTTCCCCCATTCTATTGTATATAATACATTGTCAAAACTTCTTAGTTCAGTTGCTTTTCTTTTCAGAGATAATGTTAACCCATTTGCCCTTATTTTAGAGGGTTTGATCTACTATTCTACTATTCTACTATTCTACTATTCTACTGTAGTTTTATTTGTTCTAAATGGCTGCCACCAGTGGCCAGAACTTTTGTCTAACAAAGGCCAGTATATCATAGTAGGAACAGCCCAGTATTTTTAAGCTGATCATTTGCTTCAAATGTTTTTACATGCATGAAACTCAGAGGTCCACTTTATTAGACTGGAAATCAATTTTTTTCAGCATTTAACATGGTCCGAGTGAGGAAGCCGAGGTCTGTGCTCATCCTGATCTCTTCTGGGAGTGAACGGCAGTTCTGTGGGTCAGATGCTGAGATATATCACCAAAAAATGGCCCCGGCATGTTTTTACTCGTATGTCTGTTTTTTGTCCCCTAATGAGAGGGGAGAGTGTGAAGGCACCATGGGTTACTTGGGCCCTCCCAGGTTCTGTATCCACTGTATGCTGGAGTGATATCTCCAGACATAAGTTAGAGCAGCTTTAATTTACGCTGACTACCAGCGGTTCCAAGGCACCACTACAGAAGTGAGGGATTGCCAAGGCATAAGGAAGCCCTATCTTTTCCAGTCATGAGCTCCCCAGTTAGCAGACGGCAGAAAGGTATTGGAACCAGTACCCTGGATCTTACTCACTGGAGGACTGCCCTGTAGTGAGGTGATCCTCCTGTGACCAAGTGAGCTGGCTCTAGACGATAGCCAGATTCCACTAGGAGTTTTTGCATACAGTAGCTGCGCCACACTGGATAGTCTGTGAAAATATAGTGATTACTTACTGTCTATAGTAGAAAAGTAAAAACAATATCCTTGTATATTAAAATACAATCAGAGTGTCCTTGCTTATACCCAAAAGGCCAATGGAAAAACTCTCCTTGGTTGCTTTCCACTCTTCTCTCCTAAGGCAAAGACAAAATTTCCATGTACCTACTGACATCCAAGATGGAGAGTTTGGTTTCCCGTCACTGACTGAAGATATTTAACATTCATTTCCCAACAGTTACAGTTTCACCCATTCCATTTGCAGATCGCAGGAATTTCTGACACCGCCCTAACGACTCCTGACCCTTCCTTCACCTCCAGACAGCAGAGAAGCAGCCCTTCAACTAGGGAATTAACTCTTCTCCGACCTACCTGCACATGGTTTTAGAGAACAAAGAAATGATATTGTTTGCACTGATGAGGCTGCTGCTTTGCATCTTCTGTAGTTATTGACCCCATATGTAAATAGAGTCCAAATCAGAATAGCAGCATTTGATACCCACCTTTCACAGGTGTAAATGACAATACTGTGTTTAAGACACCAACTAATCAGATCCAATGAATCTTAAAAGAGCCTGGGTGAATACCGCAATTCTTTACTTTGGACAGTGTGTCTCTAGTAGAATACCCTGTGGACCTATCTTGCAGAGGCTGGATCACCGCATAATGTAGTCACTTTTTTCAAGAGTTGACTTCCCTATACGTAGAGTTTCACTATGTGTGGGGAGATATCTACATGGTACATGGGTTAGAGAGACCACTAGCACACTGGCTCCTCTGCACTACCCAGTCAAGGAAGGTGCAGTCATTTTCCCTCACCTTTTCTTCCCGCAGAGGTGGTGTTTCTCTTCTTCCCTTGTCTGTGGCTGCAAGGGGACTCTGCATCCAGTGGAGGCTGCTCAACAATAGGGGACTAGTGTGTACATAGCTACGTAGCTGAAAGGAGATCATATCAGTCTGTTTTCCATGTACTGCACCTTTGCATGCAAAGGAGTATTCCCTGCTACCAGCTTGTATTTCAGTTCAGATATAGAATGGTAAGCATCCCTGTGTACTTCCATGGCAACTTTATATTTGTTCTTCCTTGGTTTCTTTCCTTAATCTGAAATAAAATCATCTAGATAGAGATGCGTGTCTTACTCTTTGTATATTGTAAAACATAGCAGGGTGAATTATAAATTGTCCATATACTGAGTGAGAGTTTAGTATGAATGGAAATCACTGAACCAAATTCAGCCTCTTTATTTACTTTGTTAATGGGAATTGCATCATACCCACATTCCCAATAAGTAGATTTAACACTATGTGAAATCTTATATATGAGGCTAAGAAATTTTGCCTGCTAGCTGTATCCCTCTATGTCAACTGTTTCTTTGTAATATAGCTGTGAAGATTTGTGATATGTTGCTATCTATAAACAAGGTAAAAATATTGTCTGTTTAGCCCTTTCCCCATTTGACCATGGAAGTGTTATTGTTATAGTCTCTCTATTTAAACAAAAAATAAAATTATAATGAAAGGAAAATAATTTTTTTCTGGCCTTTTGTCTATTTTTACCCATTCATCTCTGGTCCAACATAGAGAGAATATTTCTGTTAAATGTTATACAAGTCATATTGTGAATATATTTATTTTTTGTTTTAAAATGATTTTTTTAAAATAAGGAAATAAAAAATCTTTTCTTTTTTTAGAATGACAGAGAAACTTAGGTAGATAAATGAAAAGGTTAACTAGGCTTTCAAAGCTTTACAAAGATAGATTTATTTTTTGTAATAAGCGGGGTGATTTAAAACCCATGCAAACATGAAGGGGGTGTGTGAAAGCAGCAATCACTGTAGCAATAGTTTACACATAATAGCAGTCAGACATCAGCTGTTAAATTAAGAAATTCTGAAGCCTGATTCAGGATGTATACTAGTTTTACATCATGGACCTCAATGGTTTTATGCCAGCATAAAGCTGGAGTAACACACATGAGGCTTATCATGGATAATTGTCTCTCTCTTCTAACTGACAGTACAGTGGGTGTTTTTCTGACTTTTCTACTAATGCACAAGATCCTGTGATCAGTGGGACCAGTCTCATGAATGAGGATACTGAAATAACCTTCCTCCATGCCCATAAGGAAGTCATCTTTTAATGCTGAAGCGGCTGTCTCTGTCTACGCTATGCTGAGGTCTGAAACTTAATTGCAAAGAGGGATTATCCCTCCAGCTACAGGCCCTGCATGTTACAATGGTGACGTATAGGGGCTGAGGAGGAATTCGCCCCAGTGCAGGCGCTGCGTTGGACATCTGTAGTTGCCCTACACAGACCCCCTTGCAAGTCCTTGCACTGGGGGTGGGCCTGGGGGAAGAGGAGAGTCCATGACCCATATGCTTCTATGGGCTGCAGAATCCCAATTAGGCAGCACAGGGCATAGGCGCCATAAAGCAGAACAACTCCTAGCTGTTTTATTTTACCAGGGTTGCACCAACCTTGTTTAATGACACCATTGCCTCGCCCTTCTCTAGGCTGTGCCTTACTTGTCTGTGGGATCCCAGCCCCAGAACTTTAGCAGATGATCTTATGGTTCTGGTGCTGGACTGGGTCTCAGGAGATCTAGGTTCCATTCTTGCCTTTGCCACAGGCTTCCTGTGCAAGTGTTCTGTGCCTCAGTTTCCCTTCAGTGAAAGTCATATTTCCCTAGTTCACGGGGTGTCGCAAGGATAAGCTCATTGATACGTGGGAGGCCATGTGGGAGAGCCATATAAGCACTTACATGAGGAAAGGGCAGAGGCCTTCTATTTGCCAGCCTCTCTGCTGGATGTGTCCTTGTTCTCCTGCTTACCTCTCCCCCCCCCCCCCCCCGGCAGAACAGAAATACAAATTATCAGGCTTCACATAGAGCTGTTGTAGCCTGTTACTCTGTAAAGCATTTTGAGAGCCTCCTATGGAAAGGCTAAATATACATACACTCTTATTTATTTTATTTATTCACTGGTTGAAATCCCTGTAGGCCTTGTAGTCAGTTTTTACTCCCTTCCTGAGGTTCAGACAAACTCAATGAATCTGTCTGATGAAGGGACAGGGTGAAAACTGAGTAAAGATCTCAGGGTTTGGTTTTACCCTTCTGCACCTCCTTCTAATGAGACTTGGAGCCACATTGTTCCATCTTCTCTCACCAGGGACTAGGCAGGGGCTGTCCCTGTGTTTATCTATACAACTAGTACAACAGGGCCATAATCCCTGTTTGGGGTCTCTAGGCACAACCATAACAGAAATCATAAACCCTCAGTCATGCAGTCCCACTGAAATTAATAGGAATCTTAAGAGCGAAGACTGACTATAATGGAACTTCAGCCTTACCACTGACTTGCCTTGCTTCTGTTGGATTTATGGGACACCCTTAACATATTTCGACTTGATCCCTTTTAACAGGTGAATATTTGTGTCTGTTTGGCACATAGTAAGTTCACATCTCCTCTCAGCATATGCTTAAAATGTACAGTTAATGTCTAGCAGATATGTGGGCAGGCAAATGAGCTACCTTTCATCTGTTTGTAACACAGAAAACCTTCAATATTGAGAACAGATAGACTGGAAGGTAGGTTCACATCTCTCAGCAAGAGAGCTGTAACTTAAATCTAATACACCTGATCAAGGCTTTCTCTCTGCCTTGTAGGTATTTTAATACAAATGTGTCTTTCATTTGACTGATTGAAGGTCTCCAACCTGCAATAAGTGAAACATCTGATCCCCTTGAATCCAAATCACTTTTTCTTTGATTTTCTTTTACTTCTATTTCTTCTTTCTTTGTTCTACAGCTAGAGTCAAATTTCCCTTTAGAAATTGAAAGAATGTGTGTGGGTTTTTCTGCTTTTCTTACAGTGATCCTGTGCAAAGGTCTAGCGGCTAGTTGACTAGCATATTGAGACAGAATTCATTTCACAGACAGTCTGTAGTGATGTGCTTTACATATCATTATCACACTGAATTGAGGGAAACTGATTATACAAATTAGTTACTGTACATTATTCACCAAAGCCTTTTATTTGAATAACCCAACAGATATTATGCAAAGAACATCCTGCAAATGATACATGTTAATGTATAGTTAAAAGTAAGTTGTTAGGTAGGAAAATAAGTAGGCATTATTCACATTTGAAGTTTAAATTATTCTGTAAATCATAATAATACTGAATGCAGCAATTGGCTTATTCTCTTTTTTTATATAAATAAATAGATATCCTCTTTTTATATACATTTCCTGCCAAAATCATTCTGCCTGAAACTTTGAATCTTATGAGCTGCAGATCCCAATGTTCTCTATGATTATGCCTGTGTGTGAATCAGTCAGTTTAAATATAGAATGACAGTCTGTTAAAGCTGTGACCTTTGTGGTGTTTATTTTTTACTTGGGTAGTTGTGCCTATTTCCAGATGTCAGTGACATAATTTGTATGCTCAGCATGTCCTGTTTTTGGGGGGGTTGGCGGTGGGGGGTGGGAGAGCTTGCAAGAGGGGCTCGGAGTTTGAAATATTAAGCTGCACTGTCATTGGCGGTGTTGCTTTTAAACTATAACTATAACCACGTTTGCGGCGTACAGTATTAATGTCCCTATAGACAGGCACACTTATTTTTTGCACGTAGATTTGCACTGTGCATTAAAACATATGTCAAGCTTAAGAACAAAGGAGCACATGACATGGACTGAATTCACAGTTACAATAAAAGCTGCAATGAAAGTTCAAGCAGGAGACGGGAACTTGAGGGTGTCTTTGTACTTTTTATCGTGAATAACTGTTAGCCATTAAGGGCCTGAGTCTGTTCCCATTAAAGTCAGTAGTAAAATCTGTATTGGCTTCCATGGGAGCAGGAGCAGGCATTAAGGGCTCAATCTTGCAAGGTGCTGAGTTAGTCCTGAATGTGCTCAACTCATTGAAATCAACAGGAGTTTGCAGGCTCTCAGCACCTGGCAGAATTGGGTTCCATGAGGAAAGAACAAAAGAGTATTGCAGTCATGTAAAGGTCACTTAATCCTTATAAAACTTTTTAGAGATTGGGAATGTGCAGTAACATCCAACTGGCAGGGGAAATGAAACACTGGAGTATGCTAAGTTTGAAAAGTAGAGTTTATGGTTATTAGGCCTCAAATGCAAAAGTTCTAAAAATAAATGTGTAAAACTATGTTGCAACCCTCTTTCACCATTTCATTCCCCTTACCCTTCCATGTTTGCAGTAAACGTGTCTTTGATGCTAAAGAGGAAAAACGAAAAACGTTTTATGTGCTGTGATTTTTTTTTAGACTGAGGCGTTCACCTTACTTTAACTTCAATGGAATAGGATTGTGTTAGAAGCACTGATACCGTTCGCTGACAAGATGTTTGTTCATGGGTCTGACACACTTCAGAAGTGTTTGATTTTGAATGAAATGGTAGGCTTCTTTTTATTAAGAAAAATCACTCCTGGTTTTTCAAGAGGAATTACATAGAAAAATACACAGTCCATGTCCTAGCAGATAGTTTTTTAAATTTAAAATGTTGTAAAAATAATGGCATCCAGATGTAGTCTGTTTAATTTAATTGTTTATGCATCTAGAAATGTTAATAGCCAGGACACTGATATTATTTTGAATGCTTGTTAGATTTTCAGTTTATAGTTCATTTTTAGGGAGGAATAACTTACTTACTAAATAACAATGCAACTTTCTCTTGTATTTTTCTCTTTGGATTTGTTTCAAGTTGGATTGAAAGCCAACCATTGTGAGTTAGCAGAGAGCTGACATTTTTGCATATACCCTACATATTATTTACAGTAAGATTAGCATCAGAAGGACTCACTTAGAACAGTTGTCTTTCCATATGCGCGCCCCACCTAGCTCATATCTCTTGTGTGTTATTTCTGATTCCCTTGTTCCAAGCATATGAAATCAGCTTTAGCATGGTGTGCGTGTCACAAAACTTGCCAGATTCAGAATATGTGGGGGGATGGTGTGGAGGTAGAGGAGAAAGGAGAAAACAGGAGGTACTGGCACAGAAGCAAAGGGGAATTCATTTTCTTTAAATCCTGAATCCTGCAGTGAGCTCTGTACAGGAGGATTATGTAGCCAACAGGGCTTTGAGCATGGGTAGGATGCTGCCTACATGAAACTCGGGGCCTAAATGATTTGGGGGAAAATGTGTGTGGATTATAGCAGTGTTCTGTCACACGTGTGGACTCATTGATTCAACATTAATGAGAGCCATAGATATCATAAGGCACAGTTTGGTTCTTAGTGATCATTTTGTATGAATATTAGCTTAGGGCCCACCACAGAAACACATAATGACCTGCCACCCTTAAGAATAAGCTCATTGATTTCTATAGGATTTTTTATATGAGTTACGATAATAGGACCTAAGTCTTATATAAGGATTTATAGGCGCTTGTGCTTAGAGTTAACATTTTCAAATGTCTCCCTGACTTTTGTAGCATTAAAAGGTTAATTTTCATCATGGATAGAGAATTAGTTTGGAGTAAAATAAACTCTGTCGAACTGCAGCTCAGAGTGGAACTGAGTCAAACCTCTTAAGTTCAAAGAGTTCAGATGCATAAATCTAAACTCCCTTTCCTTGATTCACAGTAGACTGCCTACCTTTGTTAAAATTCATGTCAGGGTTTCAGAGCAGGTCTGGCAATGTCTTCTGACTTAGCTGCTGTCTTTAAAGCTCCTGATTTTGGGACCTACCCTGAGTCAGAGGAGGGGGTGGGGGGGACACTCAGATTCAAAAAGCAGCTAGCCAGAGCATAGCAGAAAGAAAAATGGAGAGTGCAAAGATGAACATTCAAAGAGAAACTTCATTGGAACTGAGGAGTTTTACATGATTTCCACCTAAGAGCATAAATCAGCCCAGGCTTGATTAAAGTAAGATCTAGATGCTCCCAAAAGAGTTTTGTCTGGTTTTGGGTTTCCTTGTGAAAGTTTTGCACAGCTCTCATGAACAGTGATAAGTTATCAGAAAACTGAGATCGTGAAAGCTTTAGAGAGGACATTGTTTTAAAAGCGTCCACGCAATTTGATAGCGCTGAAGGCAGCCTTCTGTATGAAATATAGATGCAAACATATTTAAATAATGAAGCGTCTTTTCCAGAAGTTTGCTTTAAATGTTGTAAATCGTCTCTTAGCTCTTGATTTATAATGCTATGATATTTTTAAAAAAAGGATAAGCCTGGACATTGGTTAAAGATATTTACGTTCTGAGTGTTGTTTCAGACAGGCGGTGCAGCTGAAGTAAACTGGCAAAGTTGACATCACTTGAGAGTCTGGGCCATTGGTTTTAGGATAAAAGTAGATGAGTTTTCACACCATTTGCATTGCAGACACTTTGAAATTAGTCAACAAAAAAATTGTAGGGACGGGCTAGAGGAAGCAGAGTCTCCAATGGAATAAGTCCTTTTTGACAAACTCTTTAGCACCTGAGTGTTTTAAAATGAATGAATAATATTTGCTTCGCAGGAGAATGCTCATCCTTTAAACAAACCTATTAGTCAGGCTTCTGAAACAAATGCCATCCCATGGGAACCCGCTGGATTCATTTTGTGGCTCTTTGAGATCTGACCCGCCTAAATATACACCGTCTCCAAACATTCTGCTAAAAAGCGGTGGGGTAATGTGACAATATAGTTGTAGTCAGAACATAAAGAGAAGAGATACTTGCTTGACGCAGACCCAGAATGACAGAGTAAGTGGATCACCTGCCTGAAAGTCTCTCAACTAGTACAGCTGTCCAACCCCCATGTCATCCTCTGCTGACCCCTCAAGAATTTCTTTGATCTCCCATGAAGACATCAACAGGCCTGACTGTCATCACCCCACAGATGTCAACCCCCCATAGGACCTGCCCACGTACAGGTGTTGCCTGCTGTTTCTCTCCCCAGTGTGCTCGGTAAGCTGCTTGCTTTCTGCTTTGCACACTTGAAACATTCCACAGAACAGCTGCAACTGCTCGAGTGACAGGTTTAATATTTTAATGTTTGTTTTCTTTAAAAAAAATGTTTTAGCGACATAATTCTCGCACACTCGCTCTTTCCTCCTGCCCCTCCAATTAACACCTGGCAGCAATCTTCCTTATTTTGAGCATTGCAATTTCACCAGGAAATGGACTGCCTTCCCCTTGCCTCAGATCCTAATTTCTTCCTACTGAAAGTTAAAGGCTCCTGCTATGACCTGAAATCATTTGATAAATGATTAATGTGTCTCAAAAACACACCCAAAGAATTTGGAAGCCTTGGTTAGATACAACAGTATAAAATAGTCTGTTCTTTTCATTGTACTCCCTACTGGTCTGACCCTGTAAACATTTAATACTAGAGGGCAGACTCCATTTCTAAGAGTAGTCTCATTGGCTTAAATAGGACTGTTCATGGTAGTATGCACTATGGATGGGATTTGCAGAGGAGACTAAGGGTACGGCTACACTACATGCCGGATCGTAGTGGGTAGTCCTCAATGTATCAGGGATTGATATTTTGTGTCTCATCTAGACTCGATAAATCAATCCTCGAAATAATGCCTGTACTTCACCTCGGCAGGAGGAGTAAGCAGAGTCGGCGGGGGAGTGGCCACGGTCGACACACCACCGTGGGGACGGCCAGGTAAGTCGACCTAAGGTATTTCGACTTCAGCTACACTATTCGCATAGCTGAAGTTGAGTATCTTGGGTCGATCCCTCCCCCAGTATAGCCCAGCCCTAAATCTATGTCTACACTACAGCCACTATCGACGCTCTGAGATCGATCCACCGGTGGTCGATTTAGCGGGTCTAGTGAAGACCCGCATAAATGACAGCAGATCACTCTCCAGTCAATCCCTACCCCTGACAAGAAGAGTAAAGTAAATCGATTGGAGAATTTCTCCTCCACAGCGGTGTAGACCCTGTGTTAACTTGACCTAAGGTACGTTGACTCCTGCTACGTTATTCATGTAGCTGAAGTTGCGTAGCATAGGTCGACTTACTGCGGTACTGTAGACATAGCTTAAGGGAGTTAAACTTGCAGACACCACTGAGTTTCAATTGGACCTAACTCCTCTAAGTCTGTTGGAAGATCCCAGCGTATGCCCAGCAGTGTTAAAGGATTGGGTTTCATAATGGTGGAATAAAGGTCCTGCTAGATGTAGCAGGAATCTGTATGTTACTCCCATTTGCTGGTATCATTAACAATATGTTGGAAAAAAATCAACACAGAGCAGTGGGGTAGCATATCCCTTCTGGGAAGGCAGCATACTCCCTCTTGTAAGCCAGTCCCACACTGCAGGCAGGTGCAGAGGAGAATGAGACGGGGGCCCTGTCTGTGCCTAGCCCCTCTGGAGTGAACCTGCTTCTGGATAAGCAAGAAGGGACTGCAGTTGTGGCTGGTCTTCCCACAGGATGAGGAAAAGCCTCTTTGCAAGCCTTCTTTTGCACACACATTTAAGGACCAACCACGATCAGCCGTTTTTTTTATTTTGGATTAACATGCCTCACAGGCTTCAATTCTAGCTGGTACAGTGACATATACTAGATCAGTTCAGAGCACTTATTTTTATGAATGGAGTGAAAACAGAATACAGATACAATATTTCTCTCAACCAAAGTATGTTGATGAAACTGTCAGACCAAAGAGAAACCATTCTGAATTATTTGGTTATTCAAGCATAATAGTCAGGATTTTAGCTGAGACGTAAGACGACAGGTGTTCTGAAAAGTACATCATTTCGGTAAGAAATCAAGGCCCAGATTCACAATGGTATTAAAGTGCCTAACTCTCATTGACTTTAATGGGAATTAGATACCCAAGTACCTTTCCTGAATCTGGGCCCACATGCCTTTACTAGTAATCGAGGGATTAATTCTTATGCCTTCAGCAAAGGGGATCCTTCTCTGGGGCCTGATTATGCACCCCTTATGCATGGGAATAATCCCATGGATTTGAGACGGACCATTCACAAGGGTGTGGAGTGACCACTGACCAATGTAAGCCTTGAAACAGGGTTTTTGTGGTACATAATCCTTTATACAGGAATGAATTTCGCCCTCGTGGGAACAGTCTATTTTAGATCAACGGGATTATTCACAAGTATATTGGCTGCAGGATCACACCTCAGATGTGGATCCCCTGCTCTCAAAAATCTATAACTATATTGATCGACAAACCCTACAACTATTAGCCAATATATTAAAGCTCTGAAGAGCATGATAGCTGTGTTTCTCTACTTTTCTTCTGTGACTCTTTTGTGTGTTATAGATTTCAAATAAATCAGGGGAAAGTGTCTAAGAGCCCACTTCCTTGAATATTTGAAATCTTCTTAGAACCAGGCCTTAAATACTACCCAAAAGTCTGCAAAAATCTGCAGCACTCTACTTCAGTTAATGCTGTAATTACATTTCAGCACTGAGTCAGACTGAGGCATTTTTTATGCTTGTGTTCAATAGTACAATTTATTTGAAAAATGCATAAAATATAAATAACCAGACTTCAAAGATGCAGTGGTTGAGGTAAATTGCCAAACGTTCTGTTATTCTCTCAATAGCTTCACGATAGCATAAAGCCAACATTTCATCAAAGTGTTTTTTCTTCAGTAAGGATTGCACCAGCCAGGTATAAATTATAAATCATATTCTGTTTTACATGTCAAATGGGAGCTCTGAAGTGTATCACACTTGAACAGATGGAATCTAGGTGTTTTCATGTTTCCCCGTGTCTATGTTTTGTTTATGATGTCATTTAATAAAGATTCAATCATTAAATTCATTCTCACACAGGTGAGAAATATTCTCCCAGTAAATATTATTATTGGCAAGTGTTGCTAGCAGCGGGGGGAAATGACAAAATCATCAGAAACACATACAAAGCCAGAGTGATATTTGTAACACATATAGCAGTAAGTTAATGGAGCGGATGTTCCAGGTTTCGTGCCACTGGAACTTTTATTTAATAAAATTAATAAATGCCAATAGAAGAATATTTCATATGGGTGTGTGACCAATATTACAAAATACCTAAAACATTATTGTCCATAAATCAAAACCCGCATTATATTTATTGAGTACAAGGGGGCAGAAGGGTTAAAGTAAAATTTAGAAAAAAAGTATTTATTAACTATTGAGAGATTATTATTGCTAATAATTATTATGGATTATTTTGTTTCCAAATTGTAAATTGATTTGAGGCTTCTCATTCATAGAATCATAGAATATGAGGGTTGGAAGGGACCTCAGGAGGTCATATAGTCCAACTCGTCATTCTTTTGCTTTCAATGAGCATTGACCAAACAAGTTGGATATTATCTTTATTAATATGCCACCTGAATGGAATTAATATATATAAGACTGTTCTGGGACTTTCTGTTGCAAAGGGAGATATTAGACAGACTGAAGTGAATTGGATAGTTTCAGGGCCGGCGACAGAAATTTGGGGGCCACCTACTCTGATAGTTTGGGGCCCCCCCAGCCTAGCCGCCCCCCCCCAGCCCAGCCGACAGCGGCTGGGGGCCCCCCAGCCCAGACTGCCCCCCCTAGCCCAGCCGGCACTCCCCCCCCCCCAGCTGACAGCTGGCGGCAGCGGGAGCGAGAGCCCGGGAGCGGCCTGAGCCGCCCTTGCTGTTCTCCCCCTCCCCCCGCCCTTTCTCCCCCGGACTGCGCCGCTGATGCCGGCCGGGCTCACTGCTCCTGCCGGGGCCAGGCGCACTCGTCTGGAGGGAGCCGCGCCACCTCCCCGCCCCTTCCCTGCTCTCCAGGTCCAGCGACAAGGGGGGATGACAACGGGTACAGCTGTATACCGGGGCCCCCCTAAAGTCGGGGGGCCCGGTACAGCTGTACCCCTGTCGCCGGCCCTGGATAGTTTTGAAGCAGTGTGACAGGAAATCCACTTTCCATCTATGTTACAGAGGCAGAGATTAAAACAGAGGAATTGGCCAGCATTCTTCAGCCAAGAAAACAACTCATGAGAGCAAATCATACTTATACTAAACCAGCTGTAAATCAGGACTTTTCTTCATTGCTATTGACCAGACTTTGAAAAGGTTTACAGACTGCTTGTGTTAATAGCCTGTTAAAGATTGATGCAGAGGTCTTATATATCTTCAAAATGAAAGGCGGAAGTAAGTGCATGACTTCTGAGGTGACTGTTGCAGTAGCACTCTTTCAATACTTAAACTGCATTTTAAAACATTTATGTCTGCCAAGGTTAGCTAGGTTACACAACAACTTGTGGAGGAATAAAATCATCCTGACTAGGGTACTCCTCCTTTGTCCTTACTGTCAAGCATGAAAAATACAGCTACTGTAAAAAGGATAAATTAAAGTTTAGAAATTCTTGTAGGTCTAGCCATTAGATGTAAAAGGAGAGTAGAGGTTATAGATGACCTTGCTACGTGAAGCAAATAAATCAATTACAGTTCACTAGCTACAGAGAGTCACATATAAATAAGCTCAAATATTTCAATGATCTCTCATTTGTTCATGCACAAAGGCCCTGATTAAGTTAAGTATTTCGGCATATGCTTATGTCCCATATAAGTCAATAAGACTTATGCACATGCTTAATTTTAAGCACCTGCTTAAGTGCTTTGCCAGATAGGGATAGACTTAAGCATGTGCTAAAAGTTAAATAGGTGTTAAGTGTTTGCTGAAGCTGAGGCCAAGGTACTGCTACTGCTCAGGTATACAAATGCTCCCTGATTATTAACTGGTTATTAAAAGAAAAACAGTATTTAAATGGTATTCAATTGCCCCCTTTTGTCTGTGTGTCTGTCTGTCTTTCTCTGTTCCAGAATTCCTCATTTGCAAAATCTGGATGGGATTTCCTTTCTCCCATACTTTTTCCTCTGTCATAGAAGCTCTTTGGGCTATTTTTTATTATATATGTGTACAACACCTTACACAGATGTAGCTTTTACCTTGTTGGGAACTTCCAGATGCTATCACAGTTCAAATATCTTGCAAATTGTGAGATGCAAATCTAGGAAATGAAATCTCTTGCTGTTAGCTGGTTGAGAACAAAATAGTTTTTATCATTCTCCCCGTTAGCTTAGTGAGTATAGACATTTTCATTTGATTCACTTATTTAGCCCATGTAACCATTTTCCCAGAAGGAAACAATTAAACACAAAACTAGATGGAATGTCTACTTTGCACATCTTTAAGAAGCCATAGGAAACTTGTAGATGATGATCCTATGATTTAATATCCATTTATGTTTCTCTATTCACTCACTATATTTCCTTTTCACCATCAGTGTTTGCCGGTAGTCATTCCAGTTAATGAGCTTTCTTTATTGCAATAAAACACTGTTCAGGAAGGAAATTTAGTTTTGTGCACAAAATCCTCTTTCTATAATACTTGTAATTGTACATCTATTCACCACCCGACAGAGCAGTTAAAAATATAGGAAAATTAATTTCCAGTACTACTATTACTACAGTATTCATTTTCTCCTTAGCCAAATATAAGCTACTGAACCCTCCGTCCACTTATAAGAGTCAGCATGCTAAAGTAGTTATGGTGGTCAGTTCACTATATGGTGGCTTTCTGGGTTCTAGATATTATGGATCTGAAATGAGTTCAGAGAATACTGTATGTCTTTTAATGTACTATGTACTTGGAAAGGAATGGCACTGGGTTTTAGCTGCCTTCTTAGACTTAAGTTGTCTTTTTGTGACATTGTGGTAATTAATGACTCTAGGAATTCTGAACCT
The DNA here is from genome assembly GCA_032164245.1 of Sternotherus odoratus. Lineage (NCBI taxonomy): Eukaryota > Metazoa > Chordata > Testudines > Kinosternidae > Sternotherus > Sternotherus odoratus. The sequence goes on along the minus strand of JAVMKO010000014.1, from coordinate 26,043,580 downwards.
TGCTGTGTATGCAAATGACACTTGTGAATTGTCTTTGGCTGCTGTGTCCCTTCTTCACATTATTTATTCATGTTTTTTTTTCTCAGAAATAACAAATTAAACCTTTTGAGACTTGAAGGTTCAAAGCGTTGGCCATTAGGCTTTACTAAGTCCAGTTAAGTGGAGATTGAAGCTGAAGACACCATTAAATTTAGAGTTAACTCTTTTATGATTCCTGCAGAACATTTCATTGAGTTTATTCACTTAGCCCTGTAACTTTCTAGCAACCACTTACAAGAGATTGTTGGATGCAAAGGAACAGCCTTTCTAAACAGCTGTTTGTCAGAAACAGTTCATGCTGATTTTGGAGAAATCATCCGCTCCAGCACCATTCTCTAGATGTAAAATAGGGTCTAAAACAGGATAAATTGATACAACTGAGATAATTTGTGATTTTCTCATGGATATCGCATGAGAGGAGAAAGAGACTACAGCCTGCAGATAAATGGTTAATTAAGCATTATTTTTCCTCTCCAATGCAGAATCACGATGAGGAAATTTTGCTTCTGTTAAAGTAGTTTCTTATTAAGTTTAAGTAGTTTTTTCCAAGTCTGAATAAATTCCTGTGAGTCTGTCTTTCCATTCTCGTTAGTGGAATCAAGCCCAAATTAGAAGGGCTTCAGAATAAAGATGGATGGCTTCTGAGGTTGTGTAATATAAATAAAAAAGCTTTGATTAAATCCTGATTGGATGAAATCAAAACACTTGCTGAGAATATATTGATTTCATTGAAATGTTTGGGAAATTATCAAAATGTTTCATTCCAAGTATGTCAAAATATTATATCTAAACATTATATAAAAGTAAAAAATGAAACAGGTCAGTATTTATCAAATCAAAATGTTTGGATAAGGTCTAAATGAAATATCTCTGAGTATACTGTTTCATGAAAGATACTGAGATGTCTACTTTTGGCCCAGATTGGGACCTTTTTTGGATCAGCTCTAACTTTGATCATGTCGAGAAAGAAAAAATAAATTGATTCTTAAAGAGAAAAACAGTAAGAGGAAGATAACATGAGTCAGTCTCTCCTGGAGCTTCCATTAGTAAGGATACCCAGCAGCAGTTGCCTCCTTCACCGGACTGCTTCGGGAAATGGTTCTTACTTGTTTTCCATGATTATGAACATCTTTTCATCTAACCATGCAAAATGCTGCCCAGTTAAACTCCACACGGAGCAGTCGTGAAGGAATTATTTGAGTTCCATTCACAGTTTCAAAACTGTTTTGCATTAATAGACAAGCTGCACTGGATTAGGGTTAGGTTTCAATCTGACCTGTAATTCCCTCCCCACCTCCTATAATAATAATAATTAATTACAAAAGCATGTGCTAGGTCTAGTGTCCCCACCTCCTGTTCACAACTGAGCAAACCAAATATTATTACATACATTACTGGAGGGGTGAGTAAAGTTAGAGGTCATGAACCATGCTGTATGAGTAGCCAGAGGCCAGATCAATTATAGTCTTATATTTTATGAGCCAGATCCTCTGATGGTATAAACTGATGATGTAATTAAGCAGACTTTCCCCCAGCTGAGGATCCTGGTCCATTAAACTACAAAGCAGCCTTAAATGGCAAGCAAGTATTCAAACTATAAAAAGGACTGGGTAATTAGCCATATTTTTTGTGCTTTCCCTGCCTGTTAACTTGTGGGAATGGGCTGGAAGAAGAGAGACTGGAGAGGAATAAGATTCATTGGGCATGGGTTTTTTTTTGGGGGGGGAGGGGGTATCCAACTGAGATACCGCAGAAGGGCGTGGCTTTCAAAGGGCAGATGCTCAGTACTTTCTGACAATCGCGTCCTTTAAGGCGTGACGAATTGAGCACCCGAACCCTGAAGCATGCAAATTCACTAGTCATTCTGAACCCAGCTAGGCAGGTGGCAAGGGCAACGTCTGTATTCAGCTACAGAGTTAGACCTAGCTCAAAATCCTGTTGGACAGTAAATACAGAATATTTAAATAGACTGGAAAAGGAAAGGGAAAAGGAGGTGTTGGAGCCACTTTTGTTTTGCATCTGACCCCTTGGAAACAGCAGCTTTGTGTTTTGCATCACTACCTTTTCATATTTGAAGATTAAAACAATAGCTCCTGGTTATTATCCCACATATTATTGATTAAAATCTTTGCCCAAAGACCTTCCATCTCACTTTTCAATTTAGTGTGATTTACTTTTCTTTTTACTCCCTGTAACATATGATTAATGCTGATTTAGAGAGTCCCAGCGAGATGAAGCAGAGTGTCAGGTAAAATTTGTCAGCTTGGAAGTATAGATTATTTTATGTTTCTCGAACTTTGTGGGCCCAGGGAACACAGATCTTGATTGTTAAATCCATCCACGCTTTCCCTAGGGCTATAAAATGCCAGAAACATTAAATAGCCCACTTAATACATAACCTCATTCTGTATGCTTGACTATTTTGTTTTTAATTTTTCTTCCCTTTCCAGGCTGCTCAAATGAAATGGGATCAAAGAAAAAAATTATCCTCACTGGATTTTGTTAAAATATTAATAGGTTAGGGTTGACTGGCTAAATTGAATATCTATGCTGATCTCGCTTGCATGTTTAACTTGTGCTTAGGAAAATATGTTTCCTAGGTGATAACCTTTTATGTACCAGCCTGACTTCATTGAAATGCATAGAGATAAAAATATGTCACACTCCATGGCCATGCTATTCTTGTGTGGCAGTGTGATTATTCAGATGATAATTGACCCCCACCTGTAGACAGTTCAAATTCTGTAGTCAATCATTCCATTTGATGTTAAAATATGTGAGAGTACAATTACATAATTTACATTACAAATCATTCTGAATGCCAGGCATATCAGAACCACTGACAAACGAGGCAGGGAAAACAGTCAATAAATGAAGTGAATTACACTAGGAAAAGTATTCAACTTTTCTTATTTTCTCCCACCCGACAGCTTTTATGTGGATGTCATTTAGAGAGCTCATACAGATATTGCTCAGTACTCAATTCGTCTTCCTGTTAGCTCATTTCTAACTTTGGTGATTGCTTCTGGTTCAAGATGCCTTCTTTCACTGTAGGAATGAGAGTCCTCATGGAAGATAAAGGTAAAAACAAATACATGCCAGCATAGATTTATACAACACTGATGGGTCAGAAGGACATGGAGTTATGCTGTTGTACTGCACTTAAAATACACCCATATATAAACCAGTGGTTCCATAGTCTTTAGATATATATTTTATAGAGAGTACATCATGTGTGTTTATGTATTCATATTAACAGGCACACATTTACATAGTCCCTGATTGTCAAAGGTGGTGTTTTGCATGTACCTGAATTGAATCCACTCAACCCCTGTTGTAGTGGGTAAAACTGCATGTCAAAGAGTGGGCTATTTAGGTGTCTCTCTCACAGAAAGATGTGCTTAACCCGGATCTTTACATCAACCCATTCTGCCCATTTAACGTTCAAAATCTGAACTTCTGTTTGGACTTTTATAGCAGGTCCCTCTCGCTGCAATGGAATGAACTCGCCTCTCCTCCCCCCTCGCTACCAGCTTACTCCTCCTGTTTATAAAATTTAGTTCATCCAGTCAGGGACCAGAAACTACTTTGTGACTTAAATAACCAATTGGACAAGCGACTAGTGACGAGTGAATACTCCTAACATCCGGTCAATGAACAATCTAGTCCAATTGTGTTCTTTCACTCATTATGAGTAATAACAAATAATGCACAAATGCATAAAAATCAGGCCCTGTTCACAACCAGTTGTCAAAAAGAAAAATAAGTTAAGTTAATCAGATAAACTTGCAATGAATAGTTAAAAACCGCTCTAAATAAATCTGGCTTAAATCTCTGCTTCTCAGTCAGAAAGGAGTACATCTATTTTAAAATCCAGGCCTATATTCTGTATGTAACCAAATAGGATTCTTTCTTCTGTACCAACAATAAGAAAATTTTAAGACCTACAATTTCCTACTCTTGCCATGTGTTTTGCCATAAAATGTTTTCCATGCAAATTTGAATACCCTAATGATTTCTTCAGCCTTTTCTCCTATTTTTAAAGATTGTAACATCCAATCACAAAACAGAAGCCAAACAATGAGAGTTAGGAGAAAAATAAGTATCAGATTCCAAAAGTGAATATTTTAAGGAGTATGCACTACTAATGGATTGCAAAAACCTACACATCCAAATGGTTCCTTTTAGAAAACAAAATAAAAATGATCAAACTCTTACAAATAACCAACAAAATCTTAGCAGTTTGTTATGTGGACAGTTTGTGAACAGAGAAAAAGGCCTAATCTGAGAACTACATAATTTACAACAAATAATTGAACAGCTCCTACAATCTTCCATACATTGTCACCTTGTAACTATTTGCAGACTGAAGGGCAGGATTCCTTTCAATTCCTTGCCAATAACGTTAGGTCTTCTGGTTTTATACCATGTAGCAGCCCAGATGAGAGATTCATCCAGCAAGGTGTTGGCACCTTCAACTCACATTGAAGTCAGAGGGAGTTTGAAGGAGGTCAATTGTGCAAGATATTGCAGTTTATATCCCAGATGCCTTTCTCACACACCAGATAGGGCCTTGCAAGCACAAAGTTCTGTCTTTTCGGGTCTATTTTTCCAGACACATTTTCAAAGTGCTTTGAGACCTTGGGCCAAATGTAGACCTGGGATAAGTTACTGCAACTCCACTGATTAGAATGGTATTTCTTTGCCATTTTCCCAGGTCTGAATTTGGCCCATTGTGTTTAATTAAAGTTCCCTTCTGTCCTCAGTAAGTTTCACATCCTGAACAATCATCAAATTGTGTTCTTCAATTAGTTGCATCTTTTCTTCTATCCTTTTAATTTCAGACCCATCAAAGTACCAGTTTACCAAATCAATTTCAGCAGGAATTTATACAATGTGATTCATAATGGGATGCAAAATTGAGTTGGCTAATGAATAGTTAGTGGCTTTGGGATTAATAGTTTTGGTTTTGTCTCAGGTACTTCATATTAAAATGTAATTTTAATATTGCTCTAATGAACACAATATAGTACTTTTGCTTTTTTTTCTTTTGGACAAGATCCAGGTGAGGTGCATTCTCCATTGGAATAGATTTGATTTATGAATGAATGGTATGAGATTTCTGTTAAGGAAAAACATTTGCTCTTCGCCCATGGTGGATTCTGTGTGCTAAATATTTTAATGTATCAAGTTCAGATGGAAAGTAAAGCTCATGTACAGGGAAAGATCCTTTTTGATGTTACTGGTTGGTTTGTATGGTCCTGATCCACAACGTGACTTTGGCATTGCAAAGACCTAAGTCTTTTTGGGGATCTGGTTCTATGCTCCCAACCTTGCTACCAAGCATAGGTCAGAATTCTTAGGACTGGCAGTGGGCTAGAGTGTCTTTCATTTCTAAGGTTCTGGTTCAAACTCAACACAGAATGGTAAAAACACTCCGCGTCAGCATCTCGGGGTTGTTTGGTGATCCGTGGGAGTTTAGTGATAATCCAGCAAGTTCCCAGTATATAACTGTCCACATTCTATAAAACGACTGTCTGGCAGTCTCTAGCAGAGAGGCCAAGCAGCGAGCTGGCAGTGGGAAATGAACAGCCCTCTCCTACTCAAGCAGGGTGTCGGAGGACTGGCGGAGATGTGTAAGAAAGCTATCACTGCCGCTGTTCACGCAGTGTTTGTGGTTTTAATAGAGAAGGAAACTTTCATGACCCCTCAGTTTACATACATGTACAATGAGCCCATGTGCGTGTGTGCAGCTCCCCCCCCCCACTTTTTAAAATGACAGTGCCATAAAGCACATTGAATACATCTCCAACAATTTCACGGGGGGAGCCCTCATGCCAAGGACTTCCTAGCCCAAGATATTCACCACCTGGCAGGGTAGACAATGTACCCATTTTCCAGGACCCTTGCAAAGACCCTCGCCTAATTATCACTCTGCCCAGCGACATGTCTCACAGTTGATTTTCTGATTCTGGCTTATCACTCAATCTCCTGACTGCAAATACTACCACTTTTTCAAAAAATGCCCAGCTTTCAGTGTGTAATGGCCAGCTTTTTCCTGGGCTCATGAACCCAGAAGTGAAATAATTATTACAATTTTCCAAGAGAGATTTCGATTTAAAAAGCCTAAGGAAGCTCTCCTTCCAATCAGATGTACCACTGCATGCTATTACACTGAGATTTAGTGAAGAGCTATCAGGTAGTTCATTTAAAATGGATACAAGCAAATACATTGTTACAGAATGCATAATAAGCCTGTGGAACTCATTTCCACAACATATTGCAGTTAAGAGCTTTGCAAGACTCATAGAGGGATTATACATTTATCTGGATAATAAGAATATCCAGAGTTGTTATAATGATTAAAAAACTACCAGGGGCTCTGGAGGGGTATAAAGACTCATGCGTCAGGGCATAAATCAACATCTAACAAGTAGGGATTAGTAAAAAACTTCATGGGGAATGTATTCCATAACTGCCTTCTGCAGGGTTTCTTGCGCCTCCCTATGATACTAGTACTCAATTGTTGAAGAGAGAGAGGATGCTAAACTAAATGATCCATTGGTCTGATCCAGTATGGCAATGAACCTACATTAATGACTGTCATAAGAATTATTGAAGACTGGACTAAATTCTTGTCTGTTACTTGTTCTGGAGATCACTTGTTTAAATTTTTCCTATCTTTCATGTTAGCCTTCATTTTTGCCTTGTATTTCTTTCTTGAAAAGTTCGGTGCCAGAATTAGATGGAGAAGAGCCTAAAATTATATCTGAGGCCGTGCTGTTTTTCACTCTTGCTATTTTAAAAAAGGCAAAGGATGGCAATTAGGAGTTAGGGGTTCTATGTTCCAGGTGGAAGTGAAGCATACATAAGACAGTACAAAGCTGACGACTCACTTCTCCTTGTGGATGGTCTTTGGTGGTGTCTGGGAACAGAATTTGGCAAAATGTAGGTTTGGATAATCAGGGTTCTGCTCTGTCTCATTTCTCAGAGATACGTTCCATAACCATGCTATCATAGTATTGTCTTCTAACAGCAGTCTCACGGAATGGTCTACTGACATTGAGTCAATTCTTCTACAAATAGATGGCAGCCTGTGTGTGATGATTCTCACATATATTTGTGCTCACAAAATTGTTTTTAATGCACCTGATCCAACACCCACCAAAGTAAATGGAAAGACTCTCACCATTTCAGTGGATAGTGGCTCAGGACCTATCTGCCACTGTGCTAGATGAGATATGGTATGGATTTTGGAAACCAGCACATGTTCATTAGATGAAGAAATGAGTTTTGCTAGATACTAACGAATCCTTCCTAACGTCTTTGTGCTACATCTAGAACAAGCGAACTAAACTGACTCTCTTAGTTCAGTGCATTGGGTCACATGGTGCTAGATCCTTAACTGACACAAATCAGCATAGTTCCATCTGAAGATCTGACCCATTGTGTCCTAAAGGGTGAGTATTGGCCATTAGAGTTCAAGAAAAAAATAAAAGAATATATGATCTTGAGTTAAAATAACTGTACAAAAGAACAGGTTTAAGATTAGCAGCCGTGCTGAATGCATCTTCTAGTGTATGGCTTAATAGCAAATAGAATATATGCATAAGGGAACAATGTCAATTTATTCATCTAAATGTGCCTTTATTGATTTGCCTCCTGCTCATTTTTTGATACATTGTAGAGCACATTAGGCTAAACCAGGAGTAGTATGCTTAAGTGTAGCTGAAATTAGACTTCAGGTATAAAAAACAATTGATGTGCTTTAACTTCTCAAAATAATTACATAAGAGCCCTTCCAAAGAATTCTGCAGAATCATTTTCAATCACTGGAATGAAAATGTCACAGTTTTGTGCTTTGGTAAATAAGCAGTTCATAGAGATGTCTTACTTATCACTGTGGTATGCTTATTCATTAAGGGCTAATTGCAGAGGTCTCTAAATGAAACACCGCAAACCATATTCCACTCCAGTGCCAGTTTGTTTAAAGTCTGCAAAGCTTTATTATTAGCACGATTTAATTATGAAAATGGCAGCCATGGAGAATTCTGAACACACTCATTCCCTTGATCATTAGTTACAGGGCAAAAATGAAACACTTTCAACAATGAAGGGTTCATATTTCAAGCTTATACAGTAGCTGCTAAAAGGCTATACTCAGAAAATCAATTTTATTAAAGTCCTTCAAGCACTAAAGGGACTTCCATGCAACTAAGCAATTTTAAAAACATGTCCACAAGCAGTGACTTTTTGATTCATGTTTTTAGCAGGGTTATATGTTGACTGTTTTCAATATTGTCCCCCAAAGCAGGGTCAGAATGAGTTTTGGGGCACAGAAGGGATGAGCAAAGCATGTTCTAACTCAGTTTTGACTTGCATTTTCTACCTTCAGTCACACAAAAGAGGATTGTGCGCTGGATCAGAGAAGACTGACATGCTATTAACTAAAACAGATCAACAGTCAGTGTTGTTTTCACCTTTTTCATTTTTCTTTTCTGGTTCAGGAAATTAAGTTCTCGGAACTGCTCAGAACCTTGGATATTTTTTAAATATATATTTGAGTTCCAATTTGAGCAAGGGCATAACAGGCACCTATTTACAGATCGATAAATGTAAACTATACCTACAGAGTAAGTGGGGGAAAGCTCATGTGCTCCTATTTTCTTTCAAATGACAAAGAATTTGGGCTAGATTAAATCAGTCAGAGTTCTGTGTATGTCTCAGTGACTCATTTGACCTGTTGGGGCAGTTTTTTCCCTGATGCAACTTCACTGAAGCCTAGATTAATTTGGGCCTTTGAGTTTTGACCTCGCTGATGGCCTGATCAAAAATTCATTCAAGTGTATGAGTGTCTTTCCAAAGACTTCAATGGGTTTTGGATTCAGGCCCTGAAAACCCCAAGGTAAATGTAAAGGTGTGTCTGGCAGTCTGAGGTATCAAGGAAGTAGAAACCCTCCATGCTGTATGTCTTTAATACATATTATTGTCAAGGTTTAAAAAAAAAATGTGTGTAACATTAAATAAGCCTTATCATTACAGGAAAAATTATGTACAACCCAAAAGAGATCTAGTATTGAATAAAATACTAATAATAGTTTATTACACAATGAATGACTATGAAAGGAAACAGAGGAAAAGACCGAGAAGAGAAGAAAATAAGAAACAAGAAGAGTTGAGTTCAAGAAGAAACGAGGGGTAGAGACAGGAGAGTGTAAGTAACAGATCAGATCCTCCCCTGTCATAAAACAGTATAACTCCACTAAGTCAACAGTGCAACTCAGCAGCTTTAAAATGAGTAGAAAGTTCAAAAAAATGACTATGATAATTATTATGTAGCATTGCTCTAAGTGTCTAAATAACTTAGTAGCATTATCAGGCTTAGTCTTACTTATTTTCATTAATGCCACCTTATTCATTAACCCACGAACAAACAGAATCTAAACAAGAACCTGGAAGCATTAACGAAAGGGTTTTGTACACAGCAAGTGCTCATTTTACCTTGTTTATGTCAGTCTACCTTGAGCTTCTTAATTATTATTAAATTGACATGTACATTGGAACGTGGCCTGTCCACCTCTGATGTTACCTGTCTTCACTAAACCTTGTGGCTGAAATACTTGGGTGACTTTGGGAGTCAGGTTCCCTCCTCAGAGCTCTACTAACCCTTCTCCAGTTAGGCTCCTCTCTCCAGGCAATACTAGCCAGACCTTCTCTCTCCCTGTTTCCTATGATACCCAGTCACCATTTCCAGATCTCCCTCTCTCCAGATCTACTGTCAGCTTGACCAACCACCTCCCTCTGAAGGCTCTAGCTCCTCTGGCGATGTCACGAGCCTCAGCAGTTCCTTCACAGCAGGCCAAAATAGCAAATGCAAAGCAGAGTTTTAAGGGGGTGGTCTGAAGGAGCATAAGGAGTTAGTTTTGCTGATATTTAGAAGGAGCAGCATGTCAGGTGCCTTCTATGAGCTCCAGCACTTGAGTATAAATGCTGGGATATAAGAAATGAAGATGGTACAGATGAGTGCTGCAGGGAAAATGCTGTTAGCCAAGCTCAGGAAAAAGCTTATGCTAAGATTTCCTTGTTATCTGTATTAACAACTTGCAAAAGAGCTACAATCCAGGAAAGGGGTTTGGAATATAGCCAGCGTACGTTTATTCTGTTTGGACTGGGGTGAGAACTCCACTTGCTTCCGGGATAACTGACTTGGTTCTGCCAACAGAGGTAGGGCTGCTAGATAACCCTTAGAAAACAGGCTTGTTTGTAAATGTTTTCAAAAATTAGTTCTGCCCAATCTGTAACGTATGGGTGGGGTTTTCAAAAGCACTCAGAGTTGGCCTAAAACTCACCTTGACTGCCAGGAGAACAGAAATAGGCCAGCCGGGAGCATGTTAGAAAAATCATGAGCAAGTGCATGCTTCAGCCACATCCAGTATTCAAAATGTCCACTTTGCAACCCCAGAGGCTAGTATAACATTTTATCTATTTTAATTTGTGAATTAATCCAAATTCCCCTCATCCTCCTTGTTTAGTTGTAACAGTTCTTAATGAATAACCTCATATTCTTTATTTTTAAACGATAAAGACTAACACTCGTAAGTCCCTGGGAAAAGCACTAAAGATCCACCATTCTAAATGACGGGTTATTTCTGTTTCTGTCTATGAAAGATCATTTCCTTCTGGTATCCCTAACAAATATAACAAATGGAGAAAAATGCTTTCTGGTAATCTTTAAGTATATAATTCAAATTCCCTGAACCAGTGGTGGTTGTTACCAGTTTTTATTCCACAAAAATAGATTAATATATTGTCATTTATGCAAAATGTAAATCTGGGATCCATATAGAGCTTTCCCTCTGTACCCAGCATGGCATTCACAGTAGCAATTGCCCTCTTCCTCCACACTGTCCCTCCAAAAAAACTCACCTTACCTGGATGGAGCTTTCTGTAACCCCAAAAGGGAGAAGAGCCAGCAACTCCATTAACTCCACTGTGACCTTTCACCATGCTCAACCCTATCAGTATGGAAAGCACTCAGATACCACAATAATGGGCACAGTACAAAGCTCTGCTAGCTATAGCACGAACCAGCGGACACACCTGCACAGGAAATGGATCCCTCTGTGATTGCAGGTTACAGCATGCGAGCAGCGAAGTAGAAGCAACCTCCAACGGACTGCTACTCCTCTTCTTGGGCAGGTTGGTGGGGATGTAAGGCTTGGGCCTTGGTTCCACTCCTTCAACATGCCAGCCCATCTGAAAAGGGGCATTATGTTCACCAGGTAATGGGCTGACGTAGTTCCCGTCCTCTATGGAGACAGGAGAAAGCGGCAAGTGAAGTAGGACTTAGTATTGTCTCTTTTTCAGGGCAGACAGTGAGGTGCCAACTTAGTCGTAGGGGAGAAGAGAGAATTTAACTGTGATGAGGGCATCATTTTGACTGCACTGATCTCTTCCCCATAAACTAGGGTTCAGTGTGGACTTTTTTAATCCATCCAGTTACCCGCGTTCCTCCACCTCAGAGTGTAATTAGCCGCTATGCAGCTCATACAATCTCACCTTGATGGGGCTTGCCTTATTTCCACGACAAACCCAAACGTCCAGGGCTTTACAGGACAGCAATAAAAGCTCACCTTGCTCGGGTACTCTGGTATATAAGCGGTGAGTTAATCAGTATTTTTTTTCACTCCTCTATTTAAAGAGAAAATGTAGCTTTAAAAGGAAAATCCGACGCTAGTTACAAGGCAAGGCTTAACAAGGGACTTTCACATGATTAACTCAAACACCGGAAAGAAACATATTTATACAGAAAGGCTGGAGGCAAAATTCTTCCCTAGCTCCTCAGATCTCCATGAGAAGGGAGCAGCAGCAGCTGAGTGGAACGTCCCTGAGCCAGTCTGCAGACATCATCAGGACGGCTCAGACAAGGTGTTCAGCAGCATTCACGGCTCCTCTTTCAAAAAAGGAACAGTTTGTGCTCCGGTTAGCACCCGCTGTTCAATAGTGGCATCCAGGCAGGAGGGCTGGGATGTCTCTCCCCTTTGCCTCCGGCTGACAATGCCCTCTTGGAGCAACTTGTTAGCTGGACCGCTGCCTAATGTGTCATGACACATTAGTTCCCTAACCTTGCCAGTATTTGTGCAGTGAAAAAGAAATGGCCTCTCTTCTTTTCCCTCCAATGCATCTGCAAAGAGGGAGGCAGGATTTGCCATCTTCCCTTTTTGTCATTGAAGTCACTGAATATTTTGTACAATGCCGGCCAACAAATGAACAATATCAATAACGATGTAGTGTGCAGTTTAATTAATACATCTCCATTAGTGACCCCGCTGCCATCATTACGGTGTGTTTGGTATAGTTTGGTGAGGTGGGACTGATTAGGTCATACATGCAAACAGTTTCTTTAGTCAAGGCTAAGTAACATAAGAACTCCTCTTATAGCAGAAACACCACACAGAGCTCTTCAGCTGATGTAAATGATCATAGCTCCATTGACTTCATTAGAGAGATGACACCAACTAAATATCTGACCCCTATAATTTAACCAGTCAGATAAAATTGTCTCCAACAGCTGCCAAATCTTGCAAACGGGAGGTATGAAAGTCCTCCATAAACACATCTAACTGTCATATTATTGCAGCTTTCCTGAAGCAAGATATGAGAGAAGAGCTGGGAGAAAGCAAGTATTTGTTTTAACCTCTGTCCCCCCAACTCCCAACTGTTCTTGTAAGAGGTTTATGAAAATGAGTAACTAGGACTCTGTGAGATACTAGTAGTACACACATCACAAAAGTGGGTATTTGGACTCTGATAACTCTTCCTTCTCCTCCTCTAGGAACTTTTCCCCCAGCATGCTTTTCTTTAAATTTGGCAGACACACACACCTGTGGCCCTAAGGCAGCCATTTTGCTATCATAAGTTGCTAGAGCTCCCTTCCTTCCAGCTGGTAAGAATTCTTAATACTTGTTGTATTTCTCCCTAGTTTTCTCTTTTTATATTCCATGGGTGGGGGAATTGTATTACACTTCTGGCTTCCCTGGACAGATACTGTGAGAATCCAGAGAATCCTGGTTCTGTAGACAGGGAGGTGGAAGTAGTCTCTAGACTGGTATCATTCTGCTCTTTCCCCTAACCTTGAGGGATCCTGGAGGCTCAGGGCTCTCCTCTGAGGCTGCAGACTGAAGGTCTGTCCTAATGCTTCAGTGGAGGCATTACCCTTGGTGACACAGAACTCTTGCTGGTAAATTAATGTTTTCCCCTTTCTGCTGTGGAACTCCCACTGAGGGAGGTTGCTGAGGAAAACAGCAGGAGGTAGTGTGTCTGTCAGTGTGGCTTTTCCCAGAGGGGCGAGGAATGTATGACGAGGCAAAGAGCTTCCACAGGTCCACGGAAGAGAGAGGGCAGAAGAAGCAGATGTCTGTTGCAATGTGTTCCATCTGCCTCATGCCACGGAAGCCCTTTCATGGCAGCTTTATATAATTAGGGCTCTGTGATGACTGTGCTCTGTGACAGGTAGAGATATAGCCAGAGATGGGTTCCTTGCTCCCCCTTTATTCCCTGCCTGCACAATCCTGAAGTCTGCAGAGAAAGTTCCTAGAGTTTAATGGCAATTGGAGCAGTGTTATTTCCTCTACCACTGTGTTAGCTCCCCACAGAGAGGGTTGCAGGTACAGCAGGAGGATGATTGGCAGGATGGTGGGGCTGAAGACTATGGCAAAACACCCTGAGAGTCAACGACTGTTTGCTGGGTAGATGGTCTGTGGTTAAATATCACTAGATAAGTAGACACGCTTTACCGAAGGAGCAAAGCAAAAGAGGTAAAAACCTGTTTGCATTACTGCCAAGAGTAGCATCACTGATTCCAAGCTCTCCTACATTTTTCACCTTGATTTTTTTTCATTGAATACTTTCTACTACTTTTTCACTGTCTCTTCTAAATGGAAAATTAATCCAATAATGTTTGATTGTTTTAAAACTCAATTTTCAATCCCACAATGTTCAAATGGATCAGAAATTAAACAAAATTAGTTCACCTGGGTGGTCAACAGGCATTCTACACAAATGACAGATCTGGCCCTGCAAATTCTTACTCATCTGAGTAACTCTTGATCTCATAAGTAGCTCATTGGACTAACCACACCAATAAGAATTTGCAAGATTTGGCTGTAATGCTTCATTTGAAATATAACACATTTATGGCCTGCTATTGCAGAATAAGGCTGTTTCATTTTTCTTTTTATGTAAAACAATTATAAATACACATTGCATTCATGAAACTTAATACAAACCTAATTTAGGAGGTTAATTTTAACCCAATGTAAGTATTTTTGATTTTGCTGTGTTACCTAAAAAAAACCTTTTGTTAACTTTTCCCCATTGGTATTGTAAGAATGAATAATTTTTACCACATTTTAAAGATAAAAATGAGGTGCATGATTATTGGAGGCCCTGTTTTCAGGGATCTGGGCATGAAATTGCCAACAGTTTTGTGCACGTTGGCGCTCAGGGTTACAGTAATGTGTGCACAAATGTTCAGTTAGAGATCTCAGCACCATCTTTTCGTTCTGTGTCTGAGCAGTGCTTACTACAGTGGAGCCCAGGTGGGGCTCCTAAATGCTACCGCTACATGAAAAAAGATGCAAAATTGGTGATTTTGAATATGTGATTAGCACAATTCTGCAGGCCCAATTTTCAAATGCCAACAAGAAACCTGATTCAAAGCCCAGGGACATCAATAGCTCTTCCCACTAACTTCTGACCAGCACAGCCACTTTAGAAAAGCATTCTACCTCCTCGGGCAGGTTTATCAAGCCTAGTGCATGACTCAAGTTAGCACAGCTATGTCTTGTTTAGCTTTGGCTTATTTGCTGCTGCTGTTTTGTTACCTGTTGGATCAAATATATGTTGTATGTACAGACTCTGAAGGGAAGCTCTGTTTTATCGGGTACTGGTACTAGCAACATTGTGTGTGGACTGCTTCCCCGCTGAAAACAGCAGTCACTGGTGTAGAAAATGCACTATTTCTTTCTTTTAATTTTAAACACAGAAATGTTCTGATTTTAGAGCGGCACATCTCTCATTTAAATATTTGTTGTATAAACTTTCATGCAACCTTGTGCTACTTCTGTATATAAGTAGTCTGAGAAATTCAGCTTTAATCATTAGAAGGGTCTAACTTGGAGTCATAAAAATCCAAGAACTTCACAGCTTGATACTTATCCTTAATTTGTCCCATCGTTCCTTTTTTATTTGCTTTCCAAATTAGCAGGAGTTCAATACAGACTGTCAGCTATAGCTGTGAATGTCCTGGCTTTCCTTACGTCGTCACATGCCCTTCCCCCACTTCCCCTTGTTTATATTGATCCTATGGAAAGAGTGATTGCAGGTTATAGAGGCAAGGTGTCATGTTGTCATGCAGCAAGTAGAGGGTGCTGCAGAATAAAGCAGCTGCCTTTCTTTAGCCAAAGCTTAATACATTAGCTCCATTACCCCTTCAATTTCTGCCTGGGGGTCTGGACGTGGCCTTAGCTAACACAGCCTATTAAAAGATGGAATGAGAGAGCCTGATGATAAACTCCATGCACAGAGATACTACAGTCCTGTTTGTAATTCCAGGAGTGCAGAGGCCGATTGCACTTGAAATAACACTTGAAGGGAACAGAGAGAGAGGGGTTTGGACTACACAAAGCGGAGGAGGGAAACCATTAAGAAAAGTGTCTTCTTCAAGTAATACCTACATAATGAACTGCTTGAGAACTAATTGTCAGCCAGGTCTGTGTGCCTCATTGAGATGTGTGAGGCTCAATTGTCATCTGCAATTTAGCTTTCCAATACTGCTCCGAACTCCAAAACATGCTCCTTCCCTTCTCTCTGCTTGAAAAGAGAAACCACATGAAGGATTGGCAGTGAGGATGATTTAAATGTCCTATATCCCACAGAGTTAATGTGTGTAGTTCACGGCCATGGGGGTGTGGGGCCTCATTGTCAAGAGGTCAGTGCCGGCAGGTGGGGCCAGCTTTTCAACAGAATTGTGCTCCTGTCACGGAAGGGCCAGACTGTCCACATTGCTCAACACCCAGCAATGGCCATTATGGGGCCTGTGGCCAGATTTTCAAGGGAATGCCACATACTGAACTCTTGAAAACTTGGCTAGTGCTAGTGCCTAAATGGCAGCTGAACTCTTGTGAAAATCTGACTCATAAAGCTAGAATCAGTGGAGAAATCACACGAGATTCATCAACCATGCAGTTGCTATCACCTTTCTTTCAAGCTAGCGTTGTACTGTGCCCCCATGGTCCCCAACACTGCAGCTCATGACTCTGATTAGGCAAGCAAGGACTGGAGCTCTGCATAGGCACATGGGCACTTATGACCTTTCAAGGTCAGGCTTTAACTTGAATTTACTGGAGCATCTGAAGGCACCATTCTAGAATGTGGTAGTATTTTTTTTTTAACAAGCATGAAAGTAAATGAGATGAGGGGACAGTTGTAAAGGCACATCCAGGATCCAACAAACCAATCTTTTTTACTAACCCCCTCCCCCAAGTATTCAAGAAATGATTCCTCTCTGATTTACACTAGTGTCATTCATTGATTTCAGTGGAGTTCCTCTAGGGTGACCAGACAGCAAGTGTAAAAAATGGGATTAGGGGGTGGGGGTTAAGAGGAGTCTATATAAGAAAAAGACCCCAAAATCAAGACTGTCCCTATAAAATCAGGACATCTGGTCACCCTAAGTTCCTCTGCTGTAAGAGAGATCCAGTTTCTCCCATAGTAAAACAAAGGGTGCAAACATATACTGTATCCCCTTTGTGTCTTGATAAAATATCGTGAGTTTGAGTTGTGCAAACAAATTGATGTAGAACTTGCCCAGTGCAGAGACTTAGTTAGGTGTGAGATATGGTATTATCCAGTTCAAAGAAATAGCTTTAAATTGTAAACATGACAATGGAGAAATCATTTCCCCCTGTTACTGTGCAGTGGTTGATTGATGATTGCCACTGGAGTAGCCATTGGAGCTGAGGAACTAATTCATAGTGAATAATGCATTTACTAAATATACCTCCTTAAACTGATCACTCGTTGTCAAGAAGTAGTTTAAGGGTTTCTAGAATAGACAGTATACATGACTCAGAATTGTTCTACCACATAATTTTTGCTCTGTAGATTGTTAGTTGTGAATATTTGCTATTGGATATTCAAATTGTTAGTTTTGATTAGATACATAGGGTTAACACCATATTGTTCTCCATTCCCCAGTTGGATTAGTGTAATATTTTTTTTATATAAATAGCTTATCTTGTTAATACTCACATTCAGTGGTTCATGAATATTCTCCAATGTTCATTTAAGATTTGCTGTTTCTGTGAACATTCCTGCTAGCAGTTGGCTGAATATTTGTAGAAAGGACAAAAACACCAACAAAGTGAATTACATTTTTTGTTTAAGAAAATACCATAGACCGTTTCTCCCTTCTCTAACAGCCATACACAAATAAATGATAGTGTCCCAAGACTGTACCAGTTTTGGGGACACATCTTACCTCAGATGAATATTAAAATGTATTTAATGAAACTCAGCCATTCAGATAGTATTTCCAGTTGTCTCCAACTCATCTCAGATGCCACTTGGAATGCCCAGATTTTGTATCATTTCTTTTTAAGGAGAGAATGAAATCTGCATTAATCTGCAGTGGCAAATCAGCTGATTTCCAACATATTGTTTAAAAAAGGTGTAGGGATGACAACAACACTTTTATAAGTGCTCTGTTCACAATAGCCCCTTTGGTTATGGGCGTTTCTGTGATATATGTGACCCTGCCTTCCATTATGGACCCTGACCTTCAGCTCAGGGGCCATAACTCTCACTAGTGTCAATTATCTTGTCGTGAAAGGCCCACAGGAGTGAGGACTATTGCTTATACAGTACATCTCTCATCAGTACGCTCCCAAGTCTGCATGATCACTGATGAATTCTCATCCGCTTACTCTGTGTGCAAGACTTTTCAGGCGTAGGGTGACCAGACAGCAAGTGTGAAAAATCGGGATAGGGAGTGTGTGTGTGTATGTGGGGGGGAAATAGGAGCTCATATAAGAAAAAGACCCAAAAATGGGGATTGTTCCTATAAAATAAGGACATCTGGTCATCCTATACAGGCCCCTTCTAAAAGCCAAACCTGGATATTTGCCTGTCTGAGTCAAAAAGTTTTTGTCTATGGATAGATTTACCCTTTAGAATGGGTTTCCTGTTTTTAGTGGCTATATTGCCTTTTTTCAGAAATTGATGTTCCAAAATAATTCAGCAGAACATTTCAAAGAAACCTTTTTCCCCCCTGGGCTGTAGCATGAGGAAGCCGTGCTATGTTATCATGATTTCACTGAAGATCTAGGCATCGGACTCTGTTGCAATTGAGTTTGAGCTGCAACTCTACCGGAGTTGATTCTGATTTACACAGGTGTAACTGAGATTGAGCTGGATCCACTAGCAGGGCCAGGGAAGTCTCCCTCAGGGAAGGTGCTTGTCCTATCACCCTCTTCCTATGGCATTATTCCATTGGGGAAAGCAATTTTAGTTTGTGTTTAGGTTCCATATCTGTAACAGGTCCACTCCCGGTAAAGTCTGTCTAGAACACTTATGGAGGAGCAGATATTGTAGCTAACTCCCTTTTCTCTCCATACATAAACAATAGGGAGCACTATAACCCCAGCATTATGCTAGCAGAAATGGAGAGGCCCGCAGCTGTGAGCTCGGAGAACCTGAAGCAAAACTCTCTAGTAGAACTTTGGACTTGATCCTGCCATCTCGATCCAGGCAAATTCCTACTGAAGTCAGTGGAAACTTTTTTCTGGGAAAAGACTGAAGGATTGGACCCATTACTTGGAAACCTATGCTAGATAAACTGAGAATCTGATTCTCTTCTCTTACTTTAATTTTGTATCTCTGTAACTCACTTGACTTTAAATGGGGTGCATGAGGTTGCAATGGGGGAGAAATCAGTAGGTAGAAATCAGTGAATGTTTCTGAGTTTCTCCCTTGTCAAGTGTGTTGCTCAGTTTCAATCTTTGATGGCAGCAGAACAGCGACTCATGTGCCTCTCTGGTGGTAGTGACTAGCCCAGGAGCAAAATTTCTTATTTTTCACTAATGCCTTAATTAAATTGAGGGGATTGGTTATGTTTTGCAAAGGCATAAATACCACATCAATGGGACTCATTCAAAAAGATTATTATTGAGCGGATCAGATCAATATGGTCTGCAAATGTGCTGATTTACTCCAGCTTGTAAAGCAAAACAATTTACATATACAATTTAAACATTCCTTCTCCCCCCCCCTCCCCAACCACATCCCTTGTGTGTATAATTGAGATTTCCTTGCCACCCAGGAGAGAGCAGGGATATTTGGGGGGCTGCGGATCTCTTTCTAACTGGGCGCAGCTGGAGCGGCGGGCCCTTGTCTTTAGACACAGGAGCTGGGTGTCGGGTTTGCATTAGCTCCTGTCAGCTGCTGCACATGGCTGGCACCGCTAGGGAGCAGGCTGACACAACTATTAGGGACACCGTTCGGGCAGGCAGCTGTCTGAAGGGACTCAAATCTGCTGTGAATGTAATAATTGTTCTGCTTTATTCTTTAATAAACACACTCTACATCTTACAAAAACAAGGGGAGGGAGGGAGGGGGAGAGAGGGAAAATTGCCCTTTTCCACAAAGGACTGCTCAGTTTTCCAGCAGCAGCTTAGCAGCTTCTTTACAGCCCAAGGGCCCTGTTGTTTCAATTCCAGGTCCTCCATCTTCCTTGCCCTCCTCCTTGGAGTCAAATTAACTTATTGATCGGAGCCTATTCATCTGCAATTGATGGTTAATTTGACTCCTCTTGCAGATCATGTTTATCTACGTCAATACAAAAATATATATTTAGATCATGTCCCGTGTCTGGCTCCCGCTGACCAAGGGCCGGCACATTCAGGATTGAGGCTGGTGCTCTGTCTTGCACTCCCACACGTGCATAAAAAGGCAGAGGCTTTTGAAAGACACTTGCCGTGGGTGGGACGGGGACCGAAAACCAAACACACCTTTGGAGAGGAGAAGAGGAATGAGGAAGACTAGGAAGGGGAAATAAGCATGATTAAAACACATGCTTGTCTGCCAGATCGAAATACAAACAAGGGGACAAATTGAAGTCTCTGATATGCAACACGTGTTTTGTATCTCGGGGTGGTACTCTGAGCACTAAGGCTGCTCAGGATCCACAGCAGGGCGTGCAATCTAAGATCCTTTCCACAAAGTCCTTTGTGTGTGCATTGCATTAGCCACTTTGCAAACTTCAGTGCTTGCGTGACATGCTCAAAGTGAGAGTTCCTAGCATGGGTTGTGGCCATCAAATTAATTTTAATACCAAAGTAACTTCTGAGTTATGTGACCTAAAGACCTGTGACACTCCTCAAGGTTTCTATCCATGGCATGTGGTTAATGGCGGAATTATTCACCGTCAAATAACTATTGTATTGCTTTACATGGTCAGGATGCTGTATCAATATTATCTAGCCACCCTCTAAAAGGCAGGTCTGATTAATGTTATCCCCATTTGCCAGACAGGAGAACTGGGATAGAAAGGTGAAATGAATTGCACAAGGGCATATATGCTAATTTGTGGCAGAGCAGGGATTAGAACTGTGTGCTCATTTTCCTAAAGCATAGGGGCTTCCACAGATACCTTCCCTTATCATCAGGGGTCTCAAACTCAATTTACTTGGGGGCCGCTGGAGGCAGAGTTTGGGTGAGGCTGGGCCGCATCGGGTATTCCACAAGAAAAGCTTTGTTTAAAAAATTCCAATCTTCCCAAATGTCTTTATTTTTATTTTTTTAACACAAAATAAGATGAAAAAATAAATAAACAAATTAAGAATTAATAAGTAAATAAGTAACGCTTATAAGTAAATAAGTTACGCTGCTGTAACTCTGTTTCAACCAGAAGAGTCAGCACCAGTGGCAGGTTTCAAATCCATGAATGGCCCAGGAGGAGTGAGGGGCTCTAGCTGTGAAGTTGCCGGCCCCTGTTCAGAACAAATGGGTTCTGTGTGCATCAGAACGACCTTGCTCCTGCCCCAAGCAGATCCTAGAGCGGAGACCAGCATCTCAAATGCCTGCACTCTGCACCTGGGCAGCCTGGGGGATTCCAATCCTTCTCCAGCGCTTCTATGCAAGCCATTCCACGTGGTTTCTTTAATGCTCTTCGATTCCTGCCTGGTGCACTAGCCAGGCTGATTTAGGCTAGAGCACAGTGTACAGGGCATGAGTACTGCCTGCTCTTGACTGAAGCAGCGGGGACCTGACCCAGCCCTGTGCCCATGGCGGTGCATGTTCTCCCCCATGCAGACAGCTGCTCCCCAGGAGAACAAGGGCACCTAAACCCACACCGGGAAATTCCCTTTATCTCAAAGCTGTTGCAGCCAATACAGGGAATTCTTTATCTGTTAAGATGAGGTCTAATAGAGACTGACCACAGCACTGGATGTATGATAACTTAGGTACAAGTGATTTTGAGCTATGTGCAGTCCAAATAAAGTCTAGAGCAGTAATATAGAAAAAAACAACAACAACACTGTTTCAGTTTGTTTCTCTGCTTGCATGAAGCCCGGTGGATGTCCCGCCCCCCGCCCCCCGAGCAGCAACGCTGCTGTAACTCTGTTTCAGTTTGTTTCTCTGCTTGCATGAAGCCCGGTCGATGTCCCGCCCCCCGCCCTCGAGAGCCAACGTGATTGGTAGGTTCGTTCAGCTCCGCACACAACACTGTGAAGTGCCATTCATATAAAACTCGCGGGCCGCACTAACATTAAACTTTCATATTAAGGTGGGGGGCCACAAAATATCGTCTCGCGGGCCGCAATTGGCCCGCGGGCCGCGAGTTTGAGACCCCTGCTTATCATGGTTCAGATCTCAAGAAAATGCAGAAAGGAGGCAGGGTCTAGCAGACATGCAAATAAATTTTAAAGTCCTCTTATTGTCAATAACTTTGTTTGTTTTTCCAAATGCATTTCAACAGCAGATACAATCCACATGTTTCTCCTCCGAGGAAATACGACTCTTATGTAACAATGAAAAAGTAAAGGTCAGAATCACTTGCAGAACCATAGAGCACATTAACCGTTAATTTATATTGGAAGAACCTGCTGTACAATATACGCTGGACATGTGTGTACAAGGGCAGATTAGTTTCTAGACGTCGGTGTAGCTGAAATCTTTTGCCAACTGATTCCTTTACAGTTAAAAGTAAAGAGAAATTACCAGAGATGTGGTGGGCCAAACAAAGTTTAAAAACCTGTATTCTCAATTGAACCCTGTAAAACTTCCATAACCGAACCTGAAAAGCAGCAAAACATCTGGGGTTTTGTTCTAAACTCAAAGCTTTGGCCACGTGTGCTGATGCTGGCGAACATTTGTAAAACCGAGCCATGATCTGAGGGAAAACCGTGCGCAGGCTGATGAGGTCTGAGTAGCTTAGGCCCAGGCTCTGGCATTCTGAGGAGATTCTCTTATGACCTGATCCTTCCATTGCCAAACTGGTTCTATGTGAGATAAGATTGTGGGGTTCCACCTTCAGATTTACACAACTTTGATATACGTTCTTCACCCTTCACACCCAAGCTGTGAAGATGGGGTCTGGCTCCGGATTTCTCCACATCACAAAGCCGTTAAGGCAGGGACTGTTTCTTGTGTCTGTAGAGCCACCACTAATTTCTTGGGGGCACCTTGGCACTACCATATTACTACCACTAATGATCATTGACTTTGGAAGATGGGAGAGGGCCTTTCACAAAATTCAGAAGATAGGAGGGGTTCAGAGCTGGAGTTCTGTCCCAGGTCTGTCTATATCATTCGTATTCTACATTCAGTGCCAGATTGTGACCTGCTGCACCATGTGAAAGTTAAAAACTCTGCTACCTTCGGTTAGGGCCTTGACCCAGTGAACTGCTTAAGGATGGGTTTAATCTTAAATAGGTGGGTAGACTTATGGAATCCGATGAGGGCAATGGCCCATTGATTTCAGTGGGGCCACTCATGCCTATAATTCAGCATTTGCCTCAGTGCTTCACTGAGCTGAAGCCTTTATTCTCTGGGTTGATGCAGTTTGTTATGAGTTTAACAATACCGTGGGTTCACCCTGGCATGTCTGTAAAAATTGGGAAGATTACTTCAACTATTCTAAAAAATTGAGATGGACACAACAAATATCAGTTGTAGCTGTATCAGGTTAAATGGGGAAGAAATGGTCAAGGTTGACAGGAACATCCCTTAGTAAACATTGATGCAGGACCGCAGGATTTTGTCCCATCATTTGTAGCATTTGGGTAAATAAGCAATGTCAGATGTGTGAGTGAGGAAATTATATTCCACAAGCTTCCTCAATTTCTCCAGAGATATTGGCCATGTTTTCATGACACCTATAACCAGCAAAAAGGAAAAGGCTGAACTTTTCCTTCCCATTTGCTTGTTGCATAAGTTTTTTGTTTCTAAATATAAACAGATAAATACATGATGCCAGAAAGTGCAACCTTGTTTTCAAGTTAAACAAGCTAAAAGACGTGAAAAAATATTTATGCTGTATTTTAGTCTATTTGATTTCCTTTTGCGTTTTGTTTGTTTTGTGGCATTAGTGGGAGAGGGCCTACCAGTTTTGCTGGAGTGTATTGCTAATCCAGGAAAGGTTTTTGGCAGATGTAAAAATTAGAAACAAATTTCATATGTTCTCCAGTGCCATAAAGGACAGGAACAGAATATGTGGCTTTGTCATCGGGGCTCCAGGAAACCACAAAGAAATGGAGTTTAGAAACCAAATTGGGGAAATAAATAAATATAAAAGGAAATTAAAAATATGTAGCAGATGCGTCAAGGCTTGGAATGCAAGAGGCAGTACAAAAAGACCACCAAGTCATGCTAAGTGGACTGAACAATGGAATCTTTAGCTTGCTGGGAAACAGTCGCATTTTATTTGGAATCATTTTAAAATAAGTGATTCCAGGATTTAAAGGCATGGTGATGCTCCTCAATTTACCTGCCTATTTCCAAGCAGGCGTGAAAAAATAAACTGTAGCTTCCCCAGCCCCTACACAGGTTAGGAACAATACACAGTGAGTCCATCAAATTAAATACAGACAGTTTTTCATTTCCAAGATTCCATGTTTATAGATGATGGATGATGAGTTATATGTATTTATAATGAAGTTTTCATTACAAATATTTTTAAACACACAACACAGCTATTATTTTTCCAAACAAGAAGTGTCATTCTTTTACTCCTAGCTCTTGGGCTGAATACACATGTGCAAGGCTTTGAGCTAAAGCAGGGATTGAATAACCACGGAATATGCTTGATTTATTGTCAAGTTCTGTTTGCTTCACTATTACTGTGTGGCTTTCAAAAGAGTGAACTACAGAGTAAGCATAACAAAAGACTGAAATAGTTAAAGTCTTATCTTTGAGGGAAATTTAGGTACACTTTGGATACTGGTAGAGAGCATAATTTTGTGCTGGGTGCGTAGTGACACATTTTTCATTGCATGTAAATATTCATCTGAAGTTGTCAATAAGTTTGCTTCGGTCCTGCTTGCACCCAGTTGTTTTTCCATGAAGACTCACGTGATCAAGTCTTACTTGCACAAATTTTCACAAGTGAATTTCCAATTGCAAATATCCAAATATATGTGGAAACCCAATTAGAAAGTAACATACACAAATTCTTGCAAGAAATCCTTGTGTTTATCCTGTCTCTGAACAAAATAAAATGCCATATGATTTCATCCGCATAAGCATAACTAAGCAAAATAACTCAGATTGTAAATATTCTTCTCAATCCATAGAGTAAAACGTTTGAAAAAAACTACTTGTCAAATACACAAATACATCTGAAGAAATCAGTTTGCTTGTGGGTATTGTGTGAGCAGGAAAAGAGGCTAAATTAATACTTGAATTAGTTACAAATGGATCGTAAATTATTTTCCCACTACAGCAATAATTAGCTTTTGCTGTAGTATATGCATAAGTTAATGTTTATATAAAAACATTTGTAATGTTCTGTCTATTCTAAACCTTGGGCCTGATCCAATGCCTATTTGAAATGAATGGAAACATTCCCACTGACTTTAGTGTGCTACAAAGCAAGCTGTTTAACCCAAAACTCATTACCAGGAAATTTTGAGGGCCTGTATGCAAAATTAGACATGTCTAAACATAAATCTTTCTCTCTCATACAGATAGGTTTGCAGATAAGACATGCTGCAAAATATCTATGGCTTCACTGTCCTGTGGATTAAAGTATGGACAATTCGCTAAAAAATTTTAACTGTGCAGGAGAATAATCCAGTGTACATAGAAATGGGTGATGTGCAGTGTATTGAGTAGGGTAGCAATAAATGTGTTATAATGCATCTACTAATACTATTTGAATTTTCCAAACATTTCTCATTTCCCGCATATTCCACCCTACTGCCTTCACGAGATTGTTCTGAATTATGCAAAATGTCCCCAAACCCTGAATTTGGTTTAGGAAATGTGCAACATGTTACCACTGAAATATTTTTCCCCTTAGAACTGAACCACTGTCACTGAAAATGTTTCCCTTACAGTGTAAAAATGTTTCCAAACACTCCCGTTTTGAAAGTGCTCTGAAATGTGATAAAGTTCTATCGCATTTTGAATTTCCCTGTAAACGTTTTGCACGGTCCTAACAGTACTTCTGTAGCCGGCAAAACAAGGGCATAAAGGGACGTGTTCTAAGGAAAACCCAACTGTCTTGTCTTCCTCTGTGCCGCTTACCCTCCCCTCTCCCCACCTCCATCCAAATAAAAAATGCATTCTGTGCTGGCACTTAGGAGAGTATAAATTAAAACCAGCCCGGACCGTTTTAATTTTATGCAGTTGTGTTAAACCCATCTGGTGGAGAGCTGTGCTTTCACCGGCTCTACGTGCTATGTTAAGTATGTGTAGACTTGTATAATACAAACTCACAGCCTATCAGCCTGAATCTGCAGAGGTTCTTGCTCTTCTTGATGCATAGTGCCAGTCACTAACAGAGTCCCCGTGTTTTCCATTGTAGAGCTTGCCTGTGCAGTTTTCCATTTTGTCCAGCAGTGGGTGTGGTGGTGCATACCATGCCTTGCCTTAATGAACTCTTTCCGTACAGCTTCCTACCTAGAGTAAGTCGAGCAATGGGAACAGGACCTTTTACAGCAAGTCTAACAACAAGCCTTTCGCCTCCGTATAGATAAGCTGAGCCCTGGTAGACTGCCCATTCTTTGCTATGCACTAGGTAGACAACATGCTGCTTAAAGAGACAATCACATGCAGCAGCGTGACCCTCAATTTCAGTGCATTCTCTGGCACTTCCTCCACTGTGTGTCATTTCACTCCAGGAGGATGATCAGGCTCTTAGATTGTAATCTTAGAGGCATTTGGTTTTGATTTTCGTTTAAAGCTGATTAAATATGGTCTGTCTCAGGAAACAATATACGGTACCATGGGAGCAACATTCAATCAAACTAAGTTTCTTTTACTGATGATACAGAATTAGTGCTAAGCTATGGTCCTGTATGAGGAGTGCGGAAGCTGGGTTTAATTTGACTGTCAGTCCAAAGCGATAGTAGCCATTAATTATCTTGCAAAACCTAGATAGGTTGTGACATAATAAGACAAAGAAATATCGCTGACATTTCGCCTTTACTTTGTCTCCATGTGTCTAGGTATTTCAACAAAAGCGGTAAAGCAGCTGGCCTACATATAAATTGTCCTGCTATGTCTATTTTGATATAGTTAAATGGCATAGCCCCCCCCCCCAGTGTGGATTCAGTTATACGCTTATAAAGGAGATTGTGTACACTACGGAACTGGCAGAACCCCTGAGTGTAGATGCAGAAAGAGTTCTTCTGCTGTCATAGTGTAACCATCTCCCCGAACGACAATAGCTACTCTGACAGAAGCATTTTTCTTTTGGGATAGTTGTCTACCATAGGGGTTTTCCTGGCTTAGCTAGGTCAGGCTGGGGTAGGATTTTCCCCCCATGCTCTTAGCCAACATAACTACTGCAGCAAAACTTTGTAGTGTAGACAAGGCCTCTCTCCTGGGAAGGTGAATAAATTATACCAGTATAAGGGCTTATCTACACTATTGGGCGTGTTACAGCAGCATAGCTACTGTGGGCAGCTATGCCACTGGTACTCCATAGTGCTAGAAGCACACTACAATGCACAAGTAGTATGCCCCTCTCCTGGCCCTCCCCAAGCAAAGCTCGCTAGGTCAACGGGAGAATGATTCTGTTCACCTACCCATGTCTACCTCAGAGGTTTAGATCAGCATAGCTGCAGTGCTCAATGGTGTGGATTTTTCACATGCCCGAGCACCGTAGATATGTCAGTTTAAGTGTAGACGAGGTCTAAGATACCTTTCTATTTGTATCACTCTGCCCATACTAGGGGTTGTATTAGTATAATTATTTTGGTTAAAAAAAATCACCTCTCTTAATGAAATACAAAATCTGGCCAGACTAGGTGTAAGGTTGATCTCGTATGCCCTGATTTACTGAGCCACGGGGTGAGCTAAGGACAGAATCTTAGCCTGAAGTTGCTTCCTCACATGGTATGTGTCTATTTACTGAACTGTAGTTTCTTCTGGGTATTGCTGTTAATTTCCTGTGGCTGAAGAGTACCCCTTCAAAAAGTAAATAGTGTTTCACTGGAAGATCTGAAAGCTCACAAGATAGGTAATCCATCCTAGTTCATGCTATCATAATGGTACCATTATGGTCAATAAAGAAAATGTATATTTAGAGGCTTTGCAAAATACATAAATATATATTCTGTATCCAAGGATTTTATAATGTGGGTTAGTGACATGCAAAGCCATAGGCTACTTAAGTCATTACATTTAGTGAGTTTTAAAAATGAATGTTCTTCACTCAGTCTGAGTCTACATGCATAAAATAGGATCTACAACACTTTTTCTTTTTTTAAAATACATGTTAAACATTAGATTGAATTTTAAATAGAATGTAAAACACATCACCTTTCACTGGTGGGGGAAAAACTTCTTGAAGCATAACACACATGTGGACTATTGCAGCCATTTTTCCAAATTAAAATGATTGGTTTTGAAAAGGGAATAGCATGGATTGATTGCTTGAAGAAATTTCTTTGCGTAGTTAGGTATATAAAGTAGAGGTGAAAGTCGGCTGAATAAAGTGTACTACAGGAAAGCATTTTTAAAAATCATCATGGAAGTGAGATGTTAATCAGGTCACCTCTCCTGGAAAACTATCAGCCCATGGTGTAGCTGCAGTCTCGGCTTTCCTCTAGTCTCGGGTTGGACGTGGGAGTGAGTGGCTTTTCTGGAGGTTTTTAGTGTTGGCTGGCTGAGGTAGATTGTCGCTCTTTGACTCTCTGAAGCTCCTGCCTAGCAGAATTCATTTCTTTTTTGTTAGTGTTTGCGCTGCCTGGTGGCACTGGTGGGGGGTGGTTTTTAATTGTCACAGCACCCAAAGATTTGCATGGATGTGGATGTCTTTAAAATATTCAGTCTAAATAAATATCAGTAGCAGATGATAGAGATTGCATAGCTCTGTGAGCTCCACTGTAACAGCTTATTAGCCTTTTTTTTCCCCTCGTGAATACTGTCCTGTCCCACTGACCGCCTTGGTCTGGGTTTGAATTTGTTTTTGTTCCACCTCTCATCTTTATTACCTCAAAGAAGCAGGCCTGGAGTGGGTATTGCCAACAGCGTGTGGGGAAGACTGCTACAGAGGAGTTGTTTAACTTCCCTCCAATGTCCTCATCCTCCCCGATTGGCCTGTGCACTCACAGGTAATCCAGCGGACCCACTGACCGTCGTGTTTCCTACCTCTGGTATATGTAAATAATAGCTTGTTTGTGTTGGTCTCCTGGGACTTCAAATTCCCTCCTAATTTCCCTCTTACATTTTGCCTGTCATCATTTATATGCCTTTCTCTTGGTTTCACTTGGGTTGCCTTTCCACTTTCTGAAGGATTCCTAGGTCTTGAAATGTCTCTCATAATGAAGTTAAACTGAACTTAAGTGTATTGGTTCAGACCCTCCGTTTTTATAGAGCCCCACTTGGAACAGCTGTGAGGGGAGAGGATTGTTTTAACCACCTCTGTTCTCCCCTCATCTCTAGGCTACTGGGAGATGACTCAACCCTCAGTGAAATGTACAGCAGCCTCAGCACTGCTCTAAATTACAACTGGGTGCAACAGGTCCCATGGATCATGAGAATAAAGAGCTCTAGTGCTGACCCACCTTCTTACCACTTCTACCAGGTGCTGTGACAATGAGACAATTGTATAGGGCCAGTTACACTTGCTCTTGGCTACCTGGGGATTCCTCTGTGCATGCTGGGCTGGGGGAGAGGGCTGCATCCTCCCCTTTCGTTGCACAGCTGCAGGAGGCCAATTACCAAGGACTGAAATCTGAAGCCTTTTGTAAAGTAGGTCCCCGCGACAGTGAAATTCAGATTCAAAAGTCCTTAGTGAAGCAACGCTTCCACTAACTTCCAAGAGTACTGCAAGATTTGGCCCATAATACATGGATTGGTGTAAGAAATATGAGGGGAGGGGGCAACTTGACTATTCAGGGATCCACTATAATTCAGAATAATACCAGATGTTTCATTATGTATCAGCCAGCTATAAAACAGCTTCTTTGAGCCATTCAACAAAGACAGTTGACAAAAGAAAAAATTAATGTTGTGTCTTTGATCTCATGTTTTAAATTTGTCTTTTATAAATAATGATGGTTTCTGGTTTAAAAACACTCTAACAATTTGTTAAATATGCAAATGTCTTAAGTTTCTTAGCAACAGAACAAATAAGTGTTTTTCTTCTAATATAATATGTATGCTAGTTTAGTAAGCACACAATAAGTTAATTAGGCTGCGGTTAGGTATTATTTGTAAATGTCATATTAGCATGCTGTTTTGTTTCTTTGTTGCAACCAAAAGCCATAGACTTGCTGATGTCACTTATTGCACGTTGTTTTTTTCCCTCTCCTAGTTTTGAAATGAGTTTATTTTTTTTAGCATACTTGTGGGCAGACTAACGATTTATGAAGTTGTGTGTTTATTATTGTTTTGCTTAGCTATAATGTCTTATTGTTTTTACATTGTTAATGTCAGGGGCTTTACAGTAAAATTCCTAGGAAAGTACACATAACACGTGTAGTAACGCTGCCGCGGTTTATGATGATTAACGCTGTTGCAATGAATACCAAATGAATTAATAATGTGGGGGCCACTTCATTTTAAAACGTTGGCATTTATCTAACTGCTGTTCAGAGGGAGGAAGAAAAGGCTTGGCATCGTATAAACGGAATAAAAATAGTATATTTTCTGCCAACATCCTAGTGCTTGCTTCTCTTTTCAAACAGCTACAGTCAGCATTTAACCCCTTCATTGTCAAGTAGATTTGAGTGAATATTGGGAAGCTTTTCCTGTGGATGTATAATCAATGTTTGGATTTTTTTAAGATTATTGAACCATGTTTCATCCTTTTCTGTTTCTTTCCTGCAGCTATTAAGGCAGCACTTTTTAATTGCACCCGTGTTTGGGGAGGAGGTTTTTATCCTGCAGAGCCATGAAGTGCTTGCAAATGCATGTACCTGTCTGTAACTTCAGGCGTTCACAACCAATCAAGCACCTTCGCTAGAAGATGGTGCAGATTTGTCATGAGAATTTGAAATATTTAGACTAAATCTAGTTAAGTGAGGAATGATTTTCCTGCTATCTACATTATCTGTTCACCCACAGCTTTACCTCACAATAGTTGTTTTGCATGGCTCTGTCAGTAGAAAGCAGTCATGGAAGGTTTCTCCTTCAATGGGGAACTATGGGGTGATGTAGGGTTGATGTAGTCACTCAGAGGTGTAGTGTAGGGAATATATCTAGTCTACACTAGGGCTGGGTGTTGACCTAAGATGCGCAACTTCAGCTACGGGAATAGCGTAGCTGAAGTCGACTAATTTAGGTTGACTTACCGCGGCATCTTGTGGCGCTAAGTTGACTGTTGCTGCTCCGCCATCAACTCCGCCTGCACCTCTCACAGCGGTGGAGTACCGGAGTCGACGGGAGAATGCTCAGGAATTGATTTATTGCGTCTAGAAAAGACTTGACTCTCAAGAGTCACATTCTCAAGAGTGACACTCTCTGTGATCTCCCCATACGCCCTAGACCTCAGGCACTAGCCACTTAGGGGGCCCAGTTTGCACCTCTGAGGCTAGATTTAGTGAGGCTTGATTGTCTAATTACAGAAGTGAAATGAGACCAAGGAAAGACTCCTGCTGGAGTTCATGAGTTATAGAATATCCTCTTCACATGCTGTGCAGTGCGCAGCTCACAGGAATCCTTAGTGATTATGGTACCCTCGTAGGAAACAGGTCAGTTTTGCTGCTCTTACTGAAGATGTTCTCCTGCTTGCTGCGGGGCTTGATGAGTTTTTTGACATCCCGTTACATTCACCACCTGGGCCATCTTATTTAATACTAAACTGTTCTGGCACCTGATTTACAGCTCATTTGAGGATCTGTGTGGATAAGGCAGTTCACTTCTCTAACAGACATGTGGATCAGCCATCAGCCTGAACCCCCATCAACCTTTTGACCCCCCCCCCCCCCGCTATATAGTTGTGTACCTGTTAATCTGTTCCCAGAGTTTCTATGGCCCCCATCCACATAGTATCTAAGGACTAATATCAGTCACTAAAATCTATAGGGGATGAAATAGTTAGCTTCCTGGGCCGCACTAGTACATAAAGCTGAAAGCATGCCAGTGTGTTTTGATTGACAAGCGATTTAGCACAAGAGAGAGAGAGAGGGAAGAAATGATCAAAAGAATGATCACACCCTTTAGTGACCATGTGCTTTTGTGTTTCTAGGTGCATGTGTCTGTTTCCTACTCTTTGGTCTATACCAGTGTCCTAATTCCTCAAGTGGTGCTTTTCCTCAACACAGTCATGACCGGGGGCCCTGACAGGCTGTGACTCTTCAAACCAACATGACGTGCAGCACAAGCAGCCAATGAATGGCATTCTCGAGAGCCAGGCACGTTTAGGAATAGAGCCAGTCCAGTGTTTCGTTATGAACAAGCAATATGGCCGCATGTCCCACTCACAAATGACACAAAAGAGTGCCCAAGGGCCATTAGAGTGCTACCCAGTAGAGCACGTCACAAATCATTTCCCACAGCGTGTAAACAGGCCCTAAATTTTGCCTGGCTGATCAACCCCCAGAATCCTTTCCAGCAGCCAGGGATTACTGGAATGCTCTAACCACATCCCTTTTCCCATGGACGCCACCCCACGTACTAGGAGCTAGGCATATAGCCACGACATCAGCTTTATGTCACCCAGGGGATTCTCCTTACACAAAGATAATCCTGAGGACGGAGGAGGGTTAGGACAGATTTCTGCCTGTTTACACCACCAGAGCTGTGCAAAATAACCTAAAGCACAAGGAAGGATTGAGGTGCCGTTGTTCACAATCAGCAGGAGAAACTGTGTGTGTCTTCATGGCTTCCAGAAAGTATTTTGGAGACCGTTTTCATTTAGAAACTCTATCTAAATGAAATGGTGTTTTGTTCTGACTCTGACTGCAGAAATCATTGGCTTTGATGACCGTGTGCAATGGAAGAGTTGTAACTCCTGCATAAATCTGGGCTCTCTGGATACAGTTTGTCCGTAAATGCCGGTGTATTTTCCTTTTAAAATGTAGTTTTGACTTTCATGCAATGGTAGTTTCATAAACAGTTTCTGAATATTGTATATTTTACTGAGGTTAAAATGTTGTGTTTTAATTTAAATAACTTGAGCATAGCAGCAAAATATTTGTCATGAATTATTAGATACGAAGAAACCACAATGGTCATTTAGGCTGGGCTCCCACATCACACAGAACACAGAATTTCATCCAGTGACTTCTGCCTCCATTAACCAGTAGTTAAATTAGCGACTAGTAGTTAAATTCCTCTTTGGACATTCAATCCCGATGGAAAGATTTCAAGGGATGGAGAATTTACCACATTCTTGGTAATCTGATCCCATGGTTAATTATTCTCGGTGAGGATTTTTTTTTCTTTTGTACAACTGAAGGTCTTTTTTGTTTTTTCTTTTTTAAAAAAGGTTGGTCAGAGTGCTATGCACAAGCACAACTGTATGCTCCGTTATAGTGAATGCACAGGAAAATCTGGCTCTCTCACTTTCTAGTTACCAGACATTGTGTCTTGCCATTTATGCACACAAATAGCCATATGGTATTTGCACATATAAATGAGGCGCACAGTTGCACAACCATATTTGAGTAATATCCCAGGATCCTAGCCTTATAAAAATCAAGCTGTGTAATACTCTATCATCGTCAGTCACATTGAAGTTATGCCTGTACCGCAATAAGGTGTTATTGCAGCATGTAAGAACATAAGAATTGCCATACTGCGTCAGTATGTCTAAGTATCTCTAAGATTCCGACTTTGCTTTCTATGCACACAACTAAAATACTTGCCCAAGCCCTCATCATCTCATGTCTTGATTATTGCAACATCGTTCTCCATGGCTTTGACAAATGCCCCACTCCTATCCATTCAGAATGCTGCTGCAAAGATCATTTCCTGTCCTGTTCCTCTCTTTTCCATCCTTCCATTGGCTCCCCTTTCTCTGCCGCCTTGGGCATAAACTATTTGTCTTCACCATCAAGGCTCTTCCCAGCCTCTCCCCACGCTACAGCTGATCTCTCATTCAGTACTGAGATGTCGACTCCCACCTCTGTTTGGTTCATGATATCAGCCTCCATCACCCACCTGTTAAATTTTGGTACCTTGGTACTTTCTCCCATTCTGCCCCCTTACAGTTCGGATGAGCTTCATGTAAACATCTGAAAAACTACCTCATTATCCTCCTTCCAAACTCTCCTTTGCCATGAAATCGACAAAAAACTTGACAAGGCCACTAGTATGCTGAGACCACAGCCTGTCATGCTGACCAGTATTGTCTCATTGTTTCCTTGTACTTTCCATCTGTCTGTCTATGAATCTGTTGTTTCTTGTTTCTTAATGTGATCGTAAGATCTTTGAGGCAAGGACTGTGTCTAGTTTTGTGTTTGTACAACACCTAAAATAGTGGGGACCATGACTAGGGCTCCTAAGTGCTACACCACAGTGCAAAAAATATATAATATGAATAAACAATTAAGGAGAGTTTCAGATCAGCATAGGTTGTAGTTTAACAGGGCACCCTTAAGCAGAAAGCATTATCATATTTTTCACTGGTACGCAAAGTCTGTCTAACTTGCTGCTTAAATTAGCTGAGTTTTGATTTACTTTTGTTCCATTGGTCGCAGAGGAACAAAATTTTTACAGCACATGCTCATTAAATTCAGATAAACATTGAGGAAGTGCTATATATGCTAACTAAGAGATAGTGTTAATGAAACAGAACTATGAATTATGGTTCTCCTGATGCTACCAAAAAATGTTGGGCATAAGGAAAATAAATGTTAGAGGTGAAGCTGTGTTTAGTTTCAAACCAGGAAACGCTTATTCTGGAACATGGTATTACAGTGATTTTATGTTTATTTTGCTAAATGATGGATGGAGATATCATTTTGTCTGATGTCTGTTAGTGCAGAGTGACGGATACTAACTGCACTATTGTTGACCTGCTCCATTCTGACTGGCTGAAACAGACAAAGGTCTGTTTCATAAGCCAATCAGGGATAGTATTTTCCATAAAAGAACAGTTTGTTTAAAGCAGTACTGTATTTTTATGACTAAATTGGATTCTGCTTACAGCATTATTATTAACTTGCTGTATTCTGAGTGGCTTAGACAAGAGATTATTGTGTGCTTGAACAAATCAGAATCCAAAATATCCACACACATACTGGGTTTTAATAAAAATACGGTGATTGAAACGCACAAACATTCTGCCCACAGTTACGCCAGGTGCAACCTCATTGATTTCCGTGGATTTGCATTGGTAAAAAAGCAATTTTTGCAACTTAAAGCAATCAGAAATCAGCTTAGCATACAGACTTTCTGGACCAAAATAAGGCCCAAGAGACTGTATGCTAAGCTGATTTCTGATTGCTTTAATTTTTAAAAACTTTTATAAAAGATTAATGGTCAATTATCTAGCAATCTGATTTTCTGGTATGAATTTCATTTGCATAATTTCATAGACACTTAAAATATGACCAGACTCTTAAGTAATCAATTTAAAATGGGGTCAGCCCTGTCTTTACTATGACTGAGAACTGGCCACAACCCATGTAAATATGTACTAACACTACTATAGCCAGGGATGTGTTTAACAGGCTGTTGTTTGAGCAGTAATGAATGCAAATCATTTCTGTTCTCTGAGTGGCTAACTATACGCCCGGGCTAATGCTCGAGAGTATGAATTCAAAACTTTATATCCTCAGGTTGTCTCCTTTATGTGTCTAAGGTTGACTTTTCCCACAGGTTTACCAGCAATCTCACTTACTAGTATAATGGTAAAACGTGCACACACAAGGGGCATGAACATAACTGAACACAATTCAAGTAAACCTCTTAAAAATTCAAGTAAATATTTGCAAGAAAAATTTTGCTGTATTCTCCCACACTCATCATCTTTCCCTGGGGAATATAGCGGTGTGGGAAACCGTTTTTTCTGTCCCACTAAAATTTTCCTTCTCTGAAACTGATCTTTCAGGTGTTTTTGTGGAAAAACAAGGAGGTGACCTATCTCAAAATATCCAATAACCTGGTGGTCAGGGTACTCGCCTTAGATGGGATTGGGAAGGAATGTTTCCCCTAGATCAGACTGACAGAAACCCAGGGGGCGGGGGCGAGGGTTCTCCTTCCTATGGAGCATGGGTCATTTGGAGATTTAAACTTGTGTAAATAGTGGATTCTTTGTAACTTGAAGTTTTTAAACCATGATCTGAGGGTTTCAGTAACCCAGCCAAAGGTCGGGGATCTATTACAGGAGTGGGTGGGTGAGATTCTTTGGCCTACGAAGTGCAGGGGGTCAGGCTAGATGATCGTGATGGTCCTTTCTGACCTTAAGGTCTATGAGACTCCAAGACACCTTTTATTAAGTTGTAACAGCTAACTTAGACTCCATAATATTGTATGTATAGGTGAGATTGTTTTCCAATGTCCATTACTTTGCACTTATCAGCACTAAATTTCATCTATCATTCTGTTGCCCAGTCGCGCATTCTTCTTTTTGAGAAGTATTTAGTTAATCAAACCCATTGAAGATTGGGTTCATTAAGTCTCACTAAGCCATTTTCTCTAGACCGCAAATAACATTTGTGGTTCTTCTGCACCTCTCTAATTTTTCAACATGCTTTTATGATGTAGTCACCAGACCTGTACACAGTGTTCTAGTATTAGTATTCAGTTAGTATTATTCATGCAGTAGTGCCTAGGTGCCTTAATCATGGCCCAGGATCCTCTTGTGCTAAGTGCTGTACAAATACAGGACACAAATACCATCCTTGCCCCCAAGGCGGTGACTATCTGATATCTGAGATACTATCTGATATAAAATGCTGTTCTTTCTTGCCTTGGGGTCAAGGTAATGCCACTACCAAGATTTCCATTAGACGCATACATAGAAGTGGCAGCAATTCATTTTTTAATTTCAAAATGTCGAATGTCTATCAAAAGATTTTTGGTAGTTTTCCTCCCATTTTGGATCAGCTCTATATCTTTGGATTGGTTCTAATTTTGAGTTCCAGAAGATGGAAAAAAAAATTAAAACTGCTTCTCATTCTTTTGGACTAGCTCTACTTAAAGGGTTAACAGTGCAAATAATGTTTTGCCTCCGTATTTCTGTAGTTCTAGCCCCATCTGTCTCCCAGAACAGAACACAATTGTCTTAGGTCTTTTGTGGAGTTTGGATTTACCTCTGTTTGCTGGAAACATGAATTATCCAAGCCTCACTAAGCAATGATTAATTTTTATTTTTATATTCAAGTTGACATAAACACTTGTAATCCCTATTTCCTTAGTCTTATGGGGATGGTACTGCAGGTCTTGAGAACTACCTCTGTGATACAGCTTTGTCTGTATGCTATTTTATGGTTAGATGGTGTTTAGCTGCCGATTTCCCCTGCAATGTAACTTCAAACCTATGGCCTCTTTCTTCCTTTTAATCTTGTACCTGTTCTTTAGCTTGCGATTATTCTTTCTAAGAGTACGGCTTCACTACCCGCCAGACTGGTGGGTAGTACTCAATGCATCAGGGATCGATTTATCACGTCTCATCTAGACACGATCAATTGAGCCACAAATCGACACCTGTACTCCACCTTGGCAGGAGGAGTAAGCGGAGTCAGCAGGGGAGCGGACGTGGTTGACCCACCGCCATGGTGACGGCCAGGTAAGTCGACCTAAGATACTGCGACTTCAGCTACCCTCTTCACGTAGCTGAAGTTGCATATCTTAGTTTGACACCCTCCTCTCCCTGTAGTGTAGCCCAGCCCTAAGAGAGTTCTCTGCGCCAGGCTTCAGATTATCACTAGGGGTTCCTTTCTCACAGAGAGAGAATAGATACTATCAAGATACTATCCCTCTCTTCCATCTCAGTATAGTGCTATTTCACCAGCATCTAGGTCTGTCTTGGAAGGGTCTATATAAACGGTTCCAGAATGATTGTTTTAATTATACCAATGGAGTGTGTTAGCATCTAGCTTTGTTCATTAGAAACATCTCCTTTATGAGTCTGTTGCCCAGTTTTGATCCCAAAGTTTGGGACCCTGTTCCAGTTGGGAGTAGAAATTAGCAGGAGTCGGATATTTCTCCGATGCAATATTGTTCACATCCAAAAAAAGGTACAAAGTGTTGTGTCTCTGAAGGAATCAAATACCTCTTCCCCCAGGTTTCTTCCATGTGTTTTCAGTCACATGCTTTTGGCTGTCTCCCTCATGCCCTCGGTTCTTGTCTGACCTCAATTTCTGAGAGTCCTTTCTTTCCACAAATAGGCAGTCACGTTGAATACAATATTC
The DNA here is from genome assembly GCA_032164245.1 of Sternotherus odoratus. Taxonomy (NCBI): domain Eukaryota; kingdom Metazoa; phylum Chordata; order Testudines; family Kinosternidae; genus Sternotherus; species Sternotherus odoratus. The sequence goes on along the minus strand of JAVMKO010000014.1, from coordinate 26,005,502 downwards.
TGCCAAATGCTTCTGGCCAGGTTCACACCCCTTCTGTCTTAAATGGGGCTTAGGCTTACAGTTATGTAAACTGAATGATGGGTTCACATCTGCCACCCTCCATGGGGTTTTAACTCAACCTATAACTAGATTGTGTCCAGCTCATAGCAGGTGCAAAGAGACTTCTCCAGTGATGTCTCACATCTTCTAAATCTGTCTGAAGGGTTCTTCATTTACATGCAAACTTTTCAAGGAAGTAATTGGCAATGTGCATAACTCTCCTGGCCTATTTTTCTTTGATCCATAAATCCTGTTAAATTACCTGTCCTCAAAGATCTTGGGTATATGCAATTGTTTTCCTTTCTTCTGTTGTTTTTATAGGTCAATGTGCTCATTACCTACCCAACCCATAAATGAGTGATGCAGAGGCATAGAGAAATAGGTCACAATACAGCTTACATTTCAGAAAATGGTACACTTCTACTTTGGGGTTTGGTTTTGTTTCTTAAAAACATTAACCAGGGCGAGCAGCCAAAATTCCCAACATTGCACAGATTAGTGTTAGAAGATCCCACATCCCCCAAGTCCCACAACAGCACTCTGCAAATAATAAGGAATAAATTGGCTCCAAATCCAGGTAGAAAACAAAGAAAGGATTCCTAGATGAAGTCAATTGAAAGAAAAAGTAAAACAGTTGTTTTCTGGTTATTAGAAAAGATAAGCAACATTTTTCCCCCTTAAAAGCAGAAAACTCTGCATTCTCTCACTCCTTCCCACCTGGGAGCCACTTAGAGAGCTTTCTTCTCATTGTCTTCATTTCTTTTTGTGGTGTTTTTGCAGCATCTCTTGCGAGGGGATTTTCTGTGTAGCAACATTGCTTTGTATTCTATTCCTCCCAAAGCATGAGCCTAGAGAAAGAATTTTAATAGAAAAGTTATTTTCTGTTCTGTGGGACTTTTCCCATAAGGAACTTCTATCAGACGGCTGACCAATCTGCTAGAAAAGTATAACCCTTCTCTAGAATTACATAGGACTGCTAACCTTATAGATTTTCAGAGTAATTTCTATAAGTCCTTGTTGGCTTCATCTTCAACTAAATTCTACAGGACTGTAAAGGGAGAAAGAGGTCATATGACCCGAACCCCAAACATCTTGAATTTGTGGGCATTCAGGACCAAATTCTGGAATCATCTGATGGTGTTCCGTTCCTGGGCAGGGCTCTCACAAGAGTCTGTTTTGATCCTAGCATAATTCTTCCACAGAAGAAGTCATGTTTTGTGAACCAACCAGGAGTAGAAGGAGGTTGTGTTAATAAAAGGTGGGTGAGACAAAAGAAATTACATTATTATGCAGACACTGGAAGACGGGGGCATCCAAATTATTAACTATTAGCATTTTATTATTTATTATAAATTAATTATAAACTTACTCTGGGTTTAGATAAACCAGTGCAAATGCCTGAGTGAACACTGGGGGCTTCTCAAAGAAACAGTCCTAAGTATTTTTTTTTAATATGAATGGAACAAAATATTTCCTCCTAACCTCGTTCTTGGAAATGGCTGAACTGTTTTAGTTGAAACTTCCCAAAAAAATCAACCTGGGGCAGACATCCCCATGAGAAATTTCATCCCAAATGGTTAAAATGTGGCAGTTATAAGTAACTGAAAACAGGGTCTTGTAATGGAAAGCATTGGGCAACCTTAGTATGTGGTGCTACCAACTGTGCCATCATAAATAAACATCTCAGCCATTTCATCTGGATAATTCTGAACAAGAAAGCTTGGGAGAATGATGGATTAACTCAGTATAATTTTTTATTTGCTCAGAGTAGGTTTGTCTTGTAGCCTAGTGGCTAGTGCATTTGATAGGAAGTCAGGCGATAGGAGTTGTATTCCCTGTTCTGCCACTGGGCTGTTGGTTGTCCTTGAAGATTCACTTTGTCCCAATCCGCCTATTTGCAAAAGAGGAATAACAATACTTGTTACCACATTCGCAAAATGCTTTGCGATCTATGGGCCAAAAGTGTTTTACAAGAGCTAGGTGGTATTATCAATTATTGCTGTTGTTATTTCATGTGAATTAAATATAATTTGAAAATCCTCCCATCACCCTCCAAAAAAAACAGCCTCCATTTCAAGCTGGGAATAAATAAAAGCCTGGGTTCTGGTTTGTGGTTGCTTGTTCTTTTTATATTATTATTACTTCTCTAAAGGCAGACACACACTTCTGTGTGTACTGTTTGCATGTGCAAAAACCCTCCTGCATGTGCCCAAGTCAGGGGTGCAGGCACACTAATATATGTGCATGCATATGCCTGTTTGCCTTAGCGTTATTCTGACTCACATATATTATCTATTGGGGGTTTTGTGCAGTGTTAGAAAATAAGGTAAAGTAAAATACAACTGTAGAATATTTTTTCTGTAATTTTTAAAACAATGTCATGTGACAAAACTATTTTAGGCCATGTGATGTCTTGATATTTACTTATACTCTTGTTAATAGACATTGTTCATGGCTCTTCCTTCCACATCAAAGGCGTCACAGTTTTTGGAATTTATGAATGGGCAAATTGGTATTTGATTGGTTTTGAATGATCAATGATCATTCACATTTTAACTTTGAGTTATTCTGTACCACATAAATGTCATATGTCAAGAGTCAAACTCTTGTAAGGAGAGTGAGTAAACACTAAAGACCCTTTCAAAAGTGCATCAGATGAATGTAATATGTGAAATGAAAGTTGAATACAGTTATGTCTATAAATATTTAGAGGGTGAAAGCTGTTCCCAGCTTGATATGTGGGGGAATGCATGCAACATCCATCAGTGTTAATGGGAATTGCCCATGCAATTCCCTTGTGTTCTGATGAAAAATAGATTTTTGTCTGTTTCTCGTGTGTGAAAATCTTCAGCCTGTGTGCCAGTAAAAGATGGACAGCAAAGTACAATAATAAGCGGTAGATGGGAATATCAAGTTGGTTTTGTTGTTAATTCATTGTATTTCAGAAGACAAAAAATATCATTTATCACTGTAGGAAACAGGTTTACCAATTCATAAAATCCAGCTCTGCCGTTCTATTACACTCATGTGTCATAACAAATGCCCCCTTTACTCTGTAATGTATTAACTGGGACTCCTCTCAATACATATTTCCTCTAGGCTGTGAAACTGGACTTGGAATGACCAGTGTGCAACTTAATCCACTGTGAGCCACTGTGGTGGGGAGTGGGAGGTAGGAATTTTTCTAGCTTCTTGTGAAATGCTATGAGAAAGCACATGCTGTACTTTCTATCCATTTTACATACATTGGAATCCAATATCAGGACTCCAATTAACGTCCGTCACCAACAAACAGTACACCACAACTTCATTACCAGTTAGATGTGCAAATCCTTAAAGGTAAACTCAATAGCTGAGATTTAAAGAAGAGTGGGTATGCTGGAATTGTTAGCGGTTGATTTTTTATTGTAATTTAGTCTTTTAGGGTCGGATTTTCACAGTTGCATGTGCATATAAAGTGCATGTTTAGTTGTGCTTCTAATTACGTGTCAAATTGGCCTGACCGGTGCAGGCAATCACAGTAATTTTACATAGGAAGAAAAGCAAAAGCATGCAGTCCCACGTGAACACTTGAAAAAATAAGAACTTTGATGGTTTAAGGCCTGATACAGCTCCCACTGATGTCAGTAGGAATACTTCCATTGACTAGAAAGGGATGTAGGTAAGTTCTGTTGCCAGATTTACACCTTATACACCTGCAGGCACAGTTTCTACAGCACCCCGCTGACTACAGCTCACCTTGGTGTTTTCTGTAAAAAACGAAATGAAAAGATATATAAACAGTCTCCCCGGGAGGGCACAAGACCCTCTGCCACAAATGGTGCTCCTGGCCCAAGCTGGGACACAGCCCACCCACCCCAGGTGCTAAGGGAGGAGGTGCTAAAGGGGGGACTGTACCGATCCCAAAGATGAGCAGTCCCTGGGCGTCTTCCTTCCCTCCTGCAGCCCGGAATGGCAGCTCTGCCCAGGCAACTAAATGGGGTGCCGGCCACGCCTCCCCCTCTCCCTCCCCAGTACAGGGCAGAGGCAGCGTGTACCAAGTTAAAATTCTATGAAGCCATAACTTCTTTGGAAGTGAAGCCTTTTCCCCCCACGGAAAGGCAAACTTACATTATGTATCAGCTGGGGAAAGGATGGACAATCCTACGTTGTAGTCAGCAGGATTTTCTTCTGATTAAAAGCTCACTCAGTAGACCTAGGTTTTCAACTTGATTCAGGTTCAAGCTGTTTATAATAGATTATGAAGATGAGGCTGAATACAATTAAGACACATTTCAATGAAAGAAAGCCCCTGAGTACTCTGCAATGCCGCATCCATGAACTTGGCCACTGAATCCACCTTTTGGCACAGAATCGAAACTTTTGTTTTTGTTTTTAATTTAAAACTTCTGGCTCGTGTCCTTCCAAACATCCACTGAGTGAAAGATCAATGGATGAAATGTCATCAACCTTGCAGCATGTTTATGTTCAAAAACTTACACCAATATAACTCAATCCATTTTTAAAATCAATTGTTACATGTGTGCAAATCCCTAATACCGATGCACTTCAAACCAGGGAATGTTATTTAAAACTGATTAAATTAATTAAGCTAAACTGAACAGAAATATAATCATCAGTCATTGTGAAAGAGGTAAGCCTAGACCTCAGCTTCCTGACTCCCAATCACTGCAGCGTCCCCTATGCAAAAGGCTATTTTGTGCCTGTCTCTCTTATGCATTTGTGCTCACTTGTGTCTGTGGTTATCACCTGGATTGCCTTTGCTCTAAAAAAAGAGACCCCAATATGTGAAATCTCCCACTGCAGAATGTTGAAGTCTTCCATTAAAAAAGCTGAGTGCAACAGAACTGGTGTCTAGAATAAGCCAAGTTTCTCCTCGGAGTCAAATTAGGCAAGAACTGTGATATGCCTAAGGTGGTATTTCTTGAGTATAGATACTTGTACATCTAACTCTATTGCTTCTTTTTCTTTGAGGGGCTATATTGTGACAAGCTTGGTGATAACATGTTCAAAGTAATAATTTAGGTCTTAGTAACTCCTGACACCTGTGGGAGTGCCAATGTTGACAGTAGCATGTTTCATGGCTGATGCTTTCGTACACTTTCCTGGTGCACACTTCTTTTAAAAAGAATAATTTTGTAGATTACTCCATTTACTTGCATGAAATTGTCAGATCTAATGAATCAACAATACAATACACTCATCCACCTGTACAACAATTCATGCTATAGGCAGAGGGAATATTTCAATTTCTTGTAGGGTACCTCTTCCATTTTTTCTTCCAAAGGAAGTCACTTAATTTAGTGTGCAAATCTTATAAGACACAGTGGTCATTAAGGAAACCAACAGATGAGCCAAAGGCCAGCTACTGCCTCAGTCCACAAGTGAAGATAGCATTCTGCAAATAAAAAGGCTGAATATGCTGATCTGGCCAAGATGTTTTCAGTACAGGATTGGGAGTGGGGAAAGGGAAAGACATTTTTAAGGCACATTTCCCTTGCCAGATCCTAGAGCCCCACTGGGACTTCAGCTCATCCACAGTCCCAAGAGGAGATACTGTCATCTGGGGATCAGTGGCCTTGCAGAACTGGAGAATGTAGGAGAAATCAGGGGGCATTTTCCACTGGCTTGCTGAGCCATATTTAAGGCTGCTTTATGTATCTGGAAAATCCAGGTAGTAGATTTAATGGCTCTCGATATGCATATGTAAGGTCTCAACTCTGAATATATATGAGTTTATTTCCCAAAGAGTGTCCAAGAAAGGTAGAAAACAAGAGAGAAAGCCCTAGGAAATTTATTACAAATCTTCTAGGTGGATTTCTTCTTGAGAATTTTTTTCTCTTCCCTCAAGTCTTTCAGAGAGACAGAAACTACCAATGTATTGCTAAAGATATGGAGATACACTGTTCTACTTACAGCAAGGTGTTACCAGGAAATGTTCTCCTCTTCAGATGAAAAATCCAGCTTTCAGATTCAGGTTAAAAAAAAATATTGTCCTGCTAAGTAGATTGAAAAAGAATGCAGATTAAATAAATCCTGAAATATTTCCAGAATATTATCCACCTGTCCTGGCCTAGGATTTATTTTCAGATGAACAGTAGGTTTAATTTTTTTCCCCCCAAGTAACAGATGCATTGGTCCTGAAATGACACCCGGCACAAGGAGCAGCCTACAGTGGTTTAGATGAGCTCAAAATAATCACTCACCACAATATACTGCTTCATCACAACAACTGCAGCTGCTAATCATCATTTCTAATCTAGCAACCTCCATGTGAGGCTGTTGAAGTACTTTACAAGCTTAAGTTCAGTTAGACAGGACCACATATCCCTTGCCAGGCAGATAGGTATTATTCCCATCATACATACTAGGAAAACGTGAGCATGTGCAATTAATAAAACTACTGACTTGAGTAAGGTGAGCAGGATTTGGACCTAAAGTGGATTCTCCAAAGCTTCACTTTGGCAGATACAGAATCCTGGACTCAAGTCTCAGAGAATCATGGAGTTTAAGCCCAGCAAGGAGCCATTATGAATATGATCATTTAATTCACTGTCTTCCAAGGTGTGGTGCATGCCTTTCTAAAAAGGGGAGTGAAGGGCTAGCTGGGAGGTGCAGACCAATAGCAGGCCAAGTTCAATCACAAGTGTTAAAGGGGGCTCCAGTTTGTTTGATTTTCCTGGCATGGGCTTCATCTTTCAAAAGGTTGGGAAGAGCTGATGAATCTGATCACCTGCCTGGTACAGATTCATAGAAATGCAGGACTGGAAGGGACCTCAGGAAGTCAAGTCCAGCCCCATGCACTGAGGCAGGACCACGTAAGCTTATATCAGCCCTGACACGTGGTTGTCCAGTTTGTTCTTAAGAACTTCTAATGACAGAGACTCCACAACCTCCCTCGCAAGCCTGCACCAGAGCTTAATTACGGTTTTAGTTAGATATTAAGAACATTTTTCTAACCTGATTCTCCCTTGCTGCAGATTAAGCCCATTGGTTTTTGTTCTACTTTCAGGGGACATGGAGAACAATTGATCATAGTCCTCCTTCTAACAGCCATTCAGGTATCTGAAGACTGTTACTAGGCCCCACCTCAGCCTTCTTTTCTCAAGACTTGACATGCCCAGTTTTTAAAACCTTTCCTCATAGGTTAGTTTCTAAACCTTTCATGGTTTTAGTTCTTCTCTGGACTCTCTCCAATCTGTTCACATCTTTCTTAAAGTGTGGCACCCAGAATTGGACACAGTGCTTGAGCTGAGGCCTCATTAAAAGTAGGGTGGGACAGTTACCGCCTGCGTCTTACATTCAATTCTGCTTATAACATACCCCAGAATGAGATGAGCCTTTTTTGTTTTGCAATTCCATCCCATTGGTGACTCCTATTTAATTTGTGATCTACTATAACCCTCCCATCCTATTCAGCAGTACTATCACCTACTTAGCACAGTATTTTGGATCATAATACTTCATCCAGTAATTCCTGATTCACGTCTAGTAACTTGTACTGGAGCTAGAGCATCTCTCTTAATGTATTTACTGTGTGGGCAAAAAAAATATTATCTTTTACTCTTTAATCTGGGTTAGTTACTTCTCTTAAAATAGCAGTGTAGACAAGGCCACTCTAGATTTGACTGGGGTTAGCAGCTCGAGCTAAACCCCAGGCTCCCTGTTGGGTTAGTTTTTGAGTTAAAGCCGAAATTAAAACCTGAGTTGTCTTCATTGCTCTTTTAGCTAACTGAGGTTAAAAATCCCCTCCCCCCCTCGTTTAGTTTTAAGTGAAGAGATGTATTTAGAGAGACAGGCAATCTAGATTTATAGGGCTTTATTCACTGCATTGTTAGCTGGAGGTATAACTTAGGGCTGGTCTACAGTAGGGGAAGGGACCGACCGAAGATATGCAACTTCAGCTACGTGAATAACGTAGCTGAAGTCGGCGCATCTTTGGCCGACTTACCTGCCATCCTCATGGCGGCAGCGGTCGGCAGAGGGCTCCCCCATTGACTACAGCTTGTGCCTCTCAGTGAGTTGGCGTTCTGGAGTCCTTGGGAGTACCACTGGCAATCGATTTATCACATCGTAATGAGACATGATAAATTGATCGCCAAAAGATCGATCACTACCCGCCGGAAGACATACCCTTAGATATTGCCCGTAACCTAACTCCTGTTTTCCCTCCCTCCCCGCCCCCAATTTCTAGCTCAGGTGAAATGGTGCTTTAAATGGCAGGTAGATGGCCCATGGTTAGCTAGGCTAGGCATTAACAAGTGTAGCTAACACCAGGGAAGGAGAACTGTACAGGGGTGTCATTAACATAGCTATCAGACATGTCCAGACTGTGGCTGGGCAGTTTATATGCATAGGGAGCTGGAGCTTTGAAAGGCTCAAGAGGGCTTTTCAGAATCAGTGGCTCGCTGTGATGATGTTTATTGGAGTTACTTGTTTGCAGGTGGTGGTAACTTGCTTGAAAACTTTTGTTTTTATATATGGCTGAGTAAAGCAAGGCCCTACCCTTGACTCCATGGCATTTCTCGATTTGTCTGTAATGCAATAACTTTGGAACTCCATGTCTGCTTAAATGAAGGACCTAGAGACGTGAAAAGGAGTTGGGGAGTGGGAATGCAGGATACCAGGCTATGGAGGAAAGGGCTATGGGAGACACACAGCCCCTGATGTTGCAGGGAGTCCTGGAAATGGGAGGGTGACGCACAGGGAACTTGGGAGGGGGGGGGAATGGAGGAATGGAAGGAGCCCCAGGTGTGTGCTCAACCTACAGAAGCTGCAGCTACAGCCCCCCCAGTTTACTTTAGCCTTTAGCTGGGTTAATCGGGAAAGGGTTCGTAATATAAAACTGGAACACCAAGTTAGCAAACTGGGTTCTTCAGTTATCACTGAAGACTACAAATAGGGTGTCAAACTCAGTTAGCCTTGTTCTAATTTTTGCATTATACCCACTTTACCTTGGCTCCCTGACCATATGTTATCCCCTGACTCTGCAAAGTGGAATTAACCATCAGGATGCTGCTACCAGTGGGCAGTGTAGGTTGACCAGGCCACATTGGAGTTGGCACCTATCTTGTCTATTTACAGTGGTGTCGGAAGATGAAAATGTTAAAATGTAGACCAGCCCAGACTGAGAGATGTTCTCCTTTTACCCTTTTTCTCTTCCCCCATCCCCTCCTGAATAGACCACACAAGTGAAACTGTCTCTGAGGTTGGCTCTGTATCTGTGATGGTCAGTGTTATTTGTTGAACTAATTTTGTTAACACAACCTTCCATTTTCATATGATTAAAAAGCCTTTCCCCCCATCTAGCTAGTGAAGGCAGAATCAGGAAAGCACTCATTGCTGTGTTTTTTTTGGAAAAGAAACTTCAGATTGATGATTGCTGCTGATTCTTTGGTTTGTTCACTAGCCTAACGTTCTTTAGCAGACTGGGGGTGTTACTGTCTGACCAGAATCAGAGAGGTAGCCGTGTTAGTCTGGAATAGCAGAGGTAACAAAGAGTCCTGTGGCACCTTAAAGACTAACTAAAGTATTGAAGCATAAGCTTCTGTGGGCTAATACCCATTTCGTCGGATGCAAGCAGTGCCCCAGGACTCTTTGTTACCTCTGTCTGACCGGCATGTTCCTGTCTACACTTGTCCAGTGGCGTTTCACGTGGAAGGTGACTGCGAACTCTTGTGTAGACGTTTCTCGCATTTGTTCCGGATACACATGGGTCTGGGTCTGGAAAAGACAAGGCGTTGGAGTTTCTAGGGGGCTAGAGCTAGGGGAGGCAACCCCAAGGATGGAGGGGCGTGGGTGGAGAATGGTGTTGACCTCCCCAACTGTTACAGCCAGGTAAAAACCACCGCTGTAAAAGTTTAGCCCTTTGCACCGCCTGTCAGTGCCAGAATGTGCAGCCCGGATTAAAATGCAACCACTCCCCGTGTAGACCGGCTACAGTAGATGTGACCTGACACCCCCCCCCCCCGTGTGTCTTAGGTCGATCCCTGCCCCCCAGTGTAGACAAGGACTCCGATGTATCTGCATTAGCCCGGCTCAGTAGGGGAGGGAGAGCCGCATCCCGCCTGTCCTGGCCGGCTAGGGAGACAGCGAAGCAGAAGTAGGTCGTTGGGACAATCCCCGGGCAGCTCCGCTGCCCCTGGCCGGCAGGCCGGGTCGCCCAGAGGGCAGGGCGAGCGGCGGGGGGGGGAGCCCGGCCGCACAAAGGCGGCTTTTCATCCCCGGGCCCCGATAATTATCTTGGAGACAAATTCATTAGCGGGGCCAGCGGGGAGGGGGAGGGAGTCACGGTCCCGAACAAAGCCCGCCCCACATCCTCCCCCCCCCCCCGCCGCCACCCCAGCGCGCTCGGTGAAGCGCTGCTCGGCCTCCCCAACTCGGGCGAAACTTCCGAACCCAGCGGGGGAGGCGGCGCTGAGCGTCCGCCGCTCCCCGGCAGAGGAGGGGGAACGCGGGCGGGTCTGGCCTGCCGGGGGGAACAAGTCCCGCTGCCCGGCCGCCGACGTGTGAACGGTGGTCGCTCCTCCGGGGGGGGGGGAGGCTAGGCGAGGCGGGGCGACCGCCGGGACCCGTCTGGGGGGTGGGGAGAGGAAATCCGCCCTCCCCCCGTGTGAGGATGTTTCATCGTGACCCAGTCCCCGAGTCCCCACGGCGGGGGACGTGCCCCTGTCCTGCACCGGGAGCGGGAGGGGCAGAGCCGGAGGCAGGGACGTCCCGGGAGCGGAGTCCTGATCCTCCACACTCCGTGTCCCCCGGAGGAGCAAAGGCTTAAATTGGGGTCCCCCCCCCTTCCGAGAGTGGATGAACTGGATTGAAACTCTCTGGGAGGGGGGGTCGTCCTGCTCTCGCTGCGTGTACAGGCAGCGCTGCGTTTAACCCCCGCTCTCCCCCTTAAACTCCACCAGAGAGGTCCTTCGGGGTCATCTGCCTGTCCCAAGTCAGGGTAAAGGAGGGGGGTTGGGCGTGGGGCTAGCAACTCCACCCCGTAAAAAATCAACTTGCTACAAAACGCCAACAATAGAGAGAACAGAGACTGTTAGCCTGGAAAAAGAAGGGTCTTCAACTCCAAGACGCATGACACTGGGTGGTGAAAGCCACGAGGAAGCCACTAAGCTGATCACCCTTCTTGCAACCAGGAGGATCACCATGGGCACATGGAAGGTGAGGACCTTCAGGCTGACACCACAAAAATGGGCCCCACCTGGAACCAGCTAGAGAGACTGGCCCAGGCTAGAGGACTCTGGAGATCTGTGATTGGAGGCCCAGACCCCGACTGGGGTGACGGGCGTGAATGAATGAAAAATCTCCCCCTTAGTTTGATTTCGCAGAGTGATTCCAACACCTCCAGCCCCGCACAGAGAGGAGACCAGCCACGGAGCGAGACAGGCAGGAGGGTGGCTGCGTGACCCGAATCGTGTCTGTCCCGGCAGCGGGGAAACACCCCGCCCTCGAATGACCCCGCAGCCCCCCGGGGTTGAAGTCAGCGGGACTCCTTTCCAGGGCAGGCTTCCGAGGGTGGATCCATGGTTACTGGCCAGAGATCTCCTGCTTCCCACCCGTCCCTTAGCGGATCGGTTTGGTTCAATCGGGCAGACGCTGTGTAGGACTAATCCGGCAGTGAAGTGTGAGGGCTGACGACTGTCTCGCTGCTGAAAACCCCGCAGCTCAGCTGGTCCCCTTGGCAGGGGACATGGTGCCGGTTCAGGGGCTCTATCACAGCATCACTTTTTTGGGGGGGGGGAGGGGTTGGTCTAGTCGGTGAGGCAAGTCGTCCGCAGTGTCCCTAACCCAGACCCAGGGCGGGCCGGTTTATCACCGGAATGCAACACCCCCCCCCCCCCCCAGTCGGTGTTCAAATCAGCGGGGAGTTGGGGGCTCTTAGTACTGGCGAGATTGGCCCCCACAGCTTCAACTCTCTTCCCGCCTCCCCTGCTCCCCAAGTGGGGGGGGGGGACCCATGGAGTTCACTTTCCCGGTTCATAATAAAGCTCATCCCGAAGATCTAGATCTGGATTAGCGTGTTTCATGCTTTGAATTTGCTCTTTTGAAAGCTGGGGGGAGTTTCGATGGGTTATTAAATATGAAGGCGCTGGCCGGCCTGGGCTCCGCTCTCTTCAGATTCGTCCGCCATCAGTCCCGGCTCTGATTTATTTTTTTAATCAAAACAGTATTCGGAATATGATTCCCCGAGATTAGACGGGGAGAGATTTGCGATACGGATCTGGCCGGCCGGGGCAGATTGCGGGCAGCGCTGAGCTCCCGGGATAATCTGCACCGGGCTCGCTCGGCCTTTAATAAAAGGAGAGCAAAATAAAAAAACCCAAATCTTCCCACTCCCAGCAGGTCACCGTCAATCAGGCGCCTGCCCTTAAAACGTCCCAAGGTGTTGAATTATCCCGATCGCTCGTTCGGAACTGAGCTTTCAATAGCTGGCGGGGGGGGGGGGGGGGGGGGGGCTTGGGGAAGACCTACCGGGGGGCTTCTGCGGGACCTAGGGGGGCTGTTTGCGCCTATGCTAGGTCACCCTTCATCTCTCCAGCCACTGTCGCTCCAGGGGCTGGGGTTGGCAGGGGTCGTTGTAGATCGGCCTGCAAACTGGCACCTCGGATAGCGGTAGAGGAGCCAGGAGCCCCCCCCACCCCACCCCCCTCTGCCCGAGAGGCGACGGAAGTTGGGCTGCTTTGAACATCAGTTCGCTAGGCAGTCCCAGTATCTCGTGCAGCGCCCTGCGAGCCTCATCCTCTCTGGAGAGGCCCCCGGCCGGCTCCAGTGGCCACCCGGTCTGCTGAGCTGGGGGGGCGGGTGGGAAGCCCCTGCAAGTGAGATCAAACAAGGACGCGGGTCCCCAGCGGGCTTCCAACGAGCAGGCCCCCGAGACCCGTTTTCACCGGCCACAGAGCGACTTTGCAAGGCGCTGGTAGTGATGCCCCCCGGGCTCCTTCCCAGGTCGGAGATCGGCGGGCCAAGCTCCTTCCCGCATCCCGGCGGGACGTGGGGAGCGCGCAGGTTCTGTGTTCTCGGGAAAAGCTCCCAAGTCCGCTCTGTGTAATTACAGCAGGTGTCCCCCCCCCCGGACCCCCATCCTCAGTGAACCCTCCCGCCAATGGCTGGCGTTAAACACGGCCGGGAATAGAGGTACCCCCGCTCCTTTCTGCTTTAGTGGGAGCTCTCCGCGGGCTGAGTCTAGACACTGCGGAGGAAGAAAGTCCAATTAACAGCCCAGCACCAGAACAGGGGGGTGGCGTGCTGGGAGCGGGGAGAAACTCAAAGAAAGTTCCCTGGCTGTGAAGAAATGGCTCCATTTTTGGTCCTCGGGGGGAAACCTCGGCCTCACGGCCCAGCGCAGAAACACCTGTCCCCTGTGCGGCGGGTGATGGGACGCCGACCCGCAAACCCTCCCAATGGGCCTAATGCTCTTTATTACAAGCGCTAATCCTTCAAATCCGACTTGAAATAATGTTTATCTTCTCGCAGCTTAATTTCCCTGCCTCTAAACTGCAGGTCACTGCCACAGCCGGCTGCTCCGGCGAGCCTGGGGGCTTCCCAAGAATGCATAAGAAAGTGAAACAGCAACAAGAACGGGGGATGTGGAAGGAGCAGAAGTCTCAATGCGTCGTCTTTGTACCTACAGGGAATACATTGGAAAGGGATCGGCTCCTTCCAAGTGGCAATGCACTTCTTCTGCTCGACTGATTTCACCCGCTGCTATCTGTTGGGTCGGTGGTTTGTTCTAATCCCTCCAGACGCACCGTGCGTCCGTGGAGATGTTCCCTTGGGTTGTGTTTGACCACGCGCGCCAAAGCAAATGATTTCTGAGCATCTTGGTGTTAAAAAAAAAAAAAGACCCTTGCCCACAAGATGCAAGATCGCTCGATAAAGCGCAAGTTTGTCTGAAAGAGGAAGTTGTGGCTAAAGGAGAGTTCAGACAAATCAACGTAGAGGCAATCGGTGCAGAAATCCATACCGAGGGAAAAGGCGATAGAATCGTTCTGTCTTGATCAGGGAAATAAAGATTTACGGGGTATTTTTTAAGTCACAAGAAGTCGCATCAGGTCTAGAGAGGGGCAAAATCTGTCAGTTTCCTCTCCGTCTTCTGGCAATTAAAAAGCGAATGAAAGCCGTTTGATCCCATTCTAGTGGTCATTAAGGTTTGAATGAGGAACTATCTGGATATTAAGAGTTGATGCCTGTTAAGATGAACATGTGATTAGTAAATACTTCAGAATGCTAATTAGAGCTGTAAAGTTCCACTCATGGGAGCCCGGTCAGTAGCCTCGGCAAGGCCACTTCAAATGGTTTCAATTAGAACAGGGATTGCTGTTAAACTGCCAGAAAACTTTGTTAAGGGACATGCCCGGCACTCTTCCCTTGGGACTCAGTAGGAGACTTGCCTACGGGAATGTTGTGGGGGCTGAACTCATTGGACCACAAATCTGGGAAATGAGGGTAACTTTTTTAGTTACGGTCTTCATCACAAAACCCCGTGCTGCTTCTCAGCATTAAAACGGAAATATTTATAAATATTGGGAAATACATTAAAATAGATGCACGTTAGAAATATTTACAATCAAAAGAATACAGCACATACTCCATTTTCGTCATAATAACCGGTCTGTGAGAGATATGTTCATAATATATAGAGACCATATACAACTATCCTTTTTTGTGTCTATGTGTGTGTCATACTTGGAAGTCGTGCTCATTAACTCGAACAAACATAGGGTGCTGATATCATATTTACTTATTCCAATTGTTATGCAAATTCCAAGTATGAAACATACTCTAAAGAAGGAAAACACCTTCGACGTTATAGAGGTGAGGGTATGATTAGAATAGACACACTCCCACCCTACAGATTCATAGAGAGAGCATGGGTGTGTGTTATACAGACCACTTCCAACCACTCCCCCATCCCTTCTCACTGAACTTCAGCTTCTCATCCCCGTGAAACGCTTCAGTTCTTTTCAGTCACAAAAATATAGGACCCCTTCCCCCTCTCCCCGCCGTCCCACTTGTCTTAGTAGCCTTTGGTAAACATGTAGAACTCTACTCAATATTCAAGATTGATTTCCCTGATTTATTAAGGCAGAATTCATTGGACTCTATTGACCACAAATGACTTAATGTAAATGTTGACCCTGGTGAACTTGGAAATAGCTCTAGTATCGGGTTGATCTATAGATGACCTCTTAATTACCTCAGTTATTAATTTAAATTATTGCCACTGCTTCTAGAAACAGGGAACAAAGACACATTCTTTCCTCATCCCTGCTTGGTTTATTAGTCTGAACAGAAAGTGTCTGATGACACTTTTAATTAAACAGAAATAATGCAGAGATGCGGTTTCCCTTTCTTGTCGGCCTTGTAAAGTTCAACACTGTTCTTTTAACTGAATTATGGTGATGACCACTCACAATGCCCTACTTTGCCACTCCAGACCAGTTGCTAGACTTTCAAGTGGCAGGGGCACCCAATACTGTTTTCCTCCAGCATGCACGTCTGGGAGGAGGGGTGGATACTTGAAAAACAGGGGCAAGCCAACATGTTTGGGGAGGAGGGAGAGAGAAAGCGTTCGCTTGTCCTATTGGTCATATCTTCGAGCAGGTCAGCCATAAGTTCCTCAAGTTTGCAAGATGGCTTTGCAGCATTCAGCTGATTCGTTTTAATGAGAGATTCACACGTTCAGCGAGATCTTGATACAAACAGACAGAAACTAAACAACCCGTTGAATGTCCTGAAACAATGTCCCTCTCTTTTGTCTCTTCAGAACCACGCAGACAATATGATTTACAAACATACTTTACCAGAGAAAGAAGGGGGGGGGGGATGAAAGTACTGTGGCGGTTTTTTTTAAAGGACAAGGAGGGGGGATCAGATGAAGACTGGTCTTTTGGTAAACACGCGAATCACGGGCATTTTACAAATGACACAGTTGTACATGGAACAGGGTGGTTCTGGAGGCGGGTCTGTTCAAACTCGGGGTGATAGCGGCGGGGTACCGTCTTGTAAACTTGTGCGAAACTACGATGCTCCAGTGCATGAGACAAAGTCGATCCTTTATGCAAGTTCCCCCCGCGCGCAGCGAGCGCGGGGTTTTTAGTCTTGTCCATTTAAAACCGAGTTGTGCATCTGTTCTGACCGCTCCTCCTCACACGAAGGGGGGATGCCAGAGTCACGTGCAACGCCTTCCAGGCGCAGGATTCCTCGTGGTTGGCGGGGGATTTCTCAAGCCAGGCGTCAAGACCCATCTTCGGGATTCTCACAACGGGGCCGGGCTAACCTGCTGGGAGGGAAAGAAAGGTGATGAACGTGTCCCGCGCAATGGCCAAGTGCGTGTCCCGCGCCTTTTTAAGAGAAGAAATGCTACGAATGCATCCGTATTTAAAATCCGGGAGTTTTACCAAACTCAGGTGCAACATTGGGGTGGGGGGGAGAGACACCGTAAATGTCTCGGGGCAAGTTGCTCACTGAAAAGGGACATTTGGACCTAATGATCTGTGTGCTCAAATAACATTTTAAACTAACTTACTAGAAGAGTTGTTGGTCCTGGGAGAAATTTCCCTGCAAAGCAGAACACAGAGACCATTATTTGCGCCTGTCCAGCCTCTCCCCCAACCTCACCCCACTGGGGCCAGGGTCTGTTCTTTCTCCCCCACAGAGGTTTCCGAAGATCCAGCCACCAAGCACTCCAATCAAATCGGGGAGTTTGTTACGGTCGGGCCGTTTGACTCACGTCGGTTATTCGCACACACGAAGTTAGGCTAGACGAGGGAGCCCTGCGCTTTTGGGTAGTCGGGTTGTAAGACTTTGAACGTGAAATGCTGTCCCCTTGCAAACACAGCACGGGTTCTCTCTGCTATATCACGGTCCCACTGAGGAGCCCCGAACATGGTTTAGTGGGCAGGAAAGTTCATTACCTACCTCACCTCTTCCGCACTGGCCTAAAAGCTGTTCTCAGTTTATCTGTATGCTGCACTACACAACCTAGGGCTCCTTGGCGGGGTTTCCCATTTCTCCCAGACCCTGCGTACAGACACAACCGATTCATCGTACAGGTCGAAGCTTTACCAGGTACATTTGGTTGGGCTGACCTAGGCCCGAAGGCTTTCCGGCTCTCTCCTTTCAGCCGCTTGGGCTTGGGGGGGTGGGCTGCCCAGACCCCACTCCCTCACCCCAGCCAGGAGTGGGTTGTAGGAGAATGATTGAAAAGAAGGCCCAGCAGTCAGCAATGTGCCGCACCCAGTTCGTTTGTATGTTGTGACCGGTGCTCGAGTCTAAACAAACGTGTGGGACTAGAACCAGGTAGCTAAAGGGGAAGGGGTCGTGTGGGTAGCGTTGGCTGCCCGTGTGAGCCGTCGGGGATGTTCCCCCCATCAGGAGAAGAGAAATAGGGAAGTACCTTCGGCTCCTGAGGAATACTGGCCCGTCTCCCCCAGGACGGGGTAGGAAGCACAGCTCAGCTGGAGAGACTGCAGGTTGAAGGCGGAGTTTCTGAAGATCTTGGTGCCCGGGGGGAGCTCTTCGAATGCCCTGTCCGCCAGGGGCTGGGCCCGGAGCCCGGCCAGGGGCCTGGCCTCGGGGCAGCGTCCAGACCCAGAGCGCCTCCCCCTGCCGAGCAAACAGCCGGGGCTCGCGGTCCTGGGGTCGGGCTGGGGGGGCCCCGCTAGCACGTGGGCCCCGGCGGTGTGAGCCAGCGACCAGATCCGGGGCTTGTCTGCGGCCTCGTAGGGCCGCCCTTGGCTCACGGGGCCCACCGCCCGGGCTGCCTTCTGCCCCGCGGGCTCCACGAAGTCTCCCCCTGGCCCCGGGAGAGGGGGAGCCTGGCGGGGTGGGGGCCTGCCGCAATCCCGGTCCCCAGACTCCGCCTTCCGGCCGGGGTCGATCTTGTCTTGCTCATCCTCCTCCGAGTCCTCCAGGTCGCTGAGACGAAACTCCTTGTCGTCCTTGGCGCTTTTCTGACCCGCTTCTTTAAACCAGGGACGGGGGGAGAGAAACCAACACGTGAGCGCCAGTGGGAAAGGGCACGAGAATGGGGGGTGTGCGAGGGGAGATGTTCATCACTGACAGGATAGTTGGGGGGGAAGGGAGGGGAGATACCTAATGACTTTCAACGCCACTTCCTCTAGAGTTGCCCCTTGTGTCTTTGAGCTGGGGGCCGGCTCGGGTCTTTCTTTTTGCACCCCGGCTCTCAAACCAGTCTACCCCCAGCGCCATCCGATTCGAAGCCCCCCGCCCCACCCCTACCTTTGCCTTCATTTTCGGTGCCATCCTCCTCTTCCTCCCTTTTGTTCTCGTCTCTTCTCTCTTCCCCGGCTTTGTTCTTGGGGGACCAGGTCATTTTATTCTCCTTCTTGAGCCGCCGCCGGGCGTTGGCGAACCAGGTGGAGACCTGGGTGAGGGTCATCTTGGTGATGATGGCCAGCATGATCTTCTCGCCCTTGGTGGGGTAGGGGTTCTTCCTGTGTTCGTAGAGCCAGGTCTTGAGGGTGCTGGTTGTCTCGCGGGTGGCGTTTTTGCGCCGGGCTGAGCCACTGAAATCCACTGTCCCATACCTGGCGTGACATTGAAAGAGGAAATGTCCGCGAATGGGAACATGGGGACGGGGTACAATACTAGCAAACTATTCAGAGGGAAGCGACCCAGGCTAAACACCCCCCTCCCCCCAAACTGGCTTGTGGTACCCAGGAGGACTTTAGTTTACTTCCCTCTGGGTGTTTTATCTAGATCAAAGGGGGTTTTACCTGTCGTACTGGTACTGCCCCAAGGAATGGTCGTAGGGGTAGAAGGCAGCGGGCGGGGCGATCCCCGAGTGCAAACTGCTGGCGCCGTCCTTCATTTCGTACTGGGGGGTCTGGAAGGGAAGGAGCCGCGTTTGACGGGCACGGGGAAGGTGTTCAACTAGGACATTCCTCCACGTGTCCGAACGGATCCAGGGGGGGCTCCGGGCATTCCGATCCCCCCGCTGCCTCTCTGACCCCCGATGGCCTCGCCCCCCCCCCCCCCCGCTGCTGCCTTTTCACCAGAAGGACGAGGCACCTGTCTTCGCATTTTTGCTCGTTTCCCCTCTTCTCACGCTCTCCCCTCCCCATGTCCTAAAGCAAGTTTGTTGCAGGCCAGCTGACCCCCCCCCCACCCTCCCCCCACGGCCAGGGGTAGTAATAACAGCTCCTGGGCGTTGGACGAAGCTTGGCCTTTGCACGTCTACTCACCAGCGTGGTGTAAAGAGCGGAGGGGTCTGCACTGTAGGGGAGGTAGTTGGCATAGCCCTGGCTCGCCGCGGCTGCCGAATAGGGAGAGTTGTACATCCCCAGAGCGGCATTGAGCTCCGTCCGGGTGCTGGCCAGCAGCCTGTTCTCGTACGAGGGGCAGCAAATCGTAGCCGCCTGGGCAGAGCCAGAGGAAACATCCGAGATGGATCTGGAGGCAGTTTCACAACAAGTCGTACTGGGGCTGGCGGACACGAAAAACTGGGGAGAGAAAAGCAAAGATTGTCTAGGGCTATTATTTGAGACGCTGAAAAAAATGTAGGGGGGAGAAAACCCAGCAACCTCCCTACACAGGAGTGTCAACTAATGAAGGGAAATTGGAACTAAACAGAAGGGGAAACATGGGGGGGGGGGGGTAACTCATCAAAGCAGGAAAACTTTAGGGAAACCATTGCCACAGGAAATGAAAATAAATCTGTGGAACCCCCCTGACTCCTTAGTCTGTTCACATCGATCTAAAGGCAAGAAGTTGCGGTTGCAGATAACTTGACAATAGACTAAGCACTAAATAATATCAGATAACGCAGGCAAAGGCATCGGATTCCTTTCCTTTTAAAAGCACAGGAGAAGCCCACCTCCCAAGGAAGGGGAGGAAAACCTTGCCGTGCTCGAGGTGTATAAATAATCCAGCCAAAATAAATTATGGATCAATTTCCGATAGAGCGGCCATTTGGTTCATTTGGAGGCACTTTTGAAAGTAGCCAGGCAAAAAATCGACACGTTCGGATAAAAGGCAGGTGGAGGAAATACGGAGGAGCATGTCACAGATAAATCACACAAGAATAATCTACAGTATAGTAAAATAAACCGGCAAACAAACGCTCTGGCCGAATACTTCCGAGGGGTGCACAAGGACTAGCCTGCGAGGCGAACGGCACAGAGTAAAAGGCTGGGAGGAAAGCGCCTGCAAAAACCAATGTCTTGCGGTGCGCCTCTCAAATGAAAGCTTGAAGCGAGCCGCACAGGTAACAGATCAATACCGATTTGTAAATCAGCTGCATCTAGAATTCTTTTGCACTTAGAGCAGGGACAGATCAGGTTCCCTGCCCCGCAGAGTGAGGGGGGTGGTGGGTTTTTTAAAATCCTAGAATAACAGGAGCGACACACACACACACACACATACATTTTTAAAAAAACCCTCCAGATGTGCCCTTTAAAAAGACTCGAAGCCAAGGGGGACGGGGGGGGGGGGGGGGAAGGGAACAAGACATCTGGAAGGCAGCGGCGGAATCGGATCAAAAGTGAGTGCTCACCTCTCTTACCTGCGAAGTGGTGCTGTAGGGGTATCCGAACTGAGAGAAGGACATGGCTGCTCCTTATTTTTGAACCATAAGCAATATTCCTCCCCCCCCCAGATCGATTGTAACTAAACCCCCTGCTTCAAGAGGGACCTTCTCCCATACACATGCCCACGGCTGGCTCCCCCCCGCCCCACACACCTCAATTATAGATGATGGCACTTAAGAAAAGCAGCCAGGCATGAGGTCTGGAGCCTGAAAGAAGGCTCCCCCCCCACACCTCCCATCCTGTTTAGGAATATTTATGTTTATATATAAAATCACCCCAATGTATGGCGGCTGGGGCGGCAAGGGGGGATCACGTAGGGCTGGCAAGAGAGGGAGCTTGCTTGTTGTATTATTTTCGGCTCTATAGTTCTTTAGCATTCACCCATGGAAGAGTGTCCAAGTGACGTCACAGTAATCCCGCCACGCCAGCCCCGGCGGGGCTAGACCCCCGCTTTGCCAATCACCCCGGCCGGCGGAGACGCGCTCAACCCTGGTTCCGCCTTGTCTTCACGGCGGGCTGGGAGGCGCGTCCGAGGCGGGGATCTGGGGGGGCTGGCGCCACGCAGGGAAAAATGGGGGTGGGGGAACAGAAACTTATTCCAGTCGCTAAAGTGTAACATGGTCCCCCCCCCCCCCCCGCCCCATACCTCAGCCCTGGGGCGTCAAAGCCCGACAAGGGGAAGAAAGGGCGAGGGCAGGGGACTAGCGTGCCCGGGCTGCTCCATTGAGTGTGGGTCCGGGGTATGGGGCTCTTTAAGAAGTTCTCTAATATGTGCCTGCCTAATATCCCCCCCCCCCCCGCCTCGCCGATCCTCTGCATCGGTCTGTGCCCCAAGCCCAACTTTGGCAGCCGCCTCCATGAGTCGCGCTGCAGAGGCTGGAATCCCCTTTCTAGCGGCCCCGAAAGGAAGGGGCCAACCCCCCCCCCCCCAGAGGCGCCTGCCGCTCTCCAGGGCAGGGGGAGACGCCCGGGATCCGGGAATGAGGAAGAACTGGCACACGTGGGGGGAGGGGGGAGACAGCAGGATGGCCGAACAGGGGGGAAGCGAAGAGTCTCCCCCCCCCCCCGTCCCGCCGCCCGCTCCCTGGCCCGAGGGTCCCTCTCTAAGCGGTGATGAGCCGGGATCCATTTTTCTCGATTAGATCCAGAAATGGTCCCCACAGGGATGGCAGGAGGGGCGGGGCGGGGCGGTTTTGACAGGGCAATGGGAGGGTGATGGATGGCTGCCTGGAGACCAGCCTGCCCATTACCACTAAGGCGTAATTGCATCAATTAACAAATGGAAATGCCCTTGTTTAACCAGCGACGTACACATTGCACATTTGCCTCGGAGGTGAGCTCTTGGGAGGGGGGGATCAGGAGTTTTTCGGGGGGGGGGGAGGTGTTAACCGCAACTGCTCGGCAGATGATTTCTCTCAGGAGAAAGTCCACTGCATTTTAAGGCCAGCTGCCCCTCCTCCGATCGGAAAAGGGGTCCCGTCCGCCCTGTCCGGATCTGGTATCTTGTGCAGCGAAGAAAGGTAGGGGAGGAGGCGCCCTATCCCGCGCAGTCACCAATTTGACAATTGCCGGGGGAGGTGGCTTTATTTTTTTTCATTGCAAAAAAACAAAAACAAAAAAACACCCCATTGCAACCCTCTCTCTGCCCGTGTCTCCCGCACGCTGGAGGTGAAATAAACCCGTGTGCCCTGCCGGTTCTGTTCGCAAAAGGCACTCCACGCACACACCCCGTGTAGACGGGGCAATGGCTGCAACGGAGTGTTCCACACACGAGTTGCAGGAGAAGGTGGCGTGTTTCTGAGGGGGGATCACAACCCGATGAACCCTACTGCGTGTGCTTCCTTGGCTGACGACCCGGACCCTGGCAGAGGCGACCAGAGAGAGGTCACGGCGGAAGCTGATTTCCCTCTCCTCTCCTCCTGCTCCCCACTCGGAAAGTTGGAGCTAGGAAGAGACAAGCCATAATAAATACAATAACCTTTGCTGGAGGTGCGCAGCTTCTCTAAGGGTGGCGCTAGAGAGCCGCGAGTGAAGCCGGGATCTGATCAAACAGCTCTAGATCTAGATCTGAGGAGAGAAGCCCCCACCGAAGGGGAATAAACAGAGTTAACCTGTTTCTTCAGGGACTGAAACGCGCCCAGTCAGGTAGAAATACCTTCCCCCCGCAACCTTCTCAACGTTTCCAAGCAGATCCTGGGCAAGCCACGCCCGGAAACGCCGTCACCCCCCTTCCCACCCAATTTTATCCACCAATCTATTTTGTCCCTTAGCCTAGCCACAGTTTGCACCGTGGGGCTCAATAAACAAGCCCCTCTGAACAAAGACCGGTTGCTTAACACGTGGGATCGGCACTAATGCGCCGCCCTGAACGCATCCAATGAGAACCCACAAGGCGATTCAGCAAAGCCGACCCCAACTACTATTGTTTTACATCCCCTTCTGAAGGCAGCAGCCCTGATTCTGGGAACCGACTCAGCATTAATTGCTGAAGCAAAACACTCCCCCCCCCCGCCCTCCTCCCCAGTCTCTTCTCAGAACAATAAAAAAAAGGTCCCGCAATACTGTTTTTTAAAAAGTTTCTTTTATTAAGAACCAGAGCTCCTCACTGGGGAATTAATCCAGTGTTATGGCTGGAAGCGGAGTTGACTATACCAGAAAGAATCCTCTCCACGGAGCAAGGGAACTCACCTGAAGCACTTTTCACGTGTAAATAAGACCCTGGAAAGTAAATCTTCAATTACTTTAAGCGGTTGTATTTCAGCCAGTTTGGGGGTATAAATGCGGCTCTAATATAAGGTAAGAGAAGAATAGTTGTAGGGAGATCTGGATTTGTTGCATTATTAAAAGTGTATGTGTGGGGGGTATGTGTGGGGGGATGATATAGAAACCACTCTTCCACCAGCCACATATAACATTGGGCTGCTCTGCTCCAACCTGTTTGCGAGACTAAATCCTATTGCCCACCACCTTAGAGGAGCTGTGGCAGTAAGAATATAGGGATCCTTCCTATCCAAACACATTCATATTACAGATTTCAGTCCTATGCAGAAACCAAGTCTTCCACTCTATTTCAGGCCAGTTTCAAAGCTCACCTGTGGAGAAGGAGAGGCTATTTGCTCTACTTGAGTCCAATCTGGAGCAGCCATTTACATGTAGAGACTGAAGGCCTGGATTTAAGCACAGCACCTTTTTCTGTCCCTGATGACACCTCATTGAATGGTATGTTCGAGGGAGCACTATATACATGAAGGATTTGATTGTTTGTGTTTACTATGCATCCGTATTCAAACTCAGTAGGCAGAAATGTCCTAACAAGAATTGTTGAATCTGGGGAGTAGTGCTGTTTGTGTGAAAGGCTGTCCAGGGATTTCTCTCCTTTCCCTTTATTTATAATTACACTGTATATCCACTAATCCAAGGTAACACAAGAATTGCTCGGTTTTGAGATCTGGTTTTCAGTGTATTAAAATAGCAGTTTATGGAATGCCACCCTGTGCATTCATTTAAGTTGCTCTTTCTGGGAGTTTTTGCCAGAATAGAAGGTGCAAGATCTCACCCCTCAGATTTCAAAGCTCCTGCTAATATTTAATCTTCTGGAGAACTCTCTGCTCAGACTCTGCTGAGCTCCTGAACCTTGCAGTATCCAGTTACCTTGAAAAGGAGCTGAAATTATCTTCAGACTTCCAATTTGACTATAATTTAGGGGGGGAGGGGAACAAAAACAAAAACAGCCAGACTTCAATTTGAATTGTTGATGATCTGGAATAGTGCTGTTAGTGTGAAATACTGACCCAGGCTGTACTTTTCAATCAAACAACTGATCCATTTCAGCCATTGTTGACACTAGCAATAATTTAAGAAAATTTATTAAAGAACACTTTGGGGTAATATTATTGCTAATTATTTAATTGCAAGAATCCCTAGAGAGGGGGAAGTATGTTAATTATAAAGTAATAAAAACCACTTTTTCTAAATCACTTGACTCAACAACTGTTATTACCAATTTAGTATTTCTTAACAGAAATGCTTTCTTAAATTATCTGATGAAAGCAGCAACAACAAAATTTTGCTCAGCCCCTTTCCGATAGAAAGACATAAGGGCTATTGTGAGGGCATTATTGATTTGCTCTTGATTTATAAATCTAGCCAGATTGTAGAAATGCTATGTTCAAGTTTACCTCTTTCTCTCTTGACCTTAAAAATAAATGAACACCGAAACCTCAAGCAATATTCAATGCGCAAAACCAATCTCATAATAGACACAATGCAGATCAATGCAAACATTATATTTGTCAATCTCAACCCAGCAAATCAATATTAAAACAAATCAATTACCTGTTAAGTATCCTGCAGCTGAATGCAGCTTTGAGAGATGGCCTTTTGCAACTAAATTCTCTCTTTACTTGTGGAACCCTGCCCTGCCCTTTGGAGATCTTTGTGTAGCATACTTTGAGCACAAGAACCAGACATGTGACCGGTTTAAATTACCCTTCCAACCTGGGATATTAAACTATGTTCACATTAACGAATACAAGTTCTGCCTTCCCCCACTAGATTTTCAAGGGGTCAGAAGTTCCATCTTTCCTTGTTCTTCTGAAACGCTTCTACCAGGCTGTCTGGTTATCTCACTTAGCAACTGGAATCAGTATGTCAAAACTGTTCAGTCATCTTTCTGTGATATGTAAACATTGGCATAAACTTTATGTAAATGGATTCTTGAACTAATCTTGGTTCAATGAAGCTTTGGAGAGAACGTATTGTGGAATTGGCTTTTATTGTTTTGATTATAGTAAACCACTTGACCAACTGTATTGTAATTCTGCTTTTCACACTGATGGCGATGTTTTATGGGAGAGCTTAAGTTACCAGGGGTATGTCTTCACTACAGCAGTAGTTCGATTTCCTTTATTTCGATGTTGTGAACGCGACGGTATAAAGTCGATTTTGTGTGTCTTCACTAGGCACAGCTACGCACAGCACGTCGACAGTGTCTGTCCGCAAAACTTTTGCAAGCGTCGACATGACGAGCGTTGCACTGTGGGTACCTATCCCACAGTTCCCTGATCCCCCAGCAGGCACCATTTCGAGTGCTGCACTATGGGTAGGCATTTCCAAATTTCGCGCCCTTTTTCCGCGCCGCCCACCCCCATTCCGAGCGGTGCACTGTAGGTAGGCATCCCATAATTCGCGCCCTTTCTCCGCCGTGCTAACGCCATAGCATTGCAAGCATGGAGCCCGCTGACACCACGGCTGCAGTAATGGCTGTTGTGAGGACCTCGATCACGGTTGCTGAGTTCCTGCTGCACCGTCTGCAGAGGAGGAATGCGATCCGGGGAGAACTGCGCTTTCCGGAACCCGACGACAGTGAGGAGGAGATGGACAAGCACAGCGGGGACGACAGGGACACTGACGTGCACAGCGGGGACGACAGGGACACTGACGTGCACAGCGGGGACGACAGGGACACTGCCGTTTTTGCAAGTAGGGCGACTGACAATCTGTCAAGAATGGTGGCAATGGGGCAGGCTCATGCCATCGAACGCCGATTCTGGGCCAGGGAAACAAGCACGGACTGGTGGGACCGCATAGTGCTGCGGGTCTGGGATGACTCCCAGTGGCTCAGAAACTTCCGCATGCGAAAGGGCACCTTCATGGAACTTTGTGACTTGCTGTCCCCGGCCCTCCAGCGCAGGAATACCAAAATGAGAGCGGCCCTTACAGTGGAGAAGCGAGTGGCGATAGCCCTCTGGAAGCTTGCAACGCCAGACAGCTACCGGTCAGTGGCGAATCAGTTTGGGGTGGGTAGGTCTACAGTGGGCTTTGCTGTGATGCAAGTAAGCAGGGCAATCGTCGAGCGGCTGCTACACCGGGTTATAAACCTCGGAAACCTGCAAACCACAATAGATGGCTTTGCCGCCATGGGATTCCCTAACTGTGGTGGGGCTATAGATGGGACTCATATCCCTATCCTGGCACCGGACCACGAGGCCGCCGAGTACAGAAACCGGAAGGGATATTACTCAATGGTCATGCAAGCAGTGGTTGACCACAAGGGACGTTTCACCGACCTGTACGTGGGGTGGCCGGGAAAGCTTCATGACGCTCGAGTGTTCAGGAACTCTAGGGTTTTTAGGCAGCTGCAGCAAGGCACTTTCTTCCCCGACCAGAAAATTTCTGTGGGGGGGGTCGAAATGCCGATCGTGATCATTGGGGACCCAGCCTACCCCCTAATGCCCTGGCTTATGAAGCCCTACACAGGAGCCCTGGACAGGGGTCAGGAGCTGTTCAACTACAGGCTGAGCAAGTGCAGAATGGCCGTGGAGTGTGCATTTGGCCGCTTGAAAGGGAGATGGCGTTCCTTACTGATACGCTCAGACATCCGCGAGAGAAATATCCCCATTGTTATAGCTGCTTGCTCTGTGCTCCACAATATCTGTGAGAGCAAGGGGGAAACGTTTATGGCGGGCTGGGAGGCAGAGGCAAATTTACTTTCTGCTACTTATGAGCAGCCACACAGCAGGGAAAGTAAAAGAGCCCACCGTGAGGCCCTGCGCCTCAGGGACGCCTTGAAAGACAGTTTTATGAGTGCCCGAGATGGCGTTTGAGAATCTGCTCCCTTGCTGTGCTCTAAGCCTGCTGCCCTTGTACCCTCTTTCCCTCCCCCCTCCCCATGCTTTCCCTCCTCCCTCCCCATGCTTGCAGAGGAAATAAAATCACTGTTGGAAAAATCATGGTTCCTTTATTGGTTCATCGGAAATACAAATGCAGGGGATCACTGTCCTGGTATCCTGGAGGGAAACCGGCAGTCGCAGTGGGGGAGGAGCGGGCAAAGGAGGGGGGGGAAGGGGGGAGAGGAGGGGTGGGCAAGACACAGCAGCTTTTACAAGTTTTCTGAGAAAGTCAGCCTGCTGCTGCTGCTGCTTCTGCTGGCTTGTGGGGTGGAGTGGAGCGGCCCACGGGCCTTGCCCCCCCGTGTTCTCACCCCGCGTCTGGGTGGGGAATCTATGGGAGTTGGGGAGGGGGGGAGGTGGTTACACAGGGGCTGCAGAGGTGGTCTTTGGGCATGCTGCAGCTCCACCAGAGATCGCAGCATGTCGCTCTGGTCCTCCATTATGCGGAGGAAAGCATCCATGCGTCTTTCCTCACGTTCTACTCTCCTTTCTGCAGCGGCTTCCCTCCTTTCTGCAGCGGCTTCCCTCTTTGCTGCAGCGGCTTCCCTCTTTGCTGCAGCGGCTCTCCTTTCCTCTCTCTCTCGATTCCTTTCCTCTCTGTCTCGTTCCCTTGCCTGTATCATTTTTTCCCTCCAGTCCGTCTGGCGGGCTGCCTCAGCGCGCGAGTTCTCCAGGAGTTCAGTGAACATCTCATCGCGCGTTCGCGTTTTCTTTTTACGCTTTCTTTTCTGCGGTGCAGGGCGGGAGTTCAACTGTTGTTGTTCATCTGTGGGCAAGTGTGTGGGAAAAAAAAGGTTGAAAGTTATGAGACAGATACATTCAAGGTTAGGAGGCACTCGGACGGTACACAATGGGAGTAGTATGCTGTTTGCAACCTCAGTATTCAGAGGCCTGATATGATTTCTGTACAAGGTCATGTTCTACACCTAAAAGGAGAGGAGAGCTCACAGAAAAGTCAGAGCATCTCAGACACATATGCGTGCCTCAGCCCAAGACGGCTTCTGAAATCACCGTGCAGCCGGCCATGGTAAGTTAAAAGTGGCGCCTGCATACTGTAGAGCAACCCCGCCCCCTTCCCCCCACCGCGTGGCTGGCTCCCACTGAAACCGCAAACTGCAAAGCAAATGCCTAAGGGCTAAGGTCTTTTTGGGGCTCTTCAGACCGCGTGCAGACGGCTCAGATTCCCTGCCAGCTAACGCTACGGGCTGGGGGGGGGGCGGGCGGCGGTCAGCGTTCGTGGGGGGGGGGGCGGGTTCGGTTCGTCGGTCCTCAGCAGAAAAGAGTACTTTGCAGCTGGGACTCTTTATCTCCCGACTAATTGCAGTCCGTATCTCAAACAGGCAACCCTGAATGACATCACTTTGCTGAGAATTTCTCGGAGAGATAGGGAGCGCATGCTCCTTGAGTCCATGCAAAGTCCTGGTCCATACGCCGCAATGCTAGCCTGCTCAATGATACCAGAAAACCTACTACTTTCGTGGCGTGGGTTGGTGTCCTATCACGGGGGACCAGATAAGGCAGCTCTCCCCAGAAATCTGCTGCGCTGGATTCATCGCTACCTCCTGGATAGCTTCCTTGAAATGTCCGCGGAGGACTTATGGTCAATCCCGGAGTATATTGACAAACTCTTTGAGTAGAAATTGACCAGCAATGAAAGCACGCTAAGTCCTTAGGGCAAGTTACTTAGGGCAAGCATTAATGCCTTAGGGCAAGCATTAATAAATACTTCCTTTACAAAATCACGCGTCATGTAATCACTTAAAAAAGAAACACTTACCCCCCTGGGAGGCTTGGGAGGGTACTGGCTCCAGGGTGACAAACAGCTCCTGGCTCTCTGGGTACAAGGGTTCTCCGCTGGGCTCCTGCTGCTCCGTGAGATTTTCTTCTTCATGCTCGTCCTCCTCGGAATCAGTCTCCTCCCTGACGATGATCCCATCGGTGGAGTCCACGCACACCGGCGCGATGGTGGTGGGGGCGCCCCCCATTATGGCATTTAGTTCATTGTAGAACCTGCATGTCCGTGGCGCGCCCCCTGATCGTCCGTTTGCCTCCTTGGCTTTCTGGAAAGATTGCCGCAGCTCCTTAATTTTCACGCGGCACTGTGTGGTGTCCCTGTTGTGGCCCCTTTCCAGCATGGCCTTGGAGACTCTTCCGTAGGTGTTGGCATTCCGTTTGTTGTTGCGGAGTTCCAACATCACGGATTCCTCTCCCCAGATAGCGATGAGATCCAGCACCTCACGAGTGGACCATGCTGGAGCTCTTCTCCTCTGGCTGGTCTCCAGGGTAGATGAGCTCAGCATGGATTCCTGTGATGCTGAGCTCTGCATGGCGGCTAGTGCTGCTGATTGCTCTGAATGGCGACTGATCAGTTCAGGTGAGCTGGCCACGCTGACCAAACAGGAAATGGCATTCAAATGTTCCCGGGTCTTATCTACCTGGCCAGAGCAGCGAGTTCAGAGTGCAGTGCAGAGCGGTCACAGTGGAGCAGTAGTGAGGCAGTCCAGAGCGGTCAGAATGGAGCATTGTGGGACAGCCTCTGGAGGCTATTAATGTCGGGTTCCGTCTTCACTAGCCCACGGTCGAGCTTGGAACGTCGAGATTAGCCTTATGCCACTGGTTAGGCTGGAGTGCCAAGATCGATCTTTAAGGCCCTTTACATCGACGTTAAGGGCATGTATGTGAAGACAGGTACACGTTTACTTCGACCTAACGTCATTAAGGTCGAATTAAAGTGGTAGTGAAGACATGCCCCAGGATATGGTAGATGATTGTTGTAAATCTTTTTCATTCGTTTGTACCTACACACACTATGATTATATACACACACTGTGTATTCCTTTTAGTAAGCTGCTCCACTATGTACTATACAGGAACAGAACAAATTTTATATCTATGGATTCAGAACTTTTGGTTTTAAAGAGAAGCATAACAGAGTCTCAGTTGAAAATATTTTTGAGCAGTATTGCAGTGAAGCATGATGACTGGAGTCCAACTGCAGCTGACTTGATTTTTGGTGCTTTTAGTATCAGCGTCATTTGGTTTAGCTCTGTCATTGCCTTACTTAAAAAGTAATCACGGAGAGGTAAAGTAATAAGTATGGTCTTTCCATTAGCACAAGTGCAACTGATGACAACTATGTGAATAAAATAATAGGTTAAATGAAACACGCATAGCATGTCATTTACAGAAAAGAGGAATATTGAGAGAGGCGAGGGGGAACACACAGTGTCGGGGGGAGGGGGAGAGTAGGGAAACAAATGAAAGATGAGGGCAAAAATATTCCAGAGAAGAAAGTACATTTATATTTTAAAATATACATTTTTGTTGTCGCTTTTTTGTACTTAGAAAATGAAAATTCTTCAAGTCCATGCATGAATAAACAAGTACAGATGGGCAGCGTAATACATAATTTATACTGATCAGTCACTGCAGATCTAACTGAATAAAATCAAAATGAACACTAATTGTTTTGACAAACTAAAGTAGTGTATATGGTGGTTTACTGTAAAGCTTGCTGGTTACTTTCCTTATCTCAGTGGCTATTGTTAGTGGTGGTGATTTCTGCACTAGAAGCAGAAAAAGACGAGACAAAATTAGGACAATATTGGGATTAATATTTTTGTCACAGATAAAGCATTTCAATTGCTTAGCACATGAGCAGAAAATAGAAAGAACTCGCTTCAAAACGGAGGTAGAATTGACATTGTGAAGCATGAAACACATCTTGATTTACTAGGGGAGGTGTGGTACCCTGTCAGTCACGGATAAATCCAGTACATAGTTGGGAGGCGACATTTATTTTTTTAGCTCAAGTTTGAAACATGTAGGTTTAAATTTCAAGATCTTTAAGCATTTGTGTTTTGAAAAGGGAACACCGGAAGAGATGTTGCTGAATTCCTTAAAAGTTATACATCCACTTTACCTAGTCCAGAAAGTTGCAAAACTTAGCACTGTTTTGGGAATCTCCAAGGTGACTTTTAAGTGATTAATATCCCAATATGCAATAAGACTTGCAATGAAAAACATCACAACACCAGAATGAAACAGTAACTACAGTCTGATGCTGCTATATTACTTGATAGTGCACTGAGTAGTTAAAAGTAGTGACCTCATCTAAACCCCCACATTTAGATGTATTGCTAGTAAAAGTTCTGTCTAAAATGTTTCTTCAGAGATTAAACTAGACTAGTCAGAGACATAGCAGATGTAGTCGCCAAGCAGCAGTTCAATGCAGACCTCTCTACACCACCCTGATTTGCACCTTCCTGTCCTTTCTGCCACCTGTCCGCTATGTCTCCTCCAACTCACACCGCTCTAGCCTTATCCTCTGTGGCTCTACCATTCTAATTACCTTGGAACCTGACTCTGCCCTATGTGACAGCTCTTTTAAATCCTTATAGATTTCTTATGCCTCAGAGTGCCATAGAGGTGGCTAGAATAGGTTTTATACCCATGAGAGGGGCCCAAACCAGAAAGTCAAGACTTGGAACCAACCTTTCCTCAATGTGGGGACTGTTTGGCTCTCAGGTTCTGGTTTTGGTCCACTTGACAAGTAGGAAAAACACCCACAGAGATTGAATCTGAGTCTGGATTTTCCCAAAGTTCATTAACTGTTTGTATTTGTGGTTCTTGGTTTGGGTTCATCATTAAAAGTCTGATTTCAATACATTATTTGGCATTTAAAGAAACATTCCCCTTACATTTACATTGCATAGCAGATCATCAACATTTCTGTATTATTTCTGTGAGTGTCATGCTTATTTAACCTCCACATAATATGATTTTTATTCAGTAAAGGCGAAATTCATTGACCCTGACTAATGTTTTGAGGGTGAGATCCTTACCTCCACCCTGGCTCCTTTATGCTGGGGGGGGGGGAGGGAGGGGGAAAAGGTCCAGAATAATATAAATAGGCCCTAAAAGTCCTATATAGGGATAGAGCAAGGTTCCTTCTGTGCAGACACTGTGAACCTTAACTATGGGATTGCCCTCTGAGGATGTCCAAGGAAGCTGGGTTGCAGAGCGTGTGCTGGGGTGAGAGGTGCAAGGCCACAGTACACATGATTGTGAACTTGGGGCAGCTTGCGGAGGCTGCTGGTATCTCGATAGATCCCCAGAGGGCCACTCCCAAGTCCCTTAGCCTAGGATAAAAATGTGTCCAGCAAGGCTTAAAGCCACCTTAGCTCCCTGGGTAAATTCTCAGAATCTGCACAGAATCTCATTCCAGATATCTGTGTTTGATCCACCATCCACTGAAGTCAATAGAAAGAATTCAGTGGAGTAGCAGTCATGGTGCCTTCCTATTGTTTGGGTGGGAGGGTGAGGATATCCTCACCGTTTTCCCTGCACATGCAGATCTATGGCCCCTCCCTTGTCCTCTCCCCGCCTTCTCTGTTCCATTATAAAGCCCAATTGTATTAATGTACTGGGTCTACTTATATTTAGGGCCATATTCTGTTGCTGCTTACTCGCATTGAATAGCACCAAGCAGTCTCATTATGTACCATTTAACATGAGGGTAGCAGAATCTAACCCTTATTTACTTTGATTTACAATACACAAAAAAGGTCATACACCTACCACAGGCTTCTGATGCCTTTCCCATAATGTTTACAAATACAGGACCAACCCCTTTACCTCCAAACCAGTAAATAATTAACCAAAGGGAGAATCCTAGCCCAGCCAATGCCCACTCACCACAAATACCAGACCTTCCTATTTCTGCCTCTTGCCCCCATCACCAAAAGCCTGAGTAAAAAGTTATTGAACTTGATTCTCCTTCCTTTCACTCCAGTCTGATTCTCCTTCAGTTCGCAATGTAAATCACACTGGCTTCGGCTGAATTAGTCCCAGTCTGCACCCCTGTAAATGAGTGCAGAACTGGACCCATTATGTGGTGTTCTGAGACTGGAACTGCCGGATGTTCATAATGTAAATCAGTTCAACAAATGACCTGTTAGATGCATGGTTTTCTTCCTGTTGTAACTGATATTTTTTCTGCTCTTTCCTTCCAGTGTTATTTCATAGAATACTTAATTCTGTGCGATACATCACAGACAGAACCTTCTCTGGTGTATACCATCTTCAACACACTACTCTTGGGAATCTGGGACCACTTGTGATTTCACACCCAAGCACCACTAATCTACAATAACTCTTATAAAATCAATAAAAATATGGGAAGTGTATCATTTTTAAAGAAAAAAAACACGAGACATGACCATTAAGGGCATAACCATTCTAATACCTGTGTCTGGTTGAAACTGCAATTAAAAACATGCCAATAATAAATCTATCTTCAGTCTCCTTTAATGCTTTTAACTTTCTTGAAAGTTCAAACTGGTATCCCAAAAATGTGCCAGGACTTTCACAGTGTATTTTATAGACTCATAAATAAATACGGCAATTAATCTAAGCTATATTTCTATCATCTTTGATGACAATTTATTACGACATTCACTCATTCAGTGCACAAAAACTCTAATGCACTTAAAATAGGATCTCAAACCAAATGTTTTATGGGAAAATATAGTATTGATCATCCATTTAAAGATATCATGGTGATGATTCATAACCTGCTGTAAAAAGGATCTTAGGAAGACGTTCAGAATGAATTTTGTCCAACAGTCCCGTCACAAAAATCAGAGCTACCAGATCTATAGGTCTAACTATTCTATATTTATTATTCACCTTTTAGTACTTATATATATTGCCTTTGTTGCCCATCACAATGATGTGTTTCAGAAATAAAAGCTTTAAAACTGAATATACAGACGTCTGATTTTCTGCTCATTTAAACTGGTATAAATCAATTGAAGTCAATGATAAATGAATCTCATTCACTTCCCCTCCCCATCCTCAAAATGACAGAGGAACATATTAAATCCTATATTCCACTTTGGGATGAGTATTACTGTTTGGGACATGCAAACTGGACTGCCCAACCTTTATGGATTTGCTACCATGGCTTGTAAGCAGGAAAAACTGTGCCTAGTAGTGATGTGAGTTTTAAATGATTTCCTTTGCTATTGGTACCCTACTGTACTTGCAGTCATTGTGGGGGTCAGAATGTTTCCCATTGCGTTCTCCCAAGATTCCCCAAAGCAGAGAAATATTACAAAGTGGATCAAAGCTATGTACTTGAAGTCCTCTGGCTTGTGGTAATACAGCTATACTCCATAACATGAGCTTGGGTGCCAGGAGAAATAAAAGAGGATCGCAGAATATTGCTTATGTTGCAAGCATGTTAATATCCCACACGTAGTGCTATGGCTAGGTTGACATGTAGCAGACTTTCTTCTAACCCTCCATCATGATCCTCTGAGTGGAATGCCACATCACAGTCTGTTCTGGATGTGGATCAACTGTGCAACTCCCATCTTACACCGGTGCTCAGCTACCGTGGTGATGAACATGGTATAAAATGTGAGACACAAGGAGAGGAGGGTGGTAACACTAGGATAAAAGAAATTTTACTTGTCCCTTCTGAATGGGGATACAGCAGCATTTGTGGAGTATTTTTGCTTTCCCCCCCCATAATACACTCCTTAGTACTCTACCCCACTGAATTCCCATTTGGTTTTCTAAACTCACCCCTTCCTTGATTTGAGCTGCGTAGTCTGTGGCCATTCACAATCCCACAGTGCAGATTTCACAGGAGCACTTGGGCCCTTGCTTTGGTTAATGGCAATTGACTTTACATATCTTTCACGTTACTCCAAATTGT
Organism: Sternotherus odoratus; assembly: GCA_032164245.1. Taxonomy (NCBI): domain Eukaryota; kingdom Metazoa; phylum Chordata; order Testudines; family Kinosternidae; genus Sternotherus; species Sternotherus odoratus. The sequence goes on along the minus strand of JAVMKO010000014.1, from coordinate 25,970,511 downwards.
ATAATACCTTCATGTTAACCCTTCCATGACAGTGACAGTGTTGTCATAATTATTTTCCAAATCTCCCACTTTAATGTCACAAACCCTGGATTGTGATACAAATACATGGAGGGAGAGAAGAAAATAGCTAGTGAAGGATAAAGCATTTGTTTTAAAAATGATCTCATTTATAAATCAATGTTAATATATTTAAAAGCTCTCACATTTGCCTTTAATGAGTTTCCATTTTCCTCTATGATCATTAATTTTTAAAGTATTTTTCTTTACTGATTTTTTTCTATTTGTGTCTGTCCAGATTTCCTTTCTACTCATAAGCTTTTATCTGCAATGCTACAGCGTGTTTCCATAGGATATATGTATAGTTTGCCATGACAAAAACTGCTATCCCATCAAACAGATTTCTAAGGAGCCAGAATAATTGTTTTAAAAGCATTGAAAATGCTGTATAATTAAGAAAAAGAACATTAATTTTAATAAATATATTTAGTTACGTTAATTTACAGAATTGGTAGAATTCATTTTACTTTTTTTTTAAGCTATGGGTAACGTTTTCAGATGCGCTTAAGTCCCATTTTCATGAGTGACTTAGGTATGTAGGTCCCTAAGGTGTGGTTTACACCTAAAGCTTAGGTTGACCTAGCAATGTTGTTCAGGGGTGTGATAATTCAGACCACTGAGAGATCTAGTTAGGTCATCCTAAACTCTGGTATAGATACCAATAGGCCAACAGAAAAAAATCTTCCATTTACCTACCACCTCTTGAAAGGGTGGATTTACTACAGCAGTGAAAAACCCCCTCCTATGGCTGTAGTAAATGTTTATCCTAGAGTAGCATAGCCACAGCTTGCTGTTGTAGTGGTTGTAGCATAGACATATCCTGAGGCTCACTGAAAGTCAATGGGACTCCCACGTCATGGAGGATGCTTCTGAAAATGTCGCCTATGAGGTTTATCCCAGCTCTTCAAATGTGAGCGATAAAGAAACCAAGATGAAGTTGAGAAGGTGGGTTAGTTAACTAACATTTTCCCCAACCCTTGTGTAAATAGCTCAATGTATGCATTATAGGATTAAAAACATATTGTATCCCATATCCTGTGCTGTAATAGAGAAGATGAGATAGCACAGGCCTGACATGTCAGTCCTTATATTCCTCAGATTCTGTTGGGTGTCAGTGGGATCTATAGATAAAGACCGAAGGGCAGCTCCACTAGGGAGGCACATACCATATCTATTACTTGAACTGAGCGAACGGGCAAATCCTGCCTCTTTGCCTGAGGAGGCACCTCCGGCAGTGTTGCTGGTTTGGTTTCTCTGCACGAGGGAAGACGAGATTCCAGAGGGCTGTGCAGCTATTGTGTGGCCCTCTACAGGCCAGAGCTCCTCTCTAGAGCATCCCCCCCCCCCACTCCCCCAGTCAATGAGTTCAGAGGAGGGCAGAGGGTGGAGGATCTGCCAGTAGGTGGGTCTTCTCTCCTATGTAAAGAGCTGCACCGAGGAAGTCATCTGCAGTGCGCACCAAATTTTACTGGCCTTAGAATACACAGGATCTTATTCTACGTATTCTTGAGAATCATCTACTGGCTTCTTATCTATAATTAATTACATTCACACAACACTTCTGTATCATCCTCCTTTCATTCTGCTACCTATGGTGTCTGTGGAGTGAGTGCAAACGTTTAGAATTCAAGCAGAGTTACTTATTTGAGATGGGTCTCGTTAGTCAAATGATACTGTTTTCTGCTCCCTTATTGAATGAGCCAGGCAATCACTTCTGATCCAGGACAGGTACCCTGCCTGCAGTGATTTAAAATTTGGTTTCTACATGTACTTCCAACTTCTGAAATTCAATTTCATGAACATTTATGCCAAAGTCTAGTTCAAATGTTCCTGTAAAGTGAATGCATATGTGGCAGTAGTATGACTGATGCAAATCTGTTTTTAAAAAATGAACAAATTTATGGGAAGTAATTCCTAATTGCCGGAGGTGCTTTCAAAAAAATGTCAAAGTCCCACTTAAAGTCTCTGGAACTGGTACTTCTAACTCCTTCAGTTGTTTGGAAAATCTCCTCCTGAAATTTCTTAATGCATTATTTGCTTGGTTGTATACTCAGAATAACACTAACCACTAGGACTGTCAAATATGTTCATGCTGTTTGTTTTATTCATTTCAAACAAGGATGTATTTGCTAGTTATAGACAATATAGATCTGATAACACACATATATAGCTAAACAAGTGGTGTTTTAACTTCAAAAAAATTATCATCAAACAGAGAAAGGCGAATAGAATGTATGTTTCTCTCCAGGATTTTACATATAATTAAAAATAAATATTATTTGCTTTCTAAGAATCTAGCCTTAGCTACACTTAGGGTCCAATTCTGTTCTCCTTGAATTCAACTGGAAACTGAAATTGACTTTGATCTAAGCAGTTTTGGGCCCTTAGAGAGTCTGGTTCATATCCTGCCCATTTTACAAGAAAAAGCTGGCCATCTAAAACAATCAGTTCTGTTGTTTTCAGAGTGCATTGAGTGTCAGGATGTTGTAGCTACCTTCCCAAATGGAACTCTTAAGGAAATCAGACGGAACCTTCTGCAGCTGCAGTATCAGCTTTCTCTGGTATAACGGAGAGGTTAATGGGAAATATTATTTGCATTGCAGTAATAACTAGATAAACAACCACAATTATGCTAGGAGCTGTACAAACACCGGAAGAGATGGTCTCTGCCTGAATGTATGTTCTATATGGACAAGACAAGCAAAAGGAAAGAATGAGACACTAGAGTTTCTTAGGGAACCAGATAATGGCTGTTCATGACTAACAAATCAGAGCTGACAGGAAGAACTTTAGACATTCAATAACATCAATATGATTTTTATTAGAGTTTTATTACATTGTTGTCATTAATTTACTGTGTCTGGCAAGAGTTTATCCTGTTCTTAATTCATGCCAACTAATTTTTTTACCCTCAGTCCATTATTAATCTATGAATTCTTCATGATTTGTAAATGGGAGACAAAGCAAAATATGAAACAAAAGAATAAAAATGGAAGTAGAAATCAACCACATTCTGGGTTGTTGGTTTTTTGTTTTCACAGGAAAGAGGAATATTTGTTGTCACCTATTACTGTTTTAATCACCTCTATGAACTGCTGTGCTACCATGGACCTGTTGGCCAAGGTATATTTCCCTTGTCCTCTTGTGCAGAATAGAGACTATCCTTTGAACAGAGTTAAGTCTAACAACTATTCCATTGGTAATAGAACAGATATATTTAATAAGACATATTTGGGAGCAAAAGGATAACTAATCCAGCTACCAATGAAGACAATGTCAAAGGCAAATCCAGCTCCCATTGGAGTCAATGGACTAAATCTCACTTTCTTTATTAAAATAACTCCAGAATATTTGTCTAAGTCAGGGTTTTGTCATTACCTCAGCCAGATGAGAATTGATTCTGGCCACAGCTGGGTCCCAGTTTTCCATCATGGCTGACCTGCACTCAACTCAGGAAGTCAATGGGTGGGAACAAAAATGGCTTTACACTTCCAGAACTCAGGGGACTTGATTAGAGTCATTCTAAGGACTGTTCTAACCTGCACAACAGTGACATATCTGTCTTCATGCCATTGCTGCAGCTCAGAATAGCCAGAGTACAGTGCACATTTCTCTTCCTAGCCAACTTCTTTGTTCCTAGGCTTCTGGTGGCTTGATGTAGTATCATTCTGATAGCTCTCTACCCCCAGGGCAGTCCCCTGATACTTGGGGTGTTGCCACAGAGACAGAGAGAGAGAGAGTTTTGTGTCCTCAGTAGACTGGTGGAGTTGACAGAGCACATTTCAGGTTCGGTGGTGGATTGTTCCTTCTGTTCCAAGCCCCCGCTGCACTCTGGAAGCCTCCTCCACATCTTAAATGAGGCCCGAGGCAGGTGGCTGAATCCCTAACATGACAAGACCAGGGGAGCTGCCCTACCAGGAAGCTCATGGGGAAGGGAAGGTGCCTCAGAGCTGGTGCAGAGGCCCAGGGTGTCCATGTGCATAGCCCTGCACCTCCAACGAATCCCTCCCGATCTGCGAACAGAGCTCCTGCTGATTCTGTGGGGAAATTTGGAAGAATCTCCAGGAAGGGAACCTGATAATTTTCTTTTACCTTCACCACCTCACTTGTCCTGTAGTTAATGAACCTCCGTTAATTGCCCCGAACCTATTTGGAGAGGGTGAGCGCTGTTCTTCCTTTTAGTCCCTCCCTCACTTCACTGTAGGCCAATTAACCTTCCTCTTTCCCAGGGAAGGAAGTGAGCTGGTCCCAGGTTTAAGTTGAAAGGATTTTCACTGTTCTCCTTCTTCCCTCCTACCAACACGTTCATAGATGGTCTGGGGGTGACTGGCGATTCATTACATAGATAGGATGAGCTGAAGATCTTCTTGCACACCATTGCTATCACAGATATGTGTTTCTCTTCACTCTCTGAATGGCTTCCTTTGTCAGCTCACTCAAAAAGCAGCTCTCCCTATGCAAGTGACTAAGTTAGTCTACACAATCTGTGCATAAATAAAACAGGGACTGTAATAGAGTATCCCTCTGATAATATGAGCTGACAACAGCACTGGAAGTGCCTTTCCTAGTTGGGGGTGTGTCTTAAAAGGACTGCTGTCAGAAAGTTACATTCTGCAGCTTCTATGGTAGGCTATAGTGGAAATAATTATGCCACAAACATACCTCAGTTGGTACCTATGAGTTCAGATCCAGATGATGTCAAGGATGAGTGAATGTTACCATCTTGTGGTTGATGGCTGTGTGACAAGAGTTTGATTGCCTCAATCCAGTTCCAAGTGGATAGTTGTAATACAAATCATGATCACAACTGGCTTTCCACTTGACAGTGAAGTCAAAGATCAAGTGGGTCATTGGGAGCAAACTGGCTTCTCACATCAAGGCCTAATGTAAATTTGGAAACTACATCATGCTAGGGCACATGTTAACTAACCACTAAGGATGAAATCCTGACCCCCTCTGAAATCAACGGGAGTTTTGCGTTTGAGTCTGGTGGGGCCAGAATTTCACCCTCCAGGTAGACAGGAACTGTTGTGTTAGCTCATATGTAGTTCGTCCTAGGGGACTCCACAACCAGCTAATGTGATGTTAAATTGGACATAACGTACTTATGCTGAGTGCTAAGTCATTGTGAACACTGTACTAGTTAACCCATGTTCTAACATGATGTAATCTTCATTGTAGACAGTCCCATGGGGGAATCTTATACCCCGATTGTCTTTTCTGTAGAGACTTCAGAGTCCAGGGCTTTGAATCTGGCGCCTTTCACAATCTCACAATCACTGAAATTCACAGAGAATAAAACAGGGTATTTGTAAAGGTTGGTGGAATTTGTCTATCAACATACTCGTTCAACAGGAGTCTAATGAGCAGGCAAGGTTCACAGGATCCTCTAGCATGTACAACTCTGCATCTGGCCAAGCTGTTTGGATAATTAGTGGAACAGTTTCTTTTTTAGTTATTGTTTTGTTCTTGAAGGCTGAGAGCCCATGGAAGTGGAGAGCACAAGCTTATCCTGACTGAACAAGGGCTGGTATTGGTCCTAAGCGCCATAGCTTGTGTTTTTGAGACAGACTTTTAAAGTATTTTGCATTTTAATGAAAAATGTGTGAGTGACACATTAATGGTCCTGAAAGTGAGGGACTAGCAAGCATAGTTCAAGCAGACCTTCATTCACAGCCCTAGCAAGGCACTCCGCCTTTAACCTACAGCATCCTCGCTATTCAAAGCCTCTCTTGAGACAAGATTGTGAATTATATCAAATAATGTGGTGGATACTTGGTGTTCACCAATGAAGATTAGGATGCAATCAACAAATTCTTTATCACTCACGACCTAAATTGGCAAGACTTTTAAAATTAAAGTAGTCTCATTTTGGGGCCCGTAGATTTTTCCAATATCACCATATCATTCACCAAGTATACAATCACACAGATTTTCCCTTGCAATACTGCATAGGAGGGAACATTTTGCCCCAACAATGCATTTAATAGAATTATAGTTAGGAATGGGATTTTTATTTTATTGCTTAATTAGGTTAAAAAAAACCTGGCCAAAATAAGGCAGAAACAATTTCCTTTGTGTGGTTAGATGGGGAGAATAGTTAAACTGCTGCTTTTAAAACATAAGGGCCAAATCCTGAACTTCACTTCATTTTTAGTCTGTCCTTACTCAGGAATAAATTGAATTGCCAGTTGTGGCTTTGCCTTTGTAAGGAAAGCAGGATACAAGGAAAATGTTTGGGATTTAATCCACAAAAAAGACTAAAAATGCCTTTTGCGGTAACCAGAATGTCTAACAGGTGCAGCTTGGATTCAGGTTTCCTTACACTCATTTGTATGAGAATCTGGTGTCTAGATATGATGGAGACAGAGAAAAGAGAATTGTACAGTGACAATATATATCATACTAGATGGTAGAGTGGCAAGGATCTGCGAGGGATAATTTTTGGGACAGTTGATGGATTAAAAATTCTGATAGAAATCAGATTTAACCTGAGATATTTACACTCAAGATGTGAAATGAGTTTTTGGGCTTAGTCCTAGGAATAACATTCCTAATCATTATCGTAAATCGTGCTGTCGAGACACACAAAAGGCTCTGATGTAGTCAAGTTCATTTTTATATGAACTAAGGATGCCTCGCTTTGGTATTTAAAACTCCTATTTTACAATGTGGGCCAATACCTAGTAAGTGTATCACAATAGGGATGGAGCTTGTTAGGGGCATCGGTCTCTCAGATCCCACTGCAGCTAACTATAAAGTTTTGAAGCATAAGCTTTTGTGAGCTAATACCCACTGCTTGCATCCGACAAAGTGGGTATTAGCCCACAAAAGCTTATGCTTCAAAACTTTATAGTTAGTCTTTAAGGTGCCACAGGACTCTTTGTTACCTCTGCTATTCCAGACTAACACGGCTACCTCTCTGATTCTTCACTGCAGCTAATTGCCATTGAGAACACTCAGCGTATCACAGACCAAGTCCTAAGTGAAGAAGGAAGGCTCATTCTTCACATGACTGTGGACAGCCAATGTATCTTTGAGAATGCAAAGCCATTGATGAAATGGCATAAATCAGTATACACAAGGCATTCAGCAACCCCGGTATAACCTCTGTCCAAATCCCTTGCACTATTTTTGTGCTGCTCATCCCTTTTCATTTAGTTTGTTACAATGCTTTTCAATAAAAATGTTTCCCCACACATCTCTGCACCCACATGCATCCACTTGGTCCTTCATACAGATGCAATTTTGTTCATGTTGCTCCTGTTCTAGCCCTTTTGGCCTGTGCTGAAAGAAGAGCTGGCGGAAATGCTATTGTGGAAATTAGTCTCTAGTGAGTGATGCAACTAATAATCTCCCCAAGAGATGGGATAACCTCCCAGATGGACTCAGCTATTGTTGTACGAGGTTTGGGTAGGAAATATTCCTACTAGATCCTTCAGTGAATTCCTACATTTAGAGTACAGTGATACTAACCAAAAAACCCACACACCTCTGGGACAATATTGTCTTTCAATGAAATGTAAGGGACACATTTTCCTTTCTTCCACACACAGAGTATCCATTGGTACTAGTAGAGTAGAATGTGCTTTTTAATATATCCCAAATGACCACATAAAATGGTCCAGTGATGTAGTGGAGACTATTGCCCCTTTTTGTCATCCTGATCCCGTCAGCTCCAAAATACCCACACCCCTAAATAAATAAGTAAACTTTTGAAAGTAATTACTGAGCTGATTTTGAAGAGAATATATTTTATCGAATAAAAATACTGCCTCTCAAAGGCCCAAACACTACACTTAGCCTGTGCACAATCAGTTCCATCTAAAATTAATGGATGTTGTCATGTGCAAACGTCAAGGGCCAAAGCTTGTAAATATCACCATCTCTAAATATGATGCCAGTAAATCCTAGAATGAGGGTCCAAGCAAGTTGGCATAAGAATGCCCCTGTAGAGTAAAAGAGGAGACCTTCCTTTGGTAGAAGTTCCAGTGCAATTTGTCACTCCTCTTTCTCATGGCATCGCCGCTGCCCTCTTTTCCTGTCTGTTCCCAGCATCTATTATGCAGGGTACCTATTAATCATTCTGGGCCTTGATAAAATGTCTTTGAGAGTAAGGGGGGAATAATGGGGAAATTGGGGTTACTTGGAGGGTCTATGGGAAAAAAAGTTATGGAAAATATATGATTGAATTTATACCATATACCAAAGTTCACCATTAATGGACCAGTGCCATCCTTGCAGTTTATGGATCTTCCCCACAATGTCCAGTATCACAAATCCTTGATATGGCTCAGTCCAAGAAAGTTGAATTTGGGTTTCTGAATCTGCATGAATGTTAACTGCGACTCAGGTCAGCACATCACATTGTCATAACTGCATGGCCAATTGTGACTTACATCAATGAGAGTAATTGTAAGGTCAATTGTGAACCACATCCTTAAAGTCAATGCAATTATGCAAATATTGACCTTTCTATTAACACTTTTGCTCTAATAGCTTTCTTGTATATTTTAAAAATGAAGTTACTGTCACATTTCATTATGCTGTTTACTGACCCATTGCTTAAGAGGCACTATTATAGTGCTCTGATCAGGGTCTTTCCATCCTGATGCTGCAATATGCAGCCTCACACTTAAACCAATAGAGTAAGTACGACTGCCTAACAAAATCCTTCTACTAATCTGTATAGCTGTTTGTATGTTTCATTGTAGGGAGTTACATTTATGTTGGGGAAAAGAACCCTATTTTCTCCAACCATTTAATGGTGAAACATCACCAACTTTCAGCAGCTCTTCAAACTCTTCATGTTTTCTTTCCTCACAGTGTTTTCTTTTTGATGCTATTACAAACCTAAAGAGAAAAGAAAGGAATGATTTGGGGAGTACAGTGGGAAAGCAGGTGATTGAGAGTAGTGAGCTTAATCCTGGATGGAACTTGTATACAAGGGAAAAACATTTATCAAATTTATTTAATGAAATTTGCAGCTATAAATTGACTGAATTAATCAGTGAATAGTATTCAAGTAGCTATAGGGATGGTCAAATACTGCATATAGGTACTGGATTAAGATTATGTATTCAACAAATAATGCAAAGATCACTGCATAATATATTCAAAGAATACTCTTTAACCAGGTTGGCTAGTTATTGCAGGAGGGATAGAAGGGTTGGGCAAACATCAGAACAAAATCAATGTTAAGGAAATCAGTGGCAGAGGGACAAGAACATGTGTAGAGGTGGGATTTGGACAAACACCTAAAGCCTTGATCTTCCAATGAGCTCCACCCAGGAAGACCCTCCCATGCCTAGAGAGATCATTGCACCTTGGATCTGTAAAATAGCCTGAAAATGTCACAGAAACAAATGGTCTCATAATCTTTCTTAGGATTTCTGTTTCTGGGCAGGCAAAATGTTTGGTCCTGCAGCAACAGTGACTTTCCACTTATTTCAGACTTGCTGCTTTCTATTTCAGCCAGAAATGGTCACTGCAGTGGAACACAAAAAGGGTGAATCCATCCTTCCCTATAAGTAATAGCACCCAGTATGAAGTGATCCGGTATCCACAAATATCTTGATGAGACGTGATAAATCGATTGCCAAAAGATCAATGGCTACCCGTGGTAGTGAAGACAAGCCCTAGTCATGATTTTATAGACCTTTATCGTATCCCCTTAGTCATCTCTTTAAAGCTGAATAGTCTGTCTTTTTAATCTTTCCTCATATGGAAACTGTTCCATATCCTTAATCTTTTTGTTGCCTTTCACTAAACTTTTTCCTTTCTAATATAACTTTTTTGAGATGAGGTAACTAGAACTGCACACAGCATACAAGGTATGGGTGTACCACGGATTTATATAATAGCATTGTGCTATTTTCTGTTTTTATTATCTAGCCCAGTGGTTATCAACTCTGGTCCACTGCTTGTTCAGGGAAAGCCCCTGGTGCGTCGGGCCAGTTTGTTTACCTGCTGCCTCTGCAGGTTTGGCCGTTCGAGGCTCCCGCTGGCCGTGGTTTGCCGCTCCAGGCCAATGGGGGCTGCGGGAAGCGGCGTGGGCCAAGCGATATGTTGTCTGCTGCTTCCCGCAGCCCCCATTGGCCTGGGATAGTGAATAGCAATTGGGTTTTTCTCCAGAGAAAACCCATCTACAGATAAGTAAAGGTCAATTATACCAAATGTTTGGTAGTTCCCTTTACCAGCAAATATTAAAAATACAGAGCCTTAAATCACGACAAGCAGAATTGCCTCTACACTAATATTTATCCACCCTGGAAAAACAATAGCACTAATCTCTGCAAATAGAAATATCCCCATCAAAACACAACAACAGACATTGTTTTAAGGCTAAAATACCCTGGAGCAAACCTAAGTAGAGCCTCAGCATTCATTATTCATTACCAGGCATGTGCTCCCACAGATGCATGTAATCCAAGGAGTACCCCACAGAAACACTTAGTCACACACGGAAATCATTTGGTCCTGACTTCCGTGCAGTCCAGCGTTCCATCCAGTGCTGTAAGAGGATGGCCTATAGGCAACCGTCCCAAATGACTTCCAACTATTGGCTTACAGAGGACCACTGGCTCTGACAGGATTTTTTGTCACTTTGCATTTCACCACTTAAATAATTGATGGCTGTATCTTTAGGATGATAGAACAATAAGTTAACATTTAACCTAGCTAGGTTGAACTAAGCCCCACAGAGACTTCATGTGTGGGTCAGTGTGAGGAAAAAACAGTGTCAAATTTCAGGCCTCAATCCTGCAATGAGTTTTAGGTGGGAGGACCCTTTCCCTCGCTCAGAGTTTTATTAACTTCAGTGGGGCTATATGCTACACAGAGTTTTCTCTGCCTTGCTGCAGGTCTGGGGACTATGTGTCATTTCAAATGAAGTGCTAGATGGGTACCCTTTTTTTATAGGTAAGTGTGGATGAACACTGCCCACAAGGCCTTGTCTATAAACAGGAGTGACATTAGTTTAAATTCATTTTAAATTAGAAATTTAAACCAATGCAAAACCCTTATGTAGACGTACTTAAACTGGTTTAACCTTGCTTAAGCCAGTTTGACTTAGGTTGGTAATTTAGGGTATGTCTACACTTGCCATTTAAAGCAGAAAAAGTCCCTTGTTTGCGCTAAAACCTTGGGAGCGATTACACTTGCCAATGACTTCTTGCAGTGAAACTCAGAAGTTTCACCACAAAAAGAAAACCACCTTCACAAGAGGCGTACAGGTCTTACCAGTGATGCTTTTGCGGTGATGTGCAAGTGAAGACACGTTCTTCTTACTTACAGAGCTTTTAGTCTCCACAGGATATCCCACAGCACCTAGGTGACCACTCTGGTAAACAGACATACACCCCACCCCCTGTAAAGCCCCAGGACCTTTGAAATCCCCCTTCCTGTTTTCTTTGTAAGTGCTCACTTATCATCTGGCCAGGTGACCATGGCTGCTCCATGGAGCAAAGGATCCCCTGCTTGGAGCAATGCTGAGCTATCGGAGCTGATCCCTCCACAGTCCCTCCTTCTCCCCCTTCCTACAAGCCCCATCATCAAAATGGAGAGAGCTGCACTGTGGGATAGCTGCCCTAGTTCACTGCTCTCATTGGGGATGGAAGTGCTGCTAATGTAAACACTCCCTGGTGCCTGAGGAGTTACATGAGTACAGAAACCAGCGCTTTACTTTTCAACAGTTCCCTATCACCAGTGAAACTTACAGCGCAAAAGCTCTGCAAGTGTAGACACAGCCTTATGTAAGAGTTAAACCAGTTTAAGTGCCTCTACAAGAAGGGTTTGCACCAGTTTAACTAAGTCATTTTAAAATTGATTTAGTTAAACTGGTGTAACATTCTCCTATAGATGTGGTCCAAAAGCTACTGAGCACTCATTTAGCAATGATGCTATTTGTATGAGCTTACACATTTATTACTAGCCCCTGAGCACTTTATGAGACTCTGTTTGAATTCATAAATCAGGAGGGAAAAAAATAAAAGCAGAGATTCATGTAAATAGCAACTCCCTTTCATGAATCCAGCCCATTGTTGAAAAGCACATCAAACTGCTGGTAGATAAATATTTTTCTGGAGTCAAGAACAGAGGAGCGTGTGACATTTCAATTACCAGTGTACGTATTTAAATATAAATAAGTGGCTTCTTTCTTTACTCTATAATTCAACAAACCTTATAATTATGATCTTCTTATGATATTTTCATAGCACTTGCAACAACATATGGCACATCAATGAGCACACAAGGCAAGAAATGAAATTGAAGAATTTCTGTGATGTTGTTTGGCTACATTATAACCTCTTTGTACTTTAAATAACTCATTTCTTAATTTACCCATTTATATCATTGGCATGAATTCACTTTATACCCAATAGTTAGATGATCATGTATGTCCTAAATCTGATATAAAGATTTTCTGCTATTAGAGCAGCATACAAAGAAAAATATGACATGGCCAGAGCTAAAATACCACTAAGAACTGCATTGGTCATATTCCTCAGTAGTGGAAAATTAGTTTAGTTGCCCACATCTCTTGGTATATGGAACAAAGTGGTAATGAGGTCTCAGAACTTGCTGATGTGTGCTGAGGCTATGAAATTGGAGATGACTGACTTTTAAAATTATTTCTTAAAGTCTATGAATCAATTTACTAGACCAGTGCAATAATAAGGGTTGAAATGGAGGATGTGTACCAGAACATACAGGCCCCGATTCAGCAAAGTGCTTCAGCATCTGTCTAACTTGCGGCATGTGAGTAATTGCACTGGAGGAGCTACTCACATGTGTAATGTTAGACGTGTATTTAAGCATCACTCTGAATTGGGGCTGCAGACATTAAATGGGTGAACTGAGCATAATAACCTAACATTAATATATTAATAAAGGATTTACCAGCATCAGAATCCACCTACCTTGAATGATGTAAAATATGGCCAATCTGCTATTGTTCTAGCCCCAAACAGCTCATTTTAGATCATGTTTTTCTCTAGTTAATATATAAATAGCAATGATAACATTCAGTGAAGTAACAGACAAAGGATTCGATATAACCCAAATTGGGAGCTCCTGAGGGTGGTGATGGTCTTTCTACTGTGTGGCAGTACAGAGCTGACCCCAAGGAGACCCTGATCTTTGATTGGTCAAAGCAGAGAGAGGCACTGATACTTATTCCCCCAGTTTGAACTCTGGGTGAAGGCAATAAAAAGTGCACTAGACACTTCCATAATACAAATCGTGTATAATTATAACTTTGAATAATGTTAAAAAAAATTGCAGACATCTGCGTTCGTGACTATTGTTGCAATAATGTTGATATAATACTTGGAGGTGTAATGTTGTCAGAGAAGTAAAATCTGGTCTGATCTGTGATGCTGGTAGACAAGGTACCAGCGCAGGCCATGGCCCCAGGCCTCACTGAAATCTGACACCAGTCTGGCTCACTTATGTGTTAGCATTGTTAAAACAGATGTTAAGTTGATAAGAATGTGGTTAGTGTTTAGACTTTCTGAAACACTTGAAGGATGCTACATGTATTGATCTCCGTTATGACGACTGTATCCCATGGTAAAAAGTTACATTGAGTGTTTGCATTGTAACCGTGTAACTCACCAAAGATGCATTAATTAATGTAAAGTGCTAGTCCCACGTACAAGAACGTCCATGAAACCAAATGAACCATCGTGGAACATTACAGGAATTTAGGCAAAGGGTGCTGTAGAAAATAAAGTTATCATAATACTGAGGTAAAACATCAAACAATGATCCTTGTTGCTAAGTAGGAATAAATGCTATGCTTCCAAACCTGAGGTTTGAGTCAGGGTTTAGGAGAAAAGACCTTTATTCTGTTAAACAATCTGGAACTTTTAACAATAAAGATACATTTCTTGAAACTGCAAAATGGAGAAAGAGTAAATGTGCAGATTAGTTGGCTTAATGCATAGTCAATAGCATACAGTCTTTAGTCTCTAGACTATTCCTTCAAACTCTGAGCAAGTTATTATTGACCAAAAGTCATCATTACCTGAAAGATGTTCAGTAGCTTGTGGGAAATGACTTGGTTACCTCAGTCACATACCTTGTGGACAGGTGTGAAAACTTCTCTTACTATCCATAGCACCATAACTGTTACTAATTGGCAGTTTTACAGACAGGCCTATGAGCATAGAAGGTGGGTTGCTTTCTGCACCTGAAAAACAGGCTTTTCCAGACCTGTGTTATGATACAATGTGGAAGCCAATGTTCTAATACCGTCCTCTATCTTGTGGATATACTGTATTTAGAAGACTTCCCTTTTCAGTCCTTTCATAATTGCTAAAAAATGTTAAAATTAAGGTAAACAAGTGTGTGTGTGTTTCTCAAATGAACTGGTGCTTTTGTTTCATACAAGAGCTTATTTCATGCAGTGCTTGTTTCATAAAAGTGATCATTTAAGCCTTAAGGGATCCTGTTTTTAGGCTTTTTGTGTGTCTGTTGTGGGGTGAGCCCTCTAAGACACAAAATTATCACTCATTTTTTCAGCACTTCTTCTTGGTTTAGCTCATCTTTTCGGTAGCTATTGACTAGAGATGCTGAAATTCAGTTGAGTTCCTGATTAATATGACATGGAGGAAATCAACATGTGAATAAAAGTGAGTGTTACTATGATGAAATGTACATCGCACAATCAAATTAGTGGAATTGGAGAGTCAAATTACTACAAAGCTTCCAGGATACAATATTCTGTAATACAGGTTTTAGATTATGATACAGTGTTACAGTCTTACAGGCACTTACAACTTGGAGTGCATCTGTAGTAGAAACCTCTCACTGTATTGCATTGTGATATTCAGTGCATTTAGCTATTCTATAAGTAATGAGTCATGTTCCAAAGAATTATATGTGCACTGAGGCTCAGTTCAGACCCAGAACTCAATTCAAGTCCAACTTTTCCCACGTTCCAGAGGACTTAGATCTGAAGTCTGGAGTCATGCTTTGCAAAGAATGGCATTAAATATTATTATTCTGAAGGAGACTGACTTCTTAGTTGCTGTTGTTTTTCTTGTCAAGGCAAGTGTTGTACATGATATATGAAGTATAGTGTAAATAATTTAACTAGCCTTTGAACATGAAAATTTCACATGATAAAGTAGCAAAAGATAACAAGTTTCTAGCCCAACATACCCCTGATTAGATGCTCTAGCTAAACAAAACTAATTTTCTTCACAAGTGCAATTTATTTAAATACAAGTATATCTATTAGTATATAACATAGCAGAAGAATGCATAAAACTACGTTTACAAATACTAAACAAAACCAGTTATTTGCAGCTGCAATTGATTCTGCACTGATAGGAGAAAAGCCATGTAGGAAAGAGAAAAACAGGATGATGCAGTTATATGCATTAGTGAAGAAAGTTTGTTGGCATCTATGACATATTTACTATTGGACAGAGAAAATACATATGTTTAATTATACTATGATATTCACATTGAGATTATTGGATGCAGCTTTTAATGATTCTAGGTCAGGTCCACAGCTGGTATACATTCATGTAATTGCATTTAAAGCGACCCACTGACTTTTTATCTGTGACTCTTTCCTATAAATATCATTCAAAATGAGTGGTGTGGTATGAACTATTTCTTTTTATCTGCAAACTCTCAATATTAGAGCTGGTCAGGAATTTTCTGACCACATTTTTTGGGGTGTCAAAAATGCTAATTCATCAAAACCAAAAAGTCTGTTTTCAATGAGTTTCCCATTTTGAACAATTTTTGGAAGAGCGTTTCAAAATGGTCTTAACCCCTCATTTGAAATTTTTGAAACGAAATCCCATTTTTTCAGTATGAAATTACATTTTGTTTAGAAATGTAAGTTATAGTAAAAAATGTAGAACCCCCCCCCCATTGAAATCAAAATAGTTTGAAATCCAACTTTATTTCCGGATGTAAAAATTGTTGATATTCTGACACTTCATCCCAATTCAGAGTGAACACGTTGTTTGAAATCTCAGATGTTCTTCTGAGACAGGAATGCTTTGTATGCTGCATGTTATCCTCCAATTCCAGGCAGAAAGTAAAGTTGAAAAATCCAGTGTTCTTATATTGGAGGGTGTTTTGTAAAATGATAACTTAATTTGTGAACAAATCAGAAAAAAATGAAAACTGCTGCAAGTTTATAACTGCTTGAATGGTGACGCTGATAGCAACGCACAACAAAAAAAAGACTCCTCTTTAGAGCCAAAATCTCAAGGAGGTGCCTTTGTGGTGCAGCTCTCCATTAAATATATCTTGGTTGAATTGTCACAAGGATTCTTTGTGTATTATCCCGAAAAGCCTTAGGCACAAGATTATGTGTTCTCGCACATCTTATTTTAGGCATCGGCAGCAGTGTGTACGGAAGGCAAATTTACGATTAGAACTATCAATAAAACATGTTGAATTTCTGTCTGTTAAATTAGTAATCATGAAAAAGGCTCCCACGGATTTTTTTTTTAAATTATCACAACACTACTTTTAAAATCTTGCCTTGGGTGAAAAGGTCGTCTCTAAAGACCGTCTATACTTAAGTATCTCTGAGGTACCTTACGGCCTTATCGTTGGCCCACAGTGTCAAGGGAGACCAAAACTAAAATCTAATAATGGTTAAGTTAAATGCCTTCAAGTACTGTTTTGGGCTTGTTCAATCAAAGACGTCATGAGAAGCATATTTTATCAGCAAGCTGTGGGGGAGGGAAATAAACATATTTTTTTCATCTATTCATTCACTCTTGTAATTTTTCTGCCCCCAGCTTGCTGATAAAATATGCCTCCCATGAAGAAAGTCCTTTATAAAACCAATTTTCAACACTCCCTTTATCTACCTCTGAAATAATCTCATTTTCCTGAAATTTTCTTCCCAGGTATTTTTTCTGTGATGTTTGGTAAAAATCAGATGAGTGTTTTAAAATGATATTTTGCAAATATTGCTGTCTCTTTCCTAAAATCTACTTGAATGCTTTTTTGAACTCCTTGCTTGTCCTAGAAACTCCAGATTTGTTTTGTTTGGCTGGCCTTGCTGACAAGAAGGCTATTTGAATATTCTGGGGATGGGATATGAACATTAAAGAGTTATTTTGAATGTGTAAAGATTCTCATTTATAGTTTAAATGGTTAAAAATATAAACGGAGCTTCTTCTGACTCCAGCTGCTCAGCTGAGTCAGGGTAGGTGGAGAGACAGAGAAATATGGTGGGACAGGAGTCTGGGAAGGAGATATCTGAGGAGCAGGTGAAGGCCCAAGAAGGACATGGGCTGGGAGGCACATGGAAGGCTAGGCGTGTTTCCTGGTCTTGGGAGTCGGTGGCATAGGCAGGAAACTGATACTGCATGAAGTGGTGGTGACCAGTGGTGCAAGGGACCTCAGATCATAGAAGGAGGAACAAATCGATGGCTTGGGACTGACACTTTACTTTCTGCTTCTGCAGCGTATACCCAATTTTATCACTAGACGACGCATTCTTGGATACAGCCACCTGGTGGAAAGTGCAATAATAACACATTGCTGATCGTATTAAAAAGAATGAATTCCAGTACACTGCAGTACATGGATGCAAATAGTGAACCACCCCAAGAATTAATTTTTTAAAGGGGTCTATATAAGGGTTCATCTCTCACATCTTCCTGACTTAGGCCCCAGTTCAGCAAGATACCTAACTTTTCAGCATGCTCGCAGTCCCATTGATGTCATGGCACTTTGCTGGGACTCCTCTCAAGCTTAGATTAAAACTGTGCTTTGGTAGCTGTCTCGTTGGCATCTATGTGAATGGCACTCGTAGAGCTATGGGTCATCAGAGCCCTGATTTCTCATGGTAGGAGGTTTAAAATGAACCTCGTGGTCATGGTGCTGTTGGTGTCCAATGGGAGTCTTCTCATCTTTACTTGAGTCTGCTCCATTCAAAGAACAGGAGTGTTATGGAACTCTTGATGTATAAGTTATTGTTCTCTTACCTAAGAATACCTGGAACATCAGTATCAAGAGGGGTAGCCATGTTAGTCTGGATCTGCAAAAGCGACAAAGAGTCTTGTAGCACCTTATAGACTAACAGGTCTTAGCTCATGATCCCTAAGATCTGTTAGTTTATAAGGTGCTACAAGACTCTTTGTCACTGGACCATCAGTGTTAGTGGATCGGATACAAATCTTAGGTGCAAGCCATGGTTATTTGTGGTGGGTAATTTTCTTTTCCATGTTAACTGTCTTTCCGGGTAAGGTATTTGACGTGCGTATAGAACGTGACTTCTCATGTCTAATTGCTGTGGTGACGGATCTTATCATAGTCGGGTTATGTAGTAGGAATGGAGGCTGAGAGGGCCTGCAATGGAGTTTTAAATGCAGAAGGCTAGACAGTGGAGGCAAAGCCGCAGGCCCATGGCAGCGAAGGTGCAGAGATGTTTCATCTCAGCAGAGGTACCTGCAGTGCCCAGGTACATCAGGTCTGTCCGCTCTGCTGACTGGTGCAGAAAGGAATATGGATAAGGCTTTGCCTTCACCCCTATCCTGCTTCATGAGTAGGCTAGCTCTACCATTAGCACTCGCCTGGAGCAGTGCATGGGAATTCAGGAAATGCAAGATCAGTTTGACTGTGGCTAAACCTCACCGGGGTACCTAGGTGGGAAGGTTTCTTTGCTCCCTTACACTTGGGCCACTGAGCATGGCCTTGCTATAATTTAGCTCAGTGGAAATGAGCATGTAAGGTTGACCACAGAATAGATTTCAGGGATCATATTGATTGGTCAGGGATAATATATATTTTTAATTTGTCAGCAATGCTACATAAAACTTCTAGCTGCTTTGCTTTAATACAAACTCAGCTGTTTGCTGATCAGCAGTGACTATTGAAATTGACCAATCTACCTCACACTGGCTGGAGATCAAGGGATTGGCACTTAATTTCATTCCTTGAATAAAGATTTTTTATATATATATCCGCATGGAAATATCAGAACATGAAAGGTTAAATCAATATGGAGTTTTACATTGCTTAAAGGGCATTTGCATCAAAGCAGCCATGAATGCAATTCACTTGTTTAATGAATTTTTTATGCTTATTTAATGAATTTCACAAAGGTTTGGTGTTTTTCATAAAATGGATAAGGACTTCCAGTTTTATGAAATAATAAAAATGGAACTGAAGTTATGAAATGAGCAATCTCATTAGTTAGGCATGATATATTCATATGAAAGTGTACATGTTTCTGAATTATTGCAGTGTGGTTCCCTTGCTATAACTGTAACTTGTTATAATAGTATTGCAAATATGCCTTTAGTTAAGATATCAAGAAGTGACAGAAGAAAATTAAATTTTTGATTGCTAATAATGATATAATTAATACTTACCGTATTTAACATAATTACAGGTGCATTGTTTCTTTAGAGGATGTGTGCTGGTATACTTTAACAGTAGTTGTTTAGTGAAGTAAAATGCTATTCCCCTTCACTTCCTTTTTCTTACAATTCTAGCTTAATTTTGTGTCTGGTGGCCTCTGTACCCTTCCAGTTTTATTATCTATCTTGGTGAACAGCGGAAAATATTACATTCATCTGTCAGTGCTAAGAACATGGCTTCTGTTATAACTTCCTTTGGTGCTTCTATAATTTAATTTACTCTTTCAGAACAGTCTTCTTGAATTTGGTGACACTTCAGGAATGAAAGGAAGTTTTGTGAGCATCTCTTCAATTTAAGTAACTTTTCTGGGTCACTAGTTACATTGTTGCAGCGTCACTTGCTTGTGGGAAGTTCCGATCCGTGTCCTTGTTCTTTGAGTTCTTGAGTCCATATGCTGGCTCTGAGTTTAGGAATGTGTCTTTCTGCTCCTACACTACTGTTTGCTCTTTCAGGAACAGCAGGAAGCAGGTATTTTCTTTCCTGTTTAAAGGAAGGACATATGGCTTCATTCACATAAACATAAGTTTCTCTTTCTGAAGCCTCCATCCTGACCCACAGGAATAGTCCCATTGAGCGCAGTGGCATTATTCTGCTTAAAGTTATTCATGTGTACATGTGTGCAGGATCGACGCTGCAGGCACTGGTCCTGCAGGTAGCTCTGGATTGACTGCCCTTGACTTCAGTGAGGTTCTGCATGGTCAGGAGGGACCATTATTGTCTGACTGGTTTGCAGATGTACTTCAGTTATATTAATCAACTAGATCTTGTGGAACTTAGTGGAAATTGTGACTGAGTAAAGGCGGTAGACTATACCCTATTTTATCCCACCCCACCCCCTGCAATGTATTACAAACAAATCCACTTTTTTCCATTTCCTCTTAGACATTTTGGGATGTTATGTGACCACTGAATACAAAATACAAAATAGCTTTTAACACATGTCATATCAACAATGCTATAAATACTCTAAAATCAATAAAGCACCTCACAAAGGACCAAATTCATCTCATCTTCTCGACCCTGTTAGTTTACATTCTACATGCTCTGCTAAGGCAGCATGTGATGATATTGCAGTAATAAAAGATAAAGTGGGACTTTCAAAATTAATGATCTATCCTCATTAGGGAGCCACTGTGCTCTGCTTTTATAACTAATCTTGTTAAGTATATGCATTAAGACACAACAAGGCATGCAACATGGTGGGATAATGGTCCATTATCAGTGGTTAGCAGAGGAAAAGAACAAACTAAGGCCTTTTCACCTATGAAGTGTCAATCGTCCCCACTGTTCAATGTGCTCTGGAGTGTCCATTGTGATCATGAAATTACCCAAATATGATACGCTATTTAAAAAAATAAACAAGATTTGCAAAGACTGCTGACGTATCACCTCCGGGTGGATTCTAAAAACCGACACAAAAAGCACATTGGGGCCATCATTATTAATGTATTCATCAGTATATTTATTGATTAGGGATGAAACGGAGCCCAGTGCAGAGGGCCCTCTGCACCAGTGCAACCCTAAAGGGTGCTTAGGGCCTTATATCATTTCTTTCCATTGGGAACCATTTTATTCTGGGTGAGCAGCAGCCACAATAATGCGGTCTAGAGGAGTCTGAGTGTGTGGCAAAGGGGTTGCAGGGGCAGGTTTCTGTTCCCAATCTGCCTGGGCCTCAGTTGATCAGGCTAAGACCATAGGATCGTAGGGGCAGAGATGAAGAGAATACACCAGGTGACTGAATTTTAAAACTTTGTTAAGAAAATAATAAAAAGACAGCAGTGAGTGCAGGAACTGCTGCCAAAAGAAGAAAGACGCATTAGTGCTCAAGCCCTAGCCCACTTTCATACTCACACCCACACCACCCAGGCTGACCAGGGGTGGTGATGGGGAATGGACTAGAGTTTGTCCAGTGCACCAGTCATCCTGGGGTTTCGCTGCCAATCTCCAACTTGCTTCCGCTCTCGGGAGGATTTTTATGCCATGGGGTCTCTTGGGGGCGTCCCCTTCAGAGACCTTTGCTCGGTATTCCAGTCCAGACCACCTCTTGTGGCTTCTTCAGCTTCCCCAAAACACAGCGGCTCCAGAGTCACAAAGGCAGACTGTTTTTTTCTTGTTGGCCTTTGTCAGTCTTGCTTCTTTTTGCAGCCTTTGCATTGGGTTTTGTGATTCTCCTTTCTTACAGTAGGGCAGGATTGAGATCTCGCCCCCCCCCCCCTTCTTTCTTTCTTGGCAGGTAGCAGCACATCTGTGGCCTTGAGCTGGCTGAAGTCAACATCTTATTTTGGGTCTACCAGGAGCTCAGAGTTAGCCTCTTTTCTGCCTTCTCTCTCTGCTGTTCTTCTCTTCCCCCGGCCCTTGGCCCCTCATGTCCTGCAAAGAAATTTTTCATTCCACACTCACGCCTTTAACCCCTCCCATAATGCTTTGTAATGCGTGCAACAGCGTTAGCTACACACAGTACTGATCTACTTCCCCAGGGGACCTGAAGGAGGGGGCCATTGGGGTGTGACAGGGTGGATGAGAAATGTGGCAGGTACATGGCTATCTTGTACTATGGGGATCATGAGGTAGGCTTGCTGTGCATGGAGACTAGAATGAAAGTCATTTGCACTGAAGGATGACACCAGGTTTGGCCACACAATTCCAGAGGTTACACAGAATGGGCAGTCTATTTTTTTAGTGAGATTTGCTCATTTGAACATTTGATGGGTATACCTTTGGGTTCTATTGAATTCCCAGACAGGATTACTTATTTATTGGCTTTCCCCGGTTGCTCTTTACCTTGGGATCTGACCACCTCACATAGATCAATCAACCCTTGAGAGGTCAGGTAGTATTATTATTTCCATTTTACAGATAGAAAATTGAGGCATAGAGAGATTTATTGACTCGGTGTCACATATGGAATCTGTGGCAAAGATGGGAAGAGAGCTCAGCTCTTCTGAGTCCCAGTCTTTTGAGACCCATGATTGCATGTGTGATTATTTGTGGTTATGTGTATAAATTGGGTAAATGCCCAGAAGGGGACTACATACATGCACACAGATTGCGAGGTGCTTAGCACAAGCATTGTGCTAATTGCGCCCACAATTGTCACACACATTTTTTTGCCTGGAGACATCTGACTTTAAATTTTTGTAAATTTGATCCTGATTACATAAGTCTCTTGTGAGCTAGCGAAGAATTTTGCAGAATAGGCAACTGAGGTATGGAAAAATTAAGTGATGTGCCTCCACTCACACAGTAATTTGTGAGCCAGAAAAGGTGCCAAGGCCTCCTGAAGCTATAACAAATGACTGATGGAGCTCACCAGTTTTGAGGATTAGGTTCAGATAAACATTCCAAAGTTTAGATGCTTATCCAGGCTTGCACCCCTGAACTCATGAGATAATCAGCTACTAACCGTCAAAGGAGGTTTAATAACTAGCTGGTATTTAATCTGAAGTATAGAGTAACTGCCTTATTCTATCTAACATAAATATTTATTTGAGAGGTTCAAATGAAAATATTTGCCAGCCTTCAAAGCCTATCAATTCCTGATCCAGGTCTGACAAAGGAAGCTTTAAGTGATTAAATTCATTTCTAGAAATAAAATTTCAATTTTCAACACTAAGGGTACTGTGATTCCAGACACTTTCCCTTTTCCTTTTATTGTGTTTGACAGCAACTAGCCTCTCAAGGTAAGTGGTGGAATACACTCTTATGTAAAGGTAAGGCATAAAATGAAAAGTGGAGGAAAGAAAAACATTTAAAGTAGGAAATTAGACCAGTTATTGAGTTCCACACCATGGTTAATGAGTGTGCAGAAAGAAAACACCTCTTTGGCCCAGTGAGCTGGAGCATTACAACTGTTGCAACACTTCTTCTGTTTTTGGAAGGAAATAAGTAATAACCTCGACACAGGGGAAGTCTTCAGTTTGCATATTTTAATGCCTCAGGGGAGTGCAGTGTTTCTGGTTTAAAATCTGTTAAAATTTTCTTTAAAAGGCTGGTTTTGTTCTGAAATAAAAACAAAAATTAACATATTAGGAATATAAGTAGGTCAGGAGTGTACTGGAGGGTGTTCAGCTGCTGTACTGGGACATTTTTGAAGAGTTAGAGAGAAGGTGAAAATTACTGTCATCTATTGAACAGGGTTCATGTCAATCAGGATTTATGTTTTGTTGTCCTGGATATAATTAGAGCCAGGTTGTAAGTGCACAAGCGGGAAAGGATTACCCATAAGGAACTCTCCCCCACCATTGAGCACTTACAGTGCTGGGCATGGTTATCCACCTTGGACTCTTGATATAGGGACCTAATGGTAGAAAACTCTCCCGACAGCCATGACTCACCCACTTTGTCCTGTCCAGCAAAACTGGCTTTGCTTGGTAAGGGAAGTCAACATTACATCCTCTTCAATGTGCACCTGAGGGTTTTCTGGAAGGCCTATGCCTGTTGTCAGGTACCTGGGCCATATTTCACCACAGCAGTTTCCAGTCTTAGCTGGTGACGGCAGGGAAGTTGCATCAGCCTGACTGGAGTAATGAGAGCGTAACCTCTACCTATGTTTAAGGCCTGTAAAAAATCACCCCGATTTAAAAGTCCAATAGTTTCTTGATGTGTATTGAATTTATTTATATAATGACTTTTAACACTAGTTTACAGTTTCCTTATGAATGAATAAAAATAGTCATCAAGAGAACAGTAGTAGTTACTTCAGGCTGAAAACTACAGCTGTGTATCCTATGGTTCCTAACAGTAGAGCAGCCAGCTTGCTAAACTGGACGTGGGCCTGCAGTCCTTCTGCACTTTGATGTCCATAGGGTTTGTGTATGGAATTACTGCAGGACAGGGCTGATAAACACTTCACCAAAGAGACCATCTTCCATTGATTTCAGTCTATGGCCAGGAAAGACCATAGACGTTGATCTTGCTTCTGAAAATAGAAGGGGAAGGGGCATGTCTAGAACTCATTTGATGTGAGTTCTAGAATCCAGTTCAAGTTCCTTTTCCAAGTTACTGATGGGCAGACTCTGTCAGTTGTGCATACTGTGTTAACCAGTACATTTCACCTGCAAGCATCGGTAGGGAATGTGTTGTAAAATGGTCTAGGCAGAGCACAGAGACAAGGGGAGGAAAAGTATAATCAGGAGTCACCTCTTTATCATTTAGATGCTTCAGTAATAGTCCTTTAGACCCCTTTTCATGGGAAGAAAGAAGTTATTCCTTTTGAAATGAACTCCAGATGGATTTCGTAAGCAAGCTGACAACGGGCACCTTGGAGTGAGTAGTTCAGGTTTTACTTTTGCTTGGATAATAATCTTTCTAGCACACTGTGGATGCTCCATCAGCTTGAAAAGTGTAAGTTCCAAATATCTTTACAGCCCAGTCTCTCCTATTAACTATATTCTGTTTTCCTGCTGGGTAGGATATTCCAGACAGTTCAGAAATAATTGCGCATCTGTACAACCCTTGGCAGTTCACAAACACAAGCCTATTTTAAAGTTTACATCATTCTCATTTCCAGGTTCAGCTTAAAGTTGAACAGTTCAAATCTGGATGGCATTTAAGTAACATGGGTTTGGGTGATAGCCCCTGCAATGTCCATAGGAAATGCATCCTTGAGGTTAACCTAATCAGCAGTTGCATGCTACTGCTGTTCCACACAATTTAGCTGAAACAGCATTTTTTCAGCAGTAAGAAATCTGAGTCCTAATAAAAGGTAAGCTGCATTGGAACTGCTTTGAGAAGTTTTAGCTCTGGTGTTTAGACAGATTTAAAACCAAAAGCCAGATTTACTTTAATTCAACCCTGAAAGAGAGCAGTAAAGTTGGTTACTATCCTGTACCATAATTTGTCTGTTTTTAAGTATTGAGAAGTCCCTTGATGCAAGTCTCATATAAGAACGGCAATAAATGAAATAGCACAGAAATATCAAACCCACAAACGTTCATCAAAAACTGAAATCAAACCCATTCGAAAGCTTTGCCTCTTTTCAGGAAAGTTCGATTCATTTTCTCTTTGTGTATCTCTGCACTTCCAGATTTCCAAACCAAAGAGACCTGAGCATTTTCTATATGCTTTGGATAAGCCTGTCTTTTGTGGCATTTGTATGGTGCCCAGAACAATGAGGTCCTGATCCATGACTAGGACTTCTACTTGCGATTATAATACAAATAAATAAATATTAATCATCATCCTATTAATAAGCTGCCAAACTTCTGGATGTTTATTAAAACATGAATGTCTGAAGGTTAACCCACAGGGAGCAAATTAAAAAATGAAAAATCAACACTCTACCAAATGCAGGCAACAAACAAAACCCTGCCAACTCGAGACACAAAACCAACACACACACTTTCACGGCAGGTCTACTTTCTGTGGCAGAGATTGACGCTGGGAGATCGATCTGTCGGGGGTTGATTTATTGTGTCTAGTCTGGAACATGATAAATCGATCCCCGAGCGCTCTCCTGTATTCCACTGCCGCGAGAGGCACAGGTGGAGTCGACACAAGGGAGCGCTAGCAGTCGACTCACCACCACGAAGGCGCTGCAGTAAGGCAATCTAGGTACGTCAACTTCAGCTATGCTATTCTGGTAGCTGAAGTTGTGTATCTTAGATTGATTCCCTCCTCCCCCCCTTCCCCCCCCCCCCCAGTATAGAGCAGAGCCCAGTAAATTGTGCAGATCTGCATATTGGGTCAGATTCTCCACTACTTCGTATCATTTTGACAGAAGTGTAATACCACTAACTGAAATAATGCAGTGGAGAATCAGGCCCATTGCCATGCCATTCTCCTTTCTTGTGTGCTTTGATCAGCAGTGAAATGCTTAATAATATAAATAAAGATAAATAAACTATATCAGCATCAGACTCCCAAAGTTACCACCACCTTCACACGGACAAGGACAGATCAGACCTTTCACACTGTTGTTTTGAGGCTGCCTGCAGACTCAGGCAGACGTCACTGCCCTGGGTTAACACTTAATTCAGATTTGTAAGATTATTTCTGTAACCACAAGGACTGGAAATGTTTTTAGAAAACCTAAAATTTTAGATTCTTCTGTACAGGACAGCAGCACTTCCAAAACTACTGTTTGCCAAACTAGCAGAGACTGACCCTGTTAGATTCTTGTTCATTACTAATTATAATTAGCTATTGAAATTAGAAAAGGGCCTGTTTCCCAAACTTAGCATCAGGATGTATCAATAATTCTACATAATACCCACAGCTATCAGAGTCCTGAATGATAAACAACCACCAAAAGTAGCAGCCACACATACCTGACAAATAACATACATTAACTGCAAATGAAGTGAGAAGTTACCTTCTTGTTGGTTTAAATGCAAAGATATTCGTAGGCACTGAGTTCAGCTAAACTGGGGCAATGTGACCAGGAGATCAGTGGTAGAGTGTTGATTAGTGGATTACAAAATATGGGCAAGTTAACAAAGGGCTAAAAGAAAAGAGAGAAGGGACAGGGAACCAAACCATATCCTGCTTGTGTGATATTCTAGTACAGACTCTTAGGCAGGGACCATCTTTTTGTACCATTTTCTACGGGGCCTACTACCATGACATCTTTTCACATATAAACCTAAAGACTACTGTGTCTTGTAGTAATGTCATAGGTTGCACTATATTCTGGTATAATGAGATGCTATCTACTCCCCCATCTCCTCCCCACCCACATTTCCATGGACCCAAATGGAATCGTGGGGGGGATGGTGAATTTTTAGTTCATAAAAAAATTGAGATTTTTATATTTTGTCCCAATTCAAGACAGAAAAATATTTCAAAATCTGGAAAATTATCTCAAGATGGGAAAACTGTTTCCTGCCAAGCTCTAATTTTCTTGTTCACTGTCCAGCATGTACAGAATAAGGCTCTGATTCCATGCCCACTGAAGTCAATAAGAATCTTTCCATTGATTTCAGTAGGCATTAGATCAGGCTGTGACTGTCAAGCTCTGAGGACTGGTCTGTGTGCTTGATGGTGGGGCCAATAGTTTGCGTAGTTAGAATGTAAAATGTAAAGGCATTTGGATGTCACACAACATTAGCCGTTTAAAGCATGATCTCTCAGGAAAGGCTTCGTCTTAATCCCCAGTATGAAGAAATCTGAAGTGAACCTGAAGCTGGCTGTTCAGTTTGGATATTACATTACAGGGGTCAGATCATGAACTCGAAGGGAATTGTACCTACCTTCTAATTACAGTAGTTTAAACTACACTGGGATGGTACAGATTTTCAAAAAAATCAACTTTTGAGTTCTTGGTGTTTTTTCTAAACAAGCCTAGAAAAAATGAGAGACGAGAGAACATAATGGAAGAGGACAAAGCTTATTCACATTTCTGTGCTCCTGCTGCTTTCCCTGAGACATCTTCTGCTCAGCAGCCAGACTGTTAGTTTAGTTTTATCAATCTGCTTGAATTTGCCTTTCCTCTTCCTGTAGACAGATGAGTAATGGGTAAAGCTAAGTTTAAAAGTAGATGCTGGAGTTGAATCCATGGGCCTTTGCCGCTGCATCTTGTCCTATTTCGCTCTGGGCAAAATAAAAGTTTCAAATGTATTATTATATAGATGGAGGGGAAATGTTCTTTTAATATGTATGTTTTTTTTTCTGGGTGGTATTTTAGTCTTTCTGCAATACTAAGTTATATAACAGAGGAAATGTACAGTATATGAGAGTTAGCAGTCATGGCTCATTGATCCAGCCAAAGAAAACAGCTTTGTTGGCTGTTATCCCCAGTACAGATCTGTTTTCACATTCTCATTAGCTGATCCACAGAGAGACAGGAATTACATAGTGCTGTATGGAACTGAGTTTATTCAATTGAGATGTTAAAAGGTGCTTTTAAACTGTCCGCTTTGCCTGCTTTATCCTTGAATTTGGTCCATCACAAGTAAAGATGGTTTTAGTTCTTGTAATACCAAACCCTTCTATACTGGTCTCTTCCTCTAGCTAGGCTAATACCTTATGATAGGACCTATTATTTCAAGATGTCATGCTTGCTGCTGGACTCTTGTCAAAAGTTCCAGATTCACTGATTTTCATGTTTGGTGGGTTTTAAACATTATAGTCCATATTTATCTCCAGTAGGGTAACCAGACAGCAAGTGTGAAAAATCAGGACAGCGGGTGGGGGGTAATAGGAGCCTATATAAGAAAAAGACCCCAAAATCAGGACTATCCCTATACAATTGGGACATCGGGTCACCCTAATTTCCAGTGTAACTCCAGAGGTGTCAAAACCAGGGGTTGATCTGGCTCTGACTTGTGACAGTGGGGGTTTGTGGATGGATGGTTGGCTTGATGGATAGAGAGAGTTGCAGAAATTTCATCTACAGCTGCGAGTTAAGTCCTGAGTGGCAGTCTCTTAATAAGAATTTGGTGACAATATTGGTGGTGAAAGCAAACTCAGTAGTGGTTTCATCATCAGTATTTAATTTAAATTAAGAATCAGAGAGGTAGCCGTGTTAGTCTGGAATAGCAGAGGTAACAGAGTTCTGTGGCACCTTAAAGACTAACTAAAGTATTGAAGCATAAGCTTTTGTGGGCTAATACCCACTAAAGTATTGAAGCGTAAGCTTTCATGGGCTAATACCCACTTCGTCGGATGCAAGCAGTGGAAGACTAATTTAAATTAATGAAGGTGTTAGTAAAAAGGCATGTATAAAAGCTGGAGGTCTGGGATGGGTTTTAAGATCAGTTCAGGTGAGAACTGTTTCCTGGTGTCACAGCACATGCAGCCATCTTTATTTGGTAGCAAAATGGGAAAATAATGGTTATTTACTTTACAAAGACTTCCAATGATTTCTGTCTCAATTCCATGACATTTCTGATTCTTTTCCTCTCCCTTTTCAACATAATCACCTAGTGATGTTTTTCTAAAAGTTGTTATGAAGTCAGTATATTCCTCCTCATATATTTGGGGCAGATAATAGTTATTCTGAAGAAAGATTAACCTGCTGTAAGGGAGTTTTAAGGGGGTTTACAGGGGCCTAAGGCGTTTGACAGAAGGTGTTTCTGTCTTAGTAAAAGGAATTGGGACAAAACTCAAGAGTACTGGTTCTGCCACACTTAGGTTTGCTAGTACTTTACTCCTTGAGTTATCCCAATTAAATCAGTGGAGCTACCCACAGATTAAGGCACTACTAATTGTGAAGAAAGGAGAAGGTATCTGGCCTTTGAGTTGTACACTGTTCCTCCTTTACACATGCGAAGTAGATCCTTAGTGCAGAATAAGGTGCTATTCATTGGAAGGGTGTCAAAATGTGTCCCATAATGAATTAAACCTGTAAAAAGGCAACTATATCCTGTGATACCATTAATTGCTGTAAGTGATGTATAATGGAGGCAACTGCATGAATATTGAAACATGGAAAACTAACAGGATTTTAAACAAGGGATGGGCAGGGGGATAAAGGCAACTGTGGATTGTTAAGTGTGTGCCTCCAAAAATTTGTCAATCCCTTGTACAACATCTGCATGTTGTTTTGCTTCCTTCCCTGCCACTTTGCAGAAATGCCGGATCAGTGAAGGACAGATAGCTCAGTTCATAAAACAGTGCTTCTATAAACCGTACACAGTTGGGGAATGTGCTTCTGATGGAATTGTTCCATGAAATGCAAGGGAAGGATTCATGAGTACATAAAATAACAGCCTAATCAAAGAAATAAACAAGAACAAGTCTGTAATCTTCACAAAATTGGGGGAAAAAAGTGCTTCTGATGGACTTGCTCCTACTGTTTTCTTTGTAGCTGATTCCAGAGCTCAGACCATCTGTTCCTTGTTGTAGGTTGTTAAGTGAAATGTGCTGCCAATACAAATAGCTCCGCTTGATGTTTGTTTGCATAAATTGTTTTGAAAGCTTCATGACGAATTTTAAGTATTACTTGCAGGGGTAGGACTCTGTGGAGGAGGAAATATAAATTTGATGTTGCATGTTGGAATCCATTAATTTGTTTGGAATTTATTATAAAAGAGAACACCCTATGCAATTGTGGAGGAAAAACAATTTCATCTTGAGCCCAGAAGGTCTTTGGGTTTTGGTGTTGATATGCTAACTTGGCCACGTCAGAGGAAAAAAGATAGCACTACTAACTGTGATCAGTCCGCTTTCGCGTCTTTCTGAAGTTTAATTGCCTTTACTTATGCAACCAAACTAGGTTCAGTTACTTCAAAAGCCATTCATTTTCAAAGCAGTAATAGCCCTTTGTTTTCTGTCTGCATTAGGAGTACTAGAATCAGTTTCTTCCAGTCTGTAGGAAATGTGAGCATAGATGATGGAACTAGAGGTGCTGGGGGCACAGTCACCCCCCCCGGCTTGAAGTGGTTCCCATCAGATCCAGGCTTTACAGTTTGGTTTGAGGACTCTCAGCACCCTCCCTCCCCCGCTATACACATTGTTCCAACACCCCTGAATGTAAGACTGCTGAATGTGAATGTTGACCTTAACATTAATGACAAAAATAAGAAACTAAGCGACTGGAGTGCAATTAATACATGTAATAAATAAAAATGTTTCCAGTCATTTGTAGATCAGGGCCCCACTGTGTTTGGCACTGTATAAATACACTGGGAGAAATAGTCCCTACCCCCAAATAACATACAATCTAAATAGACAAGAGGTGGGACGAGAAATGGAAGTACAGAGAGAGGTGAAGTGATTTGCCCAAGGTCATACAGCAGGTCAGTGGCAGAGGCCAATCAAGTGCCCTATCTAGATCATGCAACCTCATAGGTAAACTATTTGAAAATAGTGGATTTAATACACCACATACAGTGCCCTTGCTTCCCACTCTGTTTTATGCACAATGATATGTCTGCTTTGGGCACCATCCTCTGCCATTTTTTTTTTTAGCGTGTGCATAGTCATCTAGCCAAGCGATGGCATCTTCATTGGCAGGACGCAGTTCTTCTAGGCCACCGCTGCACCTAGTCAGCAGGCATTCAGCGACAGTGTGCCTCATTGTCTGTGTCGTGCCGCAGCTACACAAAGGGCTGTCACGAAGGCCACAGCAATACTGGTTGGCTGCACAGAGACCTTGCCTGGTCCAGAACCTCTTCAACAGGGACCATTGGCGAGGGGGCAGGTCAAAATCACGTGAACTGTGGGGTCGGCAACATGGGATGGGTTGGGGATTATAACAGAGTCATTCCTCTCGCCAGAGCGTTTCCGCCCTAACATCCTGGCGTGGCGGGTGAGACCATAGTGGGCACCGCGACCTGCCATTGATCTAGTTCCAAAGGGTAAATGTGAAACCATCTCATCTGACAAAGAAAGGGACAAAGAAAGTTTGACTAAACTAACAGAAGATGTTAAGTGCCTTGCACATTCCCCTTTGTATAAACACTAGATTTCAAGTGACCAACCATTCAGATGTTGCTCCTTCCTTGTCTTCTAGAATACAGATCTGTCTGTATAATATATATATATTAAAAGGCCCAACACAATTGCTGATCATCATTGCTTAGCAGTGGTAATTCTTTGGTTTTAAGTGCATTGACCTGGCTGCTTTCATCTTCAGGTAATACAGCCCCTGTTTATAATTCAGACCAGGAGCTTATGGAGATTTAGAAAGGGGCCCAGAACTTTGCTTTACTGTGCCAGTTAAAGCATTTATACTGATGACAGTTAAATTGTTGAGGGCTCTGTTATTCATTTACATCACAGACACTAAGGTCCTCTGACGACCTAGTGCAAATGTAAGCCAGATGTACCTAAACATATCTATTGTACATTTTACTTCATTTCAAACACTTCTCCTGACTTTCAACTCAAACCTTCTGTCTGTCTTGTCATGCTACAGTGTTTAATGATATTTTATTGCATTAGTTCACAAAACCCTTGAGTTTTTCAGTTGTCCTAAGCTAATGGACTGGATCTGTACCCATTTGCTAATACAAGATCTTTTTTAGTAGGTAGCAGAGCTATTAAACATAAATCAAGGTTTCCGATAAAATATAAGGTTTCACTGCATCTTATAAAAGGAGAGTCTGCAGTTTTACCTGATTATTATGTCTTACAAGCTATAGTTAAAGCTTGTTTGGGGATTTACTGCATTCCATACCTAGTCATTTCATACAAACCCGTAATGATCATTTTGTATGTTCCTTTCATTTAGCTCATAAAAGAAACCACAGAGTTTGCTAGCAGTAGGAACTGGAGCCCCCTCCTCGTATTTGCTTTGGAAGGATACACCAGAGAGTGGTGGTGGTTGGGGTGGAGGGTGAGGGAATATCACAGTGATTCTTCATCATCTGAAACAACAGTTGGATAAGCTGTAATAGGA
Organism: Sternotherus odoratus; assembly: GCA_032164245.1. NCBI lineage: Eukaryota > Metazoa > Chordata > Testudines > Kinosternidae > Sternotherus > Sternotherus odoratus. Next base: position 25,937,759 of record JAVMKO010000014.1, on the reverse strand, counting down.
TATTATGGTGTAAAGGGACAAGACACTACTGATTGGCTACAAACTTGCAAACAACCCTCTGTGACCTACATTCAAACGTCCCTATCCTTTTGAGTGTGGGGAGGAGGAAAAGCCAAAAATAATACTAAAAATCAGATAGCATTAGGACCTAGTCCTGCATCAGTAAAGTAGATCATTTTCTGTTGACTTCAATGCAAGCAGAATAGCAGCCTTTCAGAAGAAAAAAATGGATAGTTTGTGTTCTGCATCAGCTCTAGTCCCAGGTCTGGAAAACATCTCTCTTTTGGGCGGAACTTAAGCACTGTGACAATATGACATCAGTCAGACATGCTTAAGGGCTGTCCTGAATAGGGATGGATTTAAGCATGTGCCTAAGTGCTTTCCTGAATAAGGGTCTAAAGTGCCAGCCATGCTAACCATCAGTTGGATAATTCAATGTAGTAATAGCATAAGAAAGGATGAACAAGCATCCGATCTCAGTTACATTGATGTAAATCTGGAGAAACCCTATTAAAGTCAAATGGAAACTCAGATCAGAATTTGGCCCAGGCTTTCCAAGACTGAATGTAAATATAATGAACTAGAGGCAGTTGGGGGAATTTTTTGGCTATTTTTTTTCCCATTGGAAAATGCAAATTTGTTGAAACCAAAACTTTTTGCAGAAATGTGTCTGTTTCACAGGAAGATGTTTCAGGTCCAGGATGGAATTTCTGGAGAAAGAGAAGGAGAGAAATAGAGACCCACACACTCTGTAGTGACCAAGAGCCCAGTGGTCAAGGCACTTACCTGGGATTTGGGAGAGCCAGGGTCAACTCCACACTTGGAATCATGACTTGGTTTTGTTCCAATGTGGAATGAAAGCAAACTTAGAAACCTTGAAATATTTTGTGAAACGGAATTCTTGTTTTCTGGCCAGCCTTACAAGTGACTCTCAGCGTTCTGAAGTAATCCTATCATTCTTGTAATTCTATTACAGTATCTACTATACTCTTAAACAATGTGGTGTAGCTAAAATTAAAGCAATTCTTAAAAAAACCCTATTTTATTAAACACGAGCAAGAATCTGTGTGTGAAAGTCAAGTAAATTTTCAAGCAAGTTACATGAACATTTTCTTGAAAATAGGTTCCGTGTTCTGTTGTGTAGATTAATGGAGATATCATTAAGGAAATTCATATGTACATCTACAGAGTGCATGGAGACATAATATGGTGATATCAGTTTCCTTTATGCTTGATGATGACACAATATGACCTTAGAGAGAGCCTTATTTTCCAATGAAAACAAAGTTAATTGTTAACTGTTGTGGTTTACTGTAGATGATCAGTTGAAATACTATACTATCCAAACACATGGGATATATCATCTTGTATCACTGAAGAAAGAGAAGCAAAGTATGGTATATTTGCTAATCAGTGGCTACAAGTGGATTATGTTTCAACATGTCCTGAACTGAAAAACACGTCTAGGCTTCACTAACAAACCACCAGAAATAACAAATGATCATTGTAATGAGAATTTAACAAGCAAAATAACTATGCTACAACCCCAGGTCATATGGTAACAACTTCATGGGCTCCTTTTTTTTTTGAAGTTTGCTATTCTCTGAATGATAAAAAACAATAGTGTTTATTTATAATTCAAGGTATGTTCATGTTATTATCTATTTGACTACTGAGCTCTTTTCTTTCAGTAGGAAAGCTTATATGGGATCAATTTCCTTGACTCTCTAAGGGGAATTCACCCCACTATTGACCCCAACTCACCACTAGATGGCAGTGTTCCACAGGAATGCAGCTGAGGGAACATTTATCTGGCAGTAAGAAAAAAAGAAAAAGAAAAGCCCTCCACTCTTAAAGAAAGCGGTTTAGAAATGACAGTTTTGTAATTGTTTAAATCAGCCTTAATTATAATGCGAACCTCGGCAGAAAGATTGTTTACAATGAAAGACATCGTACATGACTTCCAGTCTCACATGCCAAAAAGAGTTGGATTTAGTTTCAGAAAAAACAAATGAACATTCTTCACTCATCTCCCCGTAGTCTAGGAAAGTGACTCAGTTTTTGTTTCTGACAGTTTTTCTTTTTCTAGTGGCCACAAAAAAATATTTTTTCAAATCAGCGAAAACATGAACATGTCACCAAATGATTGATTGCTTGCTGGGTTTCAGCCTTTGATAATTAAGCTTAACACAATGTCTCTTCTGCACTGGAGAATGATACCATGCCAGATCCAAATGACACGTGAAAAATTGAAATCAGAAATAAAATCCTTTTTAAAAATCCAAATGCTCCCCTCTGTGCTCAGTGAAGAGAGGAATGTAATGGTACCCTCCCACTCCCCCAAAAGTGCAGAAGGCCTGAAAATAAAGGGGCAGGGGAGAGTGGTGGGTTCCATGGCAAGCTATTCCTCCTTCTAAAGTCATGGAAATGCCTTCCTGTAAACAGTGCATCCAATCTTGATGGCCCTACTCAGTTTTTGTTCAAAGGGAATGAATGGGGAGCCCGGCACACGCACAGGTTTCTTAGGTTCTAGCTGAGGACATGCCGGGTGTGGGGACGGGGAAGCTCTGGATTCACTTTTGGATGTGTGATGCTTCCCTAGCCAACAGGCAGATTTCCAAGTGGAAATCCACAAAGAGGTTTTTGCCGCTCTTTTGGATGCTACAGGAAAGGTTGGGAACTGATTTCCCCACAGATGTCTAGAATTCCAAGCACGTACCTCTGCACACAGATTCACCATTGTGCTACTCCAGCTCTATACTGGTGTAACTTCTATTGATCTCAGGGAAGTTAATCACTTTGGAGAAACACAGTGGTGAATTGTGACTACAAACCCTCCCTTTGGGAGCTGCGTGCGTTCGGTTCTCAAACCAGTCACTGAGAGAGGAGCTGATTCTTCTTCCCACTAGTTTCTTCTACTGGACAGCAGAGCAGCTGGGCCCTAGCTAACCACATTTGGATTGGATAGGATCATGTCATGAGACTAAAACATCTGTACCTGAAATAACCATAGAACTTTAAATGTTTTTTTAAAGCCCAACAACAGGCAGATTTCAGGGTTTGTTACCCCCAAATAACTGAAATATCCCTTCTAGCCTAGGTTAAGTCTCTTCTCCCCATGGATGTGGGTTTAGGGTGTTATTTGCAGAGGTGCTGAGTGCTCTAAGCTCCCATGGATTTGGGTTGGAGTGCTGGGTGCTCCACACCTCTGAAAATCAAGCGGTTAATCTTTGGGCTTCTGTAGCTATTTGATTACAAAAGGCCTCAACATTGTCCAGCGTTGTTGTTTTTAAATCTATTATCTTAAGACTCCCGAAGGGCTGAAACTGGGACAGTTCCCTGTTTTCCTGCTATTCTAGATGCTGCCCAATACTCTGCTGCTTGCAAGACACTCCAACCCAGCTGTGCAACTGCTGGCCCGCTGGAATCTGTCTCTCAAGCATCTGTGCTTGCAAGCAAAACTTTGAATAATTAAGGAAGTATTTCAGGCTGGTTTTGATCAAATAGATTAAAACAAGTTGCGCAAACATGACCCGTGAAGAATTTGACCAGAGCTCAAGGTGCTAAAACTAAAATCATAGCAGACAAAAAGGAGTTGCCGTCAGAGCAGACAGACAATGCAGTTCGGACTATATTAAGGAATGGGGAGCCCTAACAGACTCAGATAAGATGTCCAATTGCTTGACTTTGTTCTTCTTAGGCTTCTGGGTAAATTTTCACCTGGATGGAAAATAAAGCAATGAGCAAACAGCATAAAACACAACAAGGGGAACACAAAGCCAGGGTTTGTCAAACTCACATCTAGGCAAATTATTCAGATGGTTAAATTATTTTCTGAATTGGATACAACCGGGGGAGCTGTCTGAAATGAGCTGTCCACGTGTCTGAAGTCTAATGTGCTTAGAAAAACAAGGACAACACGGCAACATTTAGGAGGTGTGAAATATGGCGCTATGAACGTGACGGATTCTGATCCCACTTAAATCAATGTAAAGCAAGGTAACTGGTTTTTAGTTACTGGTGTCCAACAAAAATTGCACGGCCAGATCGTCCATTGGTGTAGACTGCCATTGGCTCCTTTTCAGATTTATACCAGTGCGAGTGAGATCAGAATCTGACCTTTTATTTTCGGCGTGAGACCATGTACAATGCAATCCTTACCATTTATTCTTTCTAATTATATTTCCTTTGTGATTACCACAATGCCATATACTCGATCATAATGAGAATTCAAGTCTTCTCAGGTTTACTAATGTCTCTCTTTTGAAAGTGATACTGAGGGGAGAGGGGGATACCATTGATAAACACCCTCTTTCCCTGTGCACAGTTAGTCATAGCTGAATATTGAAGTCCCACTTACTGCAGCAACCTTTACACGGTGAAACTGAAATTTCATATCATTCTTACGAGAGCTGCCTTTTTTTCTCTCCTTCCAAGGAAGATAGTCAGGTTCCCCCACTGGGAAATTGATTAAGTGCATACATGAATTAAAAACAAATAGGCTTTATTTCCTAAGGTCTTAAAGGACTGTTAATGGTTAAGCCTTCCTGCGGGGTTGTGCTTTCTTCCCTTTGTGTAGAAGAACAACATTTTTGCTTCATACAGTCTTTTTTTTTGAGGGGGGGGGGGAGGATAAGGAGGGAAATAAATAAATAATGTTACTTTGTGAATGACCCTTGACTGTATTGGCTCGCTCTGTTGACCCTGGGTTAAAGGATAGCAAGATAGCTCAAGCCTGCTTTCTGTCAGAGTTTCCTTTCTACAGGAACTCCTGTAGATGGCTTGGTGGGAATCCAGTGATAAAAACTGGAACTCATTTCTCACTTACAGAAAGGAAAACAAAACCGAGGAAAGAATGTTTCCTGCTACTCTTCGGTCAGTCGATAAGCTTAATTGGCTAGGTCTGTCTGCTGTACATTGATTGTACCTACTAATAAAAGAGCTATTGATTGGCACTTTATTTAACAGTGGCTTGCATGGACTATAGTTCCTGCTAATGTTATTACTACTTCAACCTTTTCCTGTTCCCTAGCTCTTTAGTGGTATAAATTATGTCAAATGCCAACAACATTTTCACTGTTCTCGGACTTTTGGACACTTTCCTTTTTAAGTTTTTGACCTCCTAGGTGCACACTGTGTCATCTTAATAGGTGTAAAAGATGCTTAATAGGATGCAGGAAGAATGTAGCTGCTAAGTTCTTATTAAAAAGGACTATAATTGTTATGGCTACATTTTATGTTTTAATTGGACCTCAGAAATCAAATAAATTGATATTGCTTGACATCTATTTAATGTGACTGTGATTAGTGGGCAGTGGTGGCAGATTAATGAAGATGAATACCTATCTCTGGAAACTTGCAACATCTTTGTAACCTTGCTAATGCCAGTAGAGGTCACTGTGCAGAAATCCTGGTGTGTGTAGAAGTGGTTGGCTAGGGAATGGAGATAAACTTGAGAAAAGAACACTACAACCAAAGAAGGGGTCACCTCTGGATATTGTAGTTGTAAGATGTTCAGCATAGGAATAATAAGATGCTTTGTAACCAATCTGACAGCCTGGGGTGCTGGAACAATTTGTATAGTGGGGGTGTTGATGGTGTATTTCATGGTTCAAGACGGGGAATGGCAGCATCCCTCATTCCAGCACCACAGCCTGCAGCTGTCCAAAGATGGTATCAGTCTTGCTTCTGTTGAAGTCAGTAGGAAAAGTCCAATTGAGTTTACTGGGGGTAGAAGCAGGGCCCGTTAGAAGCTCTCTCATTAATGCCAGAAGGACCAGTCTTGTGGTTTAGGCATTGGACTGGCACTAAGGAAGTGGTTTCAGTTCCCAGCTCTGCTAGTGTTCCCCTGTCACTTCAGATAAGACACTTGACCTTTTTGTGCCTCAGTTCTTGATCTGTAAAATGGGGATGATGATCTTTCCTTTCCCCTTTGCTTTGTCTTCCTCCTTCAATTATTAATTATTTAGAGTACATGCTGACTCGTACTATTGTGAGCACACTGCCTAGCACCATCGGGCCAATCTCCACTGAGTTCTGTACATGCTCCTGTAATACAAATAATAAACAACAAAATAATATATTCACATAGTAAACTTTCTAAAGAAAATGTTTCCGAAATAAATGTAGAAATGTACTGGAAACAAACCAGAACAATGAGTGCACATTAGCACATTGTCCCTCAATAGGCAGTAGCGAATGAATAATAAAACAAAAAAACAAAAATGTCTATTTCTGTTGCAAAAAGGTGTCAGTACTTGAATTTAGAGGGAGTTGGCCATTGATATGGATTTATCAGTCATGTTTCATTGGGGATTTATCAATTTATATGTTTATAGATTCCGGGGCCAGAAGGGACCATTGTGATCATCTAATCTGACCTCCTATATAACACAAGTCATAGAACTTCCCCAAATTAATTCCTAGAGCAGATCTTTAAGGGGGAAAAAATCCCATCTTGATTTAAAAATTGTCAATGATAGGTAATCATTAGTACAATTTACCTGTGGATTATTTTCTCTCCAGTGTCTAGTTTTAACTTCCAGACATTGTAACTTCATGTTACACCTTTATTTTCTAGCTTGAAGACTGAAGAGGTCATTAATGAATATTTATTCTACAAGTAGGTATTTGTAGACTGTAATCAAGTCATCCCTTATTTGTTAAGCTAAATAAATGGAGGTCCTTGAGTCTATTGCTATAAGGCCATTTTCTAATCCTTTAATTATTATCTTAGCTCTTCTCTGAACCTTCTCCAATTTATCAGCATTCTTCTTGAATTATGGGTACCAGAACTGGACCCATGAGTCCAGCAGCAGTTGCCGCAATGTCAAATACAGAGGTAAAATAACCTCTCTGCTCATATTCAAGGTTCCCCTGTTCATTCAGCCAGGATTGCATTAGTTGCACTAGGAACTGATATTCAACTGATTATTCACCACAATCCCCAAATCTTGTTCAGAGTCATGGCTTCCTAGGATAGAGAGGTTTTTATTTGTTGTTTAAACCTTCCATGTAATTTCAAATAAGGGCCTAATTCTACAAAACGTACATGGAATCCTATGATCACATGATGAGAGCCTCGGTGATTGAATGGAGGTAGCTATAAGGAATCATTAATGAATTAAGCATCTGTAGGGCATGGAATGCACTTTGCAGTATCATTGACTAGCAATTCTGATGTTATTTCTAAAAGCTGGATTCTACAGCCCCATAGAGGATTGTGACTGTAGGAGGACTGTACAATTAGGCTGGTCGACCAGATTTTCAAAATGCACAGCTGCTATTTAGGCATTGAAATAATTGATCAGATTGGGATTGTGCTCTCTTGAAAATCTGACCATAAGTGTCACAATGGGAGTGGCAACATAGCGAGCTATTGGAAAACTGGTCCCATGCTCTATTGGGAATAAATAAATAAAAGCAGCCCCCATCCCCACATTTTAATGGTCCAGGACAACAGTGTAGGAATCGTGTGCTTCATTTATTCTTTTTACTCTTACCCTCTCAAAAACTCACTCTGTAGTAGCTCTTGCAGGACTCTTCTTACCTGTGGCAAATTAATCTAGTGTCTCACTCTGGAAGGACTCTTGAAGTGTGTGTGCTAGTAAGGAGTTAGCAAAGTGTTGCCAACATATACACTTCTGATACCTTTCAAACTGAAAAGTGAATGCGGTTGCAAAGAAACTCACCAATCCCCATTAAAAAACCCATAAGCTCCTTTCACCAGCAATTTCAGCAGGAAATTTCAATAATTTGTCTTTAAAGCTACATTTTAGAAGGGCTGGAATGGAGTCTTCTAATTCCCATACTAGTAGAATACATGCTAAGAAAACAATTTTACAGTTTAACCCCCCCCCCCCAACCAAACTACTTTATGACTAAAAAACAGTCCCAATAAATATTTAGCATCTCTCTGTTGTTTCAGATTGTAAACCTATTGGAACCTAAATGTTGCTTAAAGGGGAGAAATGTTGAAATCTAAATGTAAATATACAGAGACATCCAAAGTATGTCAAGATGAGTAATGACCAGACAAAGAGAGAGAAGTGAAACAAAGCTTTTTTGCATTCAGATCCTTTATCTCCGTGCCCTTGTTTATGTTCTCTTGCTCCTGACATAAGGGCATTCACATTAATGCATGATATAGGGGAGTCTCGTAGCTAGCCAAGAAATTGCAGTCACCAAACTAAACAAGATGTTACCGTGCTGGTTACCCTAAACAGCTTCTCTTCAAACACCAGCTCCCTCTGAAAACATTTGATTAGTGGGGTTTCCATATATTTAACATCAGTGAGACACATTATGGCTGGTACTTAAAGATGCTCAGCATTTCCCCATCAAAACAGTTTTTAGATGTAAAATGAATTTGCAATCAAAACATCTCTGAGGGTTTTTTCATTTAAAAATAAGAAACCAAACAAAACATTTTTGTTGTTGTTAAAATAAAACAAAAACAAAGAAAAAGCAATGTACTTGTCAGTAAAAAAAAGATTGGTTTTTGAAACTTGAACATTTTTGTTCAGTTTTTTCTTTGGTCAAAAAACCCCAAAATTTTGCAGGAAATTGACAAATAATAATTAGATTTCCCACAGAAAACAACTGACATTTTTTGACCGGCTGTACTGACGTTATCCTGTTAAAGTTAGCACATGGAACTGTAGCTTGGAACTCAGACGACTTGGAAAAGAGACGACTAAGGGGGGCTATGATAGAGGTCTATAAAATCATGAGTGGGATAGAGAAAATAAATACGGAAGTGTTATTTACTCCTTCTCATAATACAAGAACAAAGTGCCATTAAATGAAATTAATAGGTAGCAGGTTTAAAACAAACATAAGAAAGTATTTTTTCACATAATGCACTGTCAACCTCTGGAACTCCTTGCCGGAGGGTGTTGTGAAGGCCATTACTTTAACGGGGTTCAAAAGGGAGCTCAGTAGATTCATGGAAGAGAGGTCCACAAATGGCTATTAGCCAGGATAGGCAGGAATGGTGTCCCTAGCCCCTGTTTTCCAGAAGCTGGGATTGGGTGACACGGTATGGATCACTTGATGATAACCTGTCCATTCATTCCCTTTGGGGTACCTGCCATTGGTTACTGTCAGAGGAAAGGATACTGGGCTTGACGGACATTTGGTCTGACTCAGTATGGCCGTTCTTATGTTCTTATATGGAGTATGACTGTAGCCATAAAGGACCAGATCATTAGTTGGTGTAAATTGGTATAGTTCCATTGAAGTCAATGTAAATAAGGAGCGCGATAGATCTGTGCTGATTTATACCAGCCGAAGATCTGGCTCAAAGTGTCTTATGCAAAGATAACATCCATTGTTGCTCTTTCATAATGCAGGGTTTTAAAGTTGTATTTTTATTAGCGTTACCAGGAATAGTACAATTTATTTTTAGTTTACTTCCTTGTATTCCCCTCTCCGGCTCATTTCAATTTGCTCATTGTAATGCATGACCAAAACTGTTTGAAAGTATCTTTCTGCTTCACTGTGTCTGAGATCTCTGAGGGTGGATTGCACTGTACTGAAGTTATTCTGCTGTTAGGAAGCTTTAAGAATAGGAAATGAAAATTTCCATAAGGCCTTTTATTGAGTGGAGTCCATCTATGGTTAGAACATCTTCAATATAAAACCACTACACTTTGTTTTACAACAACTGTACATTAAATCACAATATAATTACCCTCCTAACAACATTTGTCTATAAATCTTTAAATACATGCCATCCGATGATAATGTAATAAAAAGGCTGCGATGTAAATTGATGTACTTTATTATATTTATTGTTGTTTAAATGACAGCGTGCGGGAGGGAAATTCATAAAAGATTTAAATATTCTTTCCACCCCTGGGGTTTGAATATAGCTGGTAGGAATTAGAAGGATTTTCCAAGGTGTTCACTAATGTCAGACAATCTAGGATGCACCCGAAATACAAATACACATTCTTTATAGAAAGTGATGAATGTTTTTTTCTGGCTGTGTATGTCATATACACAAAACTTCTCATGTTGGAGTTATGGTTTTCAGTGTCAAAGGGTCCAAATCTGACCTCTGGTTACATGGATGTAAGGATTTTGCATTAAGACACAATGACTGATCTTTGACAGCATCTGCAGTCACTTTTATTGTTGAGCGGGAGAGAGCTACTTGGTGGGGAGAGTATTTGTGGGTTTATTCCAGTGGGTTCCTTGTCCCTAGTGTATGGAACTGTTTAGCAGGAGAAGTAGCCTCTATTTTAAAGGAAAACAAGAAATTTAATCATAGCAGTAGAAGGCTGTGAATTAGGATTCCTGGCTAGGGGAGAAGTGTGTTGTCTGTATAATGGTTAGAGAGGGGACTGAGAACTGAGGTGGGTTTTTTTGGTAATGGTGTTTCCCCGCTGCCCCCTTTTCCCCCGCCAAAGCTTTTCCCTGTTGCCAGAGTCTTTCCACTGTTACAGGGAAAAGTTCTGGCAGTGGGAGATAGCAAGACACTACCCTGCCAAAAATAGCAATATATCCCTGGTTGGCACTGCTTGGGCTCATAGAGAACCATGTAGGGTATAGATTCTAGGGTTCTGGTATGTCTGTACTCTAGCCCTGCCACTTATGCTGTTTGGTATATGTGCTAGCTGGGCATACAGACCCTGTACTCTGCATGTTGCCGTTAACGTAGACCTACCCTAAGTGGGGTGATTTGGTTCTGCTGTACTTGAGTTCTAGCTACAGCTCTGTCAGAAGTGACCTTGTCCAATCTCTGTGGTTATCAGCCTGTAAAATGGGGAAGGGGGAGTAAGAGAGGATGATTTTTGCTTCCCTTGTAGAGTTTGGGAAGTTGCTCAACAGTAAGGCCTGGGGAAGGTTGAGAATTATTAAGGTCATTTAGTGGGACTCTAACTTATGCTCTCCTGGCTTCCAGGCCAGTGCTCTTTCCCCTACTATTATTATTTGTATTTCGGGAGAGGCGAGAGATGTGGCCAGAAACTTAAAGACTTGTTCTACTGTGCTTGTGCACATTGTGATTGTCAGTCAAATCTTGGCAGGTTTTCATGGTACCAGTGAAAGGCCCATCTCTGACCCTAGGACCACCCCACTCTGAATTGCAACTCCCTCTCTGTGAAGAGCTGGGCAAAAATTTTTAGCCCCCACTTTTTTGGGGGGTGAATTATGCAAATTCTGGATGACGGAAACACTTGCAAGTTCGTGTTTGTTCTGGGGAATCGTTTTCATTTTAAAAAAATGAAAAAATGTTCAGAAAAAATCAGAAGGCTTCTACATCTTCTAAATAAAATATTTAGATTTTTTTAAAAAATTGGAAATACCTTTTTTGTTCTACATGAAACAGTTGGGGGTTTGGGGTTTTTCCCTGCCAACATTTTGGTTTGCTGAACATTCTGAACACATTTCATTCCAGGTTGACCTGAAATGAAACATGTTTTCAATTTTTCAGACATGCCAAAAAACCAAAATGCAGTTATTTGTACAGTTCAGCCTCTAAGCATTAGCCCACCAGTATTTACAGCAACTTTAGCAGAACTGTCACGTCTAATGAACCAGGGGATACCGTCATCAGCCTCATCCTCAGCACCTCATTTACATAGATGACGAAGCACATACCCTTTGGAAATGTTTCCACTAGGAGAGAAGTACTGTTGACAGTAGTTGAGGGAGCGGGCTAGTGAATAAGATTCAAAGCAGAAAGGCTGGAGAACAGTGGGGCAGATCCAACAAGTTGGATGCTTTAAAACAAAATGAATGGCCACAAAATGCTAAAATAAATACTTAGTTAAAAGTGGTGCCAGTCTCATTAACATGCTTTTTTTTCTCCTGGCCTTTCATTCTGACCTACCCTCTCCAGTGAAAATGCAGTTACATAGTCAGTGACAATGAAAAACAGAATCGACTAATTCCCAAATTACTTTTAAGAACCCAGATCATTCTTCAACAGCACTGGGACACACCAGGATGTGTTTTATAGGGCTTCCTACCTCACAAGCACCCAAGGCAAGTATTAATTGCCCCATAAAACATGCCCTGTCATGTCTTTCAGTTCAACACGTTACTTGTCTGTGCAAACTTGATTTATCTCCTTAACAGCCCTGTACTACTTCTGATAAATGTTTTTAGAAAAAAACTGTTAGAGATATTAAAATGGTGACATGGAAGAAAGATAACACTATAGAATTTCCATTAGCCAGGAAAACCTACTTTCAGATTAAGCACCTGTTATAAATGTGTTTGTTTTTTTTACTTCCAAGTAGTTTTATTTGTAAATATTTTTCCTATTTTCTCTAATTTCAGGTGTTAATTGTGTATATATTCCAAAGCACGCTATTTGCTCACACTCTGTGGTCTGGTCTATAAATGTATTGCACATACTTCTTTCCAGGCCTGCTCATCACTGTGATATGATATGCATCTTTGATTTTTCCACAGTAATTCCAGCTATTGAAAACAACATAGCACACCTTTTGACTATTAAGAATCTTCATTATACTTCTAAAACTTCTTGGTTCCAACCCCACCATTGCTGGAGTGTAAATGAACAAGCAAGCAAGCAAAGCAAGGTCCCAGTCTCGAAAACATTTGCTCGTGAAAGAAACCCTCTTGAAGTCAATAGGATTTCCCACCGAGTATGTACAGATAAGCACATACTTGAGTCTGTATAGCATTAGGCTCAAATAAAAGAAAGAGTTCCCACCACGTAGTAATGTGCATTGTCACCAGGTGCAACTGAAATAGTTCTATAGTTTGTTTCAGTTAAGATTATTACTCTTTGACCCCCTATGATCTGTCCATACTTGATCTGTTTTCCAAGTTCTTCTTCTTACTTCAAATCCCAACCTTCGCCCTTCCTGCTTCAGACCTAACCAGATCTGGTCTCCCTTTTCTTGCTCTAGCTTTCCATTCCTTTCACCAATTCGTAAAACTGGTTCTCTGGCTGATCCCTGCGACTGGGTCGAGGTAAATGCTACTCTCTGTTCCCATCCTTTCCTCCTCTGAACTTCTGCTCCAGGGGAGTTCTCAGTTACTGGCTCTAGGGGTATGTCTTCGCTACCCGCCGATCGACCGTTTAGACGCGATAAATCAATCCCCAAAGGTGCTCCCTGTCAACTCTGGAACTCCAGCTCGGCAAGAGGCACAAGCGGAGGCAACAGGAGAGCCCGCTGCCACCGAGAGGACACCAGGTAAGTCGACCTAAAATGCGTCGACTTCAGCTACATTATTCACATAGCTGAAGTTGCGTATTTAGGCTGACCCTCCCTTGCTAGTGTAGACCAAGCCTAAAAAGCATAAGGTTATCCTTTTCCCTGTTGTGTTTTGAACTATCTTTAGCCAGTTTGTCCCCTATACACAGAGGCATTAATTTAACCCTTTGTCTCTTTTTAGCTCACGTCAGAAGAATGGTTCTCAACCTCTAGACATTATACCTGTACAATATAAATGCAAAATGCTCCCTTGATTATATGACATTTTATACTCTGTTTTCATTCCTATCCATAACAATCACTTCCCAAGGAGTTTGGCAGTGGACAATTAGAATCTACAAGTTATGCAGTATAACCAGGCAGGTAAGCTGTTTTTTTCAGCCTTTACCGGTTCAGTTATTGCTAAATCTGGCAGATTTTGTATGCTTTTACCAAAAGAATGAGGAAAGATCCAAACACTTACAAGTGACAAACTAATGACAGGGAGATCTAGGAGAGTTTTGTTGTTTAAAAAGCAGCAAACAACTTTCTGTAGCCCGTTACGGAGACTTCACTTCTGCATTTGAATTTTGGGCAAGAATATTCCAATTCCCATATTTAGCTGTATATATGCAGGCTCTTTAGAGGATATTCTTGGTTCCATCACAAACTTGGTTTTGTCTGATTGGTTCCTGCAAAGCACTTGAGTAGGATATTGTTTTGGTTCTCAAATAATGTGATATTAAGTTATACTTAGAATTTATGAATAAGTTAGTCTATTTCTTTCTGTTACAAGAATTAATTCCCATTATGTAAAAATGTTATTCATTTTACAGCTGTAAATCAGGTGGAATTTAAGAGTTTAATTCATAAACAAATGTATGGAAGATTTATGAAGTGCTCACTTTGTGTTTTCCTCAACACAAACAAGGAACTCACTTTTTTTCCCTATGTAAATTATCCATAGTGAAATCCATTTTTGTGATTTATCAATCCTTTCTACCCTTGCTTTCAGGCTAATGTATCTGAGAGCTACAGGGCATGACCCAGAGTCAACTAAATCAAGGGAAAATAAGGAGGTTTGCCAAAGTAGATTAAAAAATTAGTTTAAAGTGGCAATTCTAAAAACCACTACTCATGGCAGATAAAATTCAGTGTTGATAAATGCATAGCAATGCACATTGGAAAAATAATCCCAACTATATATACAAATGATGGGGTCTAAATTAGCTGCCACCACTCAAGAAAGAGGTCTTGGAATTATTGTGAATAGTTCTCTGAAAACATCCTTTCACTGTGTTGTGGCACTCAAAAAGCTATCAGTGTTAGGAACAATTAGGAAAGGGAGAGAAAATAAAACAAAAAACATCATAATGCCAAGATATAAATCCATGGTACGCCCATACGTTGAATACTGCGTGCAGTTCTGGTTACCCCATCTCAAAGCAGATATGTTAGAATTGAAAAATGGTAGAGAGAAAGGCAACAAAAATGACTGAGAGTGTGGAACAGCCATGGGCAGTATGACTAGTCCCCTGCTCCACCCCCTTGCACCTGAGACCTGCCTATTCCAACTCCCCTCCATCCAGCGCCCAGAGCAGCCCTGAGCCGAGACCATCCTGCCGGTGCCTGAACCAGTCCAGAGGAGCCCCGAGGACAGACTATCCAGAAGATCTCTGATCCCCGTCAAGGCCTGGCCCTGGGGAATGTTGCAGGGAGCGTTAGCTGGGGGCTTAGCCTCCCCAAGCCTCCATTACCTGCCACCCATGGGAACAGCTTCCATACAAGGAGAGATTAAAAAGACTGACCATTCGGCTGAAAAAAAAGACAACTAATGGGGGGATATGCTAGAGGTCTATAAAATCATGGACGGTATGGAAAAAGTGAACATGGAAGTGTTAGTTACCCCTTTACATAACAAAAGAACTAGGGGTCATATGATAAAGTAAATAGGCAATAGGTTTAAAACAAACAATAAGCAGTAATTCAGTCAACCAGTCGAACTTATTGTTGGGGGATGTTGTGAAGGCCAAAACCATAACTGTATTGCAAAAAGGATTAGATACATTCCTGGAAGATAGGTCCATCAATAGCTATTAGCCAAGATGGTTCTGGATGTCCACAATCCTCCAGCTTCCGGACGCTGGGAGTGGATGACAAGGGACCAGCAGAGGATCTTTGGGAATGAAAGAGAGGGAAAGTGGGGAATATTAAAAGGAACTGTCTTTTCCAAAATAAATGAAAAGGCACTATTTGTTTCAAAAAATGAATACATTAATTTAAGAAAAATACTAGGTCCTAGATGCTGCAATCTGATCTGCAAATCCTCCGTGATTTCAGTGTGATTCCATGCAGGCAGAAGGTGGGACAGACTGTATAGGAGAAACATGATGTACTGTGCAATCTACCACACATTCATTTTTAACGTTAAGAAAAAGCAAATTACTTGATTCTAGATCATTTTGCTTTATCCTCAGCTTTGTTGCTGGATCTTTCACCCATTTTATTCATTTATTATAACCACTGTGGCTGCCTCCCTGTGTCAGGGCTGTGCAAGGGACAACAGCTCCAAGACAATGCGGTGGAGAAATCTTTGAGATCTGTGTTCTTCATTTTTAATAAAGTATCTAAAAGTAAGGGCTTGTCTCCCCTCACCATGGATTGACGCTGTGGCGATCAGTCCACCAGGGCTCGATTTACCAAGTCTAGTGAAGACCCACTAAACTGACTGCTGATCATTCACCGTTGACTCTGGTACACCACCAGAATAAGAAGCATAAGATAAGTCGACGGGAGAGTGTCTCCTGTCAACCCAGCATGGTGTAGATACCGCAATAAGTCAACCCAAGATACGTTGACTCAAGCTACATTATTCATGTAGTTGGAGTTGCGTAACTTAGGTCGACTTAGCCCCATAGTGTAGACCTGCCCTAACTTTCCCAAGAGTAATGAGTTTGGTTTTGCCGGTCCCCAGGATTCAGCTGATCGCTGTAGACTGTAAAAAGACACAACTTCCCTGTTTGCAGGCATATATTGTGGCACCACATTTTCCTTGCCATTGGAGTTTTGGCCCATCTTGCAGATGCAAATTTGGTGACGTGATGCACAATAACTGACTTTTGGCCACTGCTTCCACAACCGCAGTTCAAATACGGGTATACAATTTTCAGGCACAAACTATACCTGCAAGCAAGAAGGCAGGGCCTGGTGAACATCTGACTGGTATTGTATTACAAAAGTTGCATTCCGGGGATAGACAAGAAATGAATTTCTCCTGTGTATGTCAATGGGAATAATAGGTGCTCAGCACTTCCCAAGACTCAGGTGTAGAGTGGGGATATGTTTTTTTTTTAATCTCCTTGTATGCTCCTATCACTCATTAGTAATGACAGGAGCTAGGTAGGTGTGGCAGAAGGAAAGCAGCCTGCTCAACTTATAGGTTTCCTGTCTTACTTTGTATCGAAGCAAATACAGGTGGAGCAAATGAAGGTGATTTAATATAGATTTCCAAGCAAAGAAGATCAGTTCTTACACTGGGGAGTTAGTAGGTTCATTAAAAATTCATATTGGTATGGATTTTGTGAGTATACGTACCATCATGATAAATGCATGTACTAATTAGGCATGCAAATGCATATGCATTTATGAGGGAACAAATGAATGTAAAAAAAAGATGTAAAAATAAGTTCCAGTACTTCCGCAAATTATTCACACCTCTGAGTGACATGTTTTGCCAACATAGATTGTAATGTGGACATAGCCTTTCTCTTCATTAATAAAAATGAACATTTGAATGTAATTAGGGATAAGACTAGTCAAAAAGGCAACATTTTGCTGCCATAATTCATTTGTTGGGGGAGAATGGGAAATGAGTGGCTCACAGATAAACATATCTTTATGAATAGGCTTGGAAGGATTAGATTTTTATCAATAAACGTTGATTTCAACATACACACACAAACCAACAGGAAAATATTTTCCATAGAAATTAACCAAAATTTATCGAGAACTAAAGGACGCAAAATGCCATTTGAGAACATATCAGTTTGATTTAAGGATATTTACTTTGTATATTTTGATATGGGTGGACTATTTGTGGCTTAATGGTTATAAAATTTAAATGTTTTGAATCTCAGTGTCTACTGTCATTGAAAAGTGATTTTCTGACCCTCCCCCCCATAATTCCTGCAAGTGTGAAAATTTAAATTTATAAAAATAAAATTAAAAAATGCTTAAACCATCATCATCAATATTATGTGTTGAAATTATATATATGTAAAAAAAATCCAGCCCCAAAATCCAGTTCTGCCAAGCCTACTTGTGAACGAAAGCAATTATTGACTGGCATATTTAAGACCCGCACAGATTTAAATCACTGTGGTGGTCTTTTAATATTGATTAGGGGAATACTTCATGGGTAGTATTGGTCAATATAAATGTATAAATCATGAACATGTGATGTTTTTACTATATGCTTAATGTTTCTGTCTTTAATTGAGTTATGCGCCCCCATTTCTAAAATGAGGAACTGGAAGCTGGAAATCATTTTGGCCCTGACAAAAGTGGTGCCTTTCTTAAAACATTTACATTTAAGGTAATTGGTAGCAGCACCTGACAGCACCACTGTCGTCTAACTGAAGCCGTGTCTCAGCATTTCCACCATAAACCACATTTTTCAGGAGTTCACAACTGGGGCAAATAAAAAAAAACGTTTAAAGCTGCAATTTGATATATAAAGGCTCAGTAACTGGATCATTCTTAAGACATCTATTTAAATAAATCAGGTCACATGTAGGGCTGTAGGAGATGTTTGGCTAGAACCCTGAACCCAACCAAATGCAGGGTGGCTTGGTGTCTGAGTCAAATTCATGAACCTCAGTTGAGGTTCATGAATATTCAGTGGTCTTGTGCTAATAGAATTCACATGGATCCCTTCTGCCAACCACGAGAGCCGTTCCTAAAGTCTGGCCCAGAGCATAGACACGTCCAAAATGGGTATTTATCATAAAGACTTCTGCTCTGTATTACACAAACATGTGACCAGGTGACGGGGCAGTTTTGGGTGGTGGCTCGTGCTAAAGGAAAAGTTCACCACTGCAGAGTGGGTTAGATTATGTTCACACCTCAGTTTTGCCCATGCCTGTTTATATACCTAGATCTTTGTCAACTTCACAGATTTGAATCTTCTGACTTCGAAGGAAAGAGGGATTTGCCCTGGAGCTGTTTGACTTCTGCTATTGATTCCTTTAAGGCGGGTCTCTGAGAATACATTCCTAACAATGTGAGTTGTGGTTTTCTTGGAAATCACCAGGAATGTTCCTTTTTCATTTTGCGATGGATGTTTGATGTTATATCACTTTGGAATAAAAAATGAAGATATTTTCAACCCCTTGCCAATCCAGAGTCTCTCACTAGTCATTGTTTTTACCATAAAATCTTTGTGTTCACTGACATATTCATCTGCTGATCTATATCTCCATGAAATTTTAATTTGATGGAATTAATAAAGACCGAGGAATACTTTTTGGGTGGAAAAAGTAATGCAGCCAACTTTTCAGTAGCTCAAGTAACAACTGTTGAAGTGCCTTAGGAAGAATTAAGCAGCAGATTTTTTCTGAGTTTCATGTGGTTAAAAACAGTAACTAAATAAATAAATATGAAAGAAAACAGAAAAACGGAGGGTATCACCACTGGTGAGGGTTAAAAGTAGGGCCATCAAGCGATTTAAAAATTAATTGTGTTGTTAAAAAATAATGGAATGCCATTTATGTTTGGATGTTTTCTAGATTTTCAAATATATTGATTTTAATTACAACCAAGAATATAAAGCGTATAGTGCTCACTTCATATTTATTTTTCATTACAAATATTTTTACTGTAAAAAACAAAACTAATAGTATTTTTCAATTCACCTCATACAAATACTGAAGTGAAAGCCCTTTATCAGGAAAGTTGAATTTAAAAATGTAGAATTAAGTAAACCCCCACGCCCCCGCATTTAAAAAATAAAATAATGTAAAACTTTAGAGCCTACAAGTCCACTCAGTCCTACTTGAACCAATCACTCAAACAAACACATTTGGTTACAATTTGGAGAGATAATGCTGCCCACTTCTTGTTTGCAATGTCACCTGAAACTGAGAACAGGTGTTTGCATGGCAGCATTGTAGCCAGCATTGCAAGATATGTATGCACCAGATTCACTAAAGATTCATATGTCCCTTCATCTTCAACCACCATTCCCTAGGACATGTGTCCATGCTGCTGCTGGGTTCTGCTCAATAATGATCCAGAGCAGAGCGGACCGATGCATGTTCATTTTCATCATGAGTCAGATGCCACCCAGCAGAAGTTTAATTTTCTTTTTTGGTTATTTGGGTTCTGTAGTTTCCGCATCTGAGCATTGCTGTTTTAAGACTTCTGAAAGCATGCTTCAGACCTTCGTCTCCCTCAGATTTTGGAAGGCACTTCAGATTCTTAAACCTTGGGTCGAGTGCTGTAGCTATTTTTAGAAATCTCACATTGCATTTTGTCAAATCTGCTGTGAAAGTGTTCTTAAAAAGACATGTGATAGGTCATCATCTGAGACTGCTGTAACATGAAATATATGGCAGAATGCATGTAAAATGGAGGCGAAGACATACAGTTCGCCCCCAAGGAGTACAGTCACAAAATTAATTAACTTGTTATTTTTTTAACAAGCATTAGCAGCATGGAAGCATACCCTCTGGAATGGTGGCCTACGCATGAAGGGGCATACGAATGTTTAGCATGTCTGGCACATAAATACCTTGCAAAGCTGGCTACAAAAGTGACATGCGAATGCCTGTTCTCACTTTCAGGTGACATTGTAAATAAGAAGCAGCATCTCCCGTAAATGTAAACACACTTGTTTGTCTTAGCAATTGGCTGAACAAGAAGTAGGACTGAATGGACTTGTAGGCTCTAAAGTTTCACAGAGTTTTGTTTTTGAGTGCAGTTATGTAATAAATTTTTTAAGCTGCACTTCTATGATAAATAGAGTGCACTACAATACTTTTATGAGGGGAATTGAAAAATACTATATCTTTTGTTTGCCATTTTTACTGTGCAAATAGTTATAATCAAAATACTATAAAGTGAGCAGTGTACACTTTGTATTCTGTGTTGCAACTGAAATTGATATATTTGAAAATGTAGAAAAACATTCAAAATATTTAATAAATTTAAATCGGTATTCGATTGTTTAACAGTGCGATTAATTGCGATTAATTTTTAAAATCTCAATTACTTTTTTTGAGTTAACTGTGATTAATTGACAGCCCTAGTTAAATTATAAAAATCCTGCATCAGTTGCAGTCCTTGGAAATCCAGGGGAAGCCTTAGGCACCATATCACAAACATTTCAGGCAAGTAATTAACAAAAAGCAAAAAATATCTTAGGCCATCGCCTGGAGAGAGGCTTAGGAATATTAAGACGGATGACAAGAGCAACAGCAAAGTCTTCCTCAGAGCAGGAATAATGCCATGAATGGTGTTTTAAATCAGGGAACTTCTAATCATGAATTGGCTTAGTCAGGTGATGTTTCTGTGACACCCATCAAAGCATAACTTCTATGTGTTAATTTGCCTGACACATTTTTAAAGTCTCCATAGGGCAGTTGCGGCTGTTATCAGTTAAACTCAAGAACCCTAATTATATTACATATGAAATTTGATGGCCTGTGTTATGCAGAAGGTCGGATTAGATCATAATGGTCCCTTTTGGCTTCAGTATCTATGGATTTAACAAGTGACAGGTCTGATCCCGCAAGCAATTACGTATCTGAGCATACTCATGTACAGTAAGCAGTTTCATTGACTTTACTGGTAGGTTGTATGTGTAAGTATATGTAAGACTGGGCCTTAAATGTCTGTCACCAGTTTTTTTTTTAACTGCTGAATGAAATCTTTTGATGACTTTTTTTTGAGGCTCCTTGTCAAGGAGAGTTTGACGTTACTGTTTTGATTTTTCTGATCATGTCGGTTTGTTCCACATAGGTGAGGGTATGAAAATTTCCTTTGTTTTAGAAAATATTCATTTTGTGATAAGTAGGTGTGATCAGCTGGGTTCCTTATGTTTCATCGTATCTCATCATATGTGGTTGTCTTGTGAGTCATCTCACAAGGTTGTAAATTCAACTTATTTATAGCTTTTATGAAAAGAAAAAGTGGTTTTGTCATACTTTCATCTCAAAAATATGTAACAAACTGACATTTCACTTCTAAACCCCCCTGCAAAATCCACAGAACTTCAAGACTTGGTCTAACATGGACATCACCGTAAACTCGCATATTTTCATTCTGCTCTGTTTAAGATTGTGAAATTACTTTAGCTTTCTCCCTCCTCTTAAGTTGTTGCCAAAGACTGGGAGACCTTAAAACATATCTTTTTTTTGGTGCCTGTTTTAAATTATTAATTTCTTTGATGCTTCAATGTCAGGAAATAATGGCATAAAAATCGTCAGGATGTGGATATTTTAGTTTAGAAACCAATTTTAAATATTGGAAAGGAAATTGAGAACCAGGGCAATGTGGAAACCTTGAAAGTGAAAATCCTACATCTTCCAATTTAGTATTCGTCCACCACTATCTGATGTCTTCTGTGCTCACACATGAGTTATCAGTTTTCACTCATGAAGATGAATTTCATACTAGAGAAAAAACATATTACATTCTCTGCTTAGAAATCCCTTGATAGCTAAGTATGTTTCAGCCTTTCCTATTTGCACAGTTAATAATTGGTCCGAGGTTTTAATTCCTAGTAATAGCCTTGTGTAGTAATTCCCATCAGATCTCACAAGTTATCAGAGTATTAGACCTGCAAGGAAAATCTGCATGGTTCAGGAAATGGTACTGATAGTTTAGCAGGTGCCATGCTTCCTCTAGCACCAGTACATGTTGGCTGGGCACATGTATGCATTAAAAATTCATTGGCACTGTTTGTAATATAGACGGGTAAATCTGGTTGTCTTGGGCAAATTCTGAGGTGATCATTTCCTGTGTACTATTTCCATCTTCATTTTTAATGGGGTATAGGATTTTTCTTCACTGCCTTTCTCCAAACTATCAAATATTTTGCTTTGCATTGTCATACAGCTGATATACTTTGACCATCAGGCAGCTATGTTTAATTGATAATAGGTTCGTTGGCATAGGTTTTCAGATTTGACTAGTAATTCTGGATGCTTCCATTTTAGGTACCCAACCTAAGACACTTTTAAGGATCCTGATGCATCAGAGGGTGGTTGTCCAGTACTTGCTGAAAATCTTGGCCCACGGCCTAAAATCTCTATATATAAAAGTCAAATGGTGTATGCGTGTATGTACGTTCCCTTACTCCTTCCACACCATTTGAGCTAGAGACTTGAAATTTCGTATAGTTATAGGCTTTAGGGTCCTAATCAGGGTAAGAATTGAAAATTTTTCAAATCTCACCTCTGACGTCCCCTAGGGGTGAAATTCTTTAAAGCCCATTAACATCAGCTGGGAAGCAGGTTAACACCTGCTGTTCTCTGTGACATAGTTATGATGTAATAATACCCCCCTCCAACGGCCCCCACACTCGCTCAGCTCTCTCCCCCCTCAGGTAAGAATAGAAATTTTTTTAAATCTCCCCACCTCCCACGCCCCCCTCCCCACTCGCTCAGCTCTCTCCCCCCCCTCCAACGGACCCCGCACTCGCTCAGCTCTATCCCCCCTCCTCCCTCCAACGGACCCGAGCAATGCCGGGTATTTTTGCTAGTAGATTAATAAATAGAACTAGTAAAAATTCTTAAATAAATATTTAGTCATAAATAAATGAACAGAACTAGTTTTAGACAAACCACTCTTCATTTGGGCTGGACAGTTTTCAACTTTTGAGATTCGTGTCATTGAAATGCAGATGTTTAATATTTTGAAAAATTACTTTAAAATTGCTCAATGCCCTTTTAAAGTTCTTCCAAGTAGAGAGAATCTTTCCAAGGACATAGGAATATATTGTATTTCATACATTTTATAATGTGTGTCTATTGTATTTTATGTGCAATAGTGACAAATTTCATATATTTTTAGGCCTAACTAGTGGATTTTCTGGGGTTTTTTTAAGTTTCAGAATTTATTTATTGTCTTTCAGATTGTTACACTTGAATCACAGCATGAAAAATCAAACACATCCCATTAAGGTCAATAATAAAGTCAATACAATAACCACTAATACCAACAGTGTAACTAAAACATTAAACTTAATGTTAATTAAGGATATATGGTCAAGATGTTCAGCATGCTTAAAAGGGTATACAAGTGACCCAGTCCAACAATCCTTGAATCCTGAGTCAAAAGCAATGTGTATTTCATACATGGAGAAGAAATGTACTAAATGTTTAAGACCATATTCCACTCACACTTATGCTCAAGGAACATCGAAGGAATATCAATTTATTTAAATTGGGAAGTCTGGATTTTCCCATTTAGAATCTGTTTAAACAGGAGTAAATGGTAACTCAAACTCCTCCTATCTCATCCATTTCTCAATAGATATAAGAGTAAATTGTCCTGATGTGAACCTGAAAGAATCCTCATTCTCATAAGAATTCTCATAAGAATTCTCATAAGAGAAGAGAAAAGAGGGTGAAGAGTTAGTTTAAGGGACTGAGTTTCTAACTGCAGCATTTCTAAGACAAAGCCCGAAGGCATTGCAAGGTCCTATGTATATAATAGAAGTGCTAGTTCTTCCCTGGTGATGGCTCAGGGTGTAAGAAGTTTTCCCCTTCCCTCTTTTCACTCTCCAAGCAGAAACTGGGACACCAGAGAAGTCCTTGTGCTAAGGGAATGCATTGGCTCTATGGGACTAAACACAGTTGGGGCCTTAACTTGCAGGAAGGAGGTAGGGGTTTGGCATGGTGTGGAATGGATACTGCAAACGCCTTAAGGATGGTAAGCAGCTACATTCTGAAGGAGCTCCTGCTGGAATGGGTGGCTCAGAACTGCCTCCATCTCAGAGATTTGGTTGCGTGCGACCATCCAGGCCTACATAATTTGTGGCTGGATGACAAAATCTCCTTTCGCTTTCATGCTACAATGTAACTTCTGAATGTTTTAGAGCTTGGGTCCTGGCTGTATTATATGTCGATGGTTTTACATTTAATGAGAGGGTGATCATTTTCAGTTTAGTCTATTTCTTCTTCACTATAAAGTGCAGAAGCAGCCATTAATTCCCCAGGAGACTCTCCATGTATGGTACCTGCACCCACCCTTATAAATGATTCCCTGAACTAAAAGAAACTCTGTGTTTATTTACTGTTGGCAGATTTAAGTGGGAATATACATCTGCATCTGCTTTTTGATTTACAAATGCATTTTATTCCATAAAGAATTAATGCAGCCACACTTGAAAACTGCACCTCTGTTTCTGCTAAGCTATGTTCTCTTCCCCCCGTCAGATTGTGTCTTTCCGCCACCCCTTTCACTTGCTCCAAGATTGCTAAATAAAGGTAGTTTTAGTGCTGCCAGAAAAGAATATTCACTAGCAATTCTGAATTCTGACATCCCAAAGCCCTAGAGTCATATTTCAGGCCTGGATGGCACTTAAAGGCCCATAATCTTTTGCTGAATGGGTTTTGCAATATGCAAGTGGAGGCAAATCATTCAGTTTAAGGACCTGAGCTTCTCCGGGAATTCAGGTCTGGAACATGGAGCACACCATTGTTTTTAATTATTTATTTATTTATAAAATGTTTGAGCAGAAAGACCTACAGGGATGAAACATTTCACATATCATTAGTTCCTGGCAACTGTGGTATTATGTGTTTGCACAAGAAAAAGCAACCAGTGCCCAATGTGGCTTTCAAGTCCAAATGTGAGCAGAACTTGCAAAAACATATATAAATAAACAAACAAACATTTCTCCCCCACCCACCCCGTCCAAAAACACTGAGGCTAAGTCTCTCTAAAGGGGTGGGAAAGGAGGTAGAAGCTGACAAAAGGTGATTCATTTACAAAAATTTCCACAGTTTACTGCTCAATAAACATTGATTGGCTTAAAGACTAACAAAAGTATTGAAGCATAAGCTTTCGTGGGCTAGTACCCACTTCGTCAGATGCATAGCCCAAGAAAGCTTATGCTTCAATACTTTTGTTAGCCACAGGACTCTGTCGCTTCTGCAATTCCAGACTAACACGGCTACCTCTCTGATTATTGATTGGCTTGACATCTAAAACATTTTTTTGAGGAAGATGAATATAAGAAACTCTGGACTTACTCAAAAGAGATGGAAGGTAGCAAGGAAAATTTTTAAATTGTCCATGAGAGGAAGATTGTGTTATCCTATCTACCACCAAGTTACCACTCTTGTCAGATCACCCAGGCTTAGCAGGGTCGGGCTAACAATTATATGATTATTAATGGAAGATCCCCAAAGATGCTTCAATAAATAGTTTTGTGATTTACTTTTATAGCTTTTTGCTCTCAGTATTGAACCAGTATTTGAACATCATATTGATGGAAGTTCGTCCTTCCCAATGAGACATAAAACTGAAGTCTTGACCAGGGGTAGCTGGAAAACAAGAATTTATTTTGTGAAAAACACTGAAGTTTCAAAATGTGTTTTCATTCTTTATCAGAACAAAACTGAAGCCTTTCAATTTTTTTCATGGAAAAACATGAGCGAGAAAAAGAGAACCACATCAGAATAGTCAATAGATTAGTGATTTGGACAATCCCCTTGAATTGTGGGAGACCATTTTTCAAATCCCTGCTCTGCCTAATTGGAATACGGACTTGAACCTGGGTCTGCCCCCATCCCAGGTCAGTGGGCTACATACAGGGCCAGCGACAGGAATTTTGGGGCCCCGTACGGCAGATCGTACGGGCCCCCCCCCCAGTCTCCCACCGCCCGCGGGCCCCCCCCGGTCTTCCGCCCCCCCCCCCCGCCGGTCTACTACCTCCCGCAGGCCCCAATCCCCGCATGTGCTGCAGCCGCGTGGCCGGCTGGGAGAAGCAAAGGGGGGCGGGGGAGGCTGCTGAGTGCCGGGGGAGGGGGCTGGTGAGCGCTGCAGTGGCTGCCCGGAGCCGCGCCTTGCTCACAGCCCCGGCGACAAGGGGGTACAGCAGCGTACCTGCCCCGGACTTCAGGGGGGGGCCCTGAAGTCCGGGGCCCGGTACAGCTGTACCCGTTGTACCCCCCTGTCGCCGGCCCTGGCTACATATTGGGGTATGGCTTTTCTGGGGTGCCTCTCTTTTTCACTTTTAGTTGCTGAGAAAGTTTTCTGACAAATTTACATTTTTTGGTAGAAATCTTAAAAACAATCTATGACATTTTTAACAATTTCTCTACCCATTTTGTTTGTTTTAAGCCTAACCATATTTATATAATTTATGTGATCATTAAATATCCTGTAGTTTGCACATCTGTGTGTGAGTGTCTGTACACCTCTGGTGAAATCTTAGTCCGAGTATCCTGTCCTGTCCAAATTCTAATTTGGGTGGTGGAAACATATTCTCAACTGGTGTAAATTAGCACAGCTCTCTTGACCTCAGTGGAATCCTACCAGGAATCTAGTCCTAAATTTCCTGTGTAGTTTCAACTGAATATAATATTCTCCTCCAGATGCTGTACAATAGTAAAGAGCTACTGAATTCCCCACAAAAGGAGAGGGGATGTGAGGTGGATGATTAAACCACTTTTGTGCATTTCAGTTTGAAAGGCTCCAGTGAAATTAGATAATCTTACATATATTTTTCAATGTAATCATATACTGGCTTAATATGGAAGCAAAATTACAAACCAAGTACTATAAAGTTACCAAATCTATAATACCAATCCTTCCCTTGCTCAGCTTCCATCGACTTGGAGATTAATGAGCTATGAATCAGAAGAGATTCCTTAGTGTTTTCAACAGAGTCTTTGGAGAAAAGATCGACACCTAAAATCAACATGGACAGAGGAGGATGGATGAAAATGTGTATTCAAATGACAACACACACTGAGTCATATTGGCCGAGAGCTTCAGCGGCTGTAAATATATATAGCTCCAGTGAAGTTGACGAAGTTAAGCTGATTTGTACCAGCTCAGGGTCTGGCTCAGAATTCACAGCCATTTAACATACCTTTGCCTCGGCCTAGCCTTTCTGTTGATATTTAGTCGCATTGCGTACATCTATTTCCTACACAACATTGTTTCCTGGTTTCCAGGAATTACCCAAACCTAAAAAAAGGGGGAGCATTCTTTCAGGCTTATTACTCTTATTCCCATTTCCACATCTACTTAACCGTGACTTCCTCTCCCCTTAATATTGCTGACTCTGTGCTCTATATTCCACCAGCCTACCCAGGGACAGACTTCTTGGAACGCTCGACTGCTATGTTTTTGGCAATGCCAATGTAGTTTAACTTCAACAACCTGGAGGGCCATGTCTGCCAACAGTTTAAAGGCACCACTCTCATTGAACATGAAGTGTTTAAATTAGTATGGCTTTCTACCCCCTGGTAGGAAAGGGTTGGCAGCATCCTCCACCTTCCCGAACTTCGCAGATTCTGGGCCATGACAGACATGAGGCAGGGAGCTCCCTTTGGTGCTTGTCAGAGTCACTTGTTAATGGCCCCGCTGTTGTGAAACAAAAGGCGCGTAACCCCCCTAATTGCCACGCAACCTGCCTCTGCATCAGTTCTCCCAATCTCTGGCAGACTGAGGAATGAGAGTCAAGGACCACCAGAGTTCAAACACTGCCCTCTTCAAATTGTCCCTGTCCCCCTTTTTTTAAAAAAAGGAGGGGGGGTATTTATTTATTTTATAGAGTTCCGTGTCTTCTGCTATTTTGTTTTCATTTGAGCTGAATTTAATACTTCAATAAGATGGGGGCTAGGAGCACTGCTCAGAGCCAGCCAGGACTTAAGCTAGTGCATGCTGGAAACATATGCGTTTGCCTTCACAGCTTGGCAAAGGCCTCAGTCATGGTCCACTATACCACTCTAAGCATAGCTTGGCTTCTTTTGAATGGACTCTGTCAATCACGCTGAATTGTGTGATAGTTTGCAGATACAGTAGACTCTCGATTATCCAGGATTGGGTTAACCGGGATGTGGATTAACCAGGATGTCAAAAAAAATATGCGTAACACAAAAAACAACTCCACCAGGGTGCAGGGCAGCCAGTGAACCAAGCCCCATCTCCCCATATTTCATATGGATGGTGATTATCCAGGATTTTATTAACCAGGATTAATTTTTTTCCTATCATCCTGGATAATCGAGAGTCTACTGTATGGTCAAATGTCCAGGAAGCACCAAGTCAATGGAAAATGACATTGTGGCCATCTAACACTGCCCTCTTCAAATTGTCCCTGTCCCCCTTTTTTTAAAAAAAGGAGGGGGGGTATTTATTTATTTTATAGAGTTCCGTGTCTTCTGCTATTTTGTTTTCATTTGAGCTGAATTTAATACTTCAATAAGATGGGGGCTAGGAGCACTGCTCAGAGCCAGCCAGGACTTTTGCTCCCACAGAGTGCTAAGCATGTGGGATAACACACAGACAAACACAATGGACGCTCTCCCTGCTTGAGAGAGCTTAAATTCCAAGGGTCACTGCTAATCAGTAATAGTCACTGGGTTATACTGGGAGTGGAGAGGAATTCCAGCACCAGCAGAGCAGCGTTCAGGCAGCGCACATGCAGGTGCAAGCTGCTCCCCTCAGGGCCCATCCCATTCTGTGGGCTGTGTGGAGGATGAGGCTTCCTGTTTTCACTGTGCCTCTAGCAGTGTGAGAAGGAAGCAGACCCCATCTTTCCCTGAGCCCAGGAACCGTAATTGTGACTGTTTCTTTCATGGGGTGTGTAAGGCACGGCGGAGGGGGAAACCCAGCCCCAACAGCAGACATAAAACAACAAGTGATACCAACAAACCCACTAGGGGGCAAGAGGGTGAGTGGGAGCCAAGAGTTACATAATTAGGTCACCTGCTTACTTAGGTCACTCTAGTTTTTAAGGGGGAGACTGATTGACCAGCTCAGCCAAACCGGATGTCCCCAATATAAGAAAATAAGTAGTCTTAGGCCCTGATCCTGTGATTAAATTGGGCTTTGTGCAGAGGGAGCCATCAATCCCCATGCAGTGAATTGCAGGATTGCATAAGTTGGCCTGGGCTCAGGGTAGTTGGATCCCATGAGCCCACCTCAGAGCTTGTGTCTTTCCTTCCCGGCAGACATTCCGTTCAGATGAACCACACATCAAGGCCCCCAGCTGGTCGCTGTCGAATAGCTAGTGTTGGTGGCACTGGCTTAGAAATACAAATGTGTCTTTCAGAGGTTGTGCTGTCTCCATAAAAATTCAATCCTATATGTCTATTATTCTTGGCATTTTGGAACAGGCCTCCAGGAATATCTGGTACATTTAATATGCTTTCATATTGCTGAGCAAAATTATTTTTCCTGTATTTGTTTTGGCTTAAATTGATTGAATGTAGCTAAAAGCTTGGGCTTCGTTCACATTTCTGGTAGAATTTATTGTATTGTATTGGCAGTTGTGCACAAAGCTTTGGAAAATAGAGAGTTTGGTGAGAGTAATCAATTGTTTGTTTGCTTTTGGCATCCCAAAAGGAACACAGTGTTATGGGGCTTTTAAAATGGCTTAGCCCCAAAAACATAACATTTCTGCAACACCGAGTGTTGCAAGTCCTGTAAATCAGAAATAATTCAACCCCAGTCCTATAATGAGCACCACATATGCACCCTCTGTACCCATCAAAGTTAACGGGACAGGGCTTATTGCAGGATTGGGGCCTTCTGGGCAGTAGCAAGTGCTTGCTGCTACCTTCTTTTTTCAGACTGCCCATCAAGATTGAACTGTATCACAGTTCATACCTTGACACTGCCATTTAATCATAGGGTTAGAAGGGACTGCAAGGGTCAGCTGATGTAACCCCCTATCAAGATCCACAGATGCTCCAGCTTCCTTTTGAAAACCTCCAGTAAAGGAGCTTCCACAACCTCCCTGGGCTGTCTGCTCCACTGTCCTCCTGTTCTTACAGTTAGGAAACGTTTCCTGAGATTTAATCTTAATCTGCTATGCTGTAGTTTGAACCCATTGCCTCCTGTTCTGCCCTCTGTGGCAAGAGAGAACAATTTTTCTCATGGCAGCCTTTTAAGTATTTGAAGACTGTTATCATGCCCCCAGTTAACCCCCTCTTTTCCAAACTAAACATACCCAGTTTCTTCAGTCTTTGCTCACATGGCTTCCATGCCATCCCTTTGATCATCTTTGTCACTTGCCTCTATATCCTTTCTAGTTTCTCTACAGTCTTTGTATACATTCATTATCAAAATTGGACACAGTACTCTGGATGAGGCCAAACCAGTGCTGAATAGCACGCTGCTATCACCTCCTATCACTTGTAGGCTATGCCTCCATTAATGCAACCTAAATTGCATTTGCGTTTTTTGCAACATCACATTGCTGCCTTATGTTAAGACATGGTCCAAGTTGCACTATCTTTGAGGATAAATCCAATAAAGTGGGTATTAGCCCATGAAAACTTATGCTTCAATACTTTAGTTAGTCTTTAAGGTGACACAGGACTCTTTGTCACTTCTGCAATTCCAGACTAACACGTCTCCCTCACTGATTCTCTTTGAGGAGTGAGACTTATAGTAGCTTTTAGTCCTTCTGCCTCAGAAGACACTTCAAAATAAAAGAGAGAGCTTGGTAGTTGCATGAGAATGTTGGAGAACCTGTTGAGGAGAATGGGGATCCTGAGGCACAGGTTCTCAAGGCTTATTGAAGGTCGATTATATAGAGGAAAGGAATGGTTCTGGGTGCCCTGCTACCATGCAAATCCTTTAAGAGGTTCACTCAAACATCTGACCCAGACTGGTTAACTTGGGTAGATGTTTGCATTATGTATGGAAACTCCAAAAGCAGGGTGAGTTTCAATGAGTTGAGGCTATAATAATACTACCTAGTTCTTTTATATAGTGCTCTTTTAAAGTGTTTTGTGATCTGCAGAGGAAAAGAAGGTAAACACCATTATCCTCATTTTAAAAATGGGGAAACCAAGATGCAGGGAGGTGCAGTGACTTGCTTCAGGTCACCCAGCAGGCCAGCAGCAGAACCAGGAACAGAATCCAGGTCTCCTGAGTCCCAGTCTAATGATGCAGCCACTAGCTACACTGCCTACCATAAAAACACTTTATAGGGCTCCAGTGAGATCATGGTAACTGAGACAGCAAAGATGAGTTAGACTGACATCACTGGAACCCAGAGAGAAGTGAAGAGTCTAGCTGAGTCCTAGTTTTGTTGGTTTGTGTTTGAGTTCTTTGATGGATCATCCAAAGAGTTAGGAAGAAAAATATTTTAACCATACACAAAGCAACTCTTCCATTCAGAAATCCTATCTTTTTGGAGGGCAACATTTGACTCAACAAAGATTTGCTATTGGGATTTCACAAAGATTTGTACCTATGACATTTCTTAATCAAAATGATTTAATAATAGCAAAAATAATAATACTCCACCCCTCTTGCGCTCTCAGGAAATTAGCCAGGTTTGGGACTTTCACCGACACTGGAGAGAGATTCCAAAACAAAAAAGGAAACCTGCCTGCTCTAGGACTTTCCTTAGAACCAGAGTCTCCTCTCTGTCCCATGAATCAATGCCTTTCACTGCTAGAGAGGGTCTCATTGAATTGCCTGTGAGTTCTGGGGCTGCTGTCATGAGTATTCAAAATCACCAGATTTCTGCCTCATTGAAGACAATGAATCCTATGATGAACTCTCTGAACTCCAAGTTTGATCAGCTGCTAAAGAAAGTGAAATCTGCAGGAAATACAGGGAGTAGAAGCTTGAAAACTTGAAGGAGGAAGTACAGGCCCAAACCAATAAGACAGAAAAGTCACGAGAGATAAGTTCTGTTTTTTCCCCCAAAGGAAACATATAGTAAATTACTGTAATGTCTTCCTTTCTTAAAAATGTTTTTACATTTTAAAGTAGGAAATGCGTTGCTAAGCTAAGCGTGTAAGTTTTATACTGCCTTTGCAGAGAGTTGAAGAACACAGAAATGTATGTATTAGTACAAACATGCTGTATGTCTTAGTTTCTCCAAAATTCACTAAAGTAAATGAAAAGGTTCCCATTGACTTCAGTGGACTTTGGATCAGGCTCTAGGTGCCTTCCTTGGTAATGAAAATATGCCAGATTTAAATGATTAAAATCAAACTAGAAATGCTAGAAAATCTAAATTGAAAAAGAGAGAGAAGCAAGAATGAAGTTCTCTCTCTCCTCCCTCCCCCCAGAACCAAGGAACTAGTGATGCTGTCACACATGATCTGTGGTGAACTCAAAGCAGACTATGATTAAAATGATATTATTGGAGAAGATATAAAGGGTCAAGTGTGACGTCTTTAACATAGTGCGCTTATATTTCCAAAAGTTAAGTTCTCCTTGTTATGTATCTGAAGAGAGCCTCTTATCTGCTCATACAGAGATCATTAGATCTTGTAAAGTTAACTTTTTTCAAATGAGAATGTCTCCAACAGGGAGTTAATCCATTGTTCTGTACCAGGCTAAGATGTGTGTTTGTTCTTGTTTTGTTTTTGTTGGCAGTGTAGTTCTAAGGAATCACTTCCTTCAGATTTGATGTGTCACAATTATGTGAGCTATTTCCCAAGATATAGTACAGTTGATTGAATGGAGTGAGATTTGACTTCAGTACAAAATTAATTCTCCCTAGGTTTTATCATAGAAAAGAGTTGCTATCTTTTATTCCCAAAGCGTGTCTATCAGTACTGGAACACTTCCAGCAACTTCCTGAGTAGATAGCACCCATTCTGTGAAGTCTAAACTGCGTCCAATATGAGAGTGAACCTCCAGAGGTCCCTCAAGCAGTGATGAATATGTTTTAGAACACAATTTCATCTTTGAAATCATTGCTCCAAAGTCCCCATAAATTTTGTCAGGTAGTTGCTCAATAATTTGTATGTTTTAGTGCTGCATGAATTTGTCTGATTTTTAATGTAATCTTTTTGTCAGAAGTTTAATGTGTTTGGAAGCTAGTTTTATATGCAGTGTTGCTGTATCTATGTTGATATTAGAAAGACAACATGGGTGAGGTAATATATTTTATTGGACCAACTTCTGTTGGTGAGAGAGAAGCTTTTGAGTTCACACAAAGCTCTTCTTCAGATCTGGGAAACATACTCAGTGTCACGGCTAAATACAACATGGAACAGATTGTTTAGCAGAAATAGTTTACATATATTTGAAGGGACCATTCAAGGTGAAGTGAAATGGATGAGTTTGGTGTAGATGGATATCTGAAGGACCCACCATATTGACACTCAAGACACTCATCCATTTCATCCTCACCCATAACAATTTTATATTCAACATGAAATACTTTGTTCAAGCCATGAGAACAGCCACAGACTCTTTGGGGATCCACCAGTGTTCCAACCTCTACATGGGCCACCTTGAACAAGAATTTCTGAACAAATGCACCACAAAACCAAGGATACATCAAAAATACTTTTATCCTTTGGACGGACAACCTAAACTCTCTCAGATTTCCACCACAACTTCCGCAACCATTACCCATCTATTAAAAGTGCCTGGGGGGGTTGTCTAGCCAATTTTTAAGCTTTTTGGATCACAGTGAATATAAATGTACTATCCGATGCCTTTTTTATTTTTAGACAATTAAAAATATTAATACAAATAGCAAAAATGAGTTGCATGTATAACCCAGTGGTGTGACTTTGTCAGAGGTCCCCCAATATCGCATCCAGAAAGGATAGGAGTTGTCATAGTCCCCAGTTACAGAGTCTGGACTCTTCATCTCATGCTCTGTGTTCATGCTTTGAGTTCTAGACGTTTGTGGTTCAGCCCTTGGTGTGTCAGCCAAAATGGCGGCCATCACACATGCATGTGGGAAATGAACGTTATACAAGATAGATCTACTGCATACTCCAAGTGTAGTTATTAATTATCTAACGTGCTAGTTATAATCTAAAATTTGAATTATTTACAGCATAGACTAAAGATAAAGCTTGTCAATGAACAGTTTGATTCATAGTTAAGTGCTTCTTGGTGTTGTAAGGATGTAGCTGTCTGGAATTTTTTTTGGAAATCCACAAAATACTTGAATCTTCACCCCAGTGGGAAATATTTCTAACTAAAAGATGAGAATGGGCTTCCAGATTTAGCCTGGGGAGAGGAGCTATGCACGGTTAGAAAATTGTGAGTGAAAGTCGTTTGCTATAATGGAGCTCCAGAAGGAATGTCTTTAATCTGATTCATGTTTCCATTGCAAAGGTTGTTTTAAATTAACTAGCTGTTTGATTAGTATGTATGTGTGTTAATTTGGATCCTATGATGGAGCCTCCTCCTAGATAATTACGCTTTGATTAGTTAATATTTTGGGGAGATCAGGAAGACAAAGTACACATTGAAGGATTTTGGAGAGATTACAATAAGCATGAGAACAAAGCTCAAGTAGTCTGTGGTGTCAGAGAGAAGTAGAGCCCATTCAGTCTAAGCCTTTATCTCATTGCACTGAGAGACAGAAATATGCATTGCTATGGAGATCCTAAAATTACTAGGATCAAAATTCTCTTTGGAAGGTGTGTGGTTATAGTGACTTAACTTGAAATGGTAGATTCTGTTGATTTCTCTGTAAGAGATGGGAATATGGATCCACCTCACTTTCAATTTTTCAGGGTTTTCAGGCCTCAGATGGATTTCTTGAAATATGGTTAGGTCCACTTTTTGCATAAGAGAATGATTCTCTTTGAACTGGGCTGTTCAATCCATGTGTATTCTATGGTATGAGCTTTATCCCCAAGGAAGTTAGATTTTATCATATAGATATTTTAGTGTTGAGGGGTACTTTTAGGCATGAGGGTATGTGGATAGAGGGTCCGTGTACCTGAGGTACCAGGTGGCCAGGAAAGCTAATGGCCTCCACCAAAAATCATGATTTTGTTAATGGAAACAGTTGTTCCATAGCATAGAAGTACTGTGATTTCATGGTAGACTATCACTGTGTGTGTGCATGGTGCTGTCCCCCTCAGTTTGTGAATTAGTGAGCACAGGAGTACTGGCTATTAGGTCACACAAGACGGAAGAAAGATATGAAGGGCTTTAATCAAAGGAAAATACAACGGAGGTACTTTATTCTGTTAGTGATGAACAAGTTGTCTAAAGGCCTGATTGCTTCTTAATCTTCTACTATGCTAAGTATAAAGATGCTTTATTTATATCTGCACCACAGCTTTAGGTTGGAGTTGTCAATAGTGGATGGGTTTATTATCCAATCAATGTTGTATATGTTGTTCTCTTACAGGGCAGGACTTTTACAGGGCAGGGCTTTACCAGGACTGATAACAAGAATAAAGCAGGGGATGTTGTCATCACAACAGCAAAGGAACACATGTGAAACTCATCAATTGACTATAATGGCAGGCATTTGAACAAAAGCACCATGAAACCACAGTGATGAAAACTTTTCAGAGCCACCTCCAAAAAGTTGGGGGCACTCTCCCGTTTTTATGACATACAGCCCCTCCAATGGATTAATAACAGTAGTAACTTATGGTGCAAATAAAAAGAAATAGAAAATGATTACATTTTCTGCCACTTATTTGTTGTCCCAGTCTCCAGATTCATTAGACAAGTCACTTAAGTTCATTGTGCCTCAGTTTCTCCATTAGTAAAGTGGGTATAATGATGTTAAATTGTTCATACTGGTATTTCCAGGCTGGAAAAAAAAATGTTAAAAAAGAACAATTTTGAGATCCTCAGTTGTTAGGTGCAGTTCAAATGCAAATTATTATTTGTATAGTTTTCATTATTATGACCTAATATATCAGATTCACCAGAACACCTAGAACACACACACACACACACACACACACACACACACACACACACACACACACAATAACACACATACACATTTAATCAACCATCAGAAGAGAGGGCCAAATTACCTTACAAGCTACATTTCCTTTTAATGAATTACAATTTAAATACAGGACTTCTTTCGGGGCTCTCTTAATAATGCCACTGAATCCGTTTTGATCTGGATTCTTTCTAGCCGACAAAAGGGTTAACCGTCTGGGAGAGGAGGGGCACCACAAAGCCCATTTTGCATATGAGATAAAGATCATATGAAAATTTACATGTTAATGGAACATTTAAGAAAAAAATTGCTCTTTGTCAATTGATTGTATAAATATTTTATCTAGTGTAATATTAGAAGAAGGCAAGCGTGAAGTCATTCAGCATGAACAGTTTTTTGAGGAGGAAATTAGGACATTATTGTTGAAGAAATAATATAAAATAGGGAGTTACAAGCACTTGATCTAAACTGTAAAAACCTTTCATGCACTCTGGCAGAAAGAGCAGATTAAATCCATAATGAAATGGGTAACTTTAGGCCTGCATAAATTTCCAAGCAGTCTCAGTTTCCCAGGAATCTCTCTCAGCTAGATTAATGGCCAGCAGCCTGCCACATAATGAAGTAGTTTGCCTTGGCAATGTGCTCATGAATTTATTATGGTGTCCACAAGTGTGCTATATGGCCTAGACATCTTTATAAATCCTGGATTTAGAGCTGCAGCGATGAGCCATTTCAGTCCTAATGGTGAGGTTGATTTATCACCGCGGTCCCTCACTCCACCCCTCCCTGACAGTTATAAAAGGGAAATGCAGGTCATATCATTGATGGAAATGAAATGTGAAGGTAATTAGATAATGCCGAATGGATATGGGAAAGGGTGCACTGCTGAAATTTTAAATATGTTGGTAATTTTTTCCTTAGAGCAATTATATCAGGTTGATTTATTTTTACAGTTTATAATCACTTAACTACCTGTGGCTGATTTTTACCAGATCTTGTGCCTTTAGAGAGAAGAAGTAGGGCTTTTCACTCCGTGATTGTTTATTGTAAATTCATTTATCTCAAAATACCTAATTTATTATGCAATTTACACAAGTCACAGCTCATTGCTGATGGGGAATAATGATTAGCCATTTGGTTCCTTGTAAACTCCTTTCTCTGTGGCTTTATAAAATAATCAGCCGCCAAGGCGGCCAGGATCTAAATAAATCTGTATGTTGGAACAGAAAACTAGAATTTTTCAAATGTTTTGGAGAACAGTGGATTAATCAACAAAACAAATTTTATTCAAATCAATGTGTGAGTGGTCCTTTATTTAGTCTGATGGTTATTTACTACTTGAATTTTTTTCTAAAGAAACTGGGGTTTTTTGGTTTTTTTTTTACAGATTTCTAAACATTTCAAAGATAACAAAAACTCTAAAGTTTTCAGCAGCAAAAACAAATCCTTTGGCATATTGTATTAACATATCATTGACCCAGAAGAAAGCTGGGATTTTCAAAGGAGCCGTGGGGGTTGGGTGCCCAAATCCCATATATTCATTTGGAAAATCTCAGGCCAAAACTCTGATTTGAAGCATACAATCATGAGCTGATGTAGCTATGGAGTAGCCTTTATGGTCCCGTTTCCCCTCCTTTTTACTCTGTCCATCTCAAATTTGATTATATTGATTGAAGTTCAGATAGGGAAAGGACTACATGACTGGGCTAGTAAACTCTGGATTTCAAATTAGCTTGGGCAGTCATTATGATGTGTGGTTGTTGCAGGTAAAATACAGCAGTATGGTAAGTGATAAGTTATGACTCCCAATGGATCCTGTTTTGGTGTCAATAAGTATTTAAAAGTTAAAGTGCTTAGTTGGGCCTTGATTGAAAACTCATTCATGTCAGCAGGAATCTTTCAATTTACTTCAGTAGCCTTTGTTTCAGGACCCTGGAGCTATCCAAACTGTCCAGAGCTCCTGAGTCAGTTCTCAGGACATGAGATGTAACACTCCTACTTCCCATCCTGGATTGAAATGATATGATATCAACTCATCTCATGGGCTGGTGTTTTGGCAATTCTGGTTGTGACTGGCACCTGGAAGTGCAAAGGCATAACCAAGGGGACAAGCTTTGTGAATATCTCAGGGAAGTTTAACCTTGGGTTCTGGGGCAGAAGATGACAATGTTATCGGTACTAGTTTGTGCAGCATAACTGTTTATTTTTTGCAATGAGACACAATATTCCACAGCTCCAGTGAACTTATGAAACTTATGAAAACCAATATTGGCTTCAAGCCAATTGGCTGCCACAGTCCCGTTTCCTGGCATGTCTGATTTGGGACCATTGGACTCAGAAAACCAAGAGAGTTAAAACCGAACAGCTGAACCTGCAGCAAATCATATTTGCACATATGTAGAGTTGCACATATGCAGCTGCTGAAAGGTACCATTGCATTCAGAACTAATCCTCTGAGCTGAGGCTAGACTAGTGATGGTTGTAAACGGGGGAGGAGGAGAGAGCATAACTTGCCCAATCAAAAAAGCCTTTAAAAATATCTTGTAATCCAAAAGCAATGTAGAGAGTGATGGACAGACTAAAAGTGGAACCTAAATGAATCTAAAGGAGCCCTAAGCTACTCTAACACACTTTCCTTCCAACCCCCTTGGCACTCAATTAGAATTTCTTACATTCAGAGCTGGATCTGGTCCTGAGAGGGGAAGAGAAAAGGAGAGGAAGAAACGATTGCCAAGGTATCAGTCTTAAGCATATTTAATAGCAATGAGAGAATATATAGGAAAGAATGCCCCAGAAAGGCACTTGTACAGCTTCCAGAATAGAACATTTTGCCTTTGTGTCCTAGGTGGAGGGAGGAATCCACAGCCCCATCTTGAGAGCCTCTCCTTTTCATTACTACAATTTATTCCTATTGTGGTAGCGTCTAGGCAACCCAGTCATGCAGACTTCCCGCAAGAGGCGTACAATGGCTATGTTGAGTGACTCTGAGGACCTACTAGTAGCACAATCTGCATCTAGCATACTGAAACCTTCGGTCAAGGCAATGAGAATTTTGCCCCCGAAAAATGAGTTCCTAAAACAGTTTTGGAGTTCTCTGCCCACAAAACATAGATTAAAGCAGTCTGACTTCCAATATTATTAGTCAAAGTGGGTGGGGCAATATCTTTTATTAGATCAACTTCTGTTGGGGAGAGACAGAAGCTTTCAAAAAGCTCTTCAGGTTTGGGAAATATACTCAAGAGTGTCACAGCTAAATACAAGTTAGAATAGATTGGTTAGCAGAAGAAGTAAAGACATATTTCAAGGTCCATGAACACCCCTCCATTCACCGGGGGTGGGGGGAGGCAGCTCGCTGAGGGCTGGTGGGTTATAGATTGTTGTGGTAAGCCATAGTTCCAAATCTCTAACCAGTACAGGATATTTGATGTCTAGCAAAGTTATGAATTTAAGCTCTCAGACTCATCTTTTGAAAGTGTAAGGCGGGTTTCTTTTGAGGATGAGGAGTAGGGTGACCAACCACCAAGTGTGAAAACATCATATCACCTGTGGTTTAACACTTTTTGCAAAGTGAGCATTTTATATCTGACTTTTCAGTCCTCATCCTCAAAGGAAATCTGCATGGCAACTTAGGCAGACATTAAAAATCATGGCGTGAATTTGTGGCTTATTACAACAATCAGTAACCCCCCTCACGACCCACACCCCAGCTGTCTTTCCCCTTGTGCTGGAGGGGTTTTAACAGGCCACTTCACCTTGAATGATTCCCTTGAAACATGTGCCATTTCTGTTAAACAGTCTGTTCCACCTCGTATTTAGCTGGGACACTCTGAGCACATTTTCCAGATCTGAGGAAGAGCTCTGTATAAGCTTCTCTCTCTCTCACCAATAGAAGTGGTCCAATAAAAGATATGACCTCATCCACCTTTTCTCTCCCATATCCTCAGACCAATATGGCCACAACACTGCATACAGTATTATGCCTGGTCTTCACTACGGGGGGGGGGGGGGGGGATCGACTGCAGATATGCAACTTCAGCTACGTGAATCACATTGGCGGCAGTCAGTGGCGCGCTCCCCCGTTGACTCCAGCTTGCACCTCCCGGGAAGCTGGAGTTCCAGAGTTGACCGGGGCTCCGGGGGCGATCGATTTCCTGAGAGGGGAAGAGAAAAGGAGAGGAAAAAACGATTGCCAAGGTATCAGTCTTAAGCATATTTAATAGCAACGAGAGAATATATAGGAAAGAATGCCCCAGAAAGGCACTTGTACAGCTTCCAGAATAGAACATTTTGCCTTTGTGTCCTAGGTGGAGGGAGGAATCCACAGCCCCGTCTTGTGAAGACGCGAGAAATCGATCGCCAAAAGATAGATCGCTACCCGCCGATCCAGCGGGTAATGAAGACAAGCCCTTAGCCTGTATTAGCTGCTGTTGTACTTCTTGAATGCAACATCCATAATAGTGATGGAGCCCAAGGATGCTCCGGATCTGAACACGCTTGAATTTGATAGAGCTCATATCCAGAGCCCAATCTTACCTGCACTTTGAGGCTCGGATAGAGCTGTAATCTTAATGCAATAAATACTGATATTTAAGTCATTCCACTTCAGTCTTACAAAATCCACTCCAGAAAGTGGGCAGTTCTTTTTTGATGGTTGAAGAATGAACCTATAAAGTTTGGATTCAGACTGGCGCTCGATATGAGCACTTTCACATTCAGGCTTGTTCAGATCTGGATCGTTATATACGAATCATGAAATTCCCTGACAAAAAGGGGGTTATTAGGAAGGAATGTGATTTTGGCACCCAGGTCCTTTTGATCTTTCAGTGGGAGCTGGGTGATTTAACTGCCTATTGTGACATTAACAATTCTCCCCCTTCCGCCTTTTTATCAGCTGGGTTGGTACAGTTTCAAGATCGTACTGCAAGATTTGCTCACTCTGTATTGTAGCCTCATGAATGTGCTATTAAAATGGAGGAAAATTTCCTGGGTTTGGGGTTTGTTTTCATTGCCAAATAACTTTTAAGGTAGGAAGATTGTAAATGTTACTTTCAGACCCATGACTTAAGGTATTGTTATTTTCATTCCCAGAGGAGGAGGAACTTTGTTAAAATCCTATTTGAAGGTGCAGGTGACAGTGTTATAGAAGATGAGAATATGAGAATGTAATTGTTGTGGTTTTCTAGTGTGGCAATGGGGATTAGATTCCTACTCTGTGGTTTCAAATACGAAACTTTTTGAAGTATTTATGAAGTTTTAAAATACAAGTTTTCAGTGTGGACTGAAAAATTTGAATACATAGGAGCTCTTATCAAAATACCTTTTTCCCCCCTTTAAAAAAAAGTTCTTCATGTTTTGTTGTGTAAATGAGTTGCTTGCAAATTCTCAGCATCAAACATTCAAGGCTAGAAGTAGAAATTCTGCATATTCCTGGGGAAAATTTGATAATGATGCATATTTGATCAAATATTTGTTTTATAACTTTCCAAACCTCTCACATATCCCTTTGAGCATGATTGTGGTTGGCACTGTTCCATACTTTGCCTTAGGTAAGCCTCAAAAATTATTTGCTTTTAGCCCATAAATAAATTCTCACCTTTCGGAGTAGCCATTTCTGGCTCTTTGTAAGTACTTTTTGTGCTTTGTAGAAGGAACTGATAAGTGTTATGCATTTATATATGTTCTGCAAATACTGGACCCAATCCTGCTGCTGCCCTTATTTATGATATGTAAGTCACATGAGTCAAAGGTATGCAATCATGCCCACTATAATTTATGGGTAAAATATGCGGCAGTGCATATTGGCAGTATCCACAATATACTTGTGGTTATATTATTCAGCCACAAGATGCTGCTGTGTGAGAGAGAGATTTCCTGGCAGAGAATGGTCCATGGTAAACAAAGGAGATAAAGCTGGAACTGAAGTGTGGAAGCCTGATTGTTCATGTCAGTAGTTGCCGTTTTCTTTAATAAATGCCCCCTGTGATTCCACATATTCTGTCTCTTTCCAGCCTCATTAAGTCCATTTCAGTTGACACTTCTCAACTAATGTATTACATGTTTGTAGGAAGATAGCTAAATAACTCTTTAGCACATATGCTGCAAGTGTCTTCGTTTTGCAGGAGCTATGGTAATAGTATGTCTAAATTTTCATTTAGCTCCAGTTTAAGATTTAAAAGATAAGTACTGTTCAGTTGACTAATCAAATAGTCATAAAAGCTCTTTTCTGAACTATAATTACATTTATGCAGTTCTGGGTTTGATTTATTTTTTATTTTAATTGTCAGCCCTGCTACACCATGATGCTAATAGAAATGTTATTGCAGCCAGGATGGGCTAAAATGATGTCTGATGATTATTAATGAGAGCAATAAGAAGGTATCTTCATATAAAGTCAGCATTAAAGAAGTAATTCATTTTACCTGATATAATTGGATTGTAGCATTTAAATAGCCTGGGACTTCCTCTTAATTGTGATTACTTGTAGCTTCTTCCTTTTAGTATACCATTTAACTCTTCCTGTACGACTTCAGTTTCTTTTATGAAGTAATTAAACATGAATTGCTTGGTGTCTCTTAATAAATATATCCAAGGATTTAGTAGCTGTTAAATGCAGTAGTTGTGTGTTAAAAATATTTATGTGCATCACCCATAGTTAACAGTGAAAAAGCTATTCCTTGGTTATACTGTGCTATATTGAGCCTAATTTCAGAAATGCCTCTAGTATTATTGTGGTTGCAAGATCCACTCAAGGCAACTCTGTCCCCTCTGAGTAACTGAAAAGCAGAAGTTTAAAAGGGTGAAAAGAAAAGGAGGATAATCATTATCTCTGTTTACTGATGGGTCAGCTGAAACCCCAGAAGTTTTGATGTAACCATGAGCTGAGAAATTCCAGAAAACTGATCCTTAGTGTCCCACTTTATTCACTAAGCTATTCTGTGAAAGACTGCACAATATTTCACAGTATATATGTAGATATTTCTCACTGAAGTACATCCTTTGAAGCGACACTATTTTGCTATTTCTTTAGAGCCAAATTTTCAAAGTGGCCTCAGTCTGGCCACCAAATGCCATTTTTGGTAAACAAATTTAGATTGAAAACATGACCCTAAATTTAAAAACCCATAGAGACTGCACAATAAAAACATGAAGACTAAGGAAAACAATTCTACAGTTGTCATCCCCAAAATCGACTGGTTCTGAGGAGATGAAACAGAATCCTGTTTCCCCCTCTATTAATTTAGAGGTTTGAAGAACTCAAAGGCTTCACGGTTCAAAATGCTGGTCCCCTGGGAGCTATGATATGAAAGTTAGCCTGTACTTGTGTCACCACCACATATCAAGAGAATAGTAACACTGATACGTAGAGGGCACTCTAAGGACAAGTTAGAACTATATATCCCTTACTGAGAAATGCACACATTTCTCACTTACACCTACCAGAACAGTCAGAGACATTCTCAAGCCTAGCTGCTACTGGTAGCTCCCAGCTACTATACATTGATCTACTTTTACTCTAGAGTACATGGTAGATAAGAATCTGCTAGTCTATCTTATATGCTCTTACACTGATGGTTAAATCAGGCATAGATATCCAAGGAGCGCACATAACTATTGAAACATACATAATTCCTCTTTTTGCCTTTGCATCTCATTTGCCTATATGTCAGATGAAAAGGATGTAACTGGATATATTTCTACCTTGATGGATAGATAGATAGTTAGGTATAATATCAAGAATCAGAGAGGTAGCCATGTTAGTCTGGAATTGCAGAAGTGACAGAGTCCTGTGGCACCTTAAAGACTAACTAAAGTATTGAAGCATAAGTATCGGATGCATCGACGAAGTGGGTATTAGTCCATGAAAGCTTATGCTTCAACACTTTAGTTAATCTTTAAGGTGCCACAGCACTCTTTGTCACTAGGTATAATATGTGTATGTATTCATTTTTTTTCTTGTAAGGTCTTTCGACACTTTAGAATTAAAAATAATGGTCCATTGTCTTTATTAATGTGATAGGGAGACCAAAGAGGGTATCACACAGATAAGTCTTACCTGTACTTTAACTATTTTTTCTGATATATCGCTTGTAGGCCACATTATTTAGCAGTCACCAGATCTGGATGAGGCAGCTGGTGTGCCCACATCACAGACAAAAGAGGAGGTTTCCTTAGCAACATGAATCATATGAAATCTGTCAGGAGAGCCCTTTCCTTAAACTCACTCCTTCAGTGGTTTGCAACATACACTGGACTACTGGGCAACAAGGGCCTGATTCATCATGCACCTGGTGTGGTAATGGCTACCTTTCAAAAGTGAGTGTAAAATGCTATTCATTACTTTTTAGTGAGGTTTGCACCCATTTTGAGCCAGTGTAAGCAACTGTACACGGTGATGACAAATCAAGGCCCCTATTGTGTCTGAGTTTATCATACAAATGGAGGTGGGACAGTCTTGTGTGAGTGGGGTTTCTCGAGGGAAAATCATGTTGTTGCACCCTTCCTCAAGCTTGCATTTTTGGTGTGTCCACGCATAATGTGATAATACTTAGTGGACTCCAAACAAGGGCAGGCCAGATCAAGGAATTAGATCAGACTACCAGTGATCTATTTTAAAGATTATAATAAACCAAAAGACCAAGCAGCTATGAGACTAATTTATATTCTAGAGAAACAAGGTGGACGTGGTGATCTCTTTCATTGAACCAGCTTCTGCTGGTGAGTGAGACAAGTTTTCGAGCCACACAAAGCTCTTCTTCAGGTTGGGGAAAGGTACTCCCAGGGTCACAGCAAAATGCAAGGTGGG
This sequence comes from Sternotherus odoratus, assembly GCA_032164245.1. Lineage (NCBI taxonomy): Eukaryota > Metazoa > Chordata > Testudines > Kinosternidae > Sternotherus > Sternotherus odoratus. The sequence continues at coordinate 25,892,893 of JAVMKO010000014.1, read as the reverse complement.
ATAGATTATTTAGCATGAATAGTTAATACATAATCTGTTCCGCCTTGTATTTTGCTATGGCCCTGGGATTATGTTTCCCAGGCCAGAAGAAGAGCTCTCTTGTGGCTTGAAAGCTTGTCTCTCTCATCAATAGAAGGTGGTCCAATAGAAGACATTACCTCACCCACCTTGTGTCTCTGATATCCTGGGACCAACACAACTATGACTACATGGCATATAAACTTGTATTTTGTAATAATGGCTCTACAAAGGCTATTAATGTTAACACTATTACATGCCACCTGGAATTTTTGGGAGGTTTAAGAGGGAAGTGGAATGAGGTTAATAAATGTTACTATTGATAAGAAACTGAGAATGGTGGCTAGAAAACCTGGCATAGTGCAGACATGGCCTGGGCAAGCTTCTCCACCCAGCCTCGCCAATGTGTCCTAATCCTGATTTGCAAATCCTGGGTGTGGCAGGGCAGGGAAAAGTCCCTTTAGGGCCCTGCTAAAATGCTGGCTGTGTCCTACTCCTGGACAGGGAGGCCAAGTGAAACGGCATGGGCACTCAGCAGGGAGCCCAACTGTAAGCCCTAACAAGGGCTAGCTCAGAGCAATAAGCTGAGCCAAAGTGGGACAGCTGGGTTGAGCACTGAGAGGGTGTCAGGGAGTCTGGCCTGGGAGGAGGCAGGAGGGCTGTTTCTCTGTCTCCTTACCCAAGGGGTCGGGGGGAGCCTCAAGGGCCAGAAGACCCTGGGAAGGGTCTGCGGGGTGCTTGTTGTTGGGGGAATTGGGACTGCACAAGAGCACTGTAAATAAAGACATGAAGGTGAAACAGATGATGAAGACGTGGGACTCTTTCTTTGACCAGCCTAACCACAGGGCGCAGGGAGGAGGGGGTGGAAACCTGCGCGGACCCTGTGACACTGAGCCATAGGCCTCTAGTAGGTAAAAAAACTCAAACTGCTGATGCATATCAAGTTATGTAGCATTTTTGTTTTGTTTTGTTTTTCTTTCTACTGTAGATAAATGTCCAATAGGGATAGGTTGAAACCACCAAACTCATTTTCACAAGTGACCCAAAGGCATGTTTGGACTGGTTTCTTGATCCAGAATAACATAATGTATCAAACCACTCAGCATATTCCATTCAACGCGTGAACAACCATAAAACCTATCTTAAATTACATGAAATTGGACAAAATGAAAGCACTGTGCAATTTCCAGTTTGTGTGAGCACTTCTCTTAGTAGTGGACATAAATGATAATATATATTTTACAATTCCTATTAAAAAGGCAGATAGCATGAAGAAATCATTGTTGTGGTATTTTCTGGATTATTACTGCAATAACGCATTGATATGAATAAAATGGAATGTAACCCAAAAAATGTTTTTAGCCTTATGCAAACATTGCAAGAAGTCATGACTAAAATATGCGAGAAAGTAATAGATAGCTTTAAAAACTTATATGTACTAGCTTGGATAAATAGGTCAGGAAAACTGAGGTAATCTTATTTGTTTATCAAAGTCAAAATTGGCATATTTTTACGCTGATAAGGGTATAATGCATGAAAATCCACTTTTTTCCAAAACTTTTGAAGGAATGTATATCATTAACGTTTCTCAAAGATAGACTCGAAAGCACTGTTTAAGAGGAAAGCTGTGGTGTTACACAAATGGGCAGATTAGAAAGGATTCTCAACAGTTCAACAGCACAGAGAATCATACAGTTACCTAATAGAGGAACCAATTCCGCAAGGGCTACCTGCACAGAACTCCTCCACTGAAGATACTGGTACTTCTGTGGTTGGAGCACTTTCAGCACTGGACTCTATATAAAACGCTTAAGATGAAACCCCTGGTTATCATTGAAATGAAAATACGTTGGTGAGGGTTTTCTAAAAAAAAATGTCCACAAATTTTGGATTCCTCCGTATCCAAATGCCCAATTTGGGATCCATAGGGTCAGATTTTTAAAGCTATTTAGGAGCCTAACTCTGATTGTTTTCAATGGGAGCCAGGTACCAAACACCTTGAAAAATCTGGCTGTGGACATCTCAAGTTGGGCTCCCCAAATTTGAGTCACCTTAAAACAATGGCCACGTTTGAAAATTTTAGCCTTTGCTTTTATGTTATGTCTCCAAATGCACTCATGGAATGGGGATATCTTCCTAAACTGCGTAGCCTGATATGTGTTCTTTCTTGCATATGAATACTATTATTTTTTTAAATTGGCCTCCAGTTTCAATGCTTTGGTTTCTGGGTGCCCAATTTTAGACACCTGGGGTGACCCCTCCCCACCTGCCCATTGAAGTCGAGTGTCATTTTGCCATTGATCTCAATGGGGTCAGGATTCAGGATTTCACCCCCTAGGGCTTTATTTTCTGAGGAAATGAGCATCTGTAACTCCCCTTTAACTTAATAAGGGTTGAGGATGCTCAGCACTTCTGAAATTAAGACCCAACAAGTCTCAAATAAGGCATCCAAAATTAAAGGTCATCCAAAATTAAAATGTGGATCTAAATTGTTACATCACATCTCTATAAGATACTTGGCTTTTGCCGATTGTTCTAGGTATGAATATAGGTAGAATTAGCTTTTCTGTTATCTCATACAAACATATAACTTTCAGCCAATGTCTTACATTACTGTGAAAAACCTTTCTGTTGATTTCTTTTTATTGCACTTTTTAAAATTCTTGATCAAAATAGAACACCTATTTTTCCTTCAACTAAGTTCTTTTTCAAAATACTACATTTGTGCAAACCTCTCCCTTTCTCTTTTTTGAGTAAGATGCTCATGCATTTAACTTGTGCCACTTTTTTGTTCTACTGCATAACAAATGGAAATGTAGACAGGATTTTTGCATCACAAAAGAAAACATGTTCCATGAAAGAGAGGGAGAGAGTGTATAATATATTCATCAGAACGTGATTATATATTTTCTTTCTTCCCTCTTTGTATTTTGTCAAACATACATTGTGTATTAATGTAATGCGTCAAAAATAATAGATTGTTTCTCATTCATTTAGCTGTGCCTGTGTTATCTCATTTTACGAAGCATATGCATGTCTTTTAATCTTCTATTAACATTTGATTCAACTTTGGCCCTTCTGTGTTTTATCTCTGTGGTAGACGAGTGAGGTTTGTTTATCCTGCTCCTATTCTGGGACATTTTCATCTTTAATTGTAGTTCAGGGAGCGGAGACCTCTCCTACATTTTTGTTTTCACCGGCTATGTAAATGAGAGTTTGCCTGCTGCACTGGTGGGACTTCCTTTCCCTTCAGGGTTACTTATGCAGCAGATGCATTGCCAATCCTCTTATTGTACAGATATTGATCCCACCTCTCCATAATGAACTGGAACAACAACTCTATTACTCTGAGCTACCTGATTGGCTGAGGATAATATGAAATTAGCTGGCGTGCATCGGGCCTGTCAGTATCGATTTCCCTACCCAGATTACTTGTTACAAAAGAATAGAGCTGTCTGCACTGTAATTGAACAAGTTAACTCCTTGTCTCATAAAATGTAAGCCCATATTGATTGCCTACTGTAGTATGCAGAAGAGGGAAAGTTGTAATGGTATTTAATCGCCATGGTGCTGAGAGGCCCTTTTTTTTTGAGAACCAAGTGACAGCTGCTGAGAAAAGGCTTGAGGCTTCTTTGCAAACAGAGAAAACAGCAGGATTTCGCCGAGTGATACATAATGAGTGGCTGTGGCAAATGAAAAGAGCCTCTCGCTGCTGCTCCCTTGCTCCTAGCATTGTCTTCCGTTGCTAAACGTATTAATTTTTATTTTGCCTAATTTATTTGCAAATGAATGGCAAGCAATATTCAAGTGCATGTTGTTTAGCATCCTCAGGTACAGTCATTTAAAAACAACAACGATTTAGGGTTTGCTTTGACTTTGGGTTTCAAGAGATACTTCCAAGATATCTTGGTGATCATAGTTTTACCAGGTATTGAGGTGACCATTTCAACTTCAATGGCAGAGAATAAGCCCTTGGTCTCTTTCTGGGTATCCCACAGGATTAGGCCCTTAAAATAAAGATGCATTGAGACTGAAGCATCGCTTGACCGACTGAGGGAGCCTAACTTAAAAGTGCCTAATGTAGTCCTGCAGTAACACAAGATGTTATCAGAATCCATAGTAGTGGAGCTCTGTGTGCAGTAACATTTTTTAAAAAAGAATTAATTACTTTTTTGGGGTTTCCAAAAGTGACTCTTCTTTAAATGGCATTGGGCATCCATGTGAGGTTTGTGAACAAATTATTATTAAAACTTTAAATGAAGGAAAGGAGAATTTCTCAACTTTCAGCTTTTTGTTGTTATTTTTGTTTCAATGGAACTGTGCCAATTTGCACTAGCTGAAGATCTGGCTCAAGGGCTTTGCAGATTGGCAAGTGCCCCAAAGAAAGCAACTTGATCTCTTGATGTTCTATATGCCCTCAACTATGAAAGGGGATAAAGAGGAGCTCTTTGGTTAACTCTCATTCTCAGGGAGGCCTGTCCAGCTCCCCAGGATGCAGAACAGGTGGACTGGGCTTGTTCAGCTGATACATGAGGCTAGTCTTTGAGTAGGGTGATCTGCTGAAGATGCACTTCTGGCACTTACATGCTTCAGACTACATGGTGACTATTTTCATCTGGATCAAGGCCCAGTCCATCCATCCACTCAGATGTATAGTCTGACACTGAATAAGTGTTCCATTTATACAGGGTGTCTGCTTCGGTGTAAATTATTTTAACAGCATTAGAAAGAGCGCTGGCTTTATGTTCTCAAGTATATATATATATATAATATTTACTAGCCTGAAGTGCTTTCTCATGCACTCCTAAATTGGAAAACAGCTTTACTTATTTAAAAGGAGATTTTGTAGGCAATGAATTTTTAGCTAGGGCCACACAGTGGTTTTTCATAACCTTTAAAATATGTGGACTCGAGTGATACTTTAACAGCTGCCTACTAGATGTAAGTCTCCTTTCCATTTCCTGGAGCACAGGGGAGCAAACCCAAACTGACTCCATGCACTACTGCTTGTCTAATGTAATTACGTACACCAGTGCAGAATGGTATTGTTTTGCATGGGTGTAACTGATTGCATATGGTGGCAATAGTGAGCAAGGTCCAAGAAGTGCAGAAGGTTGGGATATGAGAGAAACAATGTCTCTGTGGTATGCACTTCCACTTTGTTGGACCTAGAGGAAGCTTCTATATGCTCAGGGCTTAATGAAAATCGAAGATTGGGGCATAGGAGGAGGTGGAGCCAGGGATCAGCAGTGACATGTTTCTTTGTGACATACTGCTCTGGAGACCGGCTTCCAACACTTGAGATGGTTGAAAAATTTAAAAAGATTCACAAGTAACTGCTAATGTTTCTGTTTCTCAGGGAGCAAAGGGATCCATTATTTTTGTTTGTTTGTGTTTTGTTTTTTTCAAAATTTGTCAGAACATCTCAATGGAAATGTTTTGCAAACAAACTTGAAAGCATTACGGTTTATAACACTTTGTGTTTCTGTCGCCCAAACCTGTGTTTTGATCACCAAAAATTGTCAATAATGGTTTTGTTAACTCTTTTGTTAAGTTTTTTTTCCAAAACCCGAAACATTTCCAAACAGGCAGCAGTTTTCTCCTGATCTTTTGGTTTGGTTTTGTGTTCCAAAAAATCTTAGTCCTCTCTACCTAACATCCAGGGAGCCACCTTCATAGCTGCTATTGTGTGGCCCTGGAGATGGAGATTCAAATGTCCATGTAGGTGTTCAGACACTGTTGTGGGGTGTGTAGTGCAAATAGCTTGATAGATGGACAGGATCAGGGTGACTATGTAGATGCTCAGCCCCACCTACTTCTTCCTAGGAGAAACAAATCTCTGAATGAGCAGGAAACTCGGTGAGTCAAAGCTTTCAAAGTTTCCTGCCCCTTCCATGAGAAACTTGCATATATTGGTTTTAATCTGGTTGAGGCAGGGACTTTTTCCTCATGTTTTGTACAGTGCCTAGCACATTGGAGTCCAGGTCCATGACTTAGGGCACCTAGCCACTACCGCAAAACAAATAATAATACATAGGAAAAACATACAGTGGCTCGAATATGGCCTCAGTGTAATTTCATAATATACAAAAGATCTCCCAGTGAAGAAAAATCTAGTGTGTGGGATGTTTACATGGACTATAGAATTCACTCATAGTTCACACCAGTTTTACACATGTACAACTGCTCTGAGTGCAGTGCCACTGTTTCTGCTTGGCACCGGGAGAGATAAGATCAGGAGCAAGCTGGATATGCTGTGTTTTGGTAGTGGTTGTTCTACTTTATGCTGTTGTAGTCGGATGAGGCCCTGAAACATGAACCCTGGTATTAGAGGCCCAGTATAGGGCCTAAGCTAAAGTAATGGTCAAGACTTTGCTAACATAAAGCAAAGTTAAGCTGTGAGACAGGTAGGCCCTGATCAAAGAAGCTGGCAAGGAAAGGGCTGCAAAAGTACACAAACCTATGAGGTACCAGAACACTTGTACATCCCATACAGATAACAAGGAACAGGCTGACCCATCCTAAAGACAGGGCCAAAAGGGTAATATGATGGATAGAGTTGTTTTGCTCAAACCAACATGTACAAGGTGAGAGGCGGCACCTCACTACGTAGAGGGGATGTACCTTGCTACATAGAGGGGATGCACCTCAATACATCAGGAGTGATGTGTAACTTGTTTGTACCTGTGTATAAGAGTACAACCCTGGGGTGGTGTCTTTGTCCAGTGAAAGGGGGCAGTGGGAAGTCCACCACTGATTGAGCTGGTCCATCCTCAGGGGGCACAAATTCGTAATATGTTTTGTAGAGACTCTTCACGGGTCTATAAAAAACTATCACTGTGCTTCGTTTGACAATAAACCTGGCAAGGGTGCCTTCGTACCTTACTAGAGTCTGTGGTCTTTGGGGGTTCTCGTAGGGTCTGCTGGGTCAGCTATCTGCGCAGAGCTAGGGCAGCACACAGAGGGAACACGCACACAGCTGACTGATATCATCATCGAACAAAAGAGGAGCACCACACCGGTAGCTACTGACAACAGCTGTAATTAAGTGTGTGCATGTACAGAGATACGACAATGCAAAGATATGTTTTATATATGGACTGAGGCATGAGGGCAGTATGCAAAAAGCGAATTCATTTGTTGTTATCCTAAGACAATATTTTTTCTGATACTGCCCCTGAAGGAAGTTTGTCTATTTTATTATCCTCTCAGGTTGTTTTTATGCACAGATGTCTCTATCCATAAGGACTTAGGGACATAAGGATTTCTCAGTGAAAAACCATATGTTTTGGCTGTAAAAAGGACATTGGAAATCTCCTGATACTGTGATGGGCTTGTCCTGTATTACAGGTGCTGCCAGATGTCCTTTGGGGGCATACTACTGAGGATGAACTCCTCAAATGAGAGACTCTGACCAGAGGAGGAGGAGGAGAAGGTACAAAGGAGTAGGGGCTGTAACTTAGATGACACTGCACCAGTGTTTCTAATGCTGCATTCCCATAAACTATTCATTTTGCATTTTATTCTCCCCAACCCCACCCAAAATGTATGTAGCTAGATTTTTTTTGCAAAGCCCTCCCCACCTTGAAATACGAATGTATTCTTTTTCTTTTTGTAAGTGAAGCTAGATAGTGCTTGCATTCTCTGTATTCGGTTTGGATTTTGGGGGTAACTAGAATGAGTAAGGCTAGAGGGAAAGCAAATAGATCTTGGAGGGGTAGATATTGAATATAAATATTAAGGAAGCACTGAAGAGAGGACCTAGCAGCCAAACAACTTGATTCAAGAGGAGATACAGAGCTGAAGACCCCCGAGGGTAGCAGCTGTTATTCACTCGCTTGTATGTTATATCCCTCTCCGTTGCATTTTGTCTGTTTTGTGTCCGTTAGATTGTAAGCCCTCAGGGACAGGGATTGTTTCTTATCTGTGTTTGTACAGTGCCCGGCACAATGAGGATTCCAAATAGGAGCTACTCTAATATAAATGTAAACTACTTCTACTTCTAATTGCAGAGAAGAGTCTTTTTTCATTGTTAATATTAATATCCATTGAGGTTCTCATCCTGCATCATTAATGTCAAAGGAAGCTTAGCTAGTGACTTCAGTGGCAGCAGGATCTGGTCCATAGTTTCTGATGAGAAATTACCTTTACAGTTAAGGATGCTTCCTAGAACTGGAACAAAACCTGAGCTAGATGAGAGATATTCAATTAGTATTTTTTTAAAAAAAGCATTGACTTTTTTAATGGCCTCTGCACGATGGTGACATAAACAGCAGGTTATGAAGATGTTCCTCCTCTCCATATCTTACCATGCATGCATGAAGGGAAGAATGGAGACCGGAAGTTTGGCCATTGCTGCTGTTGAAATGTTGCAGAATGCCTTTGTGGTTCTGTTCTAGTCAGGATTTTTAGATGCATTGGGGGTTGGGCTGCACTGTTGCCAGACAGGTGAGAGACAGCTGAGAGATAGAAAAGAAAGAAAATGAGAAAAAATCTGGGAAAAAAGTAGTTTAGGTGGGCCAAGCCCCAAAAGCATCAGAGAAGCTCAGGGCTTGATCCATTGAAGTGACTTGGAAGACGTCTGTTGACTTCATTGAGCACTGCATTAGGCTCTGAGAGAGGAAGAATGGAAGTGCAATAGGCTATGAGGAATTAAATGTACCCACAATAACTAACAGTGCACAGTTTGATACAGTGTTGTTTCAAGGTGCAACTAGTATAAAAGATCCAATTGAAATAGGTTGCTCTCTGGGTCTCCTCCAGTATTCTGACTTATTTACATTTTGCCAGCCCCAAAACAATTGTTTCAAATGTTTTCTTATTTTTAAATTGTTCCTTAAACTTGTTCTGCCCTTGCAGACCCTAATATATTTGGAGAGCTTAGAATCATTTTAAAAGAGTGTTCTCTGATCACTAGCAGGATTTCCCATGTTCACCCAGATCTAATTGTATGCAAAGGGGGTTCCAGTTCCTATGTGAATCAAGGCAAACTCCCTATTAGTCTATCTGTGAATGTTCAGATCTACGTGCAATTGTGTATCTAATAACCTTGCCCCTAAGCAGATGAGTATTTATTTCAGTCAGTTACCCCTTATAATTACTATATTGAACCTAGTTGTCTATAAAATGGATGGTTTGCTTATGCAGTTTACCAAAATAGTTCTTTAGGGGTTAAACAAAATGAAATCCCATTTGCAAAGAGTATAATAAATTGTTTCATCTGTGAATTTAGCTGTTCTCCCTAATGCAGACATGGATGTTACAGTGGTTCTCCCTTGATAGGGTTATGGGTTAATGAAATGCTTTTTCTGTTGCTTATTTTCCTCTCTTCTGTGCTGAGTGATAAGTAGCTAACCAACGAAGCTTGTAATTACAATCTTACAGAAACCGGGCCGATCTGTATATAAATCTCACCATCCAATTACAAGATGTAATAATTTTGCACTCAAGCTGGTAATGAGGTCTAATACTTGTGCATGTGATAATCCCCTCTGGATGCCGAGTTGATCAGATGTTGGCTTTGTAATTAGACGGGCAGAAAATCATTATTTCATGTTCAGGAAAAAATTAGGTTGGTGGGAAGTTAATTTTCTCTCCGCTCTCTGAAGCGTAGACAAGAATTTAATGATTTAATCATGATTGTTAGCTCTTTTGCAATCAATTTGTAATGATTGTGTAGCAACTCTCTTCAAGGGAAACTGCGTCGGGGAGGAGTATGCAAACAACTGTCTAGGAGGGCTGATTATAAATACTATCACATGTCTCTGAAGCCCATTAAGATCTTCTTAATGGTGACGTACTGATTCTTGCACCATAGCTGGGCAAATCTGAGAAGGGACTTCAGTTAGGTTGGCTTTGCAGCTTGTATCGGTGTCCAAATTGTTTAGCAGTTCTCCAGTGCTGCTGGAAAATGGAACACGCTGGTCATTCCTTGATGCTGTTATATGGGGGATGGAATTAGATCCTATAGCATCCAATGTTGAATATATTTAGAAAACTGATATACATTAATGATGCAATCTCTCTCTCCTTCTCTCCAGGTTCCTTTACCTAAATGGTGAACAGGTCCCTGCAAAACAAAAAAGGGGCAATTAAAATGTTTAAATACAACTAAACAATTTACATGCTTTTTTCGTAAAGGAAAGGGAACTTTAGCTTTTATTGTGGAGATATGTGGCTTGGACTTGTCCCTATAAATTTCAGCACATAGATACCGTTCATCCCCACAACCACAGAGTTGAGCTCAATGGGTTTATTCAAGTGACTGATTAATCTTAATAAAAATGGCTTGTTTGTTATTGGGAACTTCAGTAATTTATATAGTACATATTGCTACTGTCATTGGGGTGCAATCCATAGCAACACGGTCAGCTGACACGCATGCAGTATCCCGAGTGACTATGTATCCTTAATTCAACACTTCAGCAGCCTGCTACAACACTACAGCTCTACCTTGGTTTCCAACAGCTTTGGTTACTCCTGGCAAGATGGCCCCAACACACCACCAATCCTGAATTTCCCCCAAACCATCTGCCCTTAAATGTCCAGCCCTCTCCTAGAAAATGGAAAGAGAGAATAAGGTCAATTTGCTCCTTTAAAGAGACAACAGCATTACAGGATTGGGCCAAAGAAAGCTGATGATTTTCAACAAGGAAAAGTGCAGAGTCCTGCACTTAGGACAGAAGAATCCCATGCACTGCTACAGACTAGGGACCGAGTGTCTAGGCAGCAGAAAAGGACCTAGGGGTTACAGTGGACGAGAAGCTGGATATGAGTCAGCAGTGTGCCCTTGTTGCCGAGACGGCTAGCGGCATTTTGGGATGTATAAGTAGGGACATTGCCAGCAGATCAAGGGACATGATGGTTCCCTTCTATTCAGCATTGATGAGACCTCATCATTGGGTTGCCTGATACCTTTGTTTTAAGAGTAATAGGTAAACTGAGTTAAATCTATGTTCCTTTATCTAGGACAGACCTGTTTATCACCTTTAGCTAGGCCAGGCTGTTATCTTAAAGCTGTACTAATTACATAGAATCATAGAATATTGGGGTTGGAAGGGACCTCTGGAGGTCATCTAGTCCAACCCCCTGCTTAGAGCAGGACCGATCCCCAACTAAATCATCCCAGCCAGGGCTTTGTCAAGCCTGACCTTAAAAACCTCTAAGGAAGGCGATTCTACCACCTCTCTAGGTTACCCATTCCAATGCTTCACCACCCTCCTAGTGAAAAAGTTTTTCCTAATATCCAATCTAAACCTTCCTAACTGCAACTTGAGACTGTTACTCCTAGTTCTGTCATCTGGTACCACTGAGAACAGTCTAGATCATCCTCTTTAGAACCCCCTATCAGGTTGTTGAAAGCAGCTATCAAATCTCCCCTCAGTCTTCTCTTCTGTAGACTAAACAATCCCAGTTCTCTCAGCCTCTCCTCATAAATCATGCGCTCCAGGCCCCTCATCATTTTTGTTGCCCTTCTCTGGACTCTTTCCAATTTTTCCACATCCTTCTTGTAGTGTGGGCCCCAAAACTGAACACAGTACTCCAGATGAGATCTCACCAATGTCGAATAGAGGGGAACAATCACGTCCCTCGATCTGCTGGCAATGGCCCTATTTATACAGCCCAAATTGCCATTAGCCTTCTTGGCAACAAGGGCACCCTGAATATTGTGGGAGACGGTGTCAAAAGCTTTGCTAAAGTCAAGGAATAGCACATCCACTGCTTTCTCCTCATCCATAGAGCCAGTTATCTCATTGTAGAAGGCAATTAGGTTAATCAGGCATGATTTGCCCTTGGTGAATCCATGCTGACTGTTCCTGATCACTTTCCTTTCCTCTAAGTGCTTCAGGATTGATTCCTTGAGGACCTGCTCCATAATTTTTCCAGGCACTGAGGTGAGGCTGACTGGCCTGTAGTTCCCTGGATCCTCCTTCTTCCCTTTTTTAAAGATGGGCACTACCTTAGCCTTTTTACATTCAATAGAGGGAATTCATATCTTCGCATAAGAGGTTAACACGTGCATTTGACAATTATGTTGACCAGTGTGTTGTTAGTTACCAAACGATACCTTATGAGGCATATTTTGGACAATATCATTGCAGTTGTGTGTAGAGTCTGAATACAACTACTCTGTCTCAAAATGTGATCAGTATAATGTTCCTTTGGTGGCAACATGGATAGTTACAGATATGAAAAGTGTTCAGTCAAAATTCTCCATTTCAGTTGCGTAGAAGATCTTTCTGAAAAATTCTCCTTGGGTTGAAATTTCCTATGCTTGGCCCACAATTTTACTTTTATAAAATGTTGTACTTTGAAGGGAAGGACATTCCATATTGGCCAAGTAATGGTTAATGCTATGATGTTGGTACATGGTGATATCTCTTTGTCATAGTTATTCTGGGACTGAATACTTTTAAGATGACATTGATATTCTTTTAGATGTATGTCATCAAGACTAAAAAGCTGCGGCTTGTCCACATACAGGTTTTTGCAAAGAAACACCCAACATTTGTCTGAACAAGTCAGCCCCATTCTAATTGTTATTGCTACTCTATTCCGCTGATAGCCTTTAAATCCCTCAAGGGTCTATGGTAATGATTTCCATGCACAGACATTTTGGCCAGTCCTTGCCCAATGTGTCTGTGCTTTTCTCCATGGTGCTTTTCTCCATGGTTTTTTTGAGAGAGAGAGCAAAAAAGAAATGGGCACTCCCATGCAAATTCAGCCCCTAAATATAAATTGCATAATGTCTCAGGAGGGTGCATAAATGTTCCCATGCTATCCGTTAAAATTAGAGCACGGAAACCAAAGTATGGTCTTCAAAGACATTGTGCAGTGAGTTAATTTTTTGAGCTAAACCTTCCATTAGATCAGTAGAACAATAATCTCATACTTTCAGGGGTTTCCAAAACAGAAATTACTTTGAAAGGAGAGGCCAAAAGGAGGATTATATTGATCATGATATCTGAGTAATGTAATAAATATAAAACCTCTTTTTACCATTATTTTGTTTTTAAGGATGTGTGTTGGGAAGAGGAAAGGGATTGGGGAAAAGCAGATAGTGCTTACCTCATGAAATATACAAACTCTTGTGCTTATAGAACTGTCTCTGGGAATCTGTTTACAGCTCTCTATATTTTTTGACTGGCTAAATTATAGTTTCACTGTTTTAAATCCCTCATGACTTTTCCAGAGATGTTGTAACTAAAGCAGTGCATGTGCCAAAGAACCTCCTACCTGTCACTATTAGCTGGAGGTAGCACTAATTTATGTATTTTTGGATGGCCTCTCAGGGAACAATATAATTATCTTTATAAAAATGTGCAGCACGATTGTCACCAGGGAATTAATACTGTGCCTTCAGAAATGTCTCATTGGCAAACACATGTTTGTTTTAAACTTGAGATTTTCTCCAGTGGTATCCGCATGGTCTTTGAGCAGCTTTGTTGTTGAAAGAGGATTTCAACAAAGAGATTTTCCTTTCTTTTAAAGAATTCTGCAGAATTCTTGATGTGAAGTGGCCTTCGGTAGCATTCAGCAAAAACTCCACTGTGGAAGAAATTCAGTGGGGACTTCAGGCTGCATTGGCGGATGACGGGAACAGGTAGCTATGCTCTGTTGTGGGTGGGTGAGTGGGGGAGAATGAGCAGGGCCACTTAGCTTATCTAGAGATTAGGTCCACCACAGGGCATGACATGATCCTGGAAATGGGGCAATGCCACCACTTATAGGTGGTGAGTGTGAGACTCAAGAGGTTCCCTATTGTCATTTCCTCAAGCCAGATTTCTTTGATTCCTTACCTGGTCTTTAAGCCGTGGGGGAATCCAGCAGCTGTTGCTGTTGGGGTTCCTCTCTGAGGCTTTCCTTTCTCAGGGACACTCCAACATATAAGAAGCACTGAGATAGCCCAGATCTGTACAGTCCAGTGCAGAGCTGCCTGGAGCTTCCTAGGGTGTGTGTGTGTTTCTTAGCATTATTGCCTTTCCTATATAATGTGAACTAGCAGGCCCTGACCTGTTACTTGCTTTGTTCTATGTGTGTAACAAGGGGCACAGAGGCCCTCTGCACCACAGTCTCCTACCATGACCGGGGAGGAAACAAAACCCTCCCCTCATAGGTCATGCTTTCTAGACCTTTACTCATTTTTGTTGCTCTCCTCTGTCCTGAAATGTGGTGCCCAGAACTGGATACAATATTCCATCTGAAGCCTGATCAGCACAGAGTAGAGTGGAAGAATTACTACTAGTGTCTTGCTAACAACGCTTCTGATAATGCATGGGGATTGCTTTTAATGCAACAGTGTTACACTGACTCATATTCATGTTTAGAAAAACAACGTCTCATCGTATATCAACTGCCTCCCACCAAATCTCCCATGTCTACCCAGTGTCCATCCCCTCCATCAGAGTAAAAAGACCTCGCAGCATGCCTGGACATGAACATTCAGGTTCTGAAGGAGTGGTGTTATTCCTACCTAATTTCCTAGTGACGACCAGGCACAAGAGGTCTTTTTTCCTCTCCTTATATCATTCAAAGTCCATTGTCTCTGCCTCAAGAACCAGGACGGTTCCCTGGAATACAGATTATGTCCCCTGGCATGATTGTTAAACAGTCTCTTCTCCCACTTATTTAGCTTGATGACTCTGTATATATTACATGTAAATATACCTTCATTGTCCTCTGCTGGTAACCAAGCTGCTCAGACAGGTAGATACACAATCCTTTGTTTAGGGCAGGCTGGGTTTTATGCTCTGTTGCTCAAACACATTGTAAGAACATATTTCCAGCACGCATCCATAACTTTGTATACAATCCGTACATACATCACACAATGATTTTTCAGCACCACAGTGTAAAGTAAGGTACCAGTTTACATGTGATGCCTTACATGACAACTATCATATACATTATGAAAACAGTGTGATGGGGTAATGAGTGAATCAAGCCTGATGTAAATGTCAGTATCGGGGGAGGAGGGGCTTCAGACAGTAGGCTTCTAGGCAGGGCCGGCGCAAGCACTAGGTGACCTAGGCAGTTGCCTAGGGCGGGAGCTACTCTGGCGAACCATGGAGGGGCACCCCGGGTGGCAGTCGTTGGTGTGGCAGTCAGGCATCCGGTGGCGTTGGGAAGTCTGCCGGTGCCTCAGCTTTAGCTGAAGTCACGGGACTGATGGACCTCCCGCAGAAATGCCGCTGAAAGTGCGAGACCGGTCTGCTTCCGGGTCACAGTAGATATCCAAATTCCATGCCATTTAGGGCTTCATATACATTAAACACCATGAGCTCCACTATAATAATATCCTAAAGTGCATGGGGCGCCTCATGGAAATATCTGATGCAAATACTGGCACAGTGCTTCCCCAAAGCAGCGGCTATTCAATATCTTTTCAGTCACCATTTGGATTAAGACAAGATAATAGGGTCTCCTTCTCGAAGAGACCCGGCATAGGCAATGGGCAGGCAGCGGAACACCACTAATTCACTCTAATGACTGGGGGAGACCTGTTTTATGGTAATACTTCATAAAGTGCTAGTAAATGACAGTAGTATATTTTATTAAAATAATGAAGTCGTGGTAATGTGAGCTCACTTTACAGCTCTCTGCTATTAAATCTTTGCTGAGAAGCAGGGAGGGGAAGCTCCACGTTTTTGTGCAAAATCCAAAAGCAGGGTGGTGAAATGTAGTTTTATCATGAGGTCTAAAGAGAAGAAACCCCTGCTCTCCAGGCCTGTTGTGCAGTTCTTCTTCTGGGTATTCATTTCCTGAAGATAAAGACCAGGAACTCTGCCACACACCAATTCACATCAAGTGCCACACCTCCCACTCCAAACTCTTTATTATTACGTTGATTAATGGATCATTCTCTTTCTGGTGTGGTCCCAATTTCAGGGATGTCACCCAATACTCTAGTGAGGGACAAACAAAATCAATGACTCTTATGTGACACTGTACTCCGAGCACCCAGATCTGTAAGCCAGCGTGTTATCTCTCTGGTTTAGCAAGAGAGAGCTTTTCTGGACTTTCGACTATGTGACAGCTCCCTGCCACACCAGTCTGTCTACCCTACCTTCAAAGCAAACTCCTCAAGTCTCTGCCAGGCTAAAATGTGTCTTGCAGGTAACAGTCAGCAGACCCAAGTAGTCTCTCTCTGCAGTGTCCAATCCTTCTCACTGAGCACTCATAGAAATTAATACCTTTGCTGCCTTTGCTGAAAGAGGATTCACTATTCATAGAATCAGAGGGTGCCATCCCTATGGGATGGAGAACTAGAATGTCTTTGTGCTCCCCTTATATTTCCCAAGGTTCATTGTCTTTGCCTCAAGAGCCAGAAAGACTTCCGGGGGTTCAGACTCCCCTGGTGTGCTCAGCAAGCTGTTTCCTCTACTGCTTGTTATCTTTATGCTTTGCTTACTCTATAAGTATATACGTTCATTGTCTAGGGCCAACAGAGCTTGACCTAGATAGCTAACACCACATTCCTTTGTCTAAGGCGGACTTGCATCAAAAACACATTTTAAAAACCTATTTCCATGACACACATACATAACTCTGTACAAACCTTCCACATGTCGCACAATGATATTCATGGCCGCCATATTGCCAGTTATGATATGCAACATTACAGGACACTCTATAAGTATATACTTTAGACACTGCTTGGCTAAATGGTCTGAGAACAGTGTCTTGAGTGTACCCTTTGCCAGCTGTCATAAAGGGACTCTTAGGGACACATCCTATCCCGCCAATCACCATCTAAGAGTCTCCAGCATTCAGAAAGGCTTCTCTTTTCCCAAGAGCAATGTCTGGGTAACAACTGGATTAGCCTCGTGAAATGACTGAATGGCTAGCAAGACTTTTTGTTTTTCCACCTAAAAAGTGTTCTTTCCTTTATACAAGTAATATTTTAAATCTAGTAAAAATGCAGAGGGTTAACAAAAGCTGGTTGGGAAATGTGTTTTTCCCCATGGTCAATTTTGACGGTTCAGCAAAAAAATCAAGAGCTGAAAAATCAAAGACTGAAGACTTTAATCTTAAAACAGAATATTTCAATTTAGAAATATCACCACCATGCCTCGTGGGAATGGTCGTTTGGGCGCTTTATGCATCCGTTCACTTCTGTGGGCCAGATTCCCTATCTGGATTATATCTCTCGTGATGCATCATTGTCTTGCAAAGCCACCACAATGCATCTTAGGAATCTCTGGTCTTGGCGCATCATGGAGCATGTAGTCCAACAGAGGAGCTCAGCACGTAGAAGAGAATGGGGGGCATGGGACACACATGGGACAGTCAATTAGACCTACTGTGTGGAGTGAGACCTTTTTCTTTTATTTTTTTCCCTCTTGACCTACATCAAAACACGTCCCTTGTCCTCAGTAGGGGAAGCAGTGATAGTGCAAGTGAGATCTGGAAACGTGATGCTTGTCTGCACGAAACAAAGTTGTGACCTGATGTCTCTATGAGACCAGGACTAAGCAGGGAAAGGGCCTGACAGGAGCTGTACATCCTCCAGGATCACAGGTCCAACCTCTGCCACAAAGTCATTACCGTAATGGCAGACTCTCTGTGAGAACCTAGAGTGCAGCAAATCGCAAGAGCACAACAACACTGGACTTAAAAAGAAAGGCTGTGTCCATGAATAATTACTTACATGAAAGGAAGTACTTGAAATGTGTAAAGTCCTGTTGACGTGATGGCACCTGGTTGGGTTGGTAGTCATGAGAGGCTCATTTGTTTTTCTTTATTCCACAGCTCCGCTATCCGCCTCTAGTGACAGGGACCTAATAGCTTTGTGGCCATCCCCTCTTGTCGCCTGAATTGACTGTGCACTGCAGTCTCTTCCACAAGTCTTTGAAGATTTTTTGGCTTCACTTGTTCATAGGCTGCACGCTAGGGTCAAGCTTCTGAGTCTCCTAATCACTCAGTTCTGGCACAGTCCCGTTGCCACTCTTTTCATGCCTATTTAATGCCTTAGAAGTGCTTTCAAGTGGTCTTTGATAAATCATAGTAAGTGTTATTCCAGTCGCTCAATAGCAGTACCTGCTAGAGTCTTTTTCAGCTCCCAAGGCAGCCGTTCCCTCTTGCCTTATTTTACCAGCGACAGTAATTCATTCCACTTGAGCTGCCTAGCTTATTTCACATTTATTTGCACATTATGAGCAGTGTCACTCTACTTACCCTCCAGACAGTAAATGGTTTGAAAAATGCAACTGTAACAAATATTAGGCAAGGGGGAAAAAATAGGAAAATTGAACCTTTGCATTCTGAGCCCAAATAAAAACATAATGAATAAATAATGGTTTTGAATTATCTCAATCATCTGGCGTATGCAAAATCAAAGGTGCTGCATAAACTTGCATTAATCCTTTGAGAGTACATTTCTCTCTCTTCCCTGTCAGCTAGTTTAGCTTCTTCAATGCAGAGTTAAATAAAATATCACCCATCAGGTCAGGAAAATAATTAGTCCTGCATTGTTGCCTCCTTCCTTAGCAATCAGACTTGACCCATATGTATTATGCATGTTTGCACCCTGTGCCTCTGAGAAATGGAATGTCTATAAACGAAGATGAATTTGGGCTCAGTGTGTTTGTACCCAACGTAATACCTATCCCCTCACCCTCCCATGCACACCGGGAGAGAGCTGGAAAATTAGCCAGCAATGGGAATGGATTTCTTGCAATCTGAGGTGCCATGCAGACAGTAGCAAATAGCATAAAAGTGCTATATTCTACTATAATGGGACACACTCCTCCATTTATATGGGAAGAATTACAAATAATACTATGAATAATAATGTGCTTGACAGACAGTTCTGCTCACATGGTGCAGCGGCACAGAGAACATCAGCATAAAGGGTGTGGCCTCAAAAATTCACAGAGACTGAAGAGTCAAGGGGATAGAGCTGCAGATGAGGATTGCCTTGTGATTAAGGTACAACACTGGGTTTCAGAAGATCTAGGTCCAGTTCCCGGCATGGACGTAGATTTTCTGTGGAAACTGGATCTCTTTGCCTGAGTTCCCCATTTGAAAAAGGAAATTACAAATACTTTCTTTGTCTGTTTTGTTTGTTTAATTGGTAACCTCTTTGAGGTAGAGACTGTCTCTTACTCTCTAGGTATAGTACCTCTAGTGTTTCCAATCCTTGTGATTTTATCATAAGTCTTGTGGTGATTGGTGTTTGTCTTCAGCCTCTCCCCTCCTGTAGTCAAGGGATGGGAAAAGCAGAAATCTGGAAAAATCATTTTGATTTCACAATGTGTTTTGATTTTTGGTGGAACTGCATATTGGATTCCATCATTCTTACTCTGACCAGCTCAAATTTCTAGCTTTTGAGCAAGATTCAAATGTAACCTAGTGACTCAAAACCAAAAGGAAAAGAACCCAAAGCGTATTGTTTAAAACCACGTGGTTTTGGCTCTTGATTCATGATTTCTGAATACTTGGGGTTGGCAATAGTATGCGTAACACAATAGACCCCCAATCTCAGTTGGACCTGCTGGGGACGTCAATAATCATATCTGATACTGTAGTACCTATCCACTGAAGTAATACAGGAAATTGCTGGGCCTGACAACTTCCAATAAATCACGGGGATCTACAGATCCTCAGAATCTCAGAGCATTGAGTCCAGTAGACTGAATGGTCTTAAGGAAAAGTCCCTTTTCTTTCTGTGAGATGCCATTTCCCTGTCTCATATGTTCTACTTGTGATTTCCTTTCAGACGTTTCAATTTGCTGCATATGGTGTGCAAGGAGCATGTTCTCTGAATAACAGCTCTAACTCTCTCTCTCTGGCAGTGCACGAGGATGGAAGCAGGAAAAGGAAAAATGTGTACAATGAAGTTCTGAAAATTTTCATCCCCTTGTTTGTCAGAATTCTCCATTAATTTAAAATCTTGTAAATAGTGTCACTGTTGAGAGACAGTATTTCCTGGGTGAGGCAGAGTTTTCCCCAACCACTTGGAGAAACTATTGAACTCTTGGGAGAGGGGCATAGAAAATATTTCTTGTTAACTGTCTGTAAGTAGCAAACCCCATTGCATTTCTCCCTCAAGTTAGTACAGCTAAGGCAAGAATTATTTGGTCTATTTTATGTTGTCTCCGGCTCTCTAAGCTTGATGATGCTGATGATGGATGATGATTATATATGAAGCTAATTATCCCAAAGAAGGCCAGAGGGATCCAAATGCTAGACTGGACATTTACAGATTTGATCATGAGACAACAATCAGTTTTTCCTGGTTCACAAACTTCATTTCTTACAAGTTGTATTAGCATCCTTCCATGTTGCACATTGGAACCTGAGATCCAATCACAATCCTTCCATGAATTATAAATGAAAGGGAGACAGATGTTTAAAAAAACTTCTGATGACAGTCTAGAAAATGCGGTTGGATTCTGGTCACAGAATTATTTGTGCAGCTGCTGCTGCCTATACTGAACTTGTCCGGTGATTTTATATGGACAGGAAGGATGGTTTAGTGCTGGCTTGAGACTCAGAAGACTGGAGTTCAGTTCCCTGCTTCTCCATGGGGTTTCCAGTGTAAGCTTAACAAATCATATTGGGTCTCTGTGCCTCTGGTGCCCATCTGTAAAATGGAGCTTCTTGCTCTTCCTTACCTCAGAGGGCTATTGTGGTGACAAATACATTCAAGATTGTGAGGTGCTCATTTGCTTTAGGAAAGGGAGCTATATACATACTTATATTATCCAGAGCTTTTATTGCAGTATCTTTATTAAACACTAGCCAGATAGGTTGGGATTTAGAAAATCAATGGGTGTTGTGTTCCTTAAATCAGGTAGGGACTTTTGAGAACCTCACTCTGAGTATACAATAAGTTCTGAAAATAGTTTGTCTATGTTGTGTCCCTGCACAATAAATTAACATGATCAAATTCAGGCCTTATTATAGCTGCATTGATTTTATACCAAATCTTAATTTAATCCATATTCTCCTTTATGAGGTAGTAAAATAATGTTATCTATATGAATATAAAGGGGCCAAATTACTCATGGCTATGTCTGTCTTAGTGTATATGTATGTCTTAAGAAAGGTATTTTGGTGTGTAACCAAATGTCCATGAAATTTTAAAAAAATGTATTTTGGTCCAGTGTGCAATATTTACCACCTATACTGTCGGATCTGGTCCTGAATTCCCAAACATGGTATATTCTTCCTTACTGAAACATTCAAAATATGAGGCTTTGAAGTCTGGAGAGTTTTGGTTTGGGGTATACAGACTGCTTTTTTGTTTTGTTTGTGTGTTTGTTGTTAGAAAATTTTTCTTTTAGCTCTTATGATGTGGTCTACTGTCTTGATTTTTCACAATTCCAGAAGACTTCCTGAAATTTCTGAATTGATTAGAATGGAAATTTTTGCCTACTCATTTATAAGGCTAAATCCTTGGATACTGATGACAGCAGGGGGAGGTATTCCAAGTTTGGACTCATAAAGTAACTTTTAAATCACAAGGGCTGTGTTCTTTCTAATAGTTTAGACTTTAAAGGGGGTAAGGAATGGCTCACTGCTTCCCTTTATTTTACTTTTAAATTCCATCTTTTCTCTGCTTCCATCTCTATAGAAATTACATCAACTGTTAAAAACCTTGTGAGCTAACTCCTAATCCTGACACCCTTTTCTCCCTTGCTCACCTCACTTACATATCCACATGCAGTTTGTGCTCTATTTGTTAATTCCAACTTGATTGACTGCAGACAGCTTCTGAACTCCATAAGCGCTGAAATACCAAATGTTTCTCAGTGCAACTTAGTATTACACTGGTGTCCTGAGCCATTGTATTAGATGTTGTAGAATCTAGATTTACTGTTTCTCTTTGTTTGAACTTTTTTCTTTCTTCCTTTGAAGCAGAGTGCAACCCTGTTGGTCTCTTGTTTCTGTGAAGCATAAATCAACAGGCTGAACCAGTGGCTTAGGCCATAGGAAAAGGAGTGATGGAGACAAACACAAAGAATAATTAGCTTCTTGTTGACTGTTTCTAAATGTAATACCGGACTTCAGAGAAGACATTGGTATTGCACAGATCATACTGGTTGAGCGCAGATTACAACTGTCTTCATATTTATCTATGGTGGTTCCCGCTATGTGCCAGGCACCCTCCAAGTGCTGAAGAAACAGGAGTCACTCACAGTCTAAGAACAGATAAGGGATGGAGGAAAAGGTGAATGGGTTGAATAATGGGTGATTTAAATATGTCAGTGGAAGCAGCAGGACACTATTGGGGTTTTAAGAGGGACTTGTATGTGGACTTAGGGAGTTCTTGCTGATGGATGAGGGATCTCTATGCATGGAGGGGCTGAATGGAAGGCAGGGATGGAGGTGATTGTGTAGGGAGCTGGAGAAACTAGCAATCAGGTCTGTCTTGAACATATAAAAGACACAGAATCAATTCCTCGTCTGGAGAAGAACCACCCATGAATCTCCTGATGCATTGGGGCTTCCTCCTCTTCCTACCACTCAGGTTTGAATGATCCATATTTGCCAACAGGACTTTGGAAATCCACTGGTGGTGGCTCCTAACCTTGCCCTGCTCCAGACTAGATTGAAGTAGGTTCATAAGGATGCAAGGAGCTGTCAAGATATTTTCTGTTGTGCATTCTGTCCTACTGCATTCCAAATAATTCTTACTCTGCCTCCTCTAGTGCACCTTTGTCTCGCCAATGTGTGTCTCTCACATGATACTTCTGTTCCACGCAAACTGAAAACAGCATCGTCCCCCCCGATTCTCCCCCCAGCCTGTCAAGATATGCATGAGCTTTCCATGAAATTCCTGACTTCCCCAAAGAGAATACTTCCTCCAGTCATGAAAAAAACATGCCCCTAAGCCTTCCCCTGCCCCCAAAAGGCCCCACCCCAAGAGACACTACTCTCTGTAATGTACAGCTGGTCAACAAAGGGGGTGAGAGTGGGGAAATGTTTCAAATGCCCTCATTTTGTGAAATTCAAATGAAAATGGTCCATCATCTCTGCTCCCATGCTACAGGCTTCTCTGAGAGACAGCCCTTCCTTTCCATATGCCCACAGGAGGCCTTGTCCTCTGTTTATGGCACTCCCCCCCCTGCCCCCCCCCCCAACATATACTGTTTCACCCAAGACATCAGAACATTCCCTCTCATGGACTTTCCTTCATCTTCTCCCCCGCCCCTTCCTCCCCGTCAGGACATAGTCTCCTTTGAATTCAACTGATAGAAACTTTATTAGAAAAAATAGTATTTGGTACAAATAACAATATTGTAAAATGTTTCCTTCTGTTGGCTACAGAATGGAAAAAATTAGAAAATTGTTATGACCATTTGTTTTCTGGATTTACCTCTTCTTCCCTTCTCCCCTCACCCCCTATCTAAATGCTTATATGGCCCTCATCATTGTAAAATCCAAGGCACTCAGACACAATGGTGGAAGATGACAAAGAGAGAAAGGAATGTTTAAATCCCAGTGTATAAAGAGCTCTGTTGGGAAACATAACAAAGGCTCTATTGTGCTAGGCACAATCAACATGCACATGTATATTCCCACCATCGAACGGCATAGGATGTAAACCGTATTTGTGCCTGGTCGCTTGCTATTATATTGACAAGAATTCTACAACTATCTACTCTTGGGTAAGCATGTGTTACTTGTAATATCCCACTTCCTCGCCTCTAGCCATAATTCAAATAAGTGCCTCAGTTAACACTTGCATGTGGTATGGTCATACAGCATTTTCCAAGCCCTTGGAAGTAATTTTGGCCTGATAGAAAGCACTCCTATTGTTTTAGTGCTGGCCATGACAAGCAGACATTGTCAGCTGTACTTGAACTGTGTGGTGGTTTTTCGAGGTCAATAAAAACGTTCATTAGTTGAGGGGAAGGGGAAGACCACTGACCTCATTTTACTTGTGACTTGATATTGGTTCAAAATCCTCTGATGCATTATCCCAGCGAGCCACTGAAGAAAAATTAATGCTCTCTTATTCACTGCTGTTCTATTACCTATTCATCAAAACTATTGCTTTTGTGCATTTTTCATTATAAGAACCAACATTACCAAAGTTAATAAAGACAGAACTCGTTTTCTTTACTTAGAAATAGAATATGTAAAGACATTGCCTCTTTGATGTTCCTAAGCCAATACAATATGTATTTGAATGAGGATAAAAGTCATTCTTTTAACAGAAGATCACCCAAGTCATTTCTGATGAACCTCAAGAACACCTTTTAAAAAAAAGAAGGTACTTAGATATTAAGATTAAAAAAGGGAAAATACCTCTCTCAGCAGAAAATAAATCAAGTTCAGCGACTGTATTTGTCAGGCTGCTCTTTCATGCAGCCTTTCCATGACATCATTGTGCTTAAATGTTGAGCAGTAGCTGCCTTTCAGTCAAAGAAAATAGATATTACAGTAGCAGGCAAGTTTATTATGCAAAATGTTTGTACTGTACTGCAATTCCCACACCATGCACACAAACTGGCCTGGTTTCAGACCCATTTTGCCACATGGTTTTTTAGGGCTTGTGAATCAAGCTTCCTTTTGCCCAATACAGAAGCGGTGTGTTAAGGGAGAGAAGGGGAAGAATCCACTCCTAAAAAAGAGTGTCCTGGAGCTACACTTCCAGGGAATCCCTCAGGGCTAACGGGGGGGTCCCCATGGGAAGAATCTCTGAGCATCCAAAGGGTGAGTTATTTCGAGTGTGGATTCCCCACAACGGGGTGGGGGCATGATACATGTCTCCCTATTAAGAGCTGATAGAAAGCACAGCCCGAGGAAGTCATCTGCAGACCCACAGACCCCTGGAACTAAGCGATCTATTACTGAGCACCGGCTCCTGATGCCTTATCTGTTAATTAGCCCTTTTCACAGACACAGAGCAGTCCTGTAACATCCCTAGTCCCATTACCAGCCCAGGTGTTCACCCCACGTATGGATCCTGCACCGTGCAAAGGGCCCTCTGAAAAAATGGTGCCGCAAAAGTAACTGACCACCCCCAAATGAGATCTGCAGGTGCTTGGTGCATACCCCTTCCCCCCCACCTTTCCCTGTGGGCTGAGGCAGTTCACACACAAGCTGGGAGGCTGATCAGGTCCTTACAGTCTCTGTGGCTTTAAATGGGTCTGATGGTATCTACCTCACAGTTGTGTCCGTGTATCTTTCATTACTGTTTCAGGGGGGCTGTCGAGGAAGAAGGATGATGAATAACTATTAACATTCAGTCAAGGAACGAAGTGACTAACAGCCAGCCTGAAGGGGGAGGGAGAGAGAACACCCTCTTAGGCACCAAAATATGTGATCTGATTTGTAGAACTGCTGAGCACCCACCGTTCCCATTAAACCACTTATTTGGGTGACTGAATATGGCATTAGGTGAGTCACAGAAGGACTGGCCCATCTAGGGCATCTCTACAGAGCAGCTGGGTGGGGTAATTCCTAGCTTGAGTAGACATGAGCTTTGATTGAGCTAGCCCCAAAAACCAACAGTGTGGCTGTGGCTGCTCGGCCTTGCACCCAAGTACAAGTGGATAGGATTGTACTCGGGTGGCTAACTGGAGCAGCTACCCAGGCCGCAGCAGCGGCACTGCTCTCTAATTGCTAGCTAGCTTGAGTGGAGCTAATGAATGTATGTCTACCGGAGCTGGGATTCTCGCACCCCTAGCTGCTCTGTAGACATGCCCTAAGAGAAAGGGATCAGGGCACCTGTGGACTGATGACCTGCTGCCCAATGAGAAGGCACCTGGGCCTTACAAAGGGGCAGCTAGCAGCAGGGGAAGGACGGCTACCTGTGGACTTCTCTCATCCCAGGGAGGTAAGGGAAAGAATTACTCAGAGAGCTACTGAATGGATTTGTGAAGGAAACAGCTGGAGGAGCTTCTGAAAGCCCGGAAGTGCAGGCCCTCAGGAAGGAGGTCTTTGGAACTCCCCGAACCTGAGGGAGGAGATTACAGGCCAGAGAGACTTTATTTTGGGTCTGAGTAGAAGAGACCTTTATTTAAAATTTGTTTAGATTTAATAAAGTAGCAGCTCATCCCAGGAGCTCAGCTTTCTACCTTGAACTAGGTGAAGTTCTTACGAGGGGAACCTGAGAAAAGGGGAAACTGAAGCAGGGTGCTGCAGATCCATGTTTGGCCAGTAGGGAGCATTACGGGGTTTTTTGCAGAGTTCTGAACTGTTGCATAGAAGGCGAGGGGTGAATAATGGAAAAGCATCGTTATTCCCCTGGTTTATGATTCCCTTCTATGGTGAACCTTGTCCATAATCAATAGATCAATGGTTCGATGTGCTTTGAATTATTTCCTTGCTTAGCATTGTTCAGAAAGTCATTTGATTAGCAGAGGTGTGTAGTGCTGGCTTTCTCACCATTTTCCCATATAAGTTAGACGGTTTTAGGACTTTGGCTGCAGCGAGGGATTTTTTCAGTTTCTACCCTCTCAGCCAAGGGCCTGGAGACAACGGCAGGATTTTCAGAACAATGAAATTGATTTTTTTAAGTTTGAAATGAACTTATGAAAATGGATGTGCTGTGATCTAGGGGGTAATGCACTCCTTTCTGTGAGCTTAAAATGTGTTTTCTAAGGTGGGATAGGCTTCAGTGACCAACTTAATAACCCCTTTTCTCTTAGCCCCCTCGCCATGTGTATTCTTCGCTGTTTTTGGTTGGTTTTAAAACAGCAGAGTGAAATGTGAATGAGCTGAAACGGTCTCCTTGAAATCCACAATCTTCAGAGACTGGCTCCACTCCCATGCCAAAAGGTATCCAAGCACATAGTTTGTTTGTTCTATGTATATGTCTTCCGATCTGCATTTTCTTGTTTTAATGCTCATTTAGGGGTTGGATTGACAGCCTGAGAAGCTGTGGCTCTTTATCCACAGAGTGATAATGGACAGTGGCAGCATAGGCTTCCCCATAGCATTGCCCATCTATCTTAGATCCTTATGTGCCTAGATCACTTTTGAAAATGAAACTTAGGCTCCTAAATCAGTTAGGCATTGCAATGTTGAACACCATAATGCCTAAAGACCTTTCCAAATCTGGGCCTAAGTGAAAGTCTGTAGTGGAACATTGGCATGAACCTGGACTCCTAAGTCCTAAGCTAGTGTTCTTACTACAGGATCATCCATCCACTCATTGAGTCTTCTCGGGGCAACACATCTAAAGGCTGGCTTTATGGGACCACTTCTACACCACTACCTACACCAGAAAAGTGTTTTGATCGTGGTTGAGAAGTGTGAAGTTAGCTGCCGTAACGGTGAGAGTGATCAATTTAGACAAGGGCAAACTGTGTTGAGCATTTCAGTTTAAACCTTGGTGGGTCAACCTTAGCTGACATGAATCTGAACAGAATGTGTCCTGGTCTGTGTCTGCCTAGTCCGCATTGTGTCAGATTTGGTAACATTTTAAAATGTAGCTAAGGCTGATGGGTGAAAACACAAAGGGAAAGTCCCAGAAATTAGAAAGAGGGAGACTAATATATAAACTTAAAAAAAATGTAAGTGCTTTAATATTTTGTGAAAGTTTATCTTTTTGGGGGAGAGGGGAATAGAAGGGATATTGAATTTTGTGCTAGCAAGTTCTTTTATTATTATTATTGGTTATTATTTTTCAGTCTCTTCTTGGTTGTATTGTCTACTCGTAGGTGCTAGACATGCTTGGAAATTTTTTAAGTTTCATTTAGTCATGTGGATGAAGAATAGAAAAAAATTGTCACCCACTTGTGAGTGCTACATCTGATTTGCACAGTTTCCATTAGATATATTTTTAAAGGAACATAAACATTTGGGTCTTCAGGAATCACATTTAAAAGGTGATATATTTCCCGTCTGAACTGTTTACATAGGAAATGCAATTTAGAAAGTCTAGGAAATGTTAGCAGGAGAAATGTTTTGTTACTGAGGCCACTCTGATCAAGGTCTCCAAATAAATAAATAAAAGATCAGCACAAAATACATACCTAGGGACTGACAAAGGAAGAGATATTTCCGATCAATGGAATCTAAGAGAGGCTCGTGTGACATTGTTGGTCTGATGCTTATTTTAAGGTAGCCGTATCGGTTTACCTCCTCAAAAGAAGTGCTTTAAACGAAAAGCGTTCCTTCCATGTCTGTTCTCCACGAGTCCCCTATGCTGGTAGTTATTGGTTATTTTACCCTAATCGTTTTAGCAGTGCAGCCTGCTAGTCCACTCCATTAGTACAGCTCATTTTTATTTTGACTACACCCTCCTCACAAAAGACAAACATCCATCCTCACAGGAGCCAGCCGTGCTTAAGGAAGTGCTGCCATTGACTCAGAGGTTTCACTGCATGACTCTTGGGCAAAGATATGACTAAGTGTTGTAGGAGCAGGCCCAGTGTCCAAAATGTATACTTTTGGGGGTTCAGATACAAAGCAACCAAACATGAGTTTTATCCTTCTCTGTGGGCATTCTGGGGAGTGCTTCAAGTTCTCCGCTGGTCTGACTGCGGAACAAACCTCCAATGCAATGTCTTCAAAAAAAAAATTTAAATAGGAGCGGTGTGCTCTGACTCTCTCTTGAAATCACAGTACAGTGCATCAATACTGTGCTCTTTTTTATTATGGGCTATTTGCAATGCCGTGGGTCTGATTTTGACACCACTACTAACTTCGAGCTGGGCTCTGCACTGCGAATGGCCCCACTGAATGTGCCTGCTGGAATAATTGTGCTCTATTCCCAGTGAAGTGGGCAGAATCGGCTCCCGTATGTTAAAACGTGGGGAAGGCAAATCACTTTGGGATCCATGGTGCAACAAGGTCACTGCCTGCTGTAAGAGCATTTTGACGCTGCCCTGGGGGCTTCCCGGGGAAGGAACTGTGGCTCTGCAAGCCTTCCTTCTTGCTCTAGGAGAGAGTAATTTGGTGCTAGCCTATATCAGCAGCAAACGACTACGCCATCCCCAGGGCCGATTTAGCCCCGCACGTTGATACAATGAGTGAAGACAAAGTTGGGGCTTCTTCCATTCCCGAACTACCACCTATGTACTAGCTTCAGGAGTGGGTAGGCGCAGATGCACAGTGGTAGCTTACTCCTGTATGATGGGATTTGGTATCTTGATCGCTTATGCAGGGGGATAATAGGAATACGTATTCCTCCATATACCCACATACACGATGTAGCGATGTCGGTCCACTCACCCGGCGGTGCCCCCGTCTGGTCGTCTAGGGAATTAGCTCTCCAGGTCCCGGAGCGCCCTCTGCCGGCCGACGTTCGCTCCTCTCACTGGCCCCGTGTCCCTCCCGGACCCCGGCGCCCTTTAGCTGAGGGTGCTGCACCCCTGCAGTACCCCCCTGGCCTTAGGGTTTCCCCTCCCCGGGGAACCCTCCACCCACTATCCGCAACTCGCCTCAGACCTGGCCACTGCCTGTCACCACTTGCCTCTACTCACTGAGGCCGACTGCAGTCTCATGGCCACTCATCACAGGCAAGAAGGGTTGGGCCTGCTGCTCCTACCAAGCCCAGGGCTGCCCCCTTGCAACCCCAGTACCCCGTGGGTCGGGCCTACACAAGGTTCGGCAGCCTGGGGCCCTCTCTCTAGAGAGCTTTGCAGCTCCCTGGCTCCCAGTTGCCTTGCCCTCGCCCTGTCCCAGTCCAGGTACCCTGTTTATGGCTCCCTGCAGCCAGGCCCTGTCTTCCTCTCTAGATACAGAGGGAGACTCACTGCCTCTTTAGCCTCCTGCCTCTCAGGCTTTTATCCAGGCCTGAGTGTTTGGGGCATGGCCACCCAGATGAGCCTGCTTCCCACTCAGCCGGGGAATCAGCAGGCTCCCTGCCACAACCCCTTCCCAGGGCTGCTTCCAGCCCCAACCCTGGCTACTCCAGCCCTTTAAAGGGGGGGAGCGGGTGGTCACCCCGCTACACATGACAACAGGTCAAGGGATGATGTGTAGCACTTTGCAATTTTCTTTTTTATTCTCATGAAACAGATTTTTAGCAATGATGACTCAAAGCTACATTTTGTCCATAGTGCTGTAAGCCGATGACCCATTTTATTTTGTGTATTAAAAGATGAACAAACCAAACTAAACCAGATTCAGACACAAACAGGAGCATATTTCAGGAGAAACAACTATTGTACATTCTGGCTAAATCAAACACGCTTGTAGTGCGTTATTACATTATAAACCATGTTGTAATTACAGAACTTGATTTGTTTCATTTATGACCTCCATGGTTTATTGTACGATGAGGTTGGATTATCTAACTAAACTCATGGGCTTTAAAAGTTGGACTTGAATGTTGTAGCTTTGAATTTATAAATCCCAATAAAACTTTATATTCCCCACCCCTTTCTCAAACTGATCAAATGGCTAAATCAATTGTTGGGGCAAAGCCAATGGAATCAGGATCAATAGACAGAAAAATTATTGTAAATTTTCATTGTATAAAATTAGATTGCATAATTTATGAATGTTTGTTCTTCTGAGACCCAGATATCAGTTTTGCCTGAAGCATATGTTACAGTATTTTGGGTTCCCTGTGTTATATTACAATTTCAGTAGTAATAAATTGAATACATTCAAGTATCCTCTCAAAACCATCAGGAACAGGTTTGCATTTGTTTCTTAAGGTGTGTGCCAACTAGTTTTGGACATGTCTTTAGGTTCCTCAAAGGCCTGTCGCCAGCAGTACATATGTGTTGGGTGAAGCACATGTTTAAATTTAAGTACATACTTAAGTGCCATTGACATCAATGAAAACAAAGTATGTGCTTAAATGCTATACTTAATTTGGTCCTTACCTTCTACTCAAAAGCCTTTTGAAGTCAATGGGATTTTTTCTGTTGATTTTAGTGTGACTTACATATCTCCTTAAATGCCCAGCTCCAGATGAGCCAGTTGTCTAGTCTTCTCAGTTTGCCTGCCTGAGGTGATTTAGTAGTGTCTAGTGACTTCTGGTTTTGCTACCCATGAGTTGGATTTTTTTAAAGCCCATGAGTTTAGTTAGATAATTAAACACTTCAATGTTTTTACCATTTGTTGGTAATCCACTTTTTTTTTTTGTATGGGACCAAAGTTACAATGAGATTTATCTTTGGCTATAAATTGAATGTGATATCAGCTAAGCACTGAAAAGCAAAGAGGAGTACCGAAAAAATAACTAAAAAGCCAGAAAGAGAGAACAAAACCAAGGCAGGAATGGAGATATGAGCAACCAGATTTCAGCATTCTCTGATCGTGGAGGAGTGTGTGTAGTTGACAATCTGATCTTTCTCCTTCCAGATGGTGTTTTTAAAAAAGGCTAAAGAATTTCTAAGCCTTAACAAGAATCTGAAATCTTTAAAAACAGCCATGTCAGAACAGGCAGAATTAAGGCAAAGATCATGCTCCTCCCCTTGTATTGTTCATAAATCCACATGAAGGCGCTCTGCATTGAGGGGAGAGAGATCCAAAAAGAAAGCCATCAGATCTGCCTTTAAAAATAAAAAATAAACCCGCATTATGTTGCCTAGTATCTAGAACACTGAACTGGGACTTCTATCTGGCCTGCTGGGTGACTTTGTGCAAGTCACTTCATTTCTCTGTACTGTTGTAAAATGGGGATAGTGAGACTGACTTCCTTTTGTACAGCATTTTGAGATCTGTGGATAACAATAATACAGAGATATTTTTGTCAGTGATCAGATAAATTGTGTAGTTTGGGGGAGTTTGTGATTTTTTTCACCCACCTTTGGGCAGGGGATCAGAACAAGCCGGTGGCTTTAGAAAATTGCTATGAACTAATTGAGAATTCCAGAAGTTTTTTTTTTTTTTTAGAGGCTCCAGTTCAGCAAAACACATAAACCCGTGCTGAGGTTCATCCCTGTTCAGCAAAATATTTAAGTATAAATATATTAAGGATTGTGAGAGACACACCCAGATACTACAGGAATGATGGTCATACAAATACCACAGATAGATCCAAGTCCCTTTGGTCAGATGAAAACCAGCTTCCACATAGAGCGTTAATTTGCAAAGATGTGTGTACGTGTGCTGGTTTTTCCTTGTATGCCTTTTTAATAAACAAAAATGGAGACAAGCCATAATTCTACAGTTTTGCTTTGTTTGGAAATCTTTCCACACAGTTCTAATTGTGAAGTATTACTTTGCACTGCCTTTTGTAAGATGTGTTTTGATGTGTCTGTACATTTAACATGTTTAGGTATCATTATGTAAATAGACATTTAATTGGATGGGAAAGAGGCCAGCATTAAAAATTTGTGGAGCCATTATGTATGGGTTTTTAAAATACGCTGCAGCTACTGACCATGACATCAACATAAAGAGACAATGCTAAGCACTTTTTTTTGGTTCTTTCTTGCTTGCAATGTCCTTTCAAAACCTTTACGTAGCAGCAGTTTGTTTTTTAAATGTAGGTGCACTTAAATCCACATTAAGTCTTCTAAAATAAGATGCTTAATTTTAGAGGTGCTGATCTGAATTCAAGGTGGGAACTATGAGTTTTCAAAACCATAGAAAATCAGGTTTCCTGTTTAGGATTCTAGATATGGATTTTGAAGCTTAACTTTAGGCACCCACATTGGAAAACTTTTGCCTATGTGTCTTTCCTTGCCCAATGTTGTCCTTTTTCCACATGTACCAGTTGAGCAAATATAGACCCTTATTTTTCCCTTATGAAATGCAAACCAGACTGGCTGCTTTAGGTTTACTTCATTGTCAGCATTCCAATGGGTAAAATTTTCAGAAGTATTTAAGTCTCATTTCTCAAAAGGTACTTGGGAGCCTAAAGGTTTGTCTACATGGTGCCGCAGAGGAATGTGAATTGTGGAGTATTCTAACGCATTGCACTCTAACTGCTCCATGTAAACCCTGCTGGTGCAAACTGAAAAGTTTGTGTGTGTTAACATACTCCTGTTTTTCTGATAAACACAATGCATGAAGCACTCTACAATTCACCCCTTCTAGTTCAAACCATAGCACCATGTAGATAAGCCCCACGTCCCACTAAAAGTCACTGGGACTTAGGCTTGTCATGTACTTAGGAGCTATTGAAAAATCTTACCTCAAATCAGTAGTATTTGTACCACAGCTCTGGAAATGGTTTACCACAGCATCTTTTCCAAGCTCTGCAGCAGCTGAGCAAAACACATATTGTGGGTCACAAATGTCCTTTTTGCTCTATTTACTTTCTCTGTGAGGCACAAATTCAGACCTGGTGTAAGTCAGCCAGCTGCACTGAAGTCAATGAAATTACACCCACTTATGCTTGGTCTGAAATTGGCCAGGGTTGGTTTGTTTTGTTTTTAAACCGGAAAAATAAATAGGTAAATATGGAAGAAAGTCTAAACCAAATTCTGTATTAAGGAAAGTCACATTTTGCATTTGTCACTACTTCTTGGTGAAAACAGATTAATTTGACAATTAATGTACCCATTTTACCTGCCTAATTTGTGTGGGCCCCTCAGAATATTTGGTGATGTTACGTATAACAACATGTGTTGCCTGGGCAAAATTGTGTCAGCAAACACGTGAAAAATTGATTCTGAAACTAGTTGGAATCTGGATGATAGTTGTAGATTTGGCCAGTAGAATTAGTTAAACTTAGTGTATCAGGGGGATTGTTTTATCAGAGGGCTAAATATTGATCCCATTGGACTCATTTAGAATAGGATTACAGCCCAATCCTAGCCAGTGTGACATCCATTGGAGTAAGTCAATTTACATGAGCAGGGGGCCCGTCCCATGACAAACCAGTTCATGGGAAAGCAGAAACCTGAATGATCTGATGTATAACAATGTGAACCCCTTATATCAACATCCGTATTTATGTTTGAAACCATAGCACAGACAAGACATTTTTGTAACAGAAGAACCCTGTATTACATGATACAGATTAGTTTATTGATGGAGCACAGGTTTGCGTAGCGCAATGGGGATAGCCAGTCCATGATGTTCCAGTAAATATTCTACCATGTAATCATTTAAAACCATTAGCGGCATGTTATTGTCATCTTTCATTTTTATTGTCTAACGACTTCAGCTCCATGTATTTCAGCACTGGCACATATGCTAGTCTTTAAATAGCCTATTGTGGAATGTTTGTCACAAACAACCCCTGACTAAAAAGCTTGAGGGCATGAAATAAACATTCATTTGCATTAAAAAATAATTGCTAAAGTTCCCTCCTACACGCCCCTTTGGAGGAAAACGTGAACTTTTTGTAGCATTGGGTAGGAGCAACAACACCCAGACATTCATCCTCAGAGATGCTGCCAGAACTGCTGAAATGTTAGGGGCAGAAGCACCAGCTCACCTTCCCACCCCACCACCTCTTTGTTTTTTGTGTCTTCCCCCTCCACCCCCCAACACACACACACACACACACACACACACACACACACACACACACACACACACACACACACACACACACACACTTCTCCAGATGGGGAAGGCAAACATTTTAGAACAGTAACTCTTTGCTTCAGCTGCTTGACATATGGTACCACATAATCGCTGTTTCATTTTCACAGTGCCAAAACCCAACAGTCTTGAACAGCAGCCTGGAAATGTAATAGGATGAACACACAATGCCACAATGAAGCTGCTGTGCTAGATGTGTAGACCTGTCCATAAGTTAGCAAATGTGTTGTGTTCGTTTTCTGGGCATTGCTTTTCAGATCATTAAGCGGTTGCTCTTATTTTTCCTCCTCCTTTTAGAATTGAGCCCTTGTTTATTACAAATATGTGATGCCGCATGAACAAAAAATCCATTTTCAAACTCCTAATGCTCCATGACCCCCTTCTCATTCTGTGTCATAATAGGGAAGTACTGGTTAACAGAAAGATTACAGTAAATTTGTTCTATGGTGAACTTACATCAAGAGAAGAAGCAGCAGGCACTTCCACAAACCAATAATGACTGCATGTCATTACAGTGTGGCTCATATATCACTGGAAATGACAAAGTGGTCTGAAGTACGTAAGAACATCAAAGGTCCCTTGTTTATTTAGGGTCACAAACATATGAGATCTGGTATATGGAGAGCCTATATGAAAGTCATGGTTATTTTGAAACTGGGATGGATGAAACCCAAATTGGAACAAGATGTAGCCATAAAGGCAAAACATTACATGAAACGAAAGATTATTGGATCACTGTGATTAAGCTAAAGTGGGTTTATTTTAATCCCAATTAAGAATGGTGATATTGGGAAACTAGAATGTTTCTCAGAAATGAGTTATTTTACTTCCAGTGGCTAAGCAGCTTTTTTTCTTTTGGTTTAGCAGTTGTTTGTCTTGTTTTTTGTTTCCTTTGCAGAACAAGTGGGTGGTTTTTGTTTTGTTTTGGGGGGTTTTGATATCCTTCAACCCCCATATTTTCTTGCTAAGAAAAAAATCTTCCATTCGGATGATGCGGGTAACTGAATAGTCTATTGGAAATGATTGTTTCGAGAATACAATACTTGAACGTCTCCTTGATTTTATCATTATAAGATTCCTGAAGCAATGCCACAGATATTTCCCTTGCAAAATAATCCATTAAATCCAGGCTTTCCTCTCCACAGAAATGCTGTATCTGAGCTCTGCTGCACCAAGTTTATTTTTATTTTTTTTAAATTGGGTTTCTGTGGCTCCAGTCCAAAGGGAAATATGAAGAGGAACATTTGTGCTTGAACTCCACCCAATCACCCCATCTTTACCGCCAAAAGAAAATGCATCCAGATTCTCTAAGATTTTTAATCTTCTTTCTGGGGTTGAGAAACTTAATGTTTTGGCTTAGTTGCTCCAGCACAAGTGTCAAAAATTATAAATATTTGTTTTCTCAACATTAAACAGCTTCTTGCCATTGGGAAAACTTTACACCATCCACTCCAGGGCTCATCACAGCTTAAATCCTTGTTACTCATTTTTTACACAGTTGAAGTGTTGTGGATCTCTCAGGGCCCAATTTTTGGTAGGCTTCAAACCAATTTATTTGCTGGCCAGCAAAAATGTACCTGCCAGATTCTGCACGCGCAGATGACTGAACAATTTGTATGTGCACGTGCAACTCTGTATGTGCAAAACAGTTGTTTGTGCAATTTATCAGATGCCTTCTTTCCACTAGATAATCACAAAATGTCAATCATCTGAGTCAGATTTTTGATTGGTGTAAATCAGTGTTTTCAGTTGACTTAAATATTCCAATCTACAATGTGACTCTGTAGTTACACCCATTTACACCAGCAAGTCTATGTTCTTAGCTCAGGTGAAAAGAATCATATTGTCTATATAAATGTTTCCTGGTTTGGGCTCTTATGTGTTTAGAACATGTTTCATAAAAGTCATGTCTCATGTCATGCCCACAATCAGTGCATTGAACCACTGTGTGTCTAAGACAAGCTGTTGTGTATGTGTGTGTACATACATGTTACAGTTTGTCTATTTGTAAAATGGGGTTAATAATTCCCTAACTCAAAAGGCATTTTTTCTTAAAACAAAGCTGGAACCCAATTTTACAGGCATTCTCACTTGTTGACATGGGGAAGTGGGTGGGAAAAGACAGTTGATCTCAAAACAAACATGCGGATGAACTGTCAAACACTGAATTGATGGGAACTGAATCTTCTACTGAGGTTTTTAAAAAAACCTCAGAAAAATCTCTCCAGTTATTATTACTTTGAAGTTGTATTCCCCTCCTCACTGCCTCCTTCTAAACTGTCAGTAGAACTGAAAGTACTGAGACTTAGCAAGAAACACATCTTGTCTTGCAATGCTCCTGCCTAAAATGGAAGCGGGAAGTCTTGGAAAAGGGGAGACTTTCGTGAGTCTCCTGAGGCTTCCAATCACGTTTTTGGGCCAAAGTGGTTAAGATAAGAGGTTTGGATAAGCATCCCTTGTGAAATATGGACGGACGCTGAGCTCTCTTTTGGGTGAAATTCTGAAGACCTTACTCAGACAAAATTCCAACTGACATTCAGTTAACGGGAGTTGACATTTTCAGCTTTGGCTCTCTGATTTCAATGGGAGTTGAGGAACTGAATATCCTCCAGGAAATACTCAGCTTATTGTAAGATCAAGCCTTTCCCCCCTAAATCATTGGTGATTTAGGATTTAGCTGGACTAATGAGCAAATCTCTCTCAAGAAGGTGCATTGCAATTACCTTCATTTAAGGGCTTGTTATAAATATTGTCAGCAGCATCAGCGATAGACTACCAATATATAACTCAAGATAACTTTACAGTAAAAATGTGTGTGTTCCCCCCTAAACTGCATCCCATTCACATACAAATCTCAAGTCTGGTGGAGCTTTTGACTCACAATGGCTCTCCTGAGAGGTGGTAGTCTCTAAAATTTGAGCGAGCACCACTTGTTCGCTGATAACATAGTCACTCAGTGGTGGGGACACAGGCTAGCACCACTTGAGTGCCGCTAGTCCTCCGCTGCCTTCTCACAATATCCCCTATTTGTCCAAAAGAACAGATTCCTAGAGTGGCTCAGGTGACTGTAGCACAAGGAACTATGGGATATGCCCCCAGAAGCCTTAGCGTCATACATATTTGAGAACAGTGCCAGTGTAGACGTGGCAACTGGAGTGTTCCTTTGCAGTGTGGCTATTCTCACTTGAGCGAGGCCAATGCAAGAGAAGTGACTCCAGTGTAGATAACGGCAATGAAGACATACTCATAAGTTTAAATTCACCCCAGTGCAGAGGGATACTGGAAGGTCTATGCTCCACCTATGTCCCATTTAAGCCCTTAAAATACCACTACATTATTATTAAAATGTTACATAAGCCTTGTGTGGGTCCTCTGCCCCTGGTGAATTTCATGCTTCTACAATAGCTCTCCATGGATCTAACGTGTCTTTCAATGGCACTTTCATTTTATAGAAAACCCTTCTTGTCTCTTTCAGGAAACACAACCATTTTTATCCCAAGTTCTGCATTTTCCCCTCCCTTTTATATTCAGTGGCTGACGAATGATTCATTTCCCCAATGTTTACAGAGAACATCGAGTGGAAAAGGGGATCATGACTTTTTAAAATACCTATTTAAAGAAGATGTCTCGGTAGTGCTGTGTAATCCAGTGCAGCTTCCCCCGGGTGGCCAGAGCCCACGGCAGAGTTTAATCAGTCTCAGTCAATCAGAGCAAAGGATTCTGTGGCATATACTTCACCATATTAATTCCAAATGCTTTCTTATTACAGTATAACAGGCTTTATTTTAATTGAAATGGCCAGATGTAGTGTTTTATTTTTAGTCACTTTTAGTATTGTTTCAGGACAATCTAAATTATTACAATGTCATTACTTTAATTTATGATACTATTTAACCATTCTGTGAATCTCTAGCAGTGATTTAATTTTATGACTAAGATCCTAGAATAGTCTTACACGCCTTAAATTAAATATACCAAATATAAAATAAGTATAAAAATAGACATTAATTTTCTCAGATGGAGTTTTAATATTAATTTCTAAGCTTTGTAAATGACACAGCGTATATATAGATTGTGATTTTAAATCCTGGAATATCTTTGGCTCAGATTTATCCCACACTAATGCTTCTATATTTAAATTGTAGGGAGAAAAAACTATAGGGACATTGTATATTAAAACTATAAGTAGCTATAGTAACATAAATCTCCCCCTGCCCCAACTGCATCTTTGAATCATGTAGCGAGTAGTTTTGTTCACGATGGATTCTTCATATAGGGCAGAGCTAACATTTCTAATCCTTCTTCTGATGGAAGGAGATTTGTGTCTAGAGTCAATCAACTCTGGTTCCCTTGAGTGGAGCCTGCCAATATGAGAAGTGTGCAATTTTGGAAGTATATTCATATGGCAGAGACTGTGATCTGAAAATAAAAATAGACCTCTACATATGGTATACATGTGTGTATCTCTAGGACGCTGATATACTTGTGCACTGAGTATATTCTGTAAGGTTGTTGAGTGGGTAAGTTAGGCTGTCGAGTTATGCTAAAGCAGTGCTGTCCTCTTGTTCTGTGGAGCCACTTAGGCACTATGGCGATACACACATTGAACTCTTAACCCAGATAAATGGAAGAGTCATCTGAAAATGGCTTTGTGGCATGTGTTTGTTTCAATTACTTTCATTTCTCTGACAATTAAACATTATGGTTGTGTTAGCTGCCAGCCTGCCAGTTCAGCTTGAGATCTGAAAGTCAAAACAGGTTATTTACAATCTGAACAAGATAGTTCCTCGGCCAAAGAATATTGCTTAGGGCATGAACAAGGTTCGACCAGGTCTGTCCGTCATGCTGTTTGCTGGAATGGCTACTTTGCCCTATTTCTATAACTTGTTTAGGAGGATAGGCTGTTGGCTTATTGCTCAGCTCCCATCCTGGAGGACCAATGAACAGCTTTTCATCTGGTCCCTATCCTTTGACCACTCTGTGTTGGGTGATCTGGTGGTATATGATGGAAAGTTGGAGGGGATGGAATCTAAGATGCTACAGAGAATTCTTTCCTGGGGGTTTGACTGGTGAGTCTTGCCCACATGCTCAGGATTCAGCTGATCACCATATTTGGGGTCAGGAAGGAATTTTCCTCCAGGTCAAAGTGGCAGAGACCCTGGAGATTTTTCACCTTTGTCATAAGTGTGGAGTGTTGTCTTACCTGTATAGGGTTAATGTTACCTGAGAGGGAGTGACGTAAGAGCTTCCGTGCCACAAGGGAGGGAGGGAGTTTTAGTTCAGTTTCCTGCCGTTCCAGCGTTGGCAAGAGACCCAGTTTTTCGCCTCTAGCTATGGAGGGAGAAAACTTCTACTTTCCTTCCTATATTCATAAGTAGCTGTGCTGTGAGTAATATGTTGATTTCCATAAGCTTCTGTACCTATTTAGAGTGTCGCTAACCTTTTCAGAGGGGAAGTTAGGGAACTCTAGATTGTGAAGTTGCATTGTAAGTGTATGCTTTATTCTCTTTTCTTTATTAAATCTTTTTAGTTATAAAAAGTGTTTGGTTCTTCTCATAAAGGAATCCTAGCTTTGGATTTAACCCAGTTCCCAGGTACAGGGAAGTCTGTGTGTCTAAGAGGAAGGCTCACAGTGTGAAAGCCTCAGGGCAGTTTCTCATCTCTCTCGGTAACAAATGGGAGGGGGAAGGGAAGCAGCCTCTAAGTGTCCCGGCTCTCAGGAGAGAGAGAAGGAGTTTGGGGGAGTCCGGGTGCCCCCCTCTAGGGTTTTGGAGATCCACCCGGATGGTGGCAGCGATACCCCAATTTCCCAGCTGGTAGAGTGTTGGGTTTGGGGGTGTAAATACTTAACTTAGGCTTGGAAGCAGCTTGTAGTTATTTGGTCTGGCATAGAAGAGACCCCTCTCTGTACTCCAGGTTCAGAGAGAGGGAACAGACACTCTTACAGCCTTCCTTTGCAGCAGGGGGCATGGGTCACTTGCTGGAGTATTCTCTGAACTTTGAAGTCCTTAAACCAAGATTTGAGGACTTCAAGAGTTCAGATATGGGTGAGGTATATTGTAGGAATGGGTGGGTAAAATTCTGTGGCCTGCGTTGCAGGAGGTCACACTAGATGATCATAATGGTCCCTTCTGACCTTAAAGTCTATGAGTCTATGAGTCAGTTAAAACTCCTGCCCAAATAGCTTTCAGGGTCATTGGAAGAAACAAGCCTTCCCACCATGTTGAGGGGTAGACCCCCCAGGAAAGGGATTCTTTGCAAAATCTGGAGAACTTATGAGCAGATTAAAAACAAAATGATGTTGAAGCAGCATGACTAGAATCCAGCTCAGTCTTGCATAGGTGTGCTGACTTTGTAGCACAAAAGGGATGGAAAATAGTAGAAATGTGTTCTGGTCACTGGCAGTAAAAAAGTGTAATTCGGAAGAGATCATTCCAAATGACAATGACATCCTGACCATAACTGCACTGTTAGGGGTTCTAGCAACATAGTGATAGATATTGTCAGACACTTTGGCCTGGCCTAAACTGGGGAGGGAGGCGTCGACCTGAGATACACAACTTCAGCTACGCGAATAGCGAATAGCGTAGCTGAAGTCGGTGTATCTTAGGTAGACTTACCTGGTCGTCCACACGGGCAGCGAGTCGACTGCTGCCGTTCCCCCATCGACTCTGCTTCCACCTCTTGTGGAGGTAGAGTACAGGAGTCAATGGGAGCGTGCTTGGGGATTGATTTATCACGTCTACACTAGACGCGATAAATCGATCTCCAATAGATCAGTCACTACCCGCCGATCTGGTGGGTAGTGTAGACATACCCTATGATTTGTATGTGGGCCATAGTCAAAGTTTTCCTGTATTGTACTTATGTGTTTGATGAAAAGCTTAAGAATTTTCCTCCCCATATCCCATATTTTATGTATTGTAAATTTAAATGAATTTAATGCTCAAGAAGAATGTCAGATTAATAGCATATGAGATTAATGTTCTTTCCATTGGCCTCATCCAATTTCTATTGAAGACCATGGAAGACTTCATTGGACTTTGAGCTAGGCTTTATACGCACTCAACATATGCGGCATTAATGCAGATAACATTGACGTCTACGGTATTTAAGCATGTGTGCCTTGTTAAGTACACCCTGACGTGAATTCCTGTATCGGGCCTAAATGAGAAATTTGGAAAGCGCATTTATTTCTAAACAAAGCATAGAGGCTTACAATAAGCCTCACAGTATGTGCTTCATCCATGCACGTGGACCCCAGAGACTCCAGAGGGAGGCATGTGCAGATCAAGGATGGTATACGTGGGGTTCAGTGATCACTCGGTGATTAGGGGTGCTTGCAAGAGATTTGTTTTATTCTGTGTCGGGTTACAGCCGGTTGTGCATGACAAGAGCCTCACAGCTCCCCACCCAGACTCACTGCCTGGGAAGTTTAGCCCTTTGAAGCACAGACTTCAATATCACGGGTTTTAATGAAAACTCTCTTCTTTAGAGTGGTTGTTTGTTCGTGTAACTCTTTGTGACATTCACATGCAGTTAAAATGACTGGACAAGATTATGGAATGAGAGACCCATCCTAGATGGTACTTGGTGTGTGGAGGGAAATCTTAATTATCGTTTTTCTGCTAGATTAAAATCTATACTTAGGAATGAATATTGACACAATCCATTGACTCATTAAAAAATCTTCTTCTTCCAAGCCCTTCCTACATAGGAACTTCCTCTTAGTTGGGGTAGTTTATATATGGACAGAAGGCAGATGAAGTAATATCTTTCATTGTACCAACCTGTGTTGGTGAAAGAGACACGTTTTGGAGCTACACCAAGCTCTTCAGGTTTATTTGTGTTTTTTTCGTAGTGCTCATCCCTGAGGCAGCCTCAACTTCCCACAAAATAATAATATCTGCATTTTACAGATCGGAAACTGAGCACAGAGTGTTCAACAGGCTCACCCGAGGTCAGAAAGAAGGTCTATGGCCAAGCTGGGACTAAAACTTGGATCTCTTGGCTCCTAGCTCAGTGTTTCTGCTACAAAACTGTCCTTTTTCTCTGTCTAAATATAATGGAACCTCCCTAGGGGGTGAAAGCTCCCCTTCCATTAGGTGAAGGCAGAGGAGTAAGAAGCTATGGAGTGATGCAGTGTTTCATGCAAGGCCAGCATAGAACAGAGGTGGGCAAGCCACGCAATGGAATGACAAGAGGGTCTGCAAGTGACGGCCAGTGCAGCTGTCTCCCCCGTCTTTTCCATATCCTAGTACTTACAAACTGAAACATAACGTGAAAAATCTCAAATGTCTGCTGACCTCTAACTAGATTATGGTCTTTCATTTCATGGTTTTAAATAGCTATTTTCTTATTATAATTTAATACACGCTATGCCTAGAAACCTGGAAAAACTGGCTTGTTCCATCAATTTTAAAGGAACACAGAGTACAGTCTGTACTCCGTTGTAATAGCAAGTTCAAGTTTTATTAAACTTGATAGCATTTAAAATAGTATCAGAGAATTGCTGACACAATTACTCTGGATGCTTCTTGGCTAGTGCATGAGCCCTCCTAGAGTTTTGCAATGAGAAGCTTATTTGCTGAACTGGGAATTATTACTAACGGTCTCTGGTCACAATATCTTCTTAGGGTCTCAGTTCACTGGATTCAGGAGAAGGGTAGAGATCATCTTTGGAAGAGTTTGCCCTGGGGGCTTTTAACTGAGTGAATCAGGGCATTTGAACTGCTCTGCAGCCATTGAGTGACAACCCTGTGTGGCAGGGAAGCCTGGAGTGTGCTGGGATGAATGCACTGTTACAAACAATGAGGTGGACTCAGAGCTGTCAGCTAAGACCAAAGTCCTGTGAACCTGCATTGACTGGATGTTTGGATACAACACAGTCTTGTCTGTTTTGGAAGAAAAGGAATCCTTAGTGATATCACAGAAGAGTGGATCCTCATCCGAGATACTTTTAAGCTTGGGGATGAAAATGGCAATCCATATGTGAGCAGACAGAGAATGGTTATCCAGCCCATGGACTGGAACCAGGGCTCTGATAGACATTCAGGTAAAAATCGGGGAAATTCAAAGTTTGTATGAATCATGACGATGACCCTGAATGGCCGAAAAAATCTCCCTCCTCATGTACCTCAGAAGGCTCCAGTGTTTTCCCTTCTACTTCCCCTTTTGAGGCTTTAGTGGTGCCTTTCAGGGTGAAGATGGTTGACTAGCTCCCACCATCTGCAGTCTCAGAGGGGCTGGCATACAGGGGGGCCTCCTGTACCCTGAGGTAGGGTGGTTGAAATAAATGCAGGGGAACTTCATCCACAGAAGAGTTCAT
The DNA here is from genome assembly GCA_032164245.1 of Sternotherus odoratus. Lineage (NCBI taxonomy): Eukaryota > Metazoa > Chordata > Testudines > Kinosternidae > Sternotherus > Sternotherus odoratus. The sequence goes on along the minus strand of JAVMKO010000014.1, from coordinate 25,849,182 downwards.
GGTAAGCCAGGTGTGGGGGGGAGACACCTTAGAATTGAAGGGAGAGCTGAAACTGATGCATTCCACAAAATTTGCTGGCCAATCTCTATCCGCCCTCTGAAAAGAATTCGAGATTGTTTGCATAACTCATAACTCTCGTTAACCTCCATGGGTGTTTCTCTCTGAGGATAATCAGAGTGTGTTGGCTGAATTAAATCTCCATTCCCCATATAAACATTCTGAAATGTTAGTTATGAAAGAAACACATAAAGGGCTACTCCTGGTAGATATCTATTAGAAGCAAGCTCTCCCAAGGAGGAATTTGGCCCATTATCTTGTCTTTAAAAATAATTTTAAAAGCCCGCTAGAGCCATTCTGTAATATCAGATAAAAATGCATTAGAAAGCAATGTTTCTGATTTGAAATATCATCCTCAATTCATGCCATTGTGCCTGGCCCCTCTGAGAAATGGGACTCATCATGGAAATGTTTACGATCTTGAGTCTAATGCTGCTATCTGTTCCATCCAGACAGCACCAAAGGCTGATGGGATTTCTGGGCGTGGAATTTGGCCCTTAACTATGGCACAGTTATAACTCGTGGTGGTGATACTGTGCCCCCAGGGGACTGTGGAAAAACACTGAATTAATAAATCTGTGTGAGGTGGAAAAAAACCTGGTCATAACAAACCAGCAAAATTTCCTTGGGGGTAAGAGGAAGAACCTCCCACCCCACAAACCCATCTATATTTTGCATCCTGCTAGCAGCATGCACAGTCAGTCAAATGGTCTTGTATTCTGCACATTCTTTTTATTTTTCATTTGTTTTTTTGGTTAACATACAACAAAGAACAATAATGATGGGCAAAGCCACAAACCCATAATGACTGCATGTATTACAAAAATATGGACAATGCTTACAGGAAAATGACACAGCAGATTTAATATGTGTGGTAACATTAAAAATGTCTCTGTTTACTCTGGTTCCCACACATTTGGGAGTTACAAACATATGCTTTTCCCTTGGCAGGAATCTGACAGAGCACTTAGTGCCTACTGAAGGCTAAGTCAAGTATAGCAGCAGGGCCAGGCCCTGAGGCCTAACTAGCAGGCTTGATCATCCATCATCCCTTGACAGATGATTTTCTGGTTCTGTACTACATAGGGGAAGGAATTCGTGCAATGTACAGTAAATATAGATACAATGAAGGAAAATCCCCTTCTTGAGTTCTTTTGTTCATATTCATGACTAAATTACCATAATTATTAAAAGCATTTAATTAGGTTATGTAAGGGAAAGGGTCAAGTAACCAGCATTAAATCTCAGTGGCAAACAATAAATCATGCTGCGGAACAACATCTGAGTTTCTGCAAGCAGGTTTTCTAGGGTCACACAGCAGTTTTTGTTTCTTTTAAAAAAACCGATGGATAAAAACTAATATATGTAGTTTAGTTAATGGGCAGACAAAGTGAGTGAGGTAATATCTTTTATTGGACCAACTTCTATTGGTGAAAGAAACAAGCGTTTGAGCTTACACAGACCTGAAGAAGAGCTCTGTGTAATCTCGAAAGCATGTCTTTCTCACCAACAGACAGTCCAATAAAAGATATTACCTCACCCACCTTGACTCTCCAATATCCTGGGACCAACACAGCTACAACAACAGCCTAGCTAATAGTAAATTTCAGGTGTTTGTGTGGGCACAGGGTTCTTACTGAAATCTCTCTCAGATTAGAGATGATAAAGGCACAGGACTAGTTGAGGCTTGTGTATCTCTGTGTGGAAGGATGTGTTTTAATACTGGCACTTTTACTTGCTGCACCTAATTGAGTACCCGAGAATGAAGATAGATGCCTAGGAGGGTTTAGGATTTTAGTAGATTAAGGAACTGAACTCCCATTGACTTTGAACATAAATGAGGAACAAAAATTTGACAAGAGAAGGGTCTTCGCCCTTGCAAACGAAAGTATGACAAGATCCAGTGGTTAGAAGTTGAAGCTAGATAATTTAGATGAGCAAAAAGGCACAAATGATGAACAGTGAGAGTAATGAACCACTGGAATGATTTACCATGGATTGTGGTGGATTCTTCATCACTGGAAACATTACAATCCAGATTGGATTTTTTCCCTAAACACTATGCTGTAGTTAGCACAGGAATTCATTCAAGGAAGTGCTATGGCCCGTGTTAGGGAGTTAGTCAGACTAGGGGCGTGTCTACAGGAACATTTAGTTCATGGAAAGCCATGGTATGAATGTACCCCCACACTAATCTGCTGATGATTAAATGTTGACCTGGACCCTATTGATGCACATTGATGGTTTATTCCTGAGTTTGGATTTAGTCCTTTTTGAACTGGGTTTAGATCAAATGCATTAACAAACCATCAGTGTGCATCAACAGGATCCATGAGGCAAACTAGCATGGCATAGCTTTACACCCTTGTTTGCCAGATGCTAAATGTCTGTGTGAACAACCCCTAGATGATCAAAATGGACTTTTCTGGCTTGATAATCTATTGATCTATCTGACCCTTCCTGGAACAGGGTACCAATTTATTACTGTATATTTGCTTCTCTGGACACTGCCCTCTTTCAGGCTTCAGAGAGATTTGGTTCAGACTTACTCTGAGTTTTGTGGCTTGGCTAGGTTCTAATTTTAGGGGAAATGGGTCATTCCAGTTTCTCTTCCTTGCTTTAAATTACTCTTCAGGCCAATGCTAAGCTTTGCCTGTCATTTCCTCGACGTAAGCCCTCCATAAGGTCATGAGATCACGTATGGCATGGAGGGCCCTGTTCTGTATTCCTTGTGCTCCCTAAGCTCCCACTGGAGTCGGGGGCAGATAAAGCTGTGCTGGGTCTTTAATAACAATTGTGAAAGTCAGCAGGGCTTGTGCTCCTATTGAATGGGATATAAGGATGGGATATAGGTGAATGGGATATGGGAATGGGATATAGGTGCTCACAGGGCCTGCTCTAACTTTTTTGCCGCCCCAAGCAAAACAAAAGGGCGGATGGAGGAGCATCGCTGGAGCAAAATAAAAAAAAAGATTGGTCAGAATGCCATCCCAGGCACGTGCTTCCTATGCTGGTGGCTAGAGCTGACCCTGGGTGCTCAGATGCTGTGTAATAGAGGCCGTACAAGTACTTAATACAGGCAGGAGTTTGAAGGATGGGCACAGGATCCTTATGAATATACAAGATGAGGTGATTTTTTTTCAGGGTCATTTTTTCCCATCTCAGATATCTGTGCACTGGTGGTGTGGGTTTCATGTGTGTATCTGAGGGCATAGTGTCGTCTCCAGGGTCCGTGTGTTTTTTATTCTGCTGCCTAGGACTGGTGGCCATGTACTGTGACTCTTTCTTGGAGCTTCTAAGGCATGGAATAAGTGCACCTATCTTCTAGTGATATAACCTAGAACCCCTTAATGTTCTGCCTGAAGATACGTATTGGTGTGAACCTCTACATTCTAACAGGGTTGAATGGAATTTAGTGAAGGGTTGCAACTCCTATAATTACATAGACTGGGATATTCAAAGGCGTCTGTGAGTTAGGTTCCTGACTCCCATTTGAAAATCTCAGCCATTCCTCCAGTTGACATTAAAGCCCTTTTTGTTTCTGAAAAATGTGGGGTTCTGGGATCAAACCGTGTGGTTCTCTTGCAGCATTTACTTGGGCAAAACTCCCATTGAAATCAAAACTTCAGGGTTTTGCCTGAGGATTTTCTTTCTTAGCATCTCTATGGTAACAATATTTTGAGCATTGAAAATAATTTTATGCAGCCAACAACATCTGAAAAAGCCTTTATCACACCATTGGGAGTTGTGTATATACAGCTACTAAATTGCTTGAACAAATGGATAGTTGGTAAAGAGGGTTATCACTGGTTTGGTAAATGGAAGGGGGCTTCTGGTATTTGTTCTAACTTTATCTGCCTCCGATCAGATACTTAATATTTGCTTTCCCTATCAATGTCATCCAAACCACTAAAAAGTCATGAGCTTGCGGAAGGAAATTCTATGAGTTTTCATGTGGTCATAGCTAGGGAAATCATTTCCTTTCATATCCACACGTTCAGCACATTTGCTTGTTCTATCCTTGGTAAAGTTGTGGCGTGGCTTTGGGGAAAAGAAAAGGAAAAATGATACTGAAAAAATATCTTGCATAGAAAAATTATTTGGCTAACCTATCTGAAAACAGATTGACTAACAGTTAAATTAAGCAGAATGTTTGCTTTGCTAAAACTATGGAAGCGAGTGGGGAATTCTGCCTCTCGTCTTCCTACTCTCCCTGTCTTTACGCTCCTAGCCAAGGCTGGAGAGAGTCATTGCATCTCTTTCTACCTTGCCAATGAATGAATAAATAAAATATATGAAAATTGGGTCCCTGAATAGTAGTGATGTTTCCTGGATCCCATAAGGCAAAGTAAAGGAAAATACCCATTGCTACCTACACCCCAATGTGAGTACAGCACTGCTCTTCCACCTTGCAAAAGCCAGCACCCAGCAGAGCAAACATTCCTGTACCGTTGGGCTAGAACTGCTGTCAGTTGATTCCAGCCTGCTGTGTTTTACTTGTAACGCTCACTGATATGTTCATTTTCACTGCTTGTCCGCTTAGCTCTGTGTGGAAAATCAACACGTTCTCATTCGTGCTGTCAACAGAATGCAGATAAAGGAATCCAAGTCCCTCAGCCTTTTTATTTATTTTTGCCAAATTTGGCCAAATGCCAGAGGTATGTCAGTCCGTTCTGTGACGTTTTGCTAAATTTGCAAAGTGATAGGGAAATGTAGAGGTCAAAATGTATGATCTGTCCTATTTCCCATTTGGGATAGTGCAGCACCCTTTCCTTTTCATATCCGTCAAAATGTGCATGCACAAAGACTGTTGTCTCACCCTCCCTCTCATGTAAGGAGGCAGGAGTTAACAGCACATTCCTTTGGCCCTTTTGAGACCAGTCTTCCCTTCAATCCATGGAAAAGGCCCAACACATCACACACCATCTTCACTAGAGAGTTGAACTGTTTCAAGACCACACATCCCAGCTAGGTATTTCTCAGCTGAGATTGTCTGTCCTGCCAGCACTAAGAGCCCCCTGGTTTGGTGACTGGAGTCTGGTGACAGGGTGTTCTTAGGGAGGGGCCTGTAACTCTCAGGACACAGTCAAAGGCATGTTGCTTTTCTCAGACATTTTCTTGAGGAGCAGGAGAGGGTAAATGATAGAGAGTCTGTGGCTAGGGAGTGGGAAGGTTAGTATATGGAGACTGGCTCCATGCCTATTGATTTTGTTAATATTTTCAGTGTGCCTAACATCAGGAAGGCATCATTTTAAAGAAATGCCTATGGGGGCTAGTGAGGTTTGAAAATTTACCGATGCAACTGACATGTAAAGAAGACCCTCCAAGCCAGCATTGTATAGCCAGCTTCAAAACGGGCAATGAATCACTTGCTCACCAGACCTGAGTAGCATTGCTGTTGCTTTTTGCTATATGCCTACTTTCTTATCAGGAGGGGCAAAGCGTTGTAACTAGAGCTGGTTGAAATTTTTCATTGGTAACTTGTTTTTGATTAAAACATCCCTTTCTCAAAAATAAGAGATCAGATTTTTTTAAAAAAATTCTGATTTTTCTACTTTTTTGTTCAATTTTGAGGGTCCCCCTCCATTTCTTTACATTTTCCCCCCACTAAAAAAAGGAAGGAATCACCGAAACCTGAAAACCAAAGAATGTTAGTGCTCTAGTTTAGAAAACCAAAAGGAATTCAGGTTTTTTATTTTCAGGGTTCTTGGTCAAAAAGACAAACATTTTGAGAGAACCAATTCTTTTGCGAAACATATTTTATCATTTTTGACCAATTCTAGTTGTAATGCTGCTGTTTCTACAGCTCTGGTAGCCAAAGTTTGACCTAAACATCTTCCTTTCCAAACCTCTGCCTCTTCTTAGATGTACTGCTGGTTAGAGGCTGATTGAACTCCCATTGAGGTCACAGAGAGCCTTTCTATTAATAGAAGCTGGACTGGATATATACAGAGGAGGTAGGTGGGATAGGTTGAAAAATTTCCATGGGGGCTGTTAATTTGGCCTAAAAATGATTTTTGACTAAACTTTTTTTTTTGCAAAAAGGTCTGTTTTTCTATGGAAAAGTTATTTGTTTTTATTAGCTACATAAACAAACAAACAACATCCAAAACATTTTGATTTTGGAAATGCTATCACAGTACCTGAGTCATATTGTGGTTTGGTTGCTTCATGTCATCCTTGTCCTGTATGGGCTAGGCTTCTCTGAGGCACTACCTCTATCATGATGCACTATTGCCAGGCACCTCTCCATGACCATGGTTCCTTACAGGAGATATAGTCTCACCAAGGAGTCCAGCTGACAGAGTGGAATGGAAGCACGAGGCAGCCAAACTACAACTCCCATGAGCCATCACTACAATATTTCCAAATTGAAATATTTAATTTTTGAGCTGAAATGTTTGGTATTCCAATTTCTGTGCCCAAAATGAACTCTTTGGGTGGGTGCGGGGAGCAGGTTTCAACCCGCTCTAGATGGAGGCATGAACGGCTAGAGTGCCGTCCTGTGCCGCTTTCCTCTTTAATTAAACCATTCCCTCCTCCCTTGACCTTTCCTAGTTGTATTGGGTGCATTCTTTCTTTCTGTACCTAGCCTAAGTTAAAACTCTACCATTCCTTTATGTTCATGTCCCATGTTGCCTGCTGGACAATCAATACACATTTCAGAAACTCCTTAAATGGAGTAAATTTCATCAATCACATCTTAAATTACTGTAGAGTGGAAGTTTTATTATGCCAACCGGACCCATTTTCATGGAATGAGAGTGTGAAAGGATCACTTCCATACTTACACTGTTCCAGTTGAAAGGAAGGCTTTCTGTCGGTGTATGGTGTCAAGTTACATACCACATGAGCTTCCATAACTAGGCATAAAAGTATAAGTGAAGATGGAGAGTCAGCCTTAAACCAACATAGCCAGCAAATTTATGACTCTACTGTTATTTAAATTTCGTTTGGGCTTATTAATATAAATGCTCCCAAGCACAATCCAACATCATGCATATTTATATTTTTTAAGCATTTATGATCAGTTGCAGGAATTTTGGGCCAGGAACATCCCAGAACTGGCATTTTTAAAATACTTTTGTTTATGGGAATTTTTACACATTAGATTTTCCAACACACAATTGGCAAAGATCACATCTGAGAATACTTTAACTATCCTAATTCTCTCATGAGCTTTTACTAATATCCAAATACTGGTGCATCACTACTGCATTCAGTGAAGCTACCTTATGGTAGCTGGAAACTAAACTTTGTCCTTATCCACAATTCTTTTTGTTAGTTGTTACTTATTAGAAAAAGATATAAGCAGTTATTTGAGGCAGTTAGAATTTGTCAAAGGAAAAATATTGCTTTACACTACCAGTAAAACTGCCTCTTTTAGTGTGTTACGTAATATTGGACTCTTTTTAACTATTTCCATCTTTATTTACATTCATCTCTTAGTAAAGGGAAGAAAAGCAGATGCAAGACAATGAACCAAAAATCTTTCCATACAGCCCACAATATTTCCTAGAACAAAAGAACTAGTCATATGTATAAAGTAGAGAACACGTTACAAGTTCAGCCAAAACTGCCCCTTGTGGATACTTAATCTATGACTATAAAATTATATTATTCTATGTATTAGTTTTAAATGACATGTACATATGTCCATCATTTTCAGCTTAGAAAGTGTAGTATGAACTTTCTGTTCCAAATGCTAAAATACTTTGCCCTTTACATTGAATGAAGGTAAAACAGCCCAGTTGTTTCAGCAGTTACAATGAGCCATAGAAGGCCAAGCCCGGAAAAAGTGTTCTTCTAAGCATCCTTCACAAGAAACTACCTGAAACCATAGTGGTGTCTTTAGAAATATTTAACTCTCACTATACTGTCTGAAATTCTCTTAAGAAAAAAATGATTGAATCCCATTTACAAAAAAGGGATCCCCAATTCTCACCCCAATACCTACCTGGGTGTTTAAATTGTTTCTTGAACATATAAATGTGCCTCCTATATGCCACCTTGTGATTATAGCCTTCAGGACAACTCAGAAGGCCCCAGTTCAGTAAAGTATTTGAATGTGTTTGTTTGCATTTAAAGATTGGGGCCAAAATGGACTATGGAAGCAAATACATTTGGAAAATGGACTCTGTGTTTGGTGAGGTGAGCTCTCTTTGTATCGGAACCTTTGAATCGGGCAGATTCTGGCATGTGCTGAGATTCAGAAGGAATTAGGGGAGTGGGAAGGTTGATGATATCAGGAAGCCAATTAAAAATCACTGATTCTTAAGCCACAGCGGTTCCAAATCCAACCAAAGACTTCGGCAGCTGAGATATTTTTAGTTTGCCATAGCTGGCTGCGTTCCCTATGGGACCCTACATGCAGTAGAATTGAGAGGTGAAGTGAACTCCATTCTACCCTGTCACTCCTCCTTCAAACCCCAAAGCAGCCTCTAAACAGGGTTAGAGGGGCAGTGGTGACAGAACTGGGTCCACCAGCATTACACCACCTGAGAGGTCCTCTACCACTGTAGTAATGGTCAGCTAGGCAGATGCAATGCCATTCTGATGCAATGCCATTCTACAGTGTGGCTGTAGTATCTTAAGTGTAGATGTGTTTGCATCCTAAGTGTTTGTGTATCCTAAGTTAGGATGTGTATCCTAAGTGTTTGCATGCTGCAGCACCATAGACTGTAAAGCTACCCAGATCTCATGAGCAAATATGGGCCTTTGCACATTGAAATATTTGCAGGTGGAAGATTACTGGAGCATTCTGACAGGACAGTTTTAAAAAATTGCCCTTCCACAGTATGTCTTGTTTCTGCCTAAAACATGTTTTTACAGTCTAGTAATATAAATTCCTTGAACATGGTGATTTATAATGGAATTGCTGACACTGTCTTAACTACTGCACAGTAACTTGACAAAGAGTTGTTATAATTTATTAGTGCTGATTTCTCACTTGAGCTACTTTTTTCCTCAGCTGTAACTGGCTTTTTCAGTTCCTATTCTTTCTGACATTAACTGTTACTGAATTGACAATAAAATCCTCTCCTGCTTCATTTTACTTCAGTTTCTTTATAAGAATTAAGCCCCAATCTTGTTATGATTAGAAGAGAAACCTTGAATCATGTTATCAAGGCTGATACTGATAATCCCCCCCCCCCTCAATTTTAGTACTTTGTTAAATCATTTAGTGATTTCATCTTCCGCTACATTCACTGAGTATTATAATCTAAACACCCTTTTGGTTGCATTCATTTAATTTTACTATACATTACAAATTCTTCGTGTATCTTCCATGATTTCTCTATTAGTTACAAACATCTGGATTTATGAAAAATCAAGTGTACAATAATTGTCCAATGCACAGCAGCCTTCATAAAGCTGTCAAATACTATTATTTTTTTCAAAGATTTTTTATCATATTAGACAATACTAGAATATATGCATTTCTACCCCAAGTCTACTGTGCTTAGGGAGGCTTACAATAAAATATATTCCCTAATTAAATATGTAAAGCAGCTTAATATCTTTAAAATTATTTAATTATAAAGCAGGAATATACTAAATTAGTTCCCAGACTCAATTAGCATCCTGCTCCATGATTTTAAATATGCATTTTTTTTCAGTGCTCCGTTCATTACTAACTGCATGGCTAGCCTTAACTTATGCACAGGCAAATTCAATTTTGCTGCAGTAATTAGTATGCATTTTGAGGCAAAGAATCAACTTTAATATAAAAGCGTTGCTCCTATCATGTACTTTATATGGGCATTTCAAAGAATAAATCACAGATGTATAAGAGATTCTCTAGTAATATAACCTTTTATTGACTTTTTCTCTAAAGTTCTTTAACTGGTGGGTGAAAGTGTTTTTGAAAAGAATTTAAAAACATAGGGCATTAGGAAGTGGAGGCAAAGGAATATAAACTCCGACAGCAGCAGGAGAAAAAGGAGAATAGGAATTCTTTCATTCATTTTCCAAAAAAAATTCAAAATACACAGTTAACCTGTGAAACTCATTGTCACTAGATATTTCTGAAGCAAGTGCTTATTAGGATTCACAAAAAGATTGGGCATATATGTTGGTAACAAATAGAACTGGTGTAGAAAATGATTCCCCCATCAAAAAATTGAATTTTATTTATTTGTTGGTTTTCAAAGTTTTTCTTCAAAAGTTGTTGGGTTTTTTGAAAAAAATCCAAAACACAATAATTTTTTTGGCAACCGAAAATGTTTAGTTTTCACATTTTGCTGAAAATGTTTTCAACTTTCAGGTTTTGTTTTACTTATTAAAACAGAAGTCTTTTTGTGATAATTTCTTTTTAGTCCAAAAGTCATTTACATGAATTTTAATGGCCTACATTCAACTAGGAAAAAATACACAGCAGTGGAATATCTGGAGTTATAGCACTAAGGATTAAATAATAGTAACAATAAAGAATTTTGAAAGGGATATAACCAGTGGAAGGGATTTAAAAGAAATTTTCCTTGCCCACAGTTTGTTCCATAATTGCCAGATGCCAGGGTTTCTTGGATCTTCCTCTGAAGCATGTGGTATTTGCCCCTGGGAGAGACTATACTGAACTAGATGGACCAATGGTTTTGACCCACTGTGGCAATTCCTATGTTGAATTTTAGCGGTTCTGTGGTCTAGTACTCAGTAGGAATTTTCTCCTTTCAGAATTTGCATTTCAACTCAGTGGGAGATCTATGAGCAGAATGAGAGTAAGGCAGTGTCTATTTGTACAGCAGCACAGCTGTACCAATCCAGCTGTGCCACTGCTGCGGGTCTGGTGAAGATGCTCTATCCTGGCAGGAGAGAGCTCTCCCATCAGCATGATAAAACCACCTCCACGAGCAGCAGAAGCTATGTTGGTGGGACAAGCTCTCCTCCCAACATAGTGCTGTGTACACAAACGCTCAGGGAAGGGGGAAGGGGTGACTTAATTTCTGCTGACATAAACTATAGTGTGGATATAGATAGCCTCAGGCAGTCCCACGCTTTACCTGGCTCAGATAACTAGGATAGCATTCTTTAGTTATTATGCAAGTGAATAGAAGCGACACTTGCTATGTATTCCTTGACAGTGATTCTTGAAGTGAACCCAATAACTACTAAACATGTTATATCTCCACAACCTTATACTTCAGAGCCTAGAAATAACTCAGACTGCATGCCGTGTAATTACTGTTCACAATCAATAGATAGAGTCATTTTATGGGTATTTGTGCCTTAATAAAGCTATAGGAAAGGAACTCATTAAGAATCACTTACATTTACATGGCCTTGTCTCTTCTTGACCTAGGAGCTATAACAAGATGATTGAAGTTCCCTTTTATGATAGCAGGATGTGCTGTTCCTTTTATACACCAGTCACTCTCTGAACAACATTCTGTATAAGAAAATTAGTAAAAAAGACAAGTCATGAATCCCTTTTTATTTGTTCAGGCCTTCAGCATTATCTTCCTTACTGGGGGTATGTAGCAACAAATATCTTTTATCATCCAAAGGCGCAGATAGTGGGCATTCTATCTGAGTAAGGACTGCCGGTTTTGGCCTCTGCCATGGGCTTTACCTCTAGAGCTTCCCTTTGGGTGGAATATGAGTGCTTCTTTTGTTCCCAGGAGCTTTCTCTTGCAGTGGCAATGGCTATAGTGTCAGTCTGAAGAGGGCCGGGTTTCTCTGACTACCAGTATCAGGGAGACAATACCCTTTCTGGAGTTAACAATAGTCCAAGTGAGTAAGGGAAGATCGAGCAGTCTTATAGCTTTAGTCTGGCTTCTCCCTGCTCTCCTTGCACAGCAAATCATCAACAGCCCCTGAGCAAGGGCTGTGTTCTCTAATCCCTTATCAGGCTAATGGGCCCAGGCCCAGCTTCTTGGGCTCGAAACAAAACAAAATAAGGAAAGTCCCTCTTCTTGTCTGGGTGGCAGAGGAAAATTCACATGAAGAGAGATTAAAAGGAAATAGAGTTTATTTTAGAAAGAAGATGAATGAGAAGGGACCTGGTAAATGTAAATCAAATAATTAATAGTATAGAGAAAATAGACTTCTTTTCCCTGTCGCATAACACAAAAGCAAGGAGTGGGGGGCGGTCAATGAAATTGGAAGTGGGAAATTCAAATCTTATAAAAGGAAATACATGTTCACCTGTGTAACTCAACTGAGGAGCTCACTCCCCAAGGAAGTCATTAAAGCTGAGGACATGGTAAGATTCTAAAAGGGATGAGACATTTATAGGGCTATCTAGAACATCCATTGTTATCATAATCGATGGTAAAACTTTTGTGAAAGAGACGGTAATCCTCAGACTTTGGGGTGAGACCTAATGTGCGGGGACAGATTAGCCCCCATATTTACTTCTTGGAATGTTCTTTAATTTTCCTCTGAAGCATCCAGTGCTGGTCACCACCAGAGACAGGTGATTGGACCAGATCAACCTTAGGACTGATCCACTCTGGGAATTTCGATGTTAAATATAATGCCGGCAATAAAACTGTATTGTGTGTTTCAGATTATGGTCATGAATGAATATGGTAGCTGGCATGGTCTTTTTAAGAATTGCTGGTTGATTAAAGCTTGATTCTGCAATTTATTATGTGCAGGCAAACTGCTCTGCCACCAGGAACCCACAATGACTTCAGTGTCAATGTCAATTAGAGTCAATAGGGCTCTGTTTAGGCCCAGCAGTTTGCCTGCATGTTATAAATTGCAGGATCCGGGCCTACGCCTGTTACTAGACTGTATAGCACGCACATACGGTGTGAAATTTTCTAGGGAAGAATTGCTATGGCTTAAAGGCCAACGTCTAAACTTCCCGACTTTCACAGCCCACACCCTCAGATTTAAGGTGGTCAGCTTTATTGTTTTAACTTAATTACGGGAAAACAATATATTGGGCTGTATATATTTGTCAAAATGTGTTACTTTGTTTCCCTAGCAAGCTAGCCCCTCAAGCATGTTGCAGAGGTGGAGGGAAAAAAAGTTTATTGGAAATTATTATATTTGAAAAGGCGTTAGCTATTCCCCAGAAAGAGGAGAAGCGAACACAGGGTCAATTTATAACCTGACCTGAAAACACAAAGTTGATAATTGGCTGTCATTGCTTATTGTATCCATGAGCTGATTTGTTGAAATGCTCAATAAATCTGCTATTAGGAGAAAAAGTGCTTACATGCATTTCTTTTCCTTAAATTTTTTTTAAACAACAAAATAAAAGATTGATTGACAAGACACCAATAAAGCTTTGAGCATACACTGCTGACCTTTTTTTCTTTGCACTGCAATCTGTGTTTATTAGAATTCAACTCCTATAAATAGGTTTCTGTGGATAAAAAAAAAGTGAGCAGTTTCTTATGGACTTTTGCTCAATAAATTTCTGTGAAAATTCTAACTGCTTAATAGATGACTTTCAATTTAATTCAACCTGTCTTCCCTTCTTAAAAATAAGATATAACTGGGGATGAAATAGGTTTAGCTAGTGGATTTTTTAAAGCATCCTTTTTAATGTCTACCACAGCAGTCCATCCTGACAAGACAGGATACATTCCATTTCAAGCCTGGTACTGTAGTAGGCTATTTCTTCTCATTATATAAAAACATATTATAAGGCTGTGTTGCTTGTAACATTATAAAACTCAAGTCATGGCTGGTGACTTCATAAGTGTGAAGAGCACGAGGCTCCAATGGAGATCTATTCATGAGTCTACCAAATGCTACTGCCTGTTGTATGCCACTTGGTATTTGATTTTCCTGAGGAGCAATCAACATAGACTTTTAAACTCGTAGAAGTTTTCCACAGCAGCAATGACACCTCTGGTGATATCTGGTGTTTTTCTTAAAGTGCCCGTCCCTAGAGTCATGCAATTCTGTTAGAATATGTTTTCGTTTTTTAAAAAGGTAAAGTGTCTAGCTGACATGTCTGTAGTGAATCACGTGGAAACAGGAACCCCAAAGACTCAAAACCTAAAACAATGAAAAAGATCCTAACATTTATTTTTAATATACATACAGCCTGCTTATTTAGCTCATCAGAGAGTGGCTGGGTAGCTTCTGGGCTGAGCTCAGAGTACGCCTCTGCATAACCTGCATCTTAATGAGATTGAGTGAAATCCTCCAAGGTTCATATACAAAAGGGTAATGCCTCTGCTGAGTCTTAGCCCTCAACCTCCTTCCCTTGAATTATTGCCTACTATACAAATGTAGTCTGGTTAGGTGTTGTCCTCCTGTCTCCCTACTTTGTGGTGGTGACCTTCTTCTGAAAACGTTCTGTGTGGTCTCCAAATCTTTTTCCCCTCACTCTACTACCATGTACTGACTCTCCTCCCCTTACTAATCCTATGAATCCTTTATGAATCCTACCTGTCTCCCATCTTCCTCTTCCTCGTATATGAGAGGGTCCTTTCACAGTGGACTGCATGACTGCTTTAAGGATACACAGAGTGCAGAACAGCCCATGGGAGGCTGCTGCTTGATCATCTTACCCTGCCCCTCTTGGATGAGTCACAGGGGTGAGACCACTGCTGTTGAGCATGTGGGGTGTCCCTGTGTGCTTCTCTCCTAGAGCGTCTACCCCGTCCGAGTGCGGAAGCCCTTGAGCCCTCAGACAGCTGGGCTACAGCCGTAAACCAGCTTTAAAAACCCCAAGGAGCCAGTCTCTCATCTGAGCCCCTAGAAGGGAGTCCAAGTGGCTATTTACATTTGCCTAAGCTTTTGAAGTATAGGTCCTAATTTCTCCATGCTTCAGCTTTTGGGTTAGCAAAATGGAAGCAACAATTCTGAACTCTCCTCAGAAAAGGCTTGTGGGCCTCAGCTGAAAGGTGCTACATAAAGGGGAAGTATTCTTTTAATCTTAGATATTATATCATCACACTTTGCGGACAACTGGTGAGGATGAGAGAAATTCACCGGTGACCGTGCAATTGTTCATTCAAGTCACGATTCTGGACATCCCATGTCATTACTAGGGAAAGACTTCACCACAAAGCAAGCATCCTTACTCCTGTGCACCTAAGTGTAAAAGGATGCATATAAAGAAGATGTTATTAAACACAGGGGCAGCCTAGCATTCTATCTGCTCTGATTTCTGTGGAAAACAATAGCAAGGTTGAGGTGACATAATAAAATGCAATCGCTAGGCAAGATGGCCTACGAACAGAAAGACTGTGGTGCAAAATGATCAGCCATTCTAAAAAGGGAATTCATTTTTCACACGTAGATTGAAATGCTTTCTTGTTTCTGCCCAATATATCCAAAAGGTGGCAGCATTCAAGTCAAATTTCATCTCTGAGGGGTAGACTTTAAAAACGCAGGCAAACAATACTGTTTCAAATACAAGAAGGATATGTAGAACTTACTTAATTCTGCTTCTCCAATAGTTAAGCCAGGAAGCTTTGAAAAAAAACTGACTGTTTTACTTTGCAATCTCTGATCCTTAGAATCATTACCAATTACTCAGCCATTCAGTTGTGCTGACAAAAACTTACTGACATACCTGAAATCTTATGAATCTGGGATTAAAGGAATAGCTTTGCTAGATCTTGAACTGAAGCACAATCAAAGGGCTAGTCAAAATCTGGGCACAGATAGGGTGGCCATTTTACTTGCTTGTACTGCACATGGTTTGGATAGTTTAGATTATGTATGTGAAATCGCCCTGGAGGAGGTCAGTTAAAGTAATAAAGGCTCCCTTTGCCTCAGGAGCCACTCCCTCTGTGATATGACCTTTCTGTGACTTCCTAGCTCAAATCGTTATGAAGAGAGTTAAACGTTTATTTTAAATCTTTTCAAAGGGTTTTCAGGGCATTGGGTTTTATGGCAAGCTCTCCCTCTCGGTCTCTCTCCAAAACCAATGTGCTGATTGCTTGGAGGAGGGGAAGAATGAGAAAAAGAAATGAAAAAAACAACAACCTTTAACACTTTTTATATATATATATTCAGTTTGGGGGAAGAAGTTGTATATCTGTGACTTTAAGATTGTGGTTACATATTCCAGCAAAGTAATCACTGTACAATCACTGTAACACATTCTTTATTTATGCCATTGTTACTTTGTCCCGGTAAGACTTAAAAATTAGTGCTGAGTGATGATTCTAAAGCACTAAGGTCATGATTATGCAAAGCACATGAGCACAGATTTCACTTTAAGTATGTACTTAACTCCCAGGTTACTGGCTAAAGCACAAAGTCTACGCTCAAATGTTTTGCTGAATCATGTCCTTAAAGAGTAGCCCTTGCTAGTTTTAGAGAGATTGTAGGGTTTGGTGATGCACAAAATAGGGAACACAAAATAATATCCCTAGGACTGGAATGACCTTTTAAAATACGTCCATTTGTAGGGAGTTTTGAGAGTTGTGGTTAGGCATGTTTGGTACAATGTGATATGTTTATTAATAAATCTGCAGCACTATCAGCTGATAGAGACAGCAAGTCACAAATGGTAAAATGAAAAAAGTGGCAAAAACTTATTTCTTGCTGGATATATTTTTTTTTGTAATGAAAATTAGATATGGGCACAATGAGCATGAATTCAGTTGGATCACACTCCACTGACTGCAAGGTCAAAAGCAAAGTAAGAGAGAAGATATCATTGTTTGTCATTGCTGTAAGGTTCTGCAGTGTTTAAGCACATTGTTACCTAATGTAATTTCACTAACTCCTAACAGCATTAAGGGTAACGGAGCAAAGTCACAGGCGATATCTCATTAAGGCCCTGATTCTGTAGTCCATCCTCGTTCAGCAAAGCACTTAAGCACATGCCTAACTTTAAGCAAGCTGGTTAAGCAGCCCATAACTGTATTTATAGTCTCTAGACCAAAAGGGCAGGGATTTCATTTCACTACATCACCATTATATGCTTTAAACTACATATTTTGCCTTTTCAGTTTTTCTTAACGTTGTCAGTCTGTTTGGCTTAGTGAAGTCTTCCTTCCACCCCTCGGCTGGCCCTCGCTGGAGGGCAACACATCCGAGTGGTCAAATCTTAACTATGGAGAGAAAGATCTCTCTCAACCAAGGATGCTGGCTGCAGGCACTGCTGGGGTTACTAGCGCTCAATGTTGTTGCTGGTATTTCATCAATCCAGTCTGAGTGGCAGGAGCGTATTGTGTCCCTGGGATACTGGACATCAGTGGTAAAATTCACTACTGTGCAGTTACCCACCACAGAGCCTCACTGAAGTCCTGATTTGACGGTTTAAGTGGAATATAACTAGCAGTGAATTTTGAAGAGAGAGCAGCACCCAGAGCAATAGGGTCATGATTGTTCCCCTCTATTCGATATTGGTGAGGCCTCATCTGGAGTACTGTGTCCAATTTTGGGGCCCACGCTACAAGAGGGATGTGGAAAAATTGGAAAGAGTCCAGAGAAGGGCAACAAAAAATGATTAGGAGCCTGGAGCACCTGACTTATGAGGAGAGGCTGTGAGAACTGGGATTGTTTAGTCTACAGAAGAGGAGACTGAGGGGAGATTTGATAGCTGCTTTCAACTACCTGAAAGGGGGCTCTAAAGAGGATGGATCTAGACCAGCAGTTCTCAAACTTATTGAGACCGCGACCCCTGTTCCTGCGCTGTCAGTGCGCTGCAACCCCTCTGGTCTGGCAGCCGGCTGCGGCACAACACCCCCCCCCCTCCGTCCCCGCTGCGGGAGGGTGGCTGGGTGCAGCGCAACACACCCCCCCCATCCCCACCGCGGATGGGCGGCCGGCTGCGGCGTGACCCCCCCGGCCCCCGCCGCGGGCGGGTGGCCGGCTGCGCACCAGCCCCAGTCCCCGCAGCAGGCGGGCTGCCGGGTGCGCGCCGGCCCCAGTCCCCGCAGCGGGTGGGCTACCGGCTGTGCGCCGGCCCCCAGTCCCTGCCGCCGCGAGTTGCGGCAGCAGGAGCTCGCGACCCCCTGGGGAGCGCTCAGCGACTCCCCCCCGGGGGGTCATGACCCCCCAGTTTGAGAAACCCTGATCTAGACTGTTCTCAGTGGTACCAGATGACAGAACAAGGAGTAATGGTCTCAAGCTGCAGTTGGGAAGGTTTAGATTGGATATTAGGAAAAATGTTTTCACTAGGAGGGTGGTGAAGCACTGGAATGGGTTGCCTAGGGAGGTGGTAGAATCACCTTCCTTAGAGGTTTTTAAGGTCAGGCTTGACAAAGCCCTGGCTGGGATGATTTAGTTGGGGATTGGTCCTGCTTTAAGCAGGGGGTTGGACTAGATGACCTCCAGAGGGCCCTTCTAACCCTAATATTCTATGATAGCACAGAGACAATGTGGAATGTTTTCCAGGGGCGGAGGGATGTTACCCAAATTTCTGCTAAGCTATCTGTGCTGAAGGTACTTCTATCTCCCCTTAATCTGAACCCTGGGTACAAATATGCATTTGGAGGACAGGACTTTTTTTCATTAAAATATATTCAGGGCTAGAGCTGTGCTTTGCACCTGGCTTGAATATAAATACTGTGAGCAAAGGAAAAAATACTGGGAGAGAAATTTATTGGATCAAACTTCCTCTCTAGAGGTTGTGGCTGTATCCAGAAACGCTGCCTGCTTTCTAGCAAGCAGGGAAGTTAACACCCTACTCATCTCCCACAGGTGTACAAAATGGAGTAACAAGGTAGGGCTGTGGGCTAGACTCAATCCTGCTCTCAGAGGGTATGCAGGAAATGCTATAAATAGAGCTCTGGGGAAGCCTTTAAAAAGAAACTGAGCCCTCTTCCCTTGTGGTGTATTATCAAGCTAGGGGTTTGTTCCTGGGAAGCTGCTTTGGTTCAGTTTCTCCTGTTGTAAATGATGCAATTTTAAAGACTTGAGAAGGACACCTGTCTGACTTAAAGAATGGGGGATAATAGTGCTGCCAACCTACTTGATAGACTTCTCCAACTTACAGATACAAATAAGAGTCAGCTAGGAAACCAAGCACAAAACAGGTGGGCAGTTTTTACCCTGGTCCTATATATTATTTCGGGTGAGCTGATCCTTTGGAGCCACGTGCAAAGTATCTTGTCCTATTGTAGACCTAATATTGCCAGTCCCCAGAGTTCAAAAATAATGAGATCAGTTTAAAAATTGAGAGATCTTGAGGTTTTTTTGTTTGCCTTTTGGTGTTAAGCCTTTAAGGTTGTATTTTAAAGCCTTTGTTTCTGCCACCGTGAGGGCTGGAAAGTTGCTTATTAAAAAGAAATAAAAGCTGAGATTCTTGCACACATCTTGGGGGAGTTGGTGTTTTAAGGATCTCTGATCTTGAGACTTGTGATAAAATTGCAAGATTGGTTGATAACACTACAGAACACATCTCCTACCATTTTAAAGTACAAGGCAAAGTCCTCTTGATAACATTTAGGGATGCTAGCGGCCGAGGTAGCAGGTGTCCAAGCAGAACTGACTAAATAATAAATAGTGAATAATTTATTTGACAAATATAGTCTCTTGTTGTGTCCGTGACACTTCTCGAACAGCTGCTGGGTTTTGTGAATTGATGTTCATAATTATGTATCAGATAATTTCAGTAAATATTCCTGACCCTTATGGTTCAGGACAATTTGTTGAGAGTCATCAAAACTTAAGTTATGTTGGCTAGTTTGGAAATATGATATTCATGTGAATGTTTCTGTTCTGGGTGGGCATAACCCTTAGCACTAGGTTTCTAATGGTTGTACTAATTCTAAGGCTCACAGCTTCAAAATTTGCTTATAGGAATTATTCTTTAGTATTCACTGAGAATTCAATGTTTCTAAAAATCACCCTTTCCAGCAAGTTCCTTTCCTGCACGTTTGTAGAAAGGAAACACAAAGCAGGTGCAAGCACAAGTAAAGTGCAGTTTTTTTCCCCTGTGAGCAAACATTCATGGATTTTGTGTGTGTGTGAGGGCTTTGTCTGACCAGCATAATTTAACAGGGCACAGTTGGGGGTATTTTACCCACTCTTCTTAACATGAAGTGTAGAACTAAGTGTACCATTTCCATTTCAAAGG
Organism: Sternotherus odoratus; assembly: GCA_032164245.1. Lineage (NCBI taxonomy): Eukaryota > Metazoa > Chordata > Testudines > Kinosternidae > Sternotherus > Sternotherus odoratus. The sequence continues at coordinate 25,829,174 of JAVMKO010000014.1, read as the reverse complement.
ATCACTTAATATCTTTTCTGCCAATTTTCTAATTTGTTTAATTAAAACTTAGCACTCCATTCCACTTCATTAGATCTATTTAATTTTCATCTATCTAAGCACTTTTTCAAGTACATAATTAAAAGGCTAGTTTTATAAAATCAGTTCTTATTTTACATTAACACGCTCCAGAACAGGAACTATATTTTTCCTGTTGATTAGCATTTGATGGTAAAGGGATTAGTGTAAAGTAGTAGGAAGGAAATAATCTAATGTAGTTTGAAAATCCACACTGAGCTAGACACCAAATGCATTTAAGAATGCATGAGAGGGGTGCTAGTGCAACTTTGTAGGAGAGATGAGCCCAGCAGTAACCTTGGGGCTCCCATGTTGCAGACTGGTGGAGAACATTCCTTACAAAGATAAAGGATGTGTTGTGGTGTATTGTGCACTAATAATCACTGTCTATATAGTGCTTTTCTTCTGTCGAGCTCAACGTGTTGTGTAAACACAGGTTTCACAAGGCCAGATTTTACAAAATGGGGAAACGGAGGCATGGGGAAATTGCCTTGCATGTGGTCAGTAAGTTGTAGGCAGAGGTGGAGTAGAACCCCAGCGTGGTTTCAATGCATGTATGTTTAAAGAGAAAAGGGTTAGGAGGGTTCTTATAACCCTTTTACTTATAGAGAGCCCTCAATCTATAAATGGCACTGAGAGGGTAATGTGAGACAAATGGAAAAAAATAAACTAGCTTCCAAATAGTTGTCAGATTTCCAAGAATGACTGTATCATCCACCGCTTTGTGAGCCTAGAAAGAAACGAAAATCCCTAAACCAGTTTTTCCAGAAGCTGTCTACAGACTGACTGACCTCTTATGCGGAAAGCCTAGGATTAGGATTCCTCCCTTCTGCATTCTCTTTGTGGGCTAATGGAGGAAGTTGCTGAACGCATTGTTCTTCTGGGCCAAAGATGGGGAGTCATCAGCAGTAGTTCTGTGGCGTCCACAGTCTGTTCCATCTGCAGCTGTTGGAGACAAGTGCCCTCCAGGCATAGGGAGAAGATGAAAAATGAGACAGTGGCACTTCCCACAAGGAATAATCTAGTAATAGACCAGACCCAGATGCTTGCAGGGTTCATATGATGAAAATGATACTCCCCCCCCCCCGGCTATAGACAAGTAAAGTATTGCAAGGCCTGGCCAAGTGGCCAATTAGATTTTGGGGTAGATTTTATGTCATGTTGGGTTTATATTCACACAGGTCATGGGGACTATCAAGGAGACAGTTCTGGCTCGCTGTAACAGGGTGCTGGCTAAAAAGCCCTGAGCCAGCCCCTGTTAGCTCAGCCCCTGCTAGCTCAGGCCCCAGGCAGGGGAGTAATTGGAGCTGGCAGGGTGTGGCCCTTAGCCAGGAGGGCTTAAGGCAAAGCACCTGTGTGCTTCCGAGCCCAGAGGGATAAAGATGGCAGGCAGGGAGTGCACAGGGGGGACAGGAAGGGGAGGAGCAACTGGCTGGTGTTCCTAGCCAGCTGTCCCCCAAGTAGCTGAGTAAGCATACTTGTATATAGAACTGTATATAGGTGGTGGTGGATTTTGCACAAGGCAATAAAAGGGGCACTGTTGTGGAAAACAGTGTGGTCTTGGCTCATTCCTGCAACGAGTGGTGAAGGGCTTGTCTACACTCCCTAAATCTTTGTCTCAGCCTTAGGCAGGTTTAATTTACTCCAGCTGGCTATGGTCCCCATGAGAGAGAGCATTCCACATGCTTTGATGTTTCTGAGCCCCAGGTACTGGGGGAGGCTGTGAGATTAGAGATCAAGGAGCACAACCTACTCCACTTCTATTCCCATTTGGGGTGTCTCCAATATAACTTTTTCTGTTTCATATCGGGGTGGGGGGACACTTATTAAAAGAAGTTCACATTTGTCTACTATGAGCCCTAAGAAGACTGGCAACACCCCTGTGGCAGTTACAGGTCTTGCTGCACCTCTATTCCCTTTCTGGTCTCTCTGCACCCCTTCAAATGTCAGGGCTATTGCCTTTACTTATCCTAAGGTGGAATTCTGCAATTCACCCCCTTGTCAAGCCCCTCGCCCTGGGCTGCAGTATTCAGTAAACCTACTGTGCTTTCCAAGTCCGTGCTGCTGAGTATGGGAACCTCTGGCTCTTCTCTTCAAGAATCTGTGACCAGTGATATAAATGATCGGACGCCTTCTGATGACAAAAATATTGGGGTTTTTTGTAATAGGAACAAATCATAAAAGGAAAAAAAATGGCTTTTAAAACAACAGTCTACATTAAATTGTGCCTAAAGGCTCACCGTACCCTGAGGGTAACCTAGGCAGCCCTCAATGGATACCTGCCTCAGTCCCACTCACCTCCATATACACCTCACCTCACTTAAAAAAGTGTTCCATTTGGAACCTGATACGTTCTTTTGGTCTCTGGGGTATATGTGCCTTTTCCTGTCCTGGCTCCTTCATAACCCACAGGTGTTTGTAGTGACGTGGCTTATCTTGAACCATTCTTGTTCCTTCCTGCTTGTTTTTCCAAATAGACCCTATTAAACTAAACCAATATCTTCATGCAGTAAACTACCCGATAACCAGGACAACAGACGATATTCCTAAATTACTGAAGAGGAGCTCCATATTCATCATAGTTCCATTTTAGATGCCTACTTCCTAATTTCAGGCCCCTCCTTCTCCTTCCTGGCCCCCACCCACCTGAGATATGATGTGCACTTTGAGCTACACACTGAAGAAGATCAAAATGTTAAATATTTAAAACTTAAATAAGAGTTAGAAACATTGTTCTATCAAAAACTGATTCATCTTGAGAGCTCCGCTGGAAGTCACTGTTCTAAGTCTTTGTATTTGATTTGCAGTACTGCGGTCAGAATTACCATTCTAGCTGAATGGCAAGTCACTCCAGAAACTCAGTGGAGGGGAATTAAGAAAGAATTCAATTAGCCAGGTAGCCTCTGAAGATTTACTAATGTATGTGTAGAAGAGAAATCTGCTCTTCAAACTCTTTATGACGCGCACATTCATTTCAAGTCTAAATAACATTTATGTAACAAGTTCATTTTCAGCGGAGTTACCCCATGGATCAGTATGTCCCCTTTATTTATTTATATATATATGAAAGTCATCCAGACTGTAAAAAACCCACCAACATATATATTTAAATCTCATAACAAGAGAAAACAACAAAGGAGATTCCTTAGGACAGGCATCACTTACCCTCCTTAGACTATATTTATATATATATAGGACGTGCAATATTACTCGTCAGAGATTTGTTCTAACAGAATGTTTGGCTTTACTCTTCTCTGGAGGTTCTAAAAGAGGGAAAGTGAAATTGGGTATGTAAAGGGACATTTACATTTACAACCAATTTTTGGAGGCAGGTAAAGATCACGTTTTGAGTCTAAGGAGGGTAAGTGATGCCTGTCCTAAGGAATCTCCTTTGTTGTTTTCTCTTGTTATGAGATTTAAATATATATGTTGGTGGGTTTTTTACAGTCTGGATGACTTTCATTTTAGATTAAAAGTATTAACAATAATAAAAGAACAAAATGAAGCCTCCAGGAGAGAGCACAGTAGGTGTGACTCCTTCAGCAGCAGTAGCCATCTTGAACCAACTCACAAGATGAGGGGCCCATTTTATAATTAAAGCTGGAGTACATAGAAAATAGTTTTTTAGTTACATAGCTATCTATGCCACAGCTTCTGAGTTCTGTTATCATTTGTCTCTCAAAGTCTCCATCAGAGTACTACAACAGGATAGTTTCACCAAATACGATTTTCTGTCCTTCACAAAGTAGCATTTGTGTTCCACCATTCAATGAAAGTTACATTACAGTTCATCTCTTCTTTGTCTACTGTGAACTGTCGAGGAAAGGTTAGCTGCAGAATCTAAATTCGTTGCGGCAGATCTTATTTTCTGCCATTGAATGCTTTTGAGCTCAAACCTCATAACATTAGATCTACTGATGGAAAAATGTTGTGAAGTGCAACTTTAATTTAAAAAAGAAACAACTTATTTATAATTAATTCATATTACATATAACAAGCAAATTAGAACAAATTCCTCACCAGAGCTGACCTTAATGCATTGCTAAAATGTGTAAAGCATTCTGAGCAAAGTTGTAATATGATGTAAAAGTAGAAATGCCAGATGCTGTGCATCACATTTAATTATTGGTTTGCTGAGAAGTTTGAGAATCTACAGGAGTTGGTTGAATTTCTTGCAATGGCCTTATTGTTATATAAGTACAGAAAGGGGGGATATTTCACAAGTAAATATGAGGTATTAGGATAAATCAACATTGACGAGTTCTGAAGGCAGTAAACATGAAAGCAATTTATGTGAAATATAAGATGAGAAATTCCAAAGTTGACTATGGTATTTTAAATATTTTTTCCAGTCATATAAAGGGAGGAGGGTAACTCGGATAAGCAGAATGAAACTTGTTGGGGATTTTCTTAGGTGTGTGTGTTTGATATTTTTGCAGAGCCTTTTCTGACTCTTGCTACCTAAATGAAGTCCCAGTGATGTCATTGCCTTTTTAAAATCATAGAAGCAGAGATGCAGACAAAACTCAGCAAAGTAACAGCTAAGGAGCCTGTGAGTAATTATTCGCTAGGAATGTGCAAGCCTTCCATTGTCAATGGATTCTTGAACTGAATGGTGCAAGTTCCTTTTGCAGGAGCTGGAAGCCTATAATTTCACTTGGAGGTTCCAGGTTTGGGAAATGATCAAACTCCAGCTTCCTCACATCTTTTTTCTGCTTTTCAAAGGATTGGTGCAATGCCCATTGAAGCCACGGCAGGAAACTGGCTCTGGCCACAGGTCCGGTCCTTCCTGCCTCCACTTGGGGTGGGATCCTGGTGCTGGTGCCTTGAGCTGAAACTGGCTCACCTACCTCCATGAGAACTAGTGCCTTGTTGTATTACAGTCATTGCACCTGGGAGATACATGAGTGCTGCTATATTTCCTAGGGAGTTCAGAAAAGTTCCCCAGTACTTGTGCTCAGCTCTTTACCATTCAGTCCAGCCCAATCCAAACCCTGTCTGAAAGCTGAAAATCCAGCATTTCACAAAGCTCAGTTTCCCTTGTAGCTTGAGAAACTTAAAAATGAGTCTGGGCTCTTCATTTTAGGATTGCTGCTGAGGAGGAGACATTTGGAATAACAAGGGAAACCTCAAAGGGTGCCTTTCCCATTGTCCTTTCAGCAAGTGCCTATATGAAGAACCGATAGAAGCTTTTGGTGAATAAGAAAGCGAAGGAGATAGAGTCCACTTGCTTTCAGTTCCAGCAGCCTAAAGCCCTAGTGTCAGCATTGAGTTTGTTACACCAGTGCCAAGGACAGAAGTTGACCACATTCTTTTTACAGTCTTACTCCATCCCAACCAAGTGTCCGTTTGCTAGTGTGCAGTGTTTAAGGCCATAGGTGTTTTAAAAATATCCCTAATTAAGCTTTGAAGATAACGCACTTCACTCAGGGTTGGGTGTGTAAGGGGTGGGAAGGTATCGCGGTCATTAATATCAGGAGGCATAGACCCCTCCAAATTATCCACGCTCCATCGTGTAGTGGTCTTTGCAGGGAAACGTGCAGAGAATCAGTTTTCCGTAGAAAGCAACCAGATAGGCTAAATTGTGCCTTAAAGTACATTAGCCACGCTTGGGGATGTTGAGCAATGTAGCAGCCGAGCGGAGGTGGCTTGAAGCATTCTGATTACGAGCGCAGATGGAGGCAGAATGCCTCTGGGTGGCTGTGGGCTGTGTAATCTCCTGCACTTACTACACCTCTCATACAAAGGGGTTGCACATGTTCCTTGCAGAACTGCTGCCAGATTCTAGCCCTGGCTGCATCCCCAGCGTAGCTGAGCAGAACTCCTTTGGATACAGAATACTGCCAGCATGAAGAGGCACAGAGAACAATGTTCTGTCTGGGCCCCAAGTTGGTGAGGAGAGATAGTGGAAAAGACCCTCTGGGCCATCTTCACATCTACTCTCCTCTCTCCCATCTTGCACCAATGCAAGACCCACCAGAAGTTTGACTTCAAGCATGTAAGACAATCTTTGTTTTTAAGAAAAGAGATTTACAGATCAGCATTTTTCTGGTGATTATAGTGATCAGTCCAAATTATGCAGAAACCAGAGAAAAAGTATCAATTTATGTTTGAAGAATTTTTTTCTTAAAAAAAAAAAGTCATTTTAGATATAACCACTTTAGCTACCTAAAAACAGTTTTTTCTTGATTATTCCTTGGCAAATTATCTAGGACGAATGTCAGAATCTGGGGCCATTGCAGAAGGAATTTCCTATCCTGGCTCAGAAATTCTGTATTCCTGAACATGTAGACTTGAGAGATCCAGTGTCTACTTTAATCTCATAATAGATTTTGTGTTTATAAAAGTGGAGACACATTTTAGGGTTGTAGGGATGGGTCAGTTTTGATTAGCACCAAAGGATTAGATGCTTAGGTAAAGTCAGTTAAATTTGCCAGTAGGATTAAGATATGACTTGCAGCCTGGAGGGAGAACTGCCATACCCAAGTATCATCTTCCAAAAGGCTCCTATTGCTTCTATCAATGGAGTAGTCTTCCAGCAGGAACCAGGGAACTGATTTATATTTGCTCCAGAATGTGGAGTCTCCTCTTCCAGCCTGCTCCCACTATCTGCATGGAATCATTATTTTGGTATGAGAGTTCTGCTGTTCTAGTGTATTGGGAGCTATTCATTCACCAGATGGGCCCTACCAAGTGGAGATTTTAAGATTTGAAAGGCATTCCTGGTACTGTGAAGTCTCTTCCTCCATTCCCTTCGGAATGGCTGATGTAATCTCTTGATCCTTCCCTGCCTACGTTCTCCCATCATTAGCCATTTTCACTGGAAAGCTCATTACCAGGAGTCTCTAAATTAATTTCCCCAAATCTCAAAAACTATTCAGATTCAGTTTGTGGTGCTAGGGTTTGGAGAATGTGTATTATAACTTATTCACCCATGCCTAAAAGTCAATATGAATTGAAATCCCCCTATTGCAGTGATGTTCTTGAAAGTATATGAATTAATTTCTGCATACTTCGTGGTGGCAGCTCAAAGATATGTATTAAAAAAGTGGTCTTTGACGTGGGAATTCTAAGATTAAATGGGTGATGCCACCCACTTCCGTTTGCTGTACAGATCTGAAAGCTGCATATTTTCTACATATGAGCAACAGTGCTTTTTTGCAGGCATAATTTCAGTGGTTGCTTTTAAAAATTTGGTCCCCGTTGCCCAAAGGTTCAATTCTGCTCACTTTACTTACAAAAAACCCTCCCGTTAAAATCCATAAAATAAAAAAAACTCTGTTCATGTTCTTTTTCTTTCATCCTTCTGTGGCAGGTCTCGAAAGCATGATAATTGCCCAGTGTTTCCCACACAAGACTGGAAGTTAAGAGATCTGAGTTAATTCTTGTATGATTTTGAACAAGTCTTATCACCTCTATGTGGCTCAGTTTGTAAAATATGTACCTTTTAAGGCAGATGTTTGTGAAGCGCATTGAGATTCTCAAAAGAAAGATTCTGTAAAAGTACAAAATAATGTTCTGATTGCTAATTTGAGTGCAAAGTCTGTTACATTTAATGCTGGTCAAATTATGTTTTGCGCACAATTTATATGGTGAATTGAGATTTTTTCCTTGTTCATGAATCATTCATGAACCACTCCTCATTCCTAGAATTATATTCATGATTGTGTAAGTATTTGCTGAATAATTAGAGTACAAATTTCAGCCTGTGGGTTATTAGCGAATGTCATCAAATATCATTCCCTGGATGGTGCACTTTAACTATTTGCTGTTCAGTGTGTGTGGTTGGTCACCTAAATCACATGATGTTGTTTCTGCTCCCTGTTTAAATGAAAATATTTTAAACAGGAGACTAAAATAGTTATATTGAGCATTAAATAAACATTAATAATTATTATCAGCCAGGATTAGTGAACATTTTCACAGATACCTGGTAGTCACCTGAATTTTCATGAACAATTGATAACATGACTCCACAAAAGACACCTTACAAAATGTTTACTGGCAAAATGCCTGTTAATGGGTGGCAGTATTTTTGACCAGCTTTGTTTGTATGACAGAATTACTCTAGAGTCTATTTGACATGGGGAAACTAGAAAGACAGACTCAGACACCCTATAAATAGAACCGCTTATTTACTCAGTTTTGCAAAGTGAAGGAATTCCTTCTAATATTTCTCATAGTTGAATTTGTTGGTGTGTTTTTTAAGACATCGTGGGATGTTGGCATGATGAGCCACTGTAGGATTGTAAAATTCCAATTATCTCAGCCTGTTTTTTGGCAATGTTATTTTGATTTATTTTCAAGATTTTAATGAACGGCAATGGGAAAGAGATGACATGATTTATGTAACATGTATTTGCTTTTATTCTTTGTGATCTGTCTTGTTATAATTTACGAATTGTTTAAGTGCTTTTTTTGCTTTGAACTAGAAGTGGCAGCTTCTCATTCAGTTGTTTTTTGGTTTCCTAAATGAAATTAAAGCACAGGGAAGGCATAGGATTAACAGACCTGAAGACCGATGTGCTTCATCCACAAACAGGGAATGAAATCAGTCCCACTTTTTTTCTATACTGTAAGAGGGGAGAGAAATATGTCACTTCTTTTTCTAATTAAAAGCTAGCAACTTTGTAGGTATTGCTTAAAAGTGGCAAGAGATTATTTTGTTCCAGTTCAGAGACGCTTGCACAAATGGAGACGCAAAGCCTCATAGAAAAACTTTCTTTTCTTAAAAAACAAACAAACAAAAACACACACACATTGTTTTGAAACTGTGGCTAATTTAACAAAATAAGTAGAAGTGCCATTGGAATATGGTTCCAAAAATTAAGTGATGGTCCAGGTCTGGAAAATATCTAGTGTTTTAGAGCAACTGTTCAAAGTGGAGAAAATGCTTAGCATGGCATATTATCAAAGACTCTTCAAGGAAACCTAGAGGAAATTCATTTTTACACTCCCTTCGTTGTTTTTAAGTGTTTACTACTACAGCTTTACAGTGGTTCCACCCATTAAAAAGAAGCTCCTTTCATTTTTCACCATCCCATTGCAACAAATCCTGAATGCATAAACAACTCCTTGATGTGACGGGCTGCCAACCTGAATGCTAGTAAGAGGACTTGCCACCACCTCCCAGGAGAAATCAGATGAATATGCCCAACGCAAGTGATCCAAAGTGCAAAGAGAGAGCTAGGAAAAAAATCCTAGGCCACTTGTATTTCATATTTAGTTTTAGTTGGCAAATACAGAAAAGTGCTTCATTGTGAAGCTTCTCAATACAGCAGCTGACAGATTTAAATTGCCAAAAACAGTGAAGAAGCCAAATAAAAAAAATAATGAGCCGATCTCAGGCATAGCCCTGTTCTGAAGGCAAATTTAGTCAAAGAATTCCTTATTCGTGTACTGATATTCCACATAAACAAAAATATCTCTTTGCTGTGATACCAGGAGGTGGATTTTCTGCTTGGATTTTCTGGGTTAGAAAGTAGGACATCCAGTAACCCTGAGCAGGAGTCACAAGAATACAGGCAATAATGCTCCCATCCTATTCTCCCTAGTGACGTCTTTCTTTAGAGCCTCACTGCCCTAAGGTTTGTATCTGTCTCATATGTATTAGTCCGGATCGTCTTCCACTGAAGTCAATGGCAAAACGTTTGTTGATTTCAGTGGGAGCAGGAACAGAATCTTGGACTCTAACGTCATTGTGTCTTATTCTTTACTCTGTAAAGGGCCTTAAAGATGCATGGTCTGTATACTGTGTATGACTTAATCATAAATTGTTCCTCACCCCTCCTCTACCCCTGCCACTCTTTGAGGAGTGAATCTCAAAACTTTCTGCTGTAGAAACACTGTTGCATGAATCGTTAAAACTAGACTAGACAAGGATTTTGAAGACTCATTAAAACTATTGTGTAAGCATGCTTTTGTCTTAAAGTGCTTTAAAAAAGCAGGTAAGTAGAATCACCCCCATTTTCCAGATGGAGAAACAAGTACAGAAGGATAAATTGGTGCTGTCCTCATAGGTCTTTCTGTTGACCATACAGTGCTCCTAATGACCATGCAGTTAACACTGTATCATGCACCCAGTTCAATGTACTTACAAGGGAAGCATTTTCAAATGTTTGTGACATTGGTTGCTTCAGTGGAAAGATGAAATCCGGAACTTGTCATGATCATTTATATTTGATGTATTTTAAAATTTTACTAGCAAAAATACCCGGCGTTGCTCGGGGTATTTATAATTGGAAGCTGGGATGTAAAAAGACTACAATGTTTTTTATTAATACAAATTTTGTTCAGAAGTCTCATTTTGTCTAATTAATTTCATTCTCTTGCATTTAGATGTGGTTTCTCCGATACAGTTTCGCTTTTTACGCGGCATAACAAATAGGGTCCTTTTTAAGAAAAAAACAGTGTATTTAATTAGGTTTGCGCTACACAACACTAAGCTATCTGGTTATCTGTATTATTACATCATAACTATGTCACAGATAACAGCATGTGTTAACCTGCAACCCAGATGATGTTACGTGAGCTGTGTAGTTGATAGTAATGGGCTTTAATGAATTTCACCCCTAGGGGGTGTAAGAGGTGAGATTTTAAAAATTTTCGATTCCTACCCTGATTAGGACCCTAAAGCCTATAACTGTACCAAATTTCAAGTCTCTAGCTGAAACGGTGTGAAAGGAGTAAGGGACCATACATACACCATTTGACTTTTATATATAGAGATTTCAGTGTTGTCTAACAAATATATGTCCAAGGCATATGGGTAAAGTGTCCATTTATATTATTGCATATATAGACTGTTCTATAGGTTTAGGTGTTGTTTATAGTTATATTTGGGTACAAATAAATTGTTAATTAACTTTAATATTTAAGTCCACAGAAACATTGTTACTAATTTAGCATGTGGTTAAGATTCCAGCTGTGCTGCCTTCTCATTCCCAATTTCACAGAGAAAACACACTCCCTCTATCTTCTGCTTAGAGCTTGCATTTGAACAAACTTTGAATTTAATTAAGGAGGAGAAAGTGATTGTGTTTGGGTTTTCTTTCTCTCTCTCCAAAATCAAGAACAGGACAGTGATTCCAATTTTAACGACGGGATTTGTTCACATAAAGAGCAAATATTAGAGGATACTGCTTAAAAATAATTCTCTTACCAAAACAATCCTGTGTAATTCACATTAAATGATGTGTTTGGTAGCTCAGATAGTTTAGAAAGCCAAAATGTTTTTGTACAAGACTGAGACACCCTATTATAATACCAGACGTTATACTGCTTTCAGAATGAGTTTGTAATGTGCCCCCTTGTAAGTTCTTCCTTACTCCTGGTATTTCTTAGGGCTAGATTATATAAGGCACCGAGCTCTTGCCTCCTATTGAGGTGTGTCAAGAGCACCCCATGAGTGTTCAATGCCTTATAGGATCAGACTTCTAGTGTATACGTTTAAAATACATGCATACGACGAAAAACTAGGAGTGCTAAGGAGGGCTATCAAAATGATTCATATTGTTTAGTTTGTAACAATAACTGGTACTATTAATAATGTTTTGCGTTTTGGCAGTCCTTGCTGAAGGATGCTGTACAAGTGCTTGGCAGCTAAGACTTGCAAGATCCCTTTGAGGCGCTCCGGTGTCCATTTTCTAGAGGAATTGAGAGGATATACGTGGAGACACAGGGTTATGTTTTAAGCCAGAGCTGTGCTAGTGGAGTTTAGGGTGACTGTTGTTGGAGGTTGCTGACAAGGTAGGAAGAATGATTAATTGAGTGCTGAGAGTGTGTACTTTGAAGTAATGCTGTCTATAAAGGGATGTGATGCAACCTCCTCTTGTAACAGTCTATGGCCGTTAGTGGGCAAAGAAGAGAATAGAACCATGTCACTAACTCCTCTGTGGCCAAGTCACCTCTAGTCTGGCTAGCACTGCTGGAGCAGCTAATAGCTCTCTGTAGGTTGCAGAGATACCTTCCTAGTTTCCACTTTCCCTGACCTCTTCTGCAAAATCAGGCCAAAACCAATGTAATTTACCCAAGGTCTCAGTGTTACAGTGACAGAGCTGGGGGTAGAATCTAGACATCCAAATGTGCAGTCCATTGTTCTGACCACGAGACTAAATTTCCCTCAGACTACTAAAGCAATCTTAGTTGACTGGAATAACATGACTACCAAAAATCCCTGTTGAGCTTCAGAGTATATAAAAACACAAATCTGATGATGAAATGTAATTGCAACTCTAGTATAATACCCATTTTTGGATCAAGGGAAATAGAGTATCTTTCCTCACACAGTCAGTTGCTTTTGAAAATCTGATGCTTCACCTGCATCAGGTCATTTCAAAAAATGTGGTACTGTGTTGGGGGTGGGGGGGAGGACCACAAAAAACGCTTTATTTAACCTGATCTAATGTAACTCATTGTGCTTCACATCATGTGTAGCATGACCCTGGATTTTTATTTTATTTTTTGTTTTGTTTACAGAGAGCGCTACCACAGGTGCCAACTCTCCGTAATCTGCATCAGAAGGTAAGCACTGCTTTGCTCAAAGGTACCTGAATGATATTTGTCAGTTCAATGTAAGTCTGGTTGTAAAAAGGGTAACAATGATACATAAAAACAAACTGTAATGAAAAGAACTCACATCATGGGTGAATCTCATGAATCATGTAAAGGTATGCATAAAAAATTGAATATGTACACTTTAGATCTCAGATACAATAAATATTTCATTAGATTAAGAAATGCACTCTTGAAACTTACCTGCATAGAAGGACCATTATGGAGGTAACTAAGGTACTCTGTTAATTAACACACTTTGTGTATATATGTGTGTGTCACTAACAAAAATCTTTGAAATTATTAGAGTTAAGGTGGCTATATCTGTACACTTTGAAAATTTAAACCTTTGAAAGTAAAGGAAGCAACTCTTAAGGTCACTAACTACATGCATGAAATCTACATGGCAGAAGAGAAGTATAGCTGAGGTAACTGTTAATGTGCACACTTAAATTACAACCTTAATATTTTACCGTGTTATAGTTGGGTACTTTTGAAGGGAGAGGGTTTGATCCTGCCACCATTAAAGTCAATGGAGTTTTCTACATTAACTTCTATAGGAGTAGACTGGTATTTGAGATTGAGACTAGGCAGCAGGCTAGCTCTGCTTCCATTGAGGTTGATGGTAAAACTCCCATTGAGTTAACCCAACACTGATATGCTTTTGAAAGTTCCACCCTTATGTATAGTGGATGGATTATGTCTTTAAGACACAGCCTTTCCCAAGGTGATGGGGCGAAGAATTTGGGGAAGGATTGTGTCTTGGGAAGGTGCAGTTCTTAATTAATCATGCTTGTAATGGTCCAAAGAGCAACCAAGAATGGGGCCTTCACTGTGCTAAGCACGATGCAAACAAAGAAGTGCCTTGGAGAGTTTGCAGTCTAACAGACAAGACAGATACACAAGGTGGGAGAAGGGGAACAACACACAAAGTTCCTCTTGAGCTACCTAATCTATGCATGTGTAGACTGACCCAGCAGTAAGGTGTCCCTTTTCCGGTAACATTTACACTCTGATATTGGCTTTCATTTGAGTGGGAACTCTTGGGGTAAAATTTGGTCCATTTGTTTCCATTTAGTCTTCCCCCTTTCCTCCCAGTGCACAGATATGTGCTTTTTTGGGAAGATCAATAACATATTGGACCGTTTGTATGGACTTGATTTGAAAAGACTGAGTATAAATTATCATAGCTTCAGAGGTTATTGATAGTGAATTAGCTGATGAACTTTTCTCTTGTAATATCCAATATCCAAGTGTGTGTAAATGTTGGAAATGCAACATCTGGGTGGCAAACTCACTTTTCACTAAAAGAAAAGAAAGCAAACCCTAGCAAACAGCCATATACTGCTGGAATTAAGAAATCTATAATAATGAATTACTTAAAGGTGATGAGAAATATTACAGAACTGAAATGTGACTCCACCGCCACCCCAGAAAAGGACAGTTCAGTTTATTTTAATTTGCCTTTTCTTCCCTTACCATCATATACTTCTAATCTGTCTGTATAGATCTTTAATGACATTCTCATCCTGTTGGTATCGGAGCACTCTTGTGACTCTAGGCAGTGCTACAAATGGAGGTTAAGTGGTATGTCAAGATTCCTTTACAACTTTTACAACCATGCATGCATGTACACATGTACCTTTACTCCAGATTTGCACCCCTGTAACTGTGATCAGAATCTGGCCTGGAGATCCTGTGCAAACGTGACCATTCCACTGTACAGGAATGCTGATGGAGTTATTTGGGATTTTCATGAGATAATTAAGATTGGAATCTAACCCAAAGGGTTTAAAATACGTATTGCACTCTGAATAAGACTCAACACACTTACCCCACATCTTACACACTCCCTGGGTCAGAACAAGCTTGTTCCAAGTCTTTGCTTTCTGCAAGAGTTTAAAATGCTCTTATAGGTCATCACGTTGTTACAACTACATACCATAAACTGGGATAGAACCAGAGATCTTCAGCACAAAAGCATAGGCCATTGACACTTGAGATGAAGGAGTTAATTAAATGGTTTACTTTAATGCTCTATATGGATTAGAGGGAGCCAATGGTCCACAGACCCTTGCAGCTTCCAGAGACTATGTGTAAGATTTCCAAAGGAGTCTGCATCTCCATTCAAATTTTTTTAGGGATCTGCAAATGAAAAAACGTTGAAAGTGACTGTTACATAAATCCTATGTTTTTATTTTGCTACTGTATAATATTTTCCCAGTTCCACCCTCAAAATCCCATCACCACCACTACAACTCTGAGCCAAGCTGGCTATAGCTCTATTAAGTATAAGAAAAGTTAAATCCATTCCCGTACACACATTAGATGTTACAGTATTGTTGTGTGTTTCGAAAAGAAACAGGCCATAAATGATGGAGTTGGAGGATCCTTTAAACAAAATCACCTTTGCTATTTGCCATTTTCTAATTGTTAAACTGAGTTCATGTTTAACATCCAGATAATTTTTCTGGCAAGTTTTTCACTCTACCACATTAAATGTTCAGGTCAAAAATGGTCAATCCAGGTTCAGCTAAGCTGGATCATAAGATAGGTTCAGCTATTCTGTCATGCCAAGCTATAGCATGGAGCTCTGAAGTGTACAAAAGCTTGGTGACCAGGCTGCCTACAAGTTGACTATGTTCCACAAATTTCTGCACATGCTCAGATTCATCTCAAGACCCTTAGTTCTGGCACTGAAAAGCCTATAAAGTTCACTCATGGCAATCAAATAAAAATATATATAGTGATTTGGCATGTGTGCTTATGGGTACATGTTCTATGATGAGAAAACTCATATTGGCATGAGTGCGCGCACAGTAAATTGATCTTCTACTATGTATCCCAGAGTTATTCTGCTAATGTAACTGACTTCTGGTGACTGAGAAGAAAATCAAAATGTGGCTGAGTTACTCATGTCAGGAAATCATGCAAAAAGGATGCCAAGTCATAGTGTGCAGAAAAAGCACTGAATGAGGTTTTCATTGTCACAGCTGGAGATTTTGTTCCATGGGTTGCATTTAAAAGGCTAATAGGAAGTTGCGCAGGGTGGGAAGGGGAATTAACCTGATGATCTCATAACTCAGATTAGAGCATGTGGTGTTGATGTCCCACTGACCAAGATTGCTTGAAAAAGCCCTCATATTTCAGTCTGTTTCAGCATAGACTCATAAACACCACAGGGTGTGTGAAATTTCTTTAAGCTTTTTGAAACTATCCAGGGATTCTGAATTTTCTTTTAGATGCTGGGATACCACTGAGATTTTGGCAGACCAGTCTGCTTTTTTAAAAAAAGTTTAAAAATATTGTGTTGACCTTTATTGGGATAATAAATTATTGTTCTTTAACAGTGTTTATTCACTGTAGCACGGTGCACAGTGTTTTACGAGTAACAGGAGAAACAAAGGAAATAGCTAATAGGTGTTGGCTTGTGCCCCTTGAGCGGGGCACCATGCTGTTCAAACTGCACCTGACTGACTTACTGCCAGTAGATGTGGAAGTAACTATCGTCTAGATTTACAGTTCCATTCACATGTGTAGCACGAGACTAGAAAGTCTGAAACATTTCTGTCATGTTGTTGAAGTTCAGGACCAAAGCACTGCTCCGCCACATCAAAAGTATACTGGTTAGAAATAATACCTAGTGTACAACAGAAGGAAATTGTGCTCTTAAAGTTGTTCTGACCCGCACGAAATGCACCATAGTTGTCAGTTAATTTTTTTTCAGTGCATTTGTGCTGACTCTTGAGTTCTCACTTTGGAAGTTAGACTGATGCCTGGCTTCCTTTCTCTCAGAGATTTAGAATGAAAATGTGCTGTAGGAAACAGTTCTTCTGATACTGAAGGAACAAAAACGTATCAACACTGCAACCAAACACAATAATTGCTATTAGAATCACCGATGGCTTTTCAGACTGAAAAGGGGGATAAGTTTCACAGTGGTGGGAGAAAGAGTGCAAAGTGAATTGGAAAAAAAAGGATATGCATTAAATAGCTTGACTTTGGTGGAAATGTATGATTTTGGTTTTGCTGTTCCCTATGACATCATAGGATTAGGTTCAGGTGACTATGGATTTTGTGGGATGTTGATACAATATAAATTACCATCTTAAAGACTACTATAGCACAGTAAACATACCGATGAGCAGGGTGTGAGTTTGGCAGGAAAACCAAGCTTTTAAACCCTGAATAATCAAAGAAATATTTTGTTGTTTAGGTGTGAATATTGACTTGGATAACACGGAGAGACTGATAGAAAATTCTAGCTTTCCATTGTGTAATCACCACCACAGGGTTTGGTTCCGTGTCCATTGGAATCAATAGATGTTTTGTAATTGACTTTTATGGGACCAGGACTATTTCATAAAGCCTTCATACCTTGAATATGGAGACTGCTTTTTACAAAGAGGCTCCTCCTTAAGCAGGACAACTTCATTCATCTTTATTCACACACAGAGTAAATATTAAGGATAAGCAAAGCAAGTATCTGCCTTTGGGTGCTCTATTAGGGACCCACAATCATGCATAGGCTCTGAAACTCATAGGCCACCCCAAATTCCCTTTCAAGCAGCATGTGTCTGAAGGAAGAAAAAATAACTCTCCATCAGAAACCACCCCTCTACCTTCAGGAACTTGGGTCCTTTTTCTTGCTTGGGGCCCCTCTTATTCTAAAAATGGGTCTGCTAATGTGTAATCCTCTCTGGAAATGACAGGATATATCAGGGTGACCATTTGCTAAGATGACAGTTGATTTCTTAGAACAACTTGCAAGATTTAACATGGAAATTTTCCATTGCTGGTATTTTTTTAAATATTATTTTCTGGAAAAATAGAAGTTCAGATAGAACAGTGCACATTATTGTAAATATTGAATGCTTTCAGTTATTGTACTAATCTTCATCTGTAGCCATTTGCAATTCTTCTCTCAAGAATTGGGTTTACCATTTTATTCCCAAAATGGGGTTGGGGTTGTTGAGTTATTTCTAAAAGTATATTTGGATTCCATGGAATTGAAATATTTCCTGTTTACACTATTAAACTTGCTTTTCTTGGTCAATGTTTTTAAGGTAGAGCTCAAATATGGTGTAAATTCTTTGGTTCTTATCTTTGTCCCAGTTTACAAAACATTGTCTCAGTACTTTGTGCAATTGATCTAATTCAGGGAAAAAATCACATAATTTCTGTGTTCTCACTACATTGTATACTCAGGCTGAGGTGCACCAGCAGTTTTTGCTCCTCAAAGTACTAAACCTTCCTGTCCTTTACTGTGATGAGCCTATGATGGTTGGAAAAACATTTACAAAGCCTGTTCTGCTGGGAAAGTGATGGGATTTTCTTCCCAGTTTGCCAAATGAAACTAATATTCCAAGCTTCCAAAATTCAGAATTATTGTACGTCTTTCCATAAATCCCAGATACCACAGAAGACTAATAATTAATACAAAGGTGATTCAATTGCAGGTTTTGAAATAACCAATCTTCTTGCTTCCTTTACATATTTTGCTTGCCCAATACTAAATAACCCTGTCCATCCTACCTTTAGACTTGTGCAAAAAACAATATGCAAAGTAAATACAGCCAGTCTTCTTGGTAAATAGAAATGTCTTGGTTTTTCTCCAAAACGTATTTGTTGTTTTCCCAGATTAATATCTTAATGTCAGGAATCTGGGGGAGCTGACTTATAGAAAAAGATTTGACGTATCATAGACACACACCAATGTTCCGTCTAATTTTTGACAGGCTATGTGCGCAAAAAATTTCTTCTGTGCACATTGTTATGCATGTGGTGTTTTGCCGTGTGTGCAGGGTTTAGGATCTGTGTGCACGCACACATCTTCGAGGCAGCAGTGACACACACCTCTAAGAGAAGACCTGTAGGGAACCTAATGATAGGTCAGGGGGGAAAAGAATTATTTGGGATGGTAAATTCATAAGATGTAAGGATAATCCTTCATTGAGAGTGGAGTGAACTTCTGGCCTTTTGCATCCAATGATTTTTTTAAATGGAGATTGATGGTCTTGGCATAAATGTGCAGACAGAAAAATATGCACCTACATTTCTGTGGGCAGTCACTACATCTGTGCATGCTAAGTAAAGTTAAGACTCTAATTGGCTTTGTGGGCCTCCACCTTTTAACAATTTGTTCCTAGTAGATGTTTTCCTTCATCTCTGATTTCTTGAATACTACATTCCTTCCCATTTGGTGTTGAGATAAATCATCCAATGACTGGACCCGTTATAATTAATGGGGAATGGGAAAAGATTCCATGGCTCCTAATTGTGGCACCAGTTTCAAATCTTGATATTTTTACTGCCGGCCTAACTCTATCCTGCACTCATGGTATCGTCAAGCCAACTATGAGATCTGCAACAAGTGGTTTGTTAATCCCAAAGCCTTTGGGATTAATGCTGTCAAAATGTTGGCCAATTTGGGACTTCTTGCAAGCCAAGCTCATGAGCTGTCATCACACACAAATCAGTTGTTCTGTAAGTCACATTCTGTAATGTATAGTTCATTGAATGACATGTTAATGTTCTGCTTTCTAAATGTTGTTTTGACATTTAAATGTTCAAAACCATCTTGAGTTAATTAAATAGAGAGACTTCTAAATGAACTGAGGGTGGTGCAACTCATCAGCCAATTACCCATAATTAAGAATTTAAAAAATCAGCTAATAGTAATAATAAATAATGTTTGTTATAGGAAGAAAATTCAAATGTGCCGTCCAGCCGCATGGTAATGTTTCTCTCAAGCTGAGTTCATACATGAAAGCCTTTGACATTGTTTTATTTAGTGATATATTGTATATTTGTTGGCATTCACTCACTGTAGGTTTCAGGTTAATAAGCACTGGCTAAAGAACAGAAAATTCTGCATTATGTTATATGTTGACTAATGCCAAATCATCCTGGGATTGTGGGATCAAAACAGTAAAAGCGATAAATAAATAAATAAATGAGAAAGAGAGAAACAGAGGGTAAGAGAGGCAAAGAACAAGCTATTTTCTGTAACTTGCTATTGAGCTTGTCAACAATGCTAAAAAAGAAATAAATCAAATGAACTGAGAGAAGTAAGCTTGGTTTGATGTAAATTGATGTTCCATGCCAGTTTCCAGAGATGACTATTTTAAACATGTAGAAATCAAGGATGGGCAAGCTGGATAATTCACTTATCTCTAACACAGTTAAGGAAACATTATATTAAACTATTTTGCCTGCATGTTTATCACCCACAACAGTTTTATTTACTTCTGGAAATATTAAATGAAAAACGTCTGCTCCTTGATGGTTAGGAAAACGATGCTTTCTTTGCAGTGTGAATGCCGTTTCTGTGACAGACTTACATTTTTTCTTCTGTACTTTCTGTAGTTAGGAAAAGTTATGTATTGTAGCAAAAGCTTGTGAAGGTAAAGATTCACTACAGGAAAGGAGTAACTTTAAATCCACCACTGCCATTGTTGGTACTTAATGGTGATCTCTTTGTGCAGAGCTTCAGGGATTTTTTTAGCAACCAAGTTATCTATCCTTTTGTGAAAAACTTCTCTATATAACAATGATCAAACATCATAGTAGTCATTTTATTTTTACAATATCTATTTGCCAAAGTACCTTAGGTACTTTCCAATTAGAAGTAGACTAAATGATGGGTTTTCAAACAAGTAAAGTACAAAAAAGTTGTGTGCACAAAATCTCTTCATACCTAACGGCCATGCAGTTACCATGAACTGGGTAATTATGCATGCAAATATACTTGGCAAGCAGTTATTTGAATTGTGGTTGCATACCTAGTTTGTCTGAAAATAGAAATAGGGATGTGCACAAGTGAAATAATTAAGGTTTGGTGGGGATAGTTTACTAAACAGATAAGAGGCAGGAGGTTAGGAGTACTGATAGGATGGATGGGGAACTCGTAATATACGGTTATTATCATTCATGTGAACTTGGGGGTGGTGGTCTTTGGGACTGCAAGATGGGTTTTGGAACCATAGAGCTTATCCAAAATCTGGAGGTGCACTGATAAGTAGATGGGGTCCAACTCCATATCTGTCTCTTCAGTAGCAGGGGCTGTATAACTCCAGCAGAGATCCACTATGCTCAGATTCCAGAAACAATTGTCTGTCATGGAGGAAAGCTGAGGGGCTCTTCACCTTCTCATGCATCCCTTCTACATTATATAGAACTGACTCTCACAAATGAGGGCAGGCCAGAGGGATCTTGAGTAGGCTGAGCCTATACTTTATATACCCTGTGTAAAAGTTGTTGTGTGTGTTGTCTGGGGCAACAGATTAATGCATCAAGTGCTACAAACTTCATAATAATAATACCACATACTCCTGAATGTATGGAGCCTGGAATGAATGATCAAATCTCCGGGGACGGTGTGCATCACCTATGTTAAATGTCTGAGAAATATTTGTTATTTATAGTGTTCAAATTTTTCTAGCTGCCAGACAAACACATAGGAACACAAGTCCCTGCCCTGAAAGGTTTGTTTTCTCTCTCTCGCTCTCTCTCTCTCTCTCTCTCACACACACACCCACACACACACACACACACACCCACACCCACACACACCCACACACCCACACACACCCACACACGCAACCACTACCCCCTTTTCTGTGCACACTATGCAGAATTCTTCACCAAACTCCATTTTTTCTCTCCCACCTTCATCCTACTGTTCCCATTACAACAGTTACATTTGATTTGAAAATAATTTTTAAAACTTTAAGTTTTTACTGATAAGTTTTTGATGGAAAACTGGAAAACTTCATTTGAAGTATAGCATTTTGACTGAAAAGCAATTTTTTTCAGTCAGATGTTTTGATGACAAATATTTTTATCATGTGTAACATATTATTTAGGTGCTGATTCAGCACTATGCTTAATGGGATTTACCACATACTTAAGTTAGGCACATGCTTAAAAACTTTACTGAATTGGGACAAAGAAAGACCAGGATTGTCTGGAAACCATGTATAGATTGCAGTTAAAGAGACAAAAGGAAAGCAAGGAAACCATTTTTAAGACTAGGAATTAGGCTACATTTGGAGAACATCCTCTTGTTTTCAAAATCATTTAAATATTTTCTTAAAAACTGTCAGTAACAGTTTATAAAATATTCCAGTTCAAGGAACAGAAGAGAATCTTTCATAATTAAGTTTCTTTCTTTTACAATTTCTCATTTTTCCAAGATCAATACTTCAAAAAGCGATCCGCAGATATTACCATGAATATTTACATTTAGAGAATGAAGGGAGAGCATTTGTAAATCCTTAGTTTTTTTTAATTAATGCCAGTCTTCAAGGTTTTATTTCCTAGTGATTGATAATAAAAAGGTTTCTGTGTGACACGGTGTCCTTTGCAGCATGAATCGTACATGACCATAAAATTGTAAGTTACATTATTATGGCTGAGTGTATTGTACTAAATGAGCAGGTACCAGAAAACAAAATGAATGTTTTATGTGTTCACTGAGCTAGATTCAGATAGCACACAAAATGTGCCTCTCCGAAACAATCAAACACTCTAATGTGTTTTTTAAAAGTTGTACAGTTAACCTGACTCCATTCTCCATTCTCAACAGAATGATGAACACAAAAGAATGAACTTAATGTGCATGTAGTTATGTAATAACAGACTATGGTCCTGATTCTGCAATTGGATTCATACATGTCCCTGTGGAGCCCCATTGACTTCAGTGACAGCTTTAAGATTAGCAGACGTGTTAGTCTGTATCCGTAAATAAGACGAGGAAGACTTTGTAGCACCTTAGAGGCTGACCAGTTTATTTCAGCATAAGCTTTCATGGGCTATAGACCACTTGATCTGATGAAGTGGGCTATAGCCCACGAAAGCTTATGCTGAAATAAACTGGTTAGTCTCTAAGGTACTACAAAGTCTTCCTTGCCTTATTTATTGACTTCAGTGGGGTTCTGTGCAGCTGTAAGAATCTACTGGCTGAACATTTTCCATCAAAACTGTTTGTTGGGGTGGGGTGTTTAACAGAAAATTCAGTTTTCAACTAATTAAAAGATTTTCTTTTAAAGAACATAAGAAAGGCCGTACTGGGTCAGACCAAAGGTCCATCCAGCCCAGTATCCTGTCTGCCAACAGTGGCCAATGCCAGGTGCCCTGGGATGAGTGAACCTAACAGGTAATGATCAAGTGATCTCTCTCCTGCCATCCAACACCCCTAACAAACAGAGGTTAGTGTCAGCATTCCACAGAAATCAGGAATGCAGAGCAATTTAGAAAATATGTTGTGTTATTACGAGTTAACCTCACATACACAAATGAGATGGAGAAAAGTTCTGGCTGAGTCTAGAACTCAGAGCTGGATTTGCTGACATAGGCCAGATAGCTTTACTCCTGGGTCTATCCTCCTCCTTCCAGCTCCCGTTTGTCATGATCTCCTATATGTTCATTGGGGTGGTTCGCCTTTTCCTCTGCCTTGGTCCCATGCTCTCATATATAAAATGAAGGTATTTCTGATCAACTACATGCCTAATCTATATTTTCTGTTTTTGTGTTATTGAAAGAAAATACTTTAACAAATACTCTATCCTTTTGCATCTCTGTATTTAGGAACACTGCCACACTTTGCAAGTAAATGGAGTAAAAGCTGCAAAATTCTGAGTGGAGAGTCACATTTACAGCAAAACAGAAAACCACAGGCTCCCTAATCTATCCTGTATGGCCTATAGTCAATCTGGGTTCCATGTAGAATATAGTTATTAATATTCCCTCTGAGTGCATAGAAACAGATGCAACAATAATCCCTCAGATTACTTGTCTGACCTGTTAATTAAGTTTCACTGTTTACCTCTGGAAAATGCTAGGGTTTGCTCAGGATCAGGAGTACCCACAGTTTTTTCAAATTACCATGACTTAAAACCTCCCTAATCCTGAAAGGACTGAAGAATGAATAATTGAAGAATTATATTGAAGAGATTTTATTTTTGCTGTGTAATCCCACCCGCTACAGCAGAATCCTCCAGATAGAAATTGTTAACTTTTCAGTTAATGGAAGTGGTTTTTAATAACGTTGTGTGTATCATCACTCATTATTTTCATTGGTACTTGGCACTTCATAATTAGTACATTGGCAAAGTACTGTACAATATTAATGCCTTTGTACTCTGTCTTGAATTTGTAGAGTAGACTAGCAAACCTACTTGGCCCTTTAAAACAGAGAGGGGAAACATAATTGACATATTTTTGTCTGTCTCCCTGAGTCTTGTTTTGCTAGATAGGGGAGCTGAGAGGGGCTGTGGTTTGTAAAGAAAAGCAGCCTCCAGATTAATATACATTGTGGTATGTATTGAAGCAGAGGCATTAGCAACACCAGGCTAGGCCAGGATGTTGTGAACTTCAGCCTGGAACTATGGTAGCGGAAGTGAGATAGTTTGGCATGTCACTTGTCCTGCTTAACCCAAAAAGAAAATAGGGTAGAGAAATGCCATCTTCTGCACCTCTGTGTATTTCCATTTCCCAGTACCCGTACATAGCTGATATAAATACAGCGCTCAGCAAGGGAAATGAAAGGTAGAGAATCCTGTTCTCCTGTGTAGCTTGGTTGGTGGATCTGCGTAACTGCAGCTCCAGTGGGCATGACCCCTGTTCTGCCCCCAAGGCTGCCCAGCACAAATCCCCCTCCAAAGAGGAAATGGGAGGGAATTTTTTTAATTCAATTTAAAATTAATTTAATTTTTTTAAATGAAAGTTTCTAGGCCTTATGTTGTGGGAAAAAAGCTTGACAATGTGACGGGAATGCACCGGAACGGTTCCAAAGTTAAAAACAAAACAACATATTCTGAAGTCTTATAACGGAAGCTGTTTGCATGATTTTGAGGCCACTTGACTCATGATTTTTGTGAGGTTTGTAGTTGGCAATACATAGCAGGACTCTTAATCCCTCTCACTGGGCCCAAAATGAAATTCACCAACATAGAAAGATATTTGCTCCTAACTCCAGAGAAAATTTAGGCCAGGAGGGGGGAAAAAAACTCTCCTAGAGAAGAACTAGACCATCTTAGCCATGGGTGTCCTGCAACAGAATTTTTCTTCTCTATCTTTTCTCTTAGGGCAGCAAAGAGTTTTAATTAGCTTAAATATCTTTTTTTATTAACCTTATAATAGCCCTTCCCCTTAAATGTCCCATGTTTTGCACTATGACCCATGCAAAACTATTTGTCCTGTTTATATTCTGCCATTCTGCTCCATTACCAGCCAAGCGAATGCTATTTCTGTACGTTCTTAACAAGAGTGCTTTGTGCCAAAGGTTTTTAAGTGTTTTATTTTAATGTCACAGATGAGTAAATGCTGCAGTGTGACTGACAAGCTTTAGTAAATTCATACAAATCAGACATACTAGCTCGCAGTAAAATAGATTTTTCTAACTCTGTTTTCTATGAGGAGAACAAGTGGCTAATGATAGTAAAATACATTGTTCTGGCAAATAAACTTAGGGCTAAACAGAGGTTTTGAGCCAAAGCCCTTTGCGGGGAGGGGATGAGTTTGAAAACACGCCACCCCAGCTGGAACTCCTAGACGTGTGCTTCAGGTAGGGACAAAATCTCCTCCATCACAGGGCAAGCCTAGCAGCTGTGCTTCCCATGTACCGGGTTCAGGAGGTGCCCCTTGTGCATGCCCGGCTGTGGCGAAGTGGTCAGAGTACCAGCTCTCCCCTGACCCTGCTCTTTTAGGGAAGATTGTACTGCTAGAGGCATTCACTTCTACCGTCTTTGCATTTAGATTAATGTAAAGGCTGTGACTGTTCCACAGAACAGCCACTCCCTCATCATGCCACCTGGTGCGTGAGCACAGGTAAAAGC
Source organism: Sternotherus odoratus (assembly GCA_032164245.1). Lineage (NCBI taxonomy): Eukaryota > Metazoa > Chordata > Testudines > Kinosternidae > Sternotherus > Sternotherus odoratus. The sequence goes on along the minus strand of JAVMKO010000014.1, from coordinate 25,803,726 downwards.
CTATATTAGCCCATTAAATGCCACAGGTGTGCAACACAGAAAAGGGATGGTTACAGGCACAAATCAAAAAATTTCCTTCTTCTAAAAAAGAAAAATGTAATGTATGGTATAAATGTTTCGATACCTTGGTGTGCTGGGCACCTTAGAATTACCTAAGTAGGTCCTACCTGGAAGCACATGAAGGCTGGATGGATGGCTTTAAGTTCTCTCCCAATCTCAGACATGGTGAAAGACTTATGAAGGTTTGCAAACCTTTCAAGAGAGCCAAACCCATCTAAGGGTTTAGCCTCTCACCAGTGTGATATTTGCTTTGTTTGATGAGGGGGGTCCTTTATGTGGTAAACACTCCGCAAGGCCTAGAACGGGGTGAGGAAACTTTTTGGCTGAGGGCTTCATGGTGTTGTAAAATGGTATGGAGGGCTGGGTAGGGAAGGCCAAATAGCATGGCCATTGCCACTATCTACCCCTCCCACTTCCTGCCTCCTGACTGCCCCCCTCAGAATCCCTGACCCATCCAACCCCCCTGCTCCTTGTTCCCTGACTGCCCCTTCCAGAGAGCCCCCACCCCTAACCACCCCCAGGACTCCACTCCCTATCTAAGTCCCCCTGACCGCCTGACCCTGTATCCACACCCTTGCCCCAACCGCCCCCCGGAACCTCACCCTCTCATTCCCCATTTTGACTGCCCTCCCCCTGAGTCTCCACCCCATCCAACCATCCCCTGCTCTCTGTTCCCTGGCTGCCCCCCTGTGATCCAAATTAATAAAAGGTTAGTGTCAAGGACAGAAAAGCAGCATGGTTTATGAGCTAAAGGAACTCAAGATACTTGGGTTCTTTCCAGGCTCTTCCTCCTCTGTGAACTTGGACAAATCACTTCATCTCTTTGTACTTCTCTTTCTGCTACCGTTACTTTTCTGTCTTGGATATTGAATGCTCTTCAGGGCAGGGTGGTTTGTTTCTCGCCATGTGTTTGTATCATGCCTAGCTCAATGGTGGTCCTGTGTCTAGGTGTCACTGTAACACCAACAATAATATACTGCTGAAATATTTAAGGGTTGATCATTACTAAAGACAAAGATTTTAATGGTGTACACATTTTAATTTGTCGTTCACATTTGCTTCTAAGATGAGCATTTGTGCTCATAGCTAAAGCCAAAAAAGCTTTAGGAAAACCTATTTTCTTAAAAATAGCACACATTTTTAAAAAGCTATTTTTAAAGTTGAGAAAATCTCTTAACATGCTGCAAGGATGCAAGTAGGGGAATAAGTTTTATTATTAAAATATGACCTAATCAGAAAAATATAGGATCCTTAAGTGAAAAAAGTGATATTAACAGCACAATCTTTTAGCTCTCTATTAAGATATGTGTCTTCTACTGGAAGAGTTACCCTACTGTTCTTCTTTTATAAACCTTTGTTCTCTTCTGATGCATATTAAGCACCAGATGAAAAATTCTGTTTGTCTGTGGTCTAACAATGAAATACCTTGTAGGAAATGAAAAGGTCAAGGTTTCCCTGTCAGTGATTTATTATAAACAGTGCCTCCTTCTTTTATTTCCTGATACTTTGCATTTGGATTAGTGATGATACATCACCAGCTGCTAGATAAAATATGAAGTTGGGAAACTATGGTCAAATATTTCTGTTAAGGAATGACCCTGTAATCAGCTCACAGCATACACGGGTCTCACTTGATTTATCAACCCAAACCCATGGTTCTAAAAGGGAATGAATTAGTTTAAAGATATCTAAGGGATAATAGCTAAAGCCAAAAGCGATGTAGGAAAACCGTTTGTCACTAGCCTGCCCTGCCCTCCTTAATTGCAGAAAAATTGAGAGTGGATACCTTAGGCACCTTACATATAAATCACTGGTCAAACAACCAGCTATGTATCAAGCGGTGAGTTGCAGGCCTTTTTCTTTTGCTCTTTGTGGGCAGAACACACATTTGTTTTGACACTAGGCACCAGTGCAATCTAATTTATGTTTAGTTTTCTCACTGATTTCACTTTGGCCTTCACCATGCCTTCAAACATTTTCCTGGGGTATTTTTGTTTGTTTGTTTTTTGTGTTTTGTGTTTTTCATTTCCATATTCCATTGCATTTTAAATGTCACCTGATGCAGATTTGCATTTGGGGAGTACTATTCCTACTTTTAGAGCCAACAGTTCAGTAAAGGAGTCTGCAGTTGTCCTACATCTCTCACATATATTTGTGTATCGTAATGCGTGTTGGAAAGATGTGTGCCTATGAAAACAAAGATGTCAAACAAATTAAAGGTCTGCACGCCACATTCAAATTCCTAGGATCTAATTCTCCAGTGATTTATGCCAGTTCACTACATTTACTACCCCAGTCCTGCATACACTTATGCATCTGTTTCACTTTGCACAATGTGAATAGTCCCATTGGCTTAACACCTGTATAGAGAAATCACAGATACACTGCTATTAGCATCATTGTGATTTCACACCATGGGTGTAAGAATTTGCAGGATCAGGGGCACACCCAATTTTACTTCAGTGCATCTCTACGCAGCAGCTGGGAGTTAGTCATCCAGCTTGGGCAGACACTCGTGCTAGCTTCTCTCGAGATAGAGCACTAAAAATAGCCGTGGACAGTGCAACAGAAGTGGTGGCACGGGCTTGCCACCCAAGTCCAAGCTTGCCACCTGTGCCGCAATGTCCACACTTCTATTTTTAGCACTCTCTCACGAGCAAAGCTAGCTCTATCTGTCTAACTGGGTTGGAAGGCACACTGGGCTGCCGTGCAGATGTACTGATTGACCTCAGAATCTTGCCCTCTAGGCTATGTCAGGGGACAGTTAGAAGCTAGTTCCATCAGTGTAATTCATACATTCAAAACCAACTGCAGTAGTGAATAAAAGGCATTGTAATTTCTCTCCCTCAAACACAGAAGCAACCATGGGACTTCATAGAAATATGAGCCAAAGAAGAGTAATAGGTACTCGTATTTCTAACTGTTTCTTCATCGGTCACCTCTACTCCTAGTCCCTTTTTACCACCCCACCCCCTGCTGCCTTCTACATTATTGTGATGATACTACACAGAGTTGTGAAACTGGCATGCAAATTTACAAAACCAATTCATACCTCTCTCCTCCATTTACCACTTAGATACCACGCTGGTGAGCTTGATATAAAATCCTCTGCCCTGGTCTTGCCAACGTTTAAATCCGTAAAGTCAGTCACATGAGTACATCCACGGAGGCACTGACTCAGGAAGGTGCAGGCTTAGCATGAGCATGAAGTGCCGCCTTCTGGGTTGTTCAAAAATAGCCTCAGAGAGTTAGGCACCCAAATGCCATTGACTTTCCACAGCAAATAACTCCCTTAAAGAGTCAGTGAAAACTCCAACCTTCCTGAACAGGAGTGGATTTATGCAAGTCCTTAAGTGCTTTCTCGAATGTGGGCCGAAGCATATGTAGGATCAGAGACTTAGATAATAAATAGGAGCGACAAAGAGTCCTGTGGCACCTTAAAGACTAACAAATCCAGACTAACACGGCTACCTCTCTGATTTTAGATAATAAATAGTTCATTAAAAATATTACTTGCCCAAGGCAAGTAGAACTTTACATGGCTGTATTGCATTATCCTTGTATTTATTATTTATTATTTATTATTGTAATTACTTTAAAACAATATATGTCAAAGCAAAATTGAATTCAGTGAAGAAGATAATTGGATGGGCCCCTTAAAAATGTTTTTACATCGAGCAGGCCCAAAAGGAAGAATGAGAAGTCCACTCGCCCAGAGTACATTAATTCACACAAGACACCACACAAGAGGTGACAAACAGGGAAGATTTGTGCATGTTTTGTGACGTCCACCCATTATTGCTGCTTAGTGATTTTTAGCATGTCCACTCCTCTCAGTGCATGGAGACCTTCGAAGGCACGTAGCTCCGATTGCTGCATTAAGATGAGAATCCTTTTAAATGAATCACAGGTGCACTGTGCAGTTTTGGTTGAGAATATCTGCCCAGGTTCTGTAAGTGATAAAGGTATCTGACTTCCTATAGCATTTTTCATCCTCAGGGTATCCCAACCCACTGTTCAGATGAACCAGTTAAATGCTGGTGGAGCAGCAGCTGTGTAGGTAAATGTGGTGCCTATTATGTACTCAGCAACGGCTTTCGTGCAGGTATGGACAACGGAAATAGTTTTTTCTTTAATTATGGAGGGTCACCTGGGTGATCCCGTTCTTTTTGAAAAGCACACTGGGATTTCTAATTCCACCTGGATCATCACCAGAGACAGGCAGAAAGGGCCACAGTTTAATGCTTCATTGAAAGGATGAATGAATGATTGTTGGATGATTAATGGCTGCTCTGTGCTGAAAGATGACAGCCTGTTACAATGGAGATAGCTAACGTAATTTTTTCCATACTGCAGCTTCTGAACTGCAGAACTCCCACAGACTGGGCATTTTATATGGTAAAAGATCCAATGCAGGCCTTGTTGGTGCTTGTCCCCTCCTCACCAAAGATGTTGGGTGTGGTAAAATATGCAACTCTATTCTGGTTTTGTGATCAGCTGCTGTTTAGAGGAGCAGAGACTGCCAAATTAGTTGGCCTAAAAGCAAATGCAGCATCTAGAAGAAGGACTTAAGAGTGGACAAAAAGATTCCTTATCACATATTCAAGTATTTGATTTCCATACCTGGTAGCATTTAACCCTGTCCCTCTTAGGCCTGGGCTGCACTAGAGTGGGGGAATTGACCTAAGATACACCGAATAGCATAGCTGAAGTCGAAGTACCTCTAGGTTGACTTACCAGGCTGTCCCCAAGGCGGTGGGTTGACCACAGCTGCTCCCGCATTGACTCTGCTTACTCCATCAGCCGAGGTGGAGTACAGGTATAGATTCGGAGATTGATTTATCATGTCTAGATGAGACATGATAAATCGATCCCCGATACATCGAGTGCTAGCCGTACCCTTATAGAGTATCCAAACCTTTGAGACCTGTAGACATGGGCTGCTGGAACTAGGCACTGCAGCCCCAGTCCCGAAGTAGTAATAACAACCAAATACATGGTGTCCACTTTCAGTACCCCCACTGTAAAAATGATTCCAGCACTCCTGCTGTACACTGGCTGTCTGAATACCAATGCCACAGCAGATCAGTCTGCTGTCAAAACCCCAAAGTGTCCTTAGAAAACCCTGTGTGATAGGGGAGCTGGGAATGAAAACTTATATAACTGAGCTCAAGCTCCAATGGTCTGTTCTTCCCTTTACATCACCTTGCCCTTTGCTTGAACCATGCATCTTGTAGATTTTCCTAAAGTCCTGGAGCTCTCCTTAGATCATCTGTGTAATAAACTTATTCTAGATCTGGAATTTAAAGCTAGAACTGAATGAATACTGCAAATAAATTCACAAATATTTGCTTGTTTTTTTAAAATAAATCCACTTTAGCACTGTTTTTGCCCCTTGTGGGTTTACGTTCCTGGAACGGTTGTTTGGTCATGTTTTAATGATACAAGTCATTACAGAAACAATTTCAGTTGTATACATTACTGTTACCAAGAAACAAAATCGTAAATTTTAATACATGGTTACTGTTGCCAGAAATGCTTGTACATTCAAAAAACAAGACCACACAGTCTCTCTCCAGAGTCACAACTAAAAAACATGGCTGTACTTTAAAATAAGTCTGTTCAATAGTCTTCTGCTGAAACTTTTCTTTGACAGAAATTTGAGTTTTTGACTAAAAGTATTTTTACAGAAAATGTGTCCTTTCCTAAAATGATTAGTTTGGGGAGTAGGGTAAAGAATTTTCTAGCTGTTGAAAAAAAAATTAAGTTCAGGTTTTTTCTGTAAAGTGGGAACTTTCCATGAAAAATAGACTAGATTTTTTAAAAATTTATCATTGTCTGTGGAAAAAAATACCAATTTTCCATCAATTTTAGATTTGGATGTCAAGATTTGAACATTTAGCTGACAATCAATGTATAGATTAGAGTTTTAAAATGTGCCTAATAAATTTGATTGGCCAAATAATGCAAGAAAATCATGACTGTTCCTGGATATTCTCTGAGCAGAAAGACAGTAAGTTTATTCAATAATTTTCTTACCAATTATTCCTTAGCCTATTTAAAGTGTAATTATAGTGCTTATAATTATATAAAATAGCACAATGGGTCAGAGCCTCTGCAGGTATAATGAAGTCAATAGAGCTACTCTGATTTATACCAGCTGATGCTCTGGCTTAGTACTGTCAAGGAATTTTGGTAGATAAACCTCAGTGTAAAAAATAGTTCTACAAGCAAATGTAGAATCACAGGACTGGAAGGGACCTCAAGAGGTCTTCTAATCCAGTCCCCTGCACTCAAGACAGGACTAAGTATTATCTAGAAATGTTTGTGTAACTTGCTCTTAAAAATCTCCCATGACAGAGATTCCAAAACTTTCCTAGGCAATTTATTCCAGGGCTTAACCATCCTGACAGTTAGGAAGAATTTCCTAATGTCCAACCTAAACCGCACTTTCTGCAATTTAGTATTTTTTAATTTGTTCTTTCCCTATATTAGCCTATGATCCTACCTCATTTTCACTGGCATTCATTAAGTTAGGTGTTCAATTGCTACTAAACTTTTTGGTGAAAACTGAAACAAAAACATCATTTAACACTTCTGCCTTTTCCCCATTTACTGTTATTGTTTTTCTCCCCTCATTGAGTAATGAGCCTACCCTGTCTTTGGTCTTCCTCTTGCTTCTAATGTATTCACAGAATGTTTTCTTATTACCTTTTATGTCTCTAGCTAGTTTAATCACATTTTGTGCCTTGGCTTTTCTAATTTTGTCCCTACATACTTGTGTTGTTTATATTCAGCCTTTGTAATTTATATACTCAGATTCTAGATCTGTACATTGTATGTCAGCTCTGGAGCTATATACATAGTAATACTTTCCTCTGCAAAACTGATGTTTTATTTTCTTAGTTTGGTTTTAATGAGAAAGTAATTTACAATTATGTTGATTTATATTATTTTTTACTGGTAAAATAGTCAAGTACTGCAGAGAACCAAATGGATTGCTAGGCTTTATAATAATTATATGTCTGTGGGAGCTGATCCCACATTTGTTGGTCAGTCAAATTTTAGCAAGTTTTGGAAATGCGAGAAATGCAGAATTGGGCTAATGGTACTTGAAATTACAAACACGGAAAGTTACTCCCAAGTGTTCACAGGATCAGAGATACTATTTATAACACTGCTTGAATATTCAATAATATTATAGGCACAGGTTCAGCAGAATTAAATGAGCAGTTTCACAATAGGTCAGGGACTATTTTTTAAACATAGCGTAGTTTGAAGAGCTGGACCACTGATCACATCCCTTCTATAAAAATGTCAGATTTCAGCGCCAACTGATAACACATTTTCATAGTAGCATCTGTCAGAATTTTGCACTGGCCTGAAAAGCTAAGAGGTAAGATCCCAATGAAAAGCTAAGAGGTAAATTCCCAATGAGTTGTAGGTTGTACCTTCTTTAAATAAGTGCTAATGTATCTTTCATTAAAGAGCAAAATTTGTAATTTGAGTGAATTTGAGCTTGTTTTTGTTCATATCTAATTAGTTCTATACAAATGCTTAAGTTTACCAGTAATATCTGAAATATATTTCCACAAATCCAAAAGGATTGCAAAGTGCTTTATAAGCTTAATGATACACAACGTATAACACTGGAATCAGTCCATCCTGTAATGAAATAACTCAGCTGCTTGATACAGCAGCACAACAGATTAGGACAAGAAGCAAAAAATACTTTAATCAATTGAAAGTGCAAGGGTAATTTAGGTTGGTAGAATGCAGAGTTGGCATTCAGCCAGGACACCTTAACTGTTGCTAAAACTCCACTAGGCATAGCACATTTGAGTCACAGCAGAACGTGGCCACCTAACTTTGATTGTGGCATTGGTTCAGTACTAAGAGAGCAGAGTGCCATCTATTGAGTCACCAGCACTTTTCTTGTGGCACTTGGATGGGAGATTCCCAAAGAAACACCAAGCAATGGCCTATCTTGATCCTGTTTATGCATAGGATCTGATAGGATCACAGCATTAGGTGACAGTCTTCCATATATTTACTATAGAAATAGATTTGCATTTCTAGCATGGTGCAGCAGTAAACAGAGTAAATATTCCCTCTCTGCTCTCCCCTACACTCTTCCATGCGCTTTCAATACTCCCAGCGGATCTTTAGTCATAGTCAGTTATCCCAGCCAGACAGTTCACATGCCATTTGCCTAAGGAAGAAATGTTTGTGATAATGGCTTAGCAAGTGATAGTTCTGTCAGTACGTCTGTGTATGTATATATGCCATCGCCATCACGGTGGGACTTTCAAATAAATTAGTAGTTCCAACGCTGAAGTCAAATGAAATTCTTTTTCCTTGTTCCAATAAATAAAGCCCAACAATTCTGCAAATGTTTGATCACATGCACAACTTTCCACTAACTCAAGTTCCATATATTCTTAAGTGATTGCAGAATTGTGCCTTTAGGGCCAAACCTTGATCCTTATTCACATAAGCAGCCAAATTAACATCAATGGGACTAGTTGGCGTTTCTAAAGAAAGGAATGGAAGAGTTTGAATACCTCTCCAAAGTTGTTCACTGAATAAATTGTTTGACTGATGTACTGTTATTTCTCAAATACTTTGTTCCAACAGATCCCAAGCTGCTGAAACACCAAAGAAGCATTCATTAACTAGTGTTGAAAAATGCTAATGTTAAATGTGATCTGTTTAATTATTCAGCTAACTCCAGTAAGAAGGATTTCTTAAGAGTAACTCTCATGCACGTACAACTGCAGAATATACACTTGCTAAAGTAGGTAGTAACCAAATATCTATCACTTTGTTTGCTTCTTTGTAAACAGACTGTCAATGTTGTCATAATTTTCAGTTATTTTAGTTCTACTTACTAGAGAGGAGGGACCTCATCTAGAGGCAAAAGATTAGTTTAATCTCCTTGTCCCATTCATACCTTGGACTCTCTAGTGAGATTGCCATTAAGACTGCAGTATGATTGTACTCAGCATGAGAGAGATGTCAGAATCTGGGCCACAATATTCAAGTATCTGTTATCTGCTGTTAAAAAGATAAAAGAACAAAGGCCCCAGAGAAGGGTGAAGAATAGTTTGGAATTTCAGGGATCGTAACGGTTTAGTATATGGAATTGCCTTTTCTACATCATCAGTTTGATTATACCTGCCTGCATGGCCTAGAATAGGTGAATGAGTTACTGGTAACAATCCAATTCTCAAAAACCTGGCCATTTATTTTCTGACGTAAATATTCTCTGCAATTACCACAAAACTTTACAGCAATAATTAGCCTTGCTTTATTTTATACCCATAATTGTAGGATGATGCTACATTGTTTCCTTACTAAGTTGTTTATAATGTCAAAAAACTCCTGCTTATTGTATATATTTATTTAGTACTCTGCATAGTCAATACACTGTCCTACATTCCCCTTTTAGATCTCTGGATGCAACATGGAGTGATTTCATTTGTAGTCTCTCCAGCTCTGAAATCTCTCTCGCATTTCTTCTGTTGATTCTCCATACAGCTCAGTGAACACTAAAACTTATAAAACAAATGCAGTTCTAATGAGTTCAAAAAGGGGTTCATAGCGCTGCTGAATTTAAGTTTACAGTCTCCTGGAGTACCATTTTCTCTCCTTTGGTGATAATGCACTTCAAACTCATTGTTATAAATGTAAATATTTCATGTAAATGCTTTAAATGTTTTCATACGATTATTAATGATTTACAAGCTCATTATTTTAAAAAACTACAGACTGAAACTCATTTAAATTGGCTTAGAATCACCTTGACTTTTATGTTTAATGGTGAGATCCTGCACTTCACAGAATTTCAAGCAACCTTTCTAAGGAAACTCATGTTCCTTTGAAGCGTGCTTTCTTAAAGTCAAAGATTGTGTTGCTTCCTCAACTATAAACTGCCTTGAGAATTTCAAATCTAGCCATTAAGGGGTTCAACTACTACAAATGGCTGAAGTAGGTTAAAGAACAGACCATCACCTATATATCCAGCTGAACTGTACTTGAAACCATTTTTAGTTCAAAATAGATATTCTCCATTCCTGGCCCTACAATATTGCCTTGACGAATCTAGCCTGTATGTTGTTTTCAGACAGCTGGAGACTGGAGCATCCTTCTAATAAGTGCATGGGGAGGGTGATATATTCTTTCGCAATTGGGATCCAGCACATGGTATATGACGTTTGACTATAGAGCAGCCTGTAAGAGTACAGCATAAAGAATACAAATCTTGACAACCTTCAATTTAGCATCACAAGACTAAAGGACCTCTTTAGAATGTGGAAGAGGCAGTTTGAGGATGGAAGGGAACCATTTGGATTCAGAGAGGAGGAGCTATGCAGATCAGGAAAAGTTAAGAATGAACCTAGGGAACGAGCAGGACAAGGTTGATTTGGAAAGAACAGGACATAGAGAATGGGTCTATTGGAAGGAAGAAAGTCAAAACGTTTGTATAAGTACCCAAACTTCATGGTGAAGCTGGAAAGAGTTTTCCAAACCAAAGCAAACCATCTAATCTTATGCAGTTTGTGTATCACTAATCGATGCTTCTGAGATGCTTCCCAAGATCAACCTCATTTATCACATTTGGCTCATTTCCTAGGACTGCATTAAGGATTGTCTGTGACTGGTTGTTCAAAATTAACGAGATAGCAGTTCTGTATTCTGGAGTGTGTTTTCCCACCCCCATCCCCCATTGCTTAACTGAACTGCTATTGCATTGAACAGCTGAATAATTAGAATATCCCATCGTCAATGTTCCTTCCTTTCTGAAATCCCTTCTTTCTCTCTGCTACTTCCAAAGACAAATAGCTATGTACCTAGTCTCATTGGAAGTAACCTGAAGTGGAGACTTTTCCAGCATTTTCTACATTTAAGCAATGAATTGATTGAGTTTAGGGGATGGATGAATAAAAAAGCAAATACAAAGTCAAGATCTGAGTTGAGCTTTCAAATCTATAATGTTAAAATGGGATGATATTATTTAATACCTTGTGGCAATGCTTGTGAGTTGCTAGGCTCTTTCTAAACATTAAGGAAAGATGATCACTACCTGAATATCTCCGCAATCTAGGGAGAGACAAACTAATAGGCAGAGGTTAGGGGTAGGAGAAAATGAACAGAATCACATTATTTTCTTCCTTTCTTCAAACGTGCAATTATATTTTTTTAAAAGAGCAATATTGAACTTAAGTGTGTAAGAGAAAGACACACACATCCTCTGCCCTTAGCTTATAATTTATGAATTGTCCCAATGATTAAGGATTCCAGTTCTTTGTGAAGTTTCATAGAATGTCTCTTCAACTACCCAGTTGCTTTGCAAAGCTTGCAGTAGAAAATTCCACAATATGCGAGAATGGGTTATGTATGATAATCCCTAGTTCTTGGAACGTACCCAGTGGAGCTAGCCTGGTAGACATTGAATGGCAGAGTACTTCAGTGCCACCTTGTGGAACCAATTTCAAGTCCTTATCTTGTTCCAAGCTCTCTGGAATACCATGGAGTGAATACCACTCCTGGAGATGAGAGAGCTTTTAGTTTTGCTTTGCACTTTGTTAAGGACAATGTTGTTGGAATCAGGAGGAATCCAAGTCTAGCCTTCCTTGGTCAGTAAGAGGGTCACAACGTCTGTGGAGACTATGTGCACTAAGAGGAGAAAATTGGGTGGGAGGATGCTGGAGGGACATTTTCCATATAAAAATGAACCCTTTTCTAATCTATTTTCCTATGTAACATTGTGCTGAGGAGGAAATGTATTCAACAGCTCAGGGTATAAATACTGTAATACTTAGATCTAGTCATATTAAATTGGAAATATAATGGGATGTTATATGGCCAATCTTCCCCAGTGACAAGGCATAAATAAATATTTTTGTTCTGTTTTAGATGCTGAAAATAGAATTGCACATTATGGTTCAACATATAAAAGTTAGCCTCGCCCTCATATTGCCTTCAAAATACATGAGCAAACAAAGCTGGAGACATGGGTGATGATGAACTGTCTTGTAAATTTCTTCTGGGAAGTGGTGGTTGCTGGTGCACCTCTATGAATAAAGCGGCTCTATTTTTTTTTAGTCATATACAGCAACATTCTCAGAGGATCATCTTACTGAAGTGCAAAGGTTAGAAACCCAGGGAAACAGCTTGACTTTCTCCAAAGGTATATTACAAAGCCTCCTAAACTATAATAATAGGAATCAAAAAACATGAGTGGGTGACCAATTATATTTAAATTTGGTCAACATTTTATTTTATGTGGTTGTACTCTGGCTATTTTTTGACTTGTTTGTACCATACTGGCTAAACTTTCCTGTCCAATAAAACTTATTTTACCCCAACTAGCTATTTAAACCAAGTAAGATGCTGTTTTTGCTGTTGAATAGAAGGACAAACTCCTCCATTATGGTTAGTTTTGTGGATTTTATTACCCACCCATTTATTTTGGTTTGTCCTAATCTATATTTATCTACGGATGACAAGACGAACTTGAAAAAAGAACATGTTTAAAGTTGCATACCAATTCCCAGGATATAAATCATACTTGGCTTTCAGCTCTTTCAAGCTTTCATAAACACTAGTCGCTGAAAGACTGAATCATATTTTTCTATGACTCGAGTTCATGTCAAACATTTAACTTTTAACTAAGGTGGTCAGTTTCCCGATGTGAGCACATGATGCTCCTCCAGGGATTTCAGCTTTCTTTAGCGATCATCATAACACATTTTCTTTTTAAAGACATGCACATAGTAAATTAGAATAGTGATAGAGGCTTGGAAAGTAATTCAGACAATGGTGGATTTAGGGCAATGGTTAGCTTGCCAACAGAGTGGAAACTGTGAACAGAGTGGTTCTTCTTGCATCTTTTTTTAAACAATATATTAGTCAAGGGATGCATCAAGTGGGGAAGCCTATGGGGAAGTCTTGACTTCCATTACACTAGTCAGTGGGCTGGATCTCATCCTTATACACAGTAAAACCTATGGGAGGGGGTCTAAGGGTGCTCAGATAGAGTGATAAACATGGGCTAAAAACCTATATAGAAGGGTGATGAAAACCAAGAAAGAAGCTCCTTGTGGTAATCCCTCCCCACCCCCATTGTTCCTACCCTCTTCCTGGTAGCAGGACGTTAGGAACCTCCTCTAAAAGGAGGCAGGGGCTCCATAAAACAGGTAATATAGTCCATGACTTTCCCCAATAAATCTATGCAGGGCTGTTGTGGGAAAGCATTTCCCCCCCTTCGTTCTACCTGCACTCAATACAGACCTATTCTCAGGCCATACAGATCACTTCCTCCCCCCCACCCCCCAAGAACACACTTGTCTGCAAGGGAAGGGTAATTTCTGTACAAGGAGGATCTCCGTGTGCAGATAATGGAGCATGATCCTACCTAAGCTGGTAGGAGCTACATCAAAGCTATATTTCAAAATTGCAGAAACAACGTAGAGAAAATGCTACATCGTCTTTGGTGGTGAAAGTAGATTGAACCAGCAGGGGGAGTTCTCAACACTGCAGCCAATTGGCGCATACACTTGCACTCATTCAACCCATAATGTACAGAAGCTCCCCTCTGCTTAAAGCAGAGAGGGGACAGCTGTTCATCTCCATACAGTGCTCCTTATTTTAACTGTGGTCCTTCTCCCTAGTCAACCAAGCTGAAAATTAGACCTGAGAGGTGTTTCCAGTTATTCCTGATTACCTTAGTTGCCAACACAGGAAGAACCACTGATTGTCCTTAGGATGGGACAAGCACCCTTTTTGGAGCCCTTCTATAGAACTACAGATTGAGAGCTTTGACTATATGAACGAGCGTGTTTGGATAAAAAAATTGTGAGACAAGCAATGTACTATTGGACACTCATACTATGTGTCCCTTTCCTGGACAATGAGCAAACATCTGAGACTCAAGGTCCATTCTGTTCGGTTTTACTAATATCTACATGAACCACAGAGTATGAGATTGTGTTCACGCAGCTGATCTGAAAATCTTATAAACTCCTTTGCAAAATACCCCATGGTTTGTTTATCCCCATCAATAAGATTCCTGGGAAGGTCTTCAGATGTTTATGAGCAGATGATGCTTCATCTTTATTACCTTATATTGTACGAAGGTCACTCATAGTGATTGAATCACGTGAACATAGCCCACCAAAGTACTTTTTCAACTGAAGATAAATTCAAAGTTCTATTTCATTTAAACAGCATTAGTGCATTCTCTTTGTCCATAAAGGTAGTGAGTAATAGAATTCATTTAAGTCAATCTGAAGAATCCTGGCAATTTAAGTGGACCCTAAATGAGACCCTATGTAACTGCAAAACAGGAGCACATAATTTACCTTAAAAGACAGACCAAGCTAAGAGATGCCAATAGGAATTGATCCCTAGATTCAAACATTCACATTTCTCTATCTGTAATTCTACTGTAGGGCTCCATTAAGTTGATTTCCTTCCCCCACCCCACTTGTCGGTAGATCCAACACATTCAAAGTTGTCACCATAACCATTCTGGATTTGTACTTTTGGGGAAAGAGAGAACCCTTGTAGACAAATACAAGGGGAAAAAAGGGGTCTACTTCTGTCTTGAGCCTTGGTAGAATAATTTCATTGTCTTTTCCCAGGTATGGAGGAAATCAAGAATAGCCATGTTTTAATGTGTGTGCCTGCAGTACTTTTGCAAGCTACTGAAATGAAGTCCTTCACACACAATTCAAAATACTTCATTCTAAATTTTGGACTGTTAACATTTCATAGTTTGTCAGCAGTGAAAACATTAATGTAACCGATATATAGAGCCAGATTCTGATGCCATTTATGCTCATGCAATTCCAGAGTGACTTCAGTAAGTCACTGGCACTTGTATGTAATTGGGAACAGAATCTGGCTTTTAATATACAGTTTTTATTTTTGGAGTTATCACTGTAATGATTGTTAACATACCTCACCCAGAAGGGCAGATTTATTTTGAGTAGCTGAAAGGACACCAGTACAGAAAACTGCTCATTGCTGGTGTATAAATAGATTTAGTTGAGAGCCCAACAATAGCCTCACTTTTCTATTGCAAACCAGAAGCAGAAAGTAGACTGCGATTCTCCAACACACTCATATTTTAATAATCACACAAATTTATAAGGTGAGTGAGGTCATTTCAGTATGTTTTAAAGTCACGTCTTCACACCAGTTGTTTCTCTTTTTTCCTGATCTCTTCTCCTAACCAGATTTTCCTCAGTATTGTTTTTCCTGCTGTCTTTTCTGTTAGTGTGAGGATTCCCCCAAATGCCATCAGACACACTGAAAGGTTCAAACATTCACTTTAGCATCGTTATATCAGATTTTACTCTCAAAACAACTGGTGACAGTAACCCACTTGAAACCTTTTTGTTACTGAGTAGGCTTGCCAGTGACGATTCTGATCTTTACTTCTATACTATATTTAGGACTTAAGTGTTTTTTTTCCCCTTTCTAAAAGTGCACCAAGAGTCTGATTGTGGTATTTAGATTTTTGAAAAGTTATTTTTCAGTATGGTAAATATGTGGTAAATACATGGTGGTAATTTCCAACTTACAGTTTTAGACTTTTTTTCCTTTTTACTCTTTATTTTTAGAGAAAGCACTTGGAAAATTGTCCTAGCAATTTTTTTTGGCAAGCAGTGGAATAACATGAACTGTGAGCAACTGACCAACATCAATCTTGTTTTGCCTTTTGAATATTTGATGAGGCAAAGCTTTCTAAAAACAATAACCCCCACCCTTTGGCATACCCTCTTCTTAAAGGGCAAGGCAGAGGTGAAATTTTTAGTTGCTCTGCTTCTCTACCCCCACTGTGCTGTGCAGAGGGAACGAAAACTATGGAAATAGCCATGGTGAGTAATGTAACTGAATGGAATATTCCCACATTCGGCACAAATCCTGTGTAACTGATAGCCTTCCTGGCAATCAGGAGGTGTGAGTAAGAGAGGAAGGTTGGCCCAATGGTTAGAGTGCTAGCCTGTGACTCATGAGAGACCTGGGTTCAATTTCCTCCTCCCTATACGGCTTCACACTTTCACATGTGACTTCAGGCAAGTTATGTAGCCTCTCTGTGCCCTGTTGTCCCAGCTATAAAAATGGGGATAATACAATTTCCCTACCTCACCGGAAAGTTCTGAAAATCAACACCTTTCTAAAATGATTGTGAGATTTTATAGTAACAGGGGCCTTGTAGGTAACTAAGGTATCTGTATAATAAGATTAAAATCCTGGAACTTGAAAATCAGGCCACTTCTTTAGGTGCCTACCCAAGGACTTGTGGGGCTTAGGCTAGGCATTCACCCCGTGACCCCATCAGAACAATAGAGCTCCCATGCTGATCAATTGCCAAGGCAACATGACTGAACTTCCTAACAGTGGCTCAAGATTTTTCCCTCTGCACAGCTGGCTAGCTTATTCTCCCTTGGTTTGGTAACTCTGCAGAGCTAATAGGAGTGTATAAAGTCCTCTTGATAAGCAGTGTGCCATGAGAACATTTGACCTGTGGATCTACACTTACTATCTGTACCAAGGGGTGTTTATAGGTCACCAACACCAACCAACACAGTAAAGCCCTCAGACTCGCCTACCCAATAGAGCAACTTTGAGCACATGACACGCTTCAAGGGGTGAGATCAGTGGGAGCACTTGACAAAAACCCTCCTCAGTATAAGGCAAAGCAGTACCCACATAGGTCTCCTTCCTTTGGAATTCTACCACCTCTCTCTTTCCCCCACCCCACCAGACACTGTAGTGCCAAGTCACCTACATCTGTTTGCTTTCCAGGCTCCTTGCCCAGCCCAGCTGCTTGAGTCAGTGTTGATGGAGGTTTGAAGGTGAAATTCTTCTACTGGGAGGGTGTGTTCAAGGTGGTGGTAGGGAGAGATTTGAACCATGTTGGTTTGGAGCCTAGTGACTAGATGAGGTGTTGGGGTAGGTGGGTGGAATGGGAGCTGCTGTTTAAGAAGTACAAGTACTGCTTCCCCACCCTCCAAAAAATGTAATTGCATGTGAACTCTGAATACTCACAGCAGGTTGTCTACTGCAAATCCAGTGTGCACAGAGCATCCATTGACTTCAGTAAGGATTAAGCATCAGCATCAGTCCAGGGAGGCAGATCTATTGAGTATGTGTGTGTCACTTTTCCATACTCAGCTTTCTTACAACAGTAAATAAACAGAGATACCACTCCTTTTTTTTTAAGTGATCTCATCATGTACATGAGCAATGCT
This sequence comes from Sternotherus odoratus, assembly GCA_032164245.1. Classification (NCBI taxonomy): domain Eukaryota; kingdom Metazoa; phylum Chordata; order Testudines; family Kinosternidae; genus Sternotherus; species Sternotherus odoratus. Next base: position 25,786,399 of record JAVMKO010000014.1, on the reverse strand, counting down.
TTTACCCTACACTCTCAGCCCATCAGTTTCCTCTTGTTTTTGTTATACCTCTTGATCTTCCTCCACTTGCTCTTAATATGGAATAATGAGTGTTCCACCCAGGTGGCCAGCTATATCAGGCTATAGATTAACCAGCACTTTGAGAAAGGTTCATCCACCACTGAAGTGCAGCCACCCCTGGGGTGGGACTGAGCAATTATTCTGTCTCAGAATGATTTTTGGCCTAGCACCAGTAAGAAGGATTGCTGGGATTTGATCCAAAATAGCATTATGACCCTGAGATTTTGTGAAAAATGGCGTGAGATCATTAAATGACCATTTTGACTGCAGCATAGCTGGAGTAGGATGCCTACGATAGGTTGAGGGGATGCTTTTAAGTAGCAACAGTGGAGCAGTACTCTGTACATACTGGAACACTAATGGCTCACATTAAATAGTACTTCCTATTTCAAACACAATTATGGGAAATATATGTGGCTTGTTACCATACGGTGCATGTGATTCAAATACCAGTACAAGAGCTGTTGTTGATCATAGTATTTGGGAGAAGGGTTTCTTAAAATCAGGGCTGAACAGACATTTACAAACTTTTAGGTCTGTGGTACCCAGAGCACACTGCCCTCCAGGGCTAGTATGATGGTTACTGCTCACGCTTCAGTATCACAACTGAGAGCATCCAAAGATCTCTGTGGCGATAACCAGAAGCATCTCAGGGAGTCAGGATGTGTAGCTCCCTCTGTCTTAGACCTTACAGGGACACATTGTGGACTCCCCCATCCTCCTGTTACACAGGAAAGTTTGATCTCCTAACTCCTTATACACATACTCACATTACCTATTCCATGCCGACCCCCAGTCCCTGTTGAAACAAGCCTTTGCTCCAATACCGTCTGATGTTCTACAGGAGCTCCTTTGTAAGATTGACCAAGGTGGGGGCTTTTGCTAGATTGGCCCACAATTGAACGAGGGCCTCATTTCTTGAATTGGTCCTGGCTAAAAGGCTATTTATAAATACGAAGGAAACGTCAGCTTGTGAGGGAGGCTTACTAGCTCTTGCCTGGGGAAAAAAATGTATTTCAGATTATAATGCAATCATATTGTTTTATATTTTGATGAGATTCAGGTGTGTGTGTAAGTAAAATTAGCCCATGTTTTAACTCATGTAATCCTAGCAGTTAGCTAGGGGAAGGACCTAATAGGTTAGCTTGTCCCTCTTTCTGCCAATGAAAAGTTATTCTCTAGGAAGACTTATTGGTTTGTATGGACCAGATAAGTAATGGAGCTTCTGTCATTTCACTTGGGAAGATTTTTTTCCCTTATATACAGTCCAACTTTCCCTTTGCTTAATTCCATCTCCTTACTCCTACTTATGTCCTTTGGTACACTTTTATATTTATATGTGTATGTATAAATCTGTCTGTCTATCTATCCTCAACTCAGGACAGGCTGATGCTATCACCTTATACAATGACTGTCCCAGCAAAACTAAGAGCGAGAACAGGAATGGGGTTTATTTCCACAAAATGGCATTTTTCAACAGAAAAAAAGTTTAATAGAAAATGTTTTGACCCTTTCTAATAATGTGCAGCATTTATAACACAACTTTGTCATGTCCCATGCTGTACCTAAGTGTTAGTCAAGAGGAAGGCTTAAGAAAGATACAATGAAATGTCTTATTTTATAGGCAGTAAAATATGAGAGGTTAATTTGCCAGGATAGAATATAACATGCTCTATTTCCTACTGCTGCTTAGTTTCTAAATTTGATATATTAGAACTGTTGGAGTTGCTATAATTTCAGATAAAATGTCTTCCCAAAGGCAAAAGATAATTTTTCATAAGCTTTTAAAAAAACTAATAAAGTAGTAATCTACACTATTTTATTATTTAGAACCCCAGCCTTGGGGATATGATTTCCAAGGGTTTTTTATATCTCAATTCAGAACACACTTGTGAGCACGCTCTCTCTCTCTCTCTCTCTCTCTCTCTCTCTCTCTCTCTCTGTGTGTGTATAAAATCAGTCTTTTCTAAAGGCTTATTTTCTCTTCACCAAATGCTGTCTACATTCAGTCCATAGAAACACTACCACCTCTTTAAGTGGTAATGCTCCCTGCAGAGTTTTTAGCCTGTAGGAGATATGATTAGGGGGTGATAGTGTTAAGCACTTTTCCTGTATCTGCTGGCCCACTATGATAACCTTAGGGTTACAATGCATGTCTGACAAATACAATTCCATTGTGACTAGCGCCTTATGGCAATTTAGGAGGCTTATTCATCATTTTACAACAGACTTCTGTCAGGGATTTTGCTTATTTGCCCTTCACTGGTATACAGTAGTTGTAGGTTTATCTCTAGGAGTCCAGCCCTAATAACCAATAACAAAGTGCTTAAGCTCTAAGCTTGTGAGAAATGGACTTGCATTATACTCCAACTGCACCTTAGCTGAGCTCCCTACTGATAAGACAATGTGTCTTTGAGAGAAGGAAGGATTTGTATGAACTGATCCTGTACGGCATGTGCACTAGTATAAGATATAGGAGACTGTACTGTGTTTTAATCATCCAGATAGTTTAAAAAAAATTGCCATCATCATTAGATATTTTTTTTAATATGAAAGTGTAGAAAGATCTTGCCTTCAAAAATGCACTACAGAGTTGTTTGTATCGGTGAAGTGGGATTTGGAAGAACCCAGTTACTTTTGATGAAATCCCCATGATTACGGTTTAAATAACGCAGATTTATTCAAGGAACAACAAAAGTTGTTTGGATTTTTTTCCCTTTTTTTTATTATTCAGATTCCTGCTGGGTTCTGGTTATTAATTAGATAGTGGTTCCAGATGCAATCCAGGAGAGAGAGAAAACTCTACTCACATTTTAATAACCCAGAGAATTTTAAGTGGCTAACCATATTGTTTACTATATATCAGTGTGAAGTATAAAGAATGAAAGTGCCTGAATAGAGACACACCAAGCATGGAAAAATAGCACCATTCACCCCAAATAAAGTGCATTATATATTCAAGGTTTAGATCTTCAACCAGCAGATTTTGAGCATGAGGGGGCAACATTTGAGAAGTGTGTACTGAACAAACACAAACATGAGAATTGCGTCTTTTCAGTTTTAAGTGTGAAAACATTAGCTCACCCCTTAAGCCTTTGAAGTCTTCTCTTTCTGGCAAAGCTCAGGCAGGAGGGAGGCCTTTCAATTAGTTTCTCACCAATAATGATTTCTTTGAAAAAAATTAATCAGGTTTTCGATCACAGAGCATTTGTTGGTGGCACTTGATCTCTTGGCCAGATGAAGCTTCTGTGTCCCTTTGCCTCTTGAGCTGTTGCATTTTTTATAAACTTTCTAGAGTATTTATTCATCATGGAACATCTTTCTACCTTTTTTAGCGAGGCATAAAGATGTGTAAGGAATCAAATTCCAGTGTATTGACATCAGCTAATTATTAAGAGGTAACATGTTAGCAGTGATATTTGCAAAGGTATAATTACCTTTTGTTTCATTATTTTATGGAAACCATGTATTATTTTTGTATTATGTATGTATTATTTTGTACGGCTCTACCGCCCTGGACACGCACGATCCCATCTGATCTTGGAAGCTAAGCGGGGTTGGGCCTGGCTAGTACCTGGATGGGAGACCTCCTGGGAATACTAGGTGCTGTAGGCTAACACCTGGCAGTAGGTATAAAATGCCTCCAATGACAGGTGGCGCGATGCATCAGTTTGGAGTATACCCCGGTCGTATCACTGGTCCTGTCCGAGCCCCGAATGGAGGCGGACGTGCTGACCAAAGCGGACCCTGCCATAGTGCGGGACTAACGCTAAGAAAAAACAAAAATGTATGTATTATTTTATGGAAGCCATGTAATTAGCTCACTGTACCAGAAACTGTCTGTTCTTGATGGCAACCTGTCCTGCTCATCACCAGAAAAATTTCAGAATAAATGTACTGTAGCCTTTATGCTCACGCAGAGCTCCACTGAGGTTAATGGAGTTCTGGGCAAGCAGGGAGGTTTGAGAGCAGAGACTGCCAAACCTGCAGGAGCCTGTTGAGATCCTCATCCATTGAGATCCTCATTGCAGGGTCAGAGATGGCTGAGAGAAGTCAAGCCTTGGGCAATGGGAAGAGGGTGAGGAAAGGCACTAACAACTCGAGCTGTTGTTAACTCTGATGAGTGGTCTATCATCTAATAATGGTCTAGCAAATCCGACACCTTATCTCCATTAGAGAATTTTGTAGGGCTGAGTGATGTTCCCTCTGTTGATCCAGATCATCTGACCCTGTATGGGGAGAAGGTAGGTGCCTTCCCTGAAGTCAGGGGGTGCCAGAAATAGTGGGACAGTGTGTGCAAAGAAATTCCTTGAATCTCCTGTACCAGGCTTCCACCAACATCATTACTTTTCCCCACAGCCAAAATAGTTAAGTCACCAGTCGTAGGTTTTTGTCCAATGAACCCTAAATAGTTAGTCAAATCAGGAGCTGAAGCTGGTAAATGAGCTGTGGGTGGAGCACTGGGTGGAGAAGTCAGGAAGAGCATGAGGCAGGGGAAGATGATGTGTGAGAGGTCGTGGTGAGCAAAGTCGAGAAGTTATCAGAGTAATGGGACAGGTCCCTAGAGAACTGTGAGGTATGTATCCATAGGTCACTGGAACAGAACAATGCCAATGTGGACAAGGGCCAAAACTTAAACCAATTCAGCATGACTAGTGGGGACACACTGACTCATTTGTGCCTCAGCTGGTCCAGTAGGACTGGCTCAAGCGGAAATGATTGAAAGCCCCCTTATATGAACAATACTTCAGACGAGTAGAGAGAAAAGAGTGAATGGTGTATGTATCTTTTTTGTTCCATGCTGTACTTTTTGGGAATGGGGGCTATGAGTCTCTTTCAACTAACAGCTCGGTGCAAACCCATTACATTCTATGGATGAAAAGCATATTTTCAACCCCTCTTCCCCCCATGCCAATTCTCGCATTAGTAAACTAGGGATGCTACTTTTCCAGATAATACTGCATAATTTAACAGAAAACAAAAGCTCTGTCAAAATGTGGTTATTAAATTCAGTTTTAGACATTTGATACTGTTTCCAAATGCATCTTTATTTATTTGGGGATGAGTGTGAGGGAAGAGGGATCCTCTTCAAATGCATTCTTTCTTCTTCCCCTGTGCGGCTTTGGAGCCAGTCCCTCTGAGCACTGCTTGTACATTAATTATTATGGTAAGTAGAGAAGATTGGCTGACAGCATGAGTATACTTAAAGCACACCACCGAGAGTTCAAGGCAGATAGAGAAACTACATGATTAGTTCCATGGTTCCCAATATATGTATTGTTAAAATCCATGGGTAAAACCAACATGTTCTTTAGCTCAAAATCTGATTCCCTTGTTTCCCCCCATTGCTGCTGAAACCTCTGCAGATCCATCAACGTAGCCATCATTATTTGTTTGCGTTCAGTGAACTTCCATATTGTATGCAAGAGATAAGATTATGACCTCAAAGGAAGCTCCACATCACTAGACTTATGGTGCCAAATCCATCCCAGATTTAATTCCATTGTAGTCAGTAAAGGTACCCTAGGGATGACTTTTGGGCCCATGAAAGCTTATATTACTTGCTGGTTTGTAAAGATCCTTGCCTGCAGTTTTCAGGCTCCCTGGACTCCCATTAATTTCAGTAGGAGTTCTATATGCACAAGGAACAGAGAGGTTCCTAGCATGTATTAATCATTCTGTACAGAGGTCTGTACAATTGGACTGATGGTAATAATGAAGTCAATTTGATGGCAAAACACAGTGCCATCAAATTGCAAAACTGAAACACTTCTAGGTGAAATGCCCATTTGCAAGAAAGACTAAAGAGTTTGGCCCCTAAATACAAGCTGATTAATAATCTATACCTTTTAGGATGTTGTCAAATTGGTCCGTTTGGTGCTATACCCAAGATACATCTATTCCCTGACAACACTAAGCGGATTTCATTGTAATTAAGAATTTGTATAACGCAGGCCACAGGAAATTTATTTTCAGGACAGTCATTTCCTTATCAGGTATTGATTAGAATCGACTCCTTTCTGCTAAAAGGATCAGACTCTAGATTTTCAATGGTTCAGAAACATTCAGACTGCCATAATTCAGCTTCACTGACTAGGAACCTGCACTGGCTCCTACTGAAGTCAATGGCAAAATTATCATTAACTTCAGCAGGAGGAAGAGTGGACCCCAAATGAGTCAGAAACACCATCATCCATATCCCAGTTCCCCTATATCTCGGCACAAAGGCAAAGACTGTTGCTGGATTCTCTTATTACATCCAGGCATTCTCTCTCTGAGTGTTTGGAGTTGTGTAGGGGGTAAATAAGGGCACAGTTTGGCCTGGTGTGTTCAGACAATGTCAGACTTGCCAACTTTCATGTATCTCGTGCAACGTTCATGCATTTGGCCGCCCAGTCATACCTGTAAGCAGCCTAGATAAAATCTCCCATGAGAGGACACAGAAGGAAAGGGAAAACTCCATGGAATACAGAATGGGATTCTAGGCCAAAGAGGATTTTCACTCCTAAAGGGAGTCCACCCATGATGTGGGCTGAGGTCTGCTGATGTGTCATTGTGAGAAGCTTATCCTCCTGCTGTCCAGTAGATAAACCAAAGGCTTCATATACAGTGTCAGGGCTGTCCAACCAACACCTTTCACCAGCTATAAATCCACACTTTTTTAACATGGAAGTTTATGATTATATGAAAATTATGCAGATTAGCTATTTGGATAATTTTCATAAAGTATGCAGGTTAGCTGTTTGGATAATTTTCATAAAGCAGATGGACCGTCACAGGACTCAACAGCTAGGTACAGTAATATGCTTTAACAATTTAGTTTGTTGCTTTTTCTATATCTGACAGCTCTACTTTGTATACATTGGATTGGGCCCTAAATTATCATCCCTTCGCACCTCTTCCTATTGTACTCTGGCTGTTCAGCACCTAGCAGCCATCCTGACTAGATCTGCTAGGACCTACTGTATTGCAAATGAATTACACTATGTAGCTCCTTATTGACACTCAGACACTACTGGTTTGACTGCAAGCTGGGTAGGTATCTCATGAATTCCCACCTATTCTAATATCAGTCTTATGCATAACTTTATGGAAACTTGTGCTAGTTTGTAGTGGGAGAGGGGTTAGTTGTTGGGGCAACTTTTAAAATGTTGGACTTTAATGTCTACTGCATTTCTGACAGAAACCAAAAATGATGCACTTTTAATCACTATAGCAAGAAGAGAGACTTTCTTCATGTGACCAAAAGTAACACTGAAAAGAAACGAAAAGGCAGCAACAATCTAGTCTCCTATCAACATGAAATAGCAGAAAGTTAAGCTGGTTTCCCAGTGATAGAAATTAGATCTGTGGTGATTTGTATGATTTTTAAAATTACAGTCTCCCCAGATGATAAATAATATAAGTGTGTGGTTGTTAATAACATTGTCCATTGATAACTTATATAATTATAAATCGTGAGTATTTAGGATGTAAAAGTTATCATCATTACTTCTTAAAAGCTTATATGACTCTCCATTAGGCTAACCCTTTTGTAAGCAAGAGAAAATAGAAAGGTGCGCTGTCTGTCTGTCTGTCTGTCTGTCCCTCTCTCTCGCTTGGAAAAAACAATCAATCTCCTGGGGAGAAAGGAAAAAAATATTGTCCCCTTGTCAGATCCCATTTTGGCTTAGCTCTTTCTTAGGAGGAATTCTGATATTATGTGCCTGAGACACATCTATTCAGATTCTTAAATACTAAAATGTTTTACTTACAAGCCAACTTTGGCATCTACGGGTTTTAAGCTAGTACTTGGATGCGGTAGCAATGAGAGACGTGTATTTTTAGAGGGTAATATAACAGTGAAGAAGGCGATTTTATTACAAGGGAGCTCTGAAAAACAAGGTACTTATTGGTAGTCTGTGCTGGCAGTTCTCCTGTAACAGCAATTATTATATACTACATCACAGATACACTAGGCTAATCTCCATGTTTAATTCCCGTTTTTAAGAAGTACACCTTTTGTTCCAGGACATTTGTCAGCATGACGTTAAATGATCAGTTGGCAGAAAGCATCAGGCCCCATGGCCGTGCTCTCTAATTACTCAGCTCAGTATGAGACAAAGGCTACAACAGCTACTGTGACAGCTTAATGCTCCCTCCCCCTCTCTTAAGCAATTCAAGTGCCACTAGCCACCTTGGAGGAGAAGGCTAGTAATCAATAGTAGTTATAGCCCTGAACACTAGAGGGAAATATGTACCTTTTAAAGGCCACTAACAACAACAAGGGTGGATTTCATTTATAATCCACCCTTGGCCTCAAAAGGCTTGATTTGGATTTTTTGACATGTCTGTTACTGAATACCTGTGGAAAAATATGAACTGCTACATGTGTAGATACCAAGAATGCTTGGGATCAATGGAGCTGCAGCTGCACAGATTTTCATTACTTGAGGATCTGGCCTGTTATTTGTAATCCTAATAATGATTCTGGTATCGGCACTCTTCCCCTCCCCCTAGAAAACTCAGTCTGCTTTTGTTTCTCGTATTGCAATAGGAGAGTCATGACATTGAAATATTTTTAAAGGGAATTATTATCCGACTATTTTAGTTCTGTTATTTTTGAGGGGAGGGATGATGAATGTGTTATTTATTTTTCATAAAGAAACAGACAATGAAAAATACAAAAGGTAGAAGACGTAAAAGGTTGTATATTTCTCCAAATACCACATGCTTCATGGGATATCCAATAGACTTAGGGTATTAGGCAATTTTACAACTTGCCAAAGCAGACATACAAACCATACAATACTACAGAGACATAGCATGTTGGGGTGGAGGTACTAAACTAAGAGAAGACGTTAATGAATAGGGATGGGTAAAAGAGAAGATCTGGGGGGGAGGGGAAAAGAGGAGGGGTTAGACACAAAGAAGGACTGGCATTATATAAAGTTAGAGCTTTGCACACTAAAGGAATAGTAGGAATACTCACAGGTATTGGAATAGAATCCATATTTAAGTATACAATGTAAGTTTAGAAGTGACCTCCAGCTCAAGTGGCCCAATGAAGATGATGGCAGCCTCTCGTATACCTGAGGTAACTGTTTCAGCCATTCGGCTGGTGAGAGTGTACAGGAAAAGGTTTGGGGTACGTTAGCAATTCTTAAACTGTGGCCCAATGGCTACCAGTGGTCTGTAGATCATTTCTTGGGTTTCGGCACTAGGACATATTTACAGAAATCAGTAGAGTGGTGAAGGGGGATCATGCATGCCAGGTGAGTCAGAGGCTCCCTCTCTTTTAGGCCAGGTCTACACTACCTGCCGAATTGGTGGATAGTGATTGATCTTTTGGGGATCGATTTATCACGTTTAGTCTAGATGTGATAAATCAATCCCTGAGCACTCTCTCATCCACTCTGGAACTCCACTGCCACGAGAGGTGGAAGCAGAATCAACAGTGGAGCAGCAGCAGTCGACTCAGCACCATGAAAACACCACAGTAAGTCGACTAAAGTATGTCAACTTCAGCTACGCTATTCCCATAGCTGAAGTTGCATATTTTAGGTTGATCTCCTCTCCCCCCAGTGTAGACCAGGGCTTAGAGTCATAGCCCTTAAGGTCAGAAGGGACCATTGTGGTCATCAAGAGGTGCATTGAAGTAAATGGGACATGTAGATGCTCAATTCCTGCAAAATCATCCTTCTGATTTAGAAACACGAACATATAGATTTAGGTACCTAACTTTAGGCACCCAATTTTGAAAAATCCTGGTCTTTTTTGGCAAAAGACTCCAAGAAAGGGAGGTCAGAAAATATTTTGTTACACTAGGTTGGGGGCAGGAGCTAGGAGAAGGGATACAGAAGAATTGGGAGGATATGAGATGTCCGATGAAGGGATCCTACTCAAAAAAAGCTTTTTCTTGCAAGTTCATATTGTGTATAAAGAAGCCCAAACCTGATTGTGGGAATCCTTCCAATATGAGAATGGCCTTGAAACTGGAATTGGGTAAAAGAAAACGAGTTTGATTAATGGAATGTCTTTTACAGTTCTACTACTGTGTGTGTATGTGTGCGTGCGGATGCATTTCAACGGCAGCATGCTGGCAAAAGCCACTGCCAAGTCTCATTAATTGCAGCTCCCGCAGACCTATTCAGCCATAGCACTCTTATTTGTGGTTAGTTTTATATTAATTTGGGACTTGGGTTTCCTCTAGATTTCAAACTGCATACTGCAAAGTGTGTCCTGACTATAGAAAGCAAACCATATAAAAGGTAGATTGCAGAAGCAAAATGGGATGAAGCCTTTTAAATTCATTGGGATTACTAAATGTGCTCATTTTTATTAACAAGTGCAGTCCAAACCCCCTCAATAAGTGAGAACTTCCCTATCCAACATATTGTTTCAGCCAAAGCTGTGTAAAATATCATAGTCACGAACTGCAGGAGGGCATAGGAGTTCAGTCAAGACCCCCCAGAGTTTGTGTTTGGTATGAAACACTCCATGCAAAAATAATGATTTTGGCTCCTTGGAATCCTCCTAGTATTTTCAGAAACTTTGCCAGTTGCTGCTGTACTTTGTTCTCCAGGAATACACTGTAGAAAATACAGCACCATTAAAGAGTGGCCAAAGGTTATACTTTAATGGGGAAAGTAGGAATTTAATTTTCTAATCAAAGAATCATGCAACTAAATGAAGAATTTATTTTGGATAAGTTTTGATGCATTTCTAACAAGGCTGAGCTCTCCACTAGCTCTAAACCTGTCACAATTAGAATCTGGCTTTAAATTTTCCCAACCCTTCTATGAATAACAATGGTTATTTAAGACGTTTGTTAAAAGTCAATAATGTTAATTTTACATGGGAAAAAAATTCTAATTGAACCCTTCTCAATTCTCTCCATTAGGTTAATGTTATGGACTTTTAACGGATGCTTTAATTAGGATTCCTATTAATGGGAATATTTCTTAGATTAAAGGTCCTTAGCAGCCAACATTCCGATTTTCACTTTTTAATTAAAACTCAAAAATATTAACCAGTGACGCACCAGTCATAAACATAGGCAAGTGAAAGCATTGCCTTTTATTGTAATTTTCATGCCGCTGGGGAATGAACCATAGAAATGGGGAAAAGTCCTCTAAACAGAGGAGTGGAGGAGAAACAGAAGTTTTCAGTCGGTCGAGCAGGCATGCATCTATTGACCCCTCTATCTGCCATAACATATATATTATACAGCAAAATATCAGCATTTCCGCAACCTGAAAATAGAACAAAAATTCCCTATAGTTAAAATAAATTTCCTAAACACATTTCTTTGGTTCCGTATTTTTAACCCACTGAAAGTCGTCAAAATAGGATCCAAGGATCTTAAAGTCTTTTAAAGGATTAATTAACCATTGCAAAACCCAATTAACTATTGCACAGCAAGCATTAGTCTTTATCTCCATTTTGCTGATAAGGACACTAAGGTAGAGGGCTGTTAATTGTCTTATCCATAGAGCTGGAAGTAGTATGAAAGGGACAGAATGAAAGGCATGACTTTAAACTTTAGAATCTCCCAAATTACAACCAAGTCTGTCATCATAAAGCAACCAGGAAGTCACCTGAAAAGGTGATGAAGTGGTTTTTGGATGCCAAATCTGTCTGTCTCATTTCCAAGGTCCTCTTCTGAATGTGTTGTATGTGCTTAGGAAAATAGGATCTGCCACCTTGGTTCAGATGGAAGGCCCATGTAGCCTGATATCCTATTTCAAACAGCGATCATTATCAGATGAGTCAGAGGAAAGTTGTACACTCCACATGAGGGACAATGATGTAATCACAGGCATATACAGGAAATTTTCCTAACCCCATGCAGTTAGCTGTTGGCCTAAGCCCTATAGCATGTGAGTTGATAGCTTGTACTCAGCTTTATCTTGCCCCATGTTAGGGCTTTCATAGCAGAAAAGGACAGAAAAGACCTTGGACCAGATGACTAAAATGAATGAGGTTCCAACAGATACTAATGCAGCCCCAAATGTTCAGTACATGAGATTGTGTGTCTAGGTTTGCTAAGGAAGGTGCTGTACCATACAACAGCGTGTAATCAGATCCTGTCTGGGTTGTATGTATCCTTCTCTGAAGGATATCAGAAATTTTTACTTTCACTTTAGCAACACTAGTATAGCTTGCCATGCCAGTGAAGTCTTGTTGAATTCAATGTTTAAAACTGAGGCCGTTCTATGAACTATTGGATGGGCTCTTATTGAAGAAGTTCATCTAAATTTGGGGTTGTTCTTAAAGTTTAAGCAGGCTGCCTAATGGGCTTATTTTCTGGACGCTTGTGTTTCATCCCCAGTGACCTCCCATTTAATCTTAACAGTCTTCCCAATACTCAGCCTTTCTCAGCTTTGCCACAACAATGATGACGATAGAACCATTAATATCTTATGGGTCCCATTCTGTGGGCAGAACTTACAGGAAGTTTCAAGCATAGAACTATAAAATTAACATGACGCACATTAAATTGATTAAAATCTGGCTAACTGATAGGTCTCAACATGGAATTGTAAATGGGGAATCATAATTAAACAGGTGTGTTTCTAATAGGGCCCCACAGGGATCAGTTCTTGGCCCTATGTTGTTTAATATTTTTATCAATACCTGGAAGAAAACAAAATAATCACTGAAAGTTTGCAAATGACACAATAACTGGCGGAGTGGTAAATAATGAAGTGGGCAGGTTGCTGATGCAAAGCAATCTGGTTTGTTTGATAAGCTGAACTCAGCCAAACAATGTGTTTTAATAAGGCTAAATGTAAGTGTATACATCTAGGAACAAAGAATGGAGACTATGCTGACATGATAGGGGACTCCTTCCTGCAAGCTGACTGAAAAATATTTGGGGGTCATGGTGGATAGTCAGCTGAATGTGAGCTCCCGTTGTGATGCTGTAGCCGAAAGGGCTAATGCAATCCTTCAATGCATAAGCAGGAGAATCTTCAATATGAGTAGAGAAGATATTTACCCCTGTATTTGGCACTAGTGTGACCACACTAGTGTGAACCGGAATACTCAGTTCAGTTCTGTTGTCCATAGTTCAAGAAGGATGTTGATAACCTGGAAGGGATTCACAGAAGAGGATTAGAAAACATGCCTTTTAATGTTTCAAGCAGCTCAATCTATTTAGCTTAACAAAGAGAAGATAAGGATAGTCACATTTACACACTATTGTAATCTTTTTACAAAATATGCCCTGTGCGGTATCATTTGAAAACTAATAACTCACTGATCATTAATATTTTGTGATGCATGTATGTAGTGAGTATTAAGAGTTATGGAATATGCTGGAATGATGACTAAGGTGTGTGTCATAACAGGGGGGAGTTGGTAAACAGGTCAGGAATGCGGGTTCCCCGCCCAGAAGTTCTTTCCAAGGTACCTTGAAAGACAATAAGAATGTATTTGAATATCACATAAATAGACCCATGAAGCTAACAAGTGGAGGCAAACCTCACATTACCAGAAGAAAGCATGGCATCTACATCCAGCAGGAGAGAACTGCTTAGTCTGGGTTTTACTTTTCAACGAATGCGTTGCTAAGGTTTCTTGGTCAATAAAGACAGGGGGGGGGGGCTGAACCTCAGGTGATAAACAATGGAATCGATTGGGTACAATAGTACAATATAAAAGTGCATCGAGTGAGTTAATGACACACTGGTGACTAATATGACTGTGCAATGAAGGTATTAACACTATGTAAGAAATTATCTATACTCCTTGATACTAGGCTGTACAGTCTGCTCAAAGAGGAGGGAACATCGCAGCTACCGACCTGTCTTCCACATAAATTAAGCTTCATAGAATCAGAAACAATGCAAGCCCCTGTTTACATAGAAATCATACAGGGAGAATGGGAATCCCACAGGAAGAACAGGAGGTCATCCTCCCTCTTGAAACAAGTTCATTGAACTTTGTATGATATAAGCAAGGACAGAAGCCATATTTGGCATCCATCACTAGATAGACACAAGAGGCTCTGTGGTACACGGGTCCTTCAACAAGAAGGGGTCAAAGCTTCTGGGAACTGACTATAGGTGTGAGAAACATCTTAAATAAGGCCTGTGCATTGCTAGTTTAAGTTTTAGACTTTTAGATCCATGTTTTCACTTTTGTTTGCTTGTAACTCTTTCTATCTTTATTCCTTAACTTAGCATCACATGACCTATGTCTCAATGTTGGATGCTTTTTTCTCAAAGATCTGCTCTATTAATTCTTTTGGGGATGTTCTATGGCCTGTGTTATACAGGAGGTCAGACTAGTCACTAGATGATTTTACAATGGTTCCTTCTGGTCTGGAATCTATGGCTCTGAGTAGAGTGGTTGCAAAGATGGCCCCTATATTTGCAAAATTTACCGTAGGGAGCGAACTGGGTCCTATTAGCTACTCTTTGGATTGTGGACTCTAGAATCTCTTTTCTGGAAGGCTTCATCTCTATATTTCTCCAGATGGTCAAGTTACCACAAGCAAAGTGATTCTTTGTTTGATAATGAGGCATTGTGGGCCAAATGTCTGTTGTAACGTAATTGAAGTTATCAGAGATGAATCTGGAACTACATGTTTTAGCCTTCAAAGGCTTGGAGGATGAAAATGGCTGGATAAGGTTAAAGGAATTGGATTAAGTACAGGGGTAATGGGGGGATAACCAGTTACAGAAGGTCAAATATACAGAAGGTCAGATTTGATGATCTAATGGTCTCCTCTGGCCTTAAAATGAATGAATATTCTCATCAGAAAAATTAAGGCAGTAACGTTAAACTATAGTGAATATTTGCAGTCATTACTCTATGACTCAAGCATGGAAAAGAATGGCCTTTTTATTCATTTTTAAGTAACATCCTTGAAAGCAGACCTTAAAACTAAATCCTTGTTTCTCTACTAGGTATTTGTTACTTGCAAAGTCCCAGTTCAAGTGAATGACATCTTTGTGGTTCCAAAACCCTCAAGGACCCCCTGTGTACACTCAGAAATACAATTGTATTCCTTTATACAGCGGATTACTTTTAGATTTACTTCGATTTGATCTGTGCAGATTCCCTTCATCTAAGAGGAGGTCTGATTCTCTTAACTGACTTACCCAGCCACACACCAGGAGAGCCTCATTTTGTGAAAGCCAAATCTCATTAATGGCAATCTGCTGCCCATCTTTTAATTATCCAGAGAATCACTGGTGTTTCCCAACCACAGCACTGGTAGTAAGCAGCTCTGTAATATAAAATAATATGAAGTGTCGGCTAACATACAAAGAACCTCTCATTATGTGCAGTGATCTGCAGACAAGAGTCTCATTTTATTTCGGCAGTTCTGTCACTTGCAGTTTATGTATTTTTATTATCACACAAACACACATGCTCTTCCCTGACTACTTTTCAGATACCTTCAGAATTAAGAGGTGGGTGAGAAATTTAGAAATAACTAACCAACCACCTTTCAAGCTAATTGGGAGACCTCATTCTGTATTCTTCCTTCTTTACTTACAATGAAAATATTAAGTGATCTGCTAATCAAGCCATAAATTCTGGAAAGCCTTATAAAAATATTTCTTATGTTTTACATTTGAAGCCTCTGATTCATCTCTAATAAAGGAAGTGGTATTTTTTAGGACCTGACCCAGCAGATTAATATCTGCATCTCTTTATTTGGGGCTACCTCTTCAAGTGTTTGTGGCTGTCTTATTTCCTTTCCCACTTTTTCTCCATCAGTGATTTGAGACCTCGTGCCCACTCTTTGGAGCAGTAATAAGACCTCTCATCAGAACGTGACAAGGAAAAACTGCTTCCACCCATATCTAGCTCTGGAAGCATCAGTGAACTGCCCTTCTGTCAAAAGTAAAAATCAAATAATGAAAAAATAATACATTTTAAAAATTCCAGCCCAATCAGGACCTGAACACTTGAAGCCAGTGGGGCTTGTTTGTTTTCTGAGGTAGAAGAATAGAATCCCATCATCATAGTCCTGTTCAGGAATCCTGCCCCATTTAACAAGAGGGTTCCATAGAACATCACAAGATTATGGGCAAGCACATCCTGTTAAAGGTGAGGGCTAGGAGTGGACAGATGAGTTGTGATACCAGCAATAATAATAATAATAATTAATAATTAATAATAAGGCCATCAGAATTTCTATGTTTGGGAGTACCATGGGTCTCCCATAGTTTCAAGAATGGCCAATACCAAACTCTTCTAAGAAAAAGCTGTTCTTGTCGAATTTCTGTCTCATTCAGAAACAGAAGATAATGGACATTTCTTAAGAGAGCCTGTCTTGGGAAGATTGCCAACCTCATTTCTAGAGTGAAGAGATGCAGAGAAGTTTGGAGGCACTTTGGATAACAGAACCTCTGAACCTTTTCCAGTTCAACCATCCTTAACAAACACCCCCAGTATCATATGTATTGCAGTTCCAGCTCTCTGGTATTCTAAGGGGCAACTCCACAATGGTATTTTCACATGATCTTTTTTGAACCTTATTCATTTCATATGTAATTACAACCTTAAGGGGGCAGATGGCAAAATTATACAGTGCAAAACAAATAAAATTAAATATCAGGGGACAAACTGACTAAAAACTCTGCATTTTGAAAGTGTTTGTGATGCTGGGCTAACAGCCATGGCTTTTATTGGCTGTATCACAGCACTTCCCTTGTAATCAAATCATTTTTTGTTAGTTTGTTTTATTAGAAATAAAAGGGAACTGGGACTATTTATGAATGGCTCCATAAACAGTTGGAACTGTTGAAGGCCAGCCAATGCCGGAGGATGCCACATTAGTCAGCCAAAGGCCAGTGGTGGCAACCGTTGGAGAAGTGACACTGAATCCCACTCTGTTATTTCAAAAGCAAGGTTTGGCATAGGAAAAAAGGGGGAAATGATAGAGGCCGGGGGACAGTTTCGGAGGTTCCTTTAGCAAGGGAAAATAAAATCACTTAAAATTGACTCTGGACCAGAAGGCGAACATTATTGTTGAGCTGAAAGAACACAACAGCTTTTAGCTGGTCTGAGTTTTTCTTCAGTTGTAGCCATTCGTTCTGTTGTGTTGAAAGATTCCAGGATGTGACTTGGGCAAGGCACCCGTGACAGTGACACTCGGGCAAAAATATTTAACGATCTCCTCTTGCTTGGACAGTGTAAACTGGGAGTAACTCCAGTCCAGTCACTAGCTACAAGCAGTGACTGGTTTCTTGTGGATTACTGCTTAGCTCTAATCAGCTTTGTCAACTCCAGGCCTAAACAGGAATCCCCTTGTTACCTTTATGAGGTGTACTGGGGAAACTGTGCCTATCTGTGGCTCAATGAAAATGTAACAGTCCCTTCTCCCCTTCCCTTCTGTTTCAGCCTCCTGCACGCTAAAGCAGGGACAGGGTATCATCTTCAAGAGCGTTACCTTTGATGGACAGGATTAAGGGAAATCCTTGTTTCATTGGTGATTTTCAAACACTACCAGACAATGATGCCAACTAAGAGTGAATTAATGAGATATTTGGAGCCTGACAAGTAGAAAGTGGCTTTAAATAACCCTGATTAGCCTTTTCTCAGTTCCTTAGAGCACAGGCAAGACTTGAACAGCAACAAAGACCCCACACTCACACTTTTTATTAGTTTGGTGGAAGAAGAGTGTGCTTTTCAGAGGGTGTTAATTAAAAGATTTAGACTCCATTCACAATGCATATATCCCTGGTTTCATCTTCCCCCCTTTTTTGTGCTGTTTGTTTGCAATGTGAGACGTAGAACTGCTGTTATGACAGATAATGTTGACTTTTAAAGAGCTCACTCAGATCCTATCTGTGAGAAAAATATAAGCCTTAATTGTACATATGAGTTTCACTTTTTATGCTATCACTTAATTAGATCTGAAAGTTTTAGTGTAAATCATTTAAAATCGCTCTTTCACTCTCTTTAAAACAAAGTTTTTCATCTCTGTCCTTTCCCTCTCAGGGGTCTCTCCCCCCGGACTTCTGTAGTTACTATATTTTACCTCTAAAGCGTGTAAAAAATTCAGTACAACCCTTTAATCATAAAAAGGATAGCTTTTCATACGGCTCAAGCATATTAAACTTCTTATATCAGCCTCTTCTAGTTAGATAAAATCCATAATGTACAACCCTTGTCATCAGCCAAGTAATTTTTCAGAACCTGAGAATATTTTTTTTAAAAAAATAAAGGCTAAAAACTTGAGCAAATGATTAAACAACTAAATTATTTTCTTTATTCCAAGGCTAATTTTTAACTATGGATATATAGACTATTCCATAACATACTTACAAAAGAGCATTATTATTATTTCAGCCCCAAAATTACTAGCTTACGCAATGTATTCAAAGATATTCAAAGTGAAAACTTTGAAATGGGATAATAGAAAAAGGGAATATTGCATGTGACCTACTCAAATACTGGATGGGATACATGTATCTAGTAAACCTGCAGGATAGTACTGAGTGAGGGACACTTAGTTAGATTTCATTTCATTTCTGAAAAGCAAACTTGCTTTTATTTAACTTGTCTTTTTGAAATAAGTGCAGAACTCTAGTGCCACTGGGCCACTGGAAGTCACATTACATAGTAGAGAACGGGTCTTAGTGAAGAGAAAAATTCTTCACACCAGATTGATCGGAATCAGAGAGACACAGTTTTGAAGGGCTGGGGTTTCGCTTGGGTTGGGCGAGATGCTGGATGATTTGACAAGTCTTTTCTAATTCCAATCTATGTTGTTTTGTGGTCCCAAACTGAAATCTCAGTTGCCTGAAATAGCTTTGAATCATCCTTCTTAAATTGTTTTGTCTTACCTCTAAGTATGGGGGGAAGAGGAGGGAGCTGGAGTTGGGGAGACTGAAGGGGGAGAAACCTAGCTGAACAAACCAATAGTTTTCTTACCCCACCCTTTCCTTTACAAATATCTACAGCACACTTTAAAAAAAATCTAAAAAACCTGGGGGATTCTCTGCTTGTTCAGGGAGCCTGCTATTTTACAACAATGTAGTAGAGCAGTCACCTACAGTTCATCCGTATGTTAAAACTAACATTATCAGTTTTAAAATTGTGCCTTTTTCCATCAGCCCCTGTTGGAACCAACAGCCTACGGCAAGTGCTGTACTGCCTTTTACTTAATTGCTTCTTAAAGCTAACAGAGAATTACATTAAGTGTAATTTCATTGTCGTTGGATCTTGGAGAGTTTGAGGTGGCACATTTACCATGGGAGTTCTTTTTCTCTGGTTCAGTGGCTACATCCGGATGGGATGCATTTCTCCTGGAATAATCCAGGAGAATCTTTCCTTTGAAGAGGAACAGATGTAGATTTACATATCTGGAGGTCTCTGGCCTCTGATGAGATTAGTTGGTGTTTTTAAACCCTACTGGAAGGTGCATATTTAATAAATGCCTAAAGCAAGCTTGTGTGAAATGGTTGGGCCCTGTGAGACTTGGAATGATAGGAGAGGAAGAGATGTCAAGTTGCACATTGTGGAACCATCCTAATCATTGCTGAAAATAGGCCAACACTTGAAATAGCAAAAACATTCTGATTCCATTATGAAAGGTGTAAAAAGCGGCCAAAGATACGATACAGGTGACCAGCTTTCTTTAATTTCTTGCCGTTTCAAATGGGCTAAAAAGTATACATGATTTTTTAATGTGCTCTTCTACAGTGGTTTATGAAAGTAATTGCCCTGGCTTAGAAATTGTGTGTGGGAATATCTTTTCAGATGAGGAAAAGACCGAAATTAAATAACTTTGAAACAGGAGGAGAAATTCTGTAAAGTATTTTATGTATCGGGATTAACTGTCAACCTGTGTCTATTCCAAATAGATAATAAACATGAGACAGACGTTCAAGATTCTATACCTATGTAGCTCCTCTTTTGTACACTCTACATGTGAAGTAGATGTTTTGTTTATGTTAACTTGGTAGAACTGTATTCTTGCATAGCAATTTTGGTCCCCTGTCCAGGAAAGATGTATGCACGTGCTTAACTTCAATAGGACTAATCACAATATGTAAAGTTTAGCAAAGGTGTGCAAGTCTGTGGAGCTGGGGCCTTGGATTGTTAATCTATTTGCCCCCACTGATTTGCATGCTAGATATTACAGATGTTTCTTTGGATTACTCAACAATTGCTTTTATTAATTTTGTGGTCTGTCGTCTTGTGTCTCTGCAGCAGGATCTGTAATACCCAACATATATTAAATGCTTAGTTAGTATTCAGCTACTCTCATCATGCACAGCATTCCATATCTACCCCATTACCTACAATGTTCATCTTCTGCACCTTTTCTGCCTACACTGTGTCAAATAGATTTAATCTTCTACCCTATGACCTAATATCACCTACAGAATTCATCTGCTACTTCTGATAAGTATAGCATTAATCTGCCCCCGCGCCCTCCAGTTGCCTATAATATTAGTCTGTAGCCTGTCACCTACAACATTCATCTGCTACACCTTGTCACTTACATATTCATTCACCTACATATTCATTCATCCATCTGCTGTCCCCTGTAACCTACAGTGGTTGATTTGCTGTCCCTGTTATATGCATCTATCATCTATCCTTGTCTTGCAGCTAAAATGTCAGTGGAGATTAATTTTATCATTTATTCAGGGTTTGGGTGGTTTTTTTATTTAAGTAGGCCTCACCTATAAAGCCTAGGTGTGGTGGCAGTCTTATCTGAGAGAGACATGTGTTTCAACCAAAGCCTTTAAGTAATAATATTAACTCCTTCATTTGAAAAGGCAGAAAGTTAAAAGAATACAGGATTAAGCTGAGATAAATGAGAAACAGTGATTAGTCCAACAAAAAAGAAGATGCTCAGATTTGTAGATAAGGAAGTTCTGGAGCACACTGAGCAGAGAACCCTATTTAGCTCCCCATCAACCTTCAAAGACTCTAACAGCTAGTGGACACAGGAGCACTCTAGCTTGACATAGTGATGACTGTTGTGGAAAAAAACAATTTCTCCCTGTAACCAAGGAGAGAATAAGTTTCACTAACCAGTCTGCATTTCCCAACTCCTAGCAAAGTCTTAATTCTTTCCATGCTCTAGAACGTCCCTCTTTTCCATCCTGAAATACTACCTGCTACACACAATTAGCATCCAGTGACAAGTGAGGCATGACAAAAATTGTCAGTCTGATTACAACCTTTTTTCTTGCTTTATTTAGTTAAGTTTAATAGTCAGAATGATCATTATCAAAGTACGGACAGGAAAGTACCATACGTGTAATATTTAATGGTGATATCTTTGTCAGCAACACTGCAATGAAACTGACCAAGCAGAATAAGTTTTCTTTGAGGCCAAAATTTACATGAGCAGGCGCCCAGCACAATGCCCATGCACCACTTATGCTCCAAGTGATTTCATGGGCCCTGAGCTTGCCCTCTGTATAGGGGCAAATGTTATCTTTGGGGATCAGTCCTTGGCTATTTTTCAGTCCGGTTGTTTTCAATGAAAAAGATCAGGAAGGTTCGTATTCTTAAATATAGAGAGTGCAAAATAGAGCCCTTATTTGGAGTTCTCTCTTATTAAGCTTTCAAAACATCCTCTTGGTTTCATAGGAATGTGACATCATTTAACACTCAGTCCAGAAGCAGAAATATGTAATGGTTGGTCCCACTTTTTTATGGAGACATCAGCAAAACAAACACCCATGTGACCACAAAGAACAGTTGCAACTAGAGAATTACCATGGTCATGATTTTAAAAAATAGTCAGCCTTCGTCAGCCGTTACCATCTGGTGATAGCTGAGTTTACCACATTACTTTTTTTCTTATTCTGAGAATAAAAGATGCTTAGGTTCACTGTAGTTACAGATGGTAAATAAACATTGACTTTAAATGTCTGCTATTGTACCTAGGTTTTCCTGTTGTGCACACATTGCAAAGTAGAAGAAACATTGAGCTAACAATAGATACAAAAATAAACAGCAGAACTGGAAAGAATAATTAAAAAGTTTTGAACATTGATATAACATAGGATAGTTGCTAGATTCTCTGTTTGCTCACTGGGAAAAAAATGAAAGGAATACTGCATCAGAAACAGCAGTATTGAAGATACTGTCAAACAAAATATTCAGTGGTAGATACCTTAAAAAATAAACCATACCATACTGTTTGATGGACATCGATAGCTATCCCTAACCACCCAACAAAGAATGATGCTCAAAAGACCTCCCCAAACAAAGGATATAGAGTTGAGAGCAGAAACCATTACATCACATGCATGTAATGTAGTCCATTCCATGACTGCTTAGGCAAAGCTCAGAACTTAGAGACCCTGTGTTACTACTAGGCTCCATATTACTCAGAGGGCTAGAGCCTGCATCCTGTCTGTGTCCAGCAACCTTAATAAAGCTTCCTTTGTGTATTAATTACACATTAACAACATCCTTTTTCCTCTCTACTATGAGACCTTGTTTGTGCCGTTGTAAAGATGAAAAATCTACAGGTGGCCCTGGCTTCAAACTGGATTCATAGTGGTGCAGCTAAAGTCTGAATTTGGCCCTGTGTATTTATGCAGTCCATTAGCATGCTATTACGGCTACTGTTCTCTGCTGCTTCCTCCACTCAGACTCTGCAATCGCTTCTTGGGTGTCACTCCACCCGTTCAAGCTCAGGCAAACAACAACAACAAAAACCCCTCCTCTCTCCTCTAAAATGCTTCACCTTGTTGGCAACGTCACTAACTTACCACCATTTTTTACTTTTCTCTTGTCAAATGATGGTGTCATTAAACTCTGCCTTTTTCCACTGCATGATAGCTCAGTGACAAGACACAGCATGTAACAGATATAACAATTTTTGTGTTTTTTTTTTAAATTAGGTGTTTATTACGTCAGCAGACACAATAACTTGTAGGTAACCCAGTTTTCTAAAGTGCACAGTGATCTTGGTTCCCAAACCTCTCTATGCCCTTACATGTATGTCCCCACAGATTTAACTTTCCCAAGATCCTTCAGACTACATCTCCTACTCTGGTAATGCCCCTCTAAACTGAAAAGTAGAAGAGCATTGTTACAGCCTCCTCTCTTTCCAAGCATGCTTTGCTAAAAGGAGCTTGGTGGACAGGTTTCTCTTTTAGTAAATCAGTGTGGACATTCTGCTGTGTCTTCAGTCCAGATAAGAGTAAACTTTCTAAGAGTAATTTTTCTATTCTAATTTTCTTATCTGTCTGGGTGGCTTGATGCCCACAATACAAGTTGTTCAGACTTGCTCTGGGTTAGATGTGCAACCTGCATGACACTGCATGTACCATCTCTTCCTCATGAACCTGTTCCTTAGTGACAGTTGTGAAGCACTGGTACCACATGCCACTTACAGAACACCTGGATGGTGGAGATGGGAAAACAGGGATTTGGGGATGTTACCAAGGCAGTAAACATTTTTTATGAAATTCACCCCAATGCAGAGAACAATCACACGCCTATGTAGCACTTCAGTCCTATTTTAATGGATTTCTAAATAATGAAAACAGTGCAAATGTGCAGTTCCAATGTGCAAAGTAATGCATGTTGGAAAACATTATCCTAACTGCACATATAATATGATGGGGGTCTAAATTAACTGTTACTGCTCAAAAAAAGAGATCTAGGAGTCATTGTGCATAGTTCTCTGAAAACATCCACTCAATGTGCAGTGGCAATCAAAAAAGCTAACAATATTGTGAATCATTAAGAAAGGGATAGAGAATAAGACAGAAAATATCATATTGCCTCCATATAAATCCCTGGTACACCCACATCTTGAATAATGCATGCAGATGTGGTTGCCACATCTCAAAAAATATATATTATAATTGGAAAAGGTTCAGAAAAGGGCAACAAAAATGAGTCGAGGTATGAAATAGCTTCCATATGAGGAGAAATTAATAAAACTGGGAATTTTCAGCTTTGAAAAGAGATGACTAAAGAGGGATATGATAGAGGTCTATAAAATTATGGCTGGTTAGAGAAAGTACATAGGGAAGTGTTACTTACTCCTCATAACACAAGAACTAGGTGGGTTATCAAATGAAATAGGCAGTGGGTTTAAAACAAACAAACAAACAAAACGAACTATTTCTTCATACAATGCACAGTCAACCTGTGGAACTCTTTGCCAGATGATATTGTGGAGGCCAAGACAATAACAGGGGTAAAAAAAGAGCTAGATAAATTCATGGAGGATAGGTCCATCAATGGCTATTAGGCAGGATGGGAAGGGATGGTGTCCCTAAGCTCTATTTGCTAGAAGCTGGGAATGAGCAACAGGGGATGGATCACTTAATGATTACCTGTTCTGTTCATTCCTTCTGGAGCATCTGTCATTGGCCACTGTTGGAATCATAGCACTGGAAGTGAAGTTTGGGAGGTGATCTACTCCAGTCCCCTGCACTTGAGGCAGGACTAAGTATTATCTAGACCAACAACTTCACTTGACCAGACTCTATTCAAGTTTACTTTGCAATGAATGATACCAATTCTCCTGTCATTGTGTTTCCAACATTCTTTTAATGTAATGCTAAATTGCATTTGGTTTGGACTGATCTTAAAAATAATCATTTTATATTCTAATGTATGTATAGAAGGGACCTTATGCATTGACATCCATGCAAATCCCCCACTGAACCAGAATCAGTTCCACAATATATATTTCCACCACACAGGCACACACACTCTCTGCTTTGCTATTGCACACCCTGTTTGCTATTTGCTATTCTGTTTTGAATTCAAACTAGGGCTGATTAGGAAAAAAAAAAGAGAGAACTAACCTAATCCTGCAAATAAAACTCGGGCTAATGCCATCATTTTTGGCAACTGAAAATATTCAGATAACTTTTACAAAATTATTTTTTCCATGTTATCTTGCCGCCACACTTTCTGGCTCTGGCCAGAGCCAGAAATGCTGCAAATGTCACAAGATTGCTTCTATACACACAATGTTTTACTGAAATATTCCATAACATGAGTGCTACTGTAAGCTGCAGCCCTAGCTTCCAAAATGGAGGATAACCTTTCATCAATGAAGTCACAGCCAGGTTTTTATACAATAATGACAGCAACTCTCTTCAATAACCACTGATTCTTTCACATTTGTTAAAATAATCCACAAGTTAGCCAACAAATAGGATCTCGTATTTAGATAGTTATATTAGAAAATGACAGTCATTTAAGTGGCTAAGTTAAACAAGGTACAATTAAGGCTAACTTGTCTTCCCTCATCCCTAATTCTGGTTTTTCATTTATGAATCCCAGGAGAGGGACCAATTTAATTCTAATTGTACCTTATGTAACTATTGTAATGATTAACTGTTTTCTAATGTAGCTGTACTTAAGAGCGATTCCACTCTTTGCACAGCTAAACAGTTCTTTTCCCCAAGGTAATTGGTTTTCCCCACACGTGAAAGGTTTTAGATCAGATCATTCGCCCTGTATATGTTTCATCACATTAACTGCAAGTCATCGTATTACAATATTGGAATTTACACTTTAAAAACCTGTTACCATGCAGCTTCCACTCGTGTTGAGGAAACAGAAATAATTGTGTGTATTAGATATCTACCATGGATTGTTGTGCACAACAAGGAAAGTGTAGCGGTGACTGCTGAAAAGTGCCAGAGTTCAAGGAGGTCTGTTCTTTTGGAAACAATGAGCCTGATGCTGCTCTCGGACATCTATAAATCAGCTAAACTAGAGCAAACCCAGTGTAAGTAGACCTTACTCACAATGAGCTCTCATTAGAATCTTGTCTTAATGTAGACTGCAGGTGAGGGCTAGTATATTGCATGCAAATTTTGTGCAGAATGCAGGTGCAGAACAGGGGTTCCGTTTTCATTAAGTTCTAAAGTTTTCCCTCCTTATTTTTAACCTATTTCCTCTTCTGATATTCTCCAGTAGAAGTGGACTGGGTAAGGTTCCCTGTGAAGTCCACAAATGCCACTCATTATAGAGATAGGTCGCTATGAAAGGAGTGAGAGGCAGGAAACCACTTCTAAGTGGTCTCCACACAGTAATGCTTTAAGTAGGTGCACTTGACTAAAGAACAATCATTACCACCTGAACAATATATAAAGGAAAAGAAATATAACTTACTTACATAACAGGGTAATATATCCCATTCCTCATAGCTCAATGTTTGATCATGGAATTGATAATTAAAGCAGCAATGCAAGGGAAGAATACACAGGAGGAAAAACTTCCTAACTTTAAGAATGGTATGACAATGGAACAGACTGGTTGGAACAGGAGGCGGTGGGAAGATCCTTAGCTGGAGGTTGTCAAAGGGAGGCTGGATAGTCATCTGTCTTGGATTATTTGGACACAAAAATCCTGCATCTTGGCGGGGGTTTAGACTAGGTGACCCCCGTGGTCCCTTCTAACCCTATAATTCTATGAATTCTGAGGACTAATCAAAAGGCTGTTCATCTATGTGTGAATTTAGACTCATGAAAGAGGGATCGTGTACCTGACAATTGGATTCCATGCTAAATGGTAGATAAATAAAGTTATTTGAAGGATAATATTATAACAGTGAAATGGTGATGAATGAATGAAATATTAGACTGTTCGACTAGTTATTTTTCTACATGTTTCTTAGAGTTTAGTGCTGATCTTATCCCCTTGTTATTCATTTATTCAGCTTTGATTTTTCATCTTCAGATATAGAATGGTAATTATTTATTTAGTCATAGAACACTTCTACAACCTTCACAGACCCATCATTAGATTCCATTGAAGTGCCTGTGTTTTTTATTAGAGTTGTATTCTTTTTAACTGGAAAACTAGTAACTGTGTTCCAGGACTGAATGAGTTAAACGCAGTATTTGGATCAGCATTGTGAAACTATATATTATCTATTGTATTTCCTTGGCCTTAAGTGGATTCTAGCATGGGATGAATTAGGTTGGCTAGATATTTTTTGCTGACTATGGTATCCCTGTTGAGCAGCTTTCCCAGTACGAATATATTTGGCCCCCTTTTCTTCCCCACAAGCTATATCCCTGTATAAAAACAGCTTTATCTCTAAAGAGCAAATAACACCCAGTGCTCATAACAGATGCCAAGAAATGTTTCTGTTTTGATTTTTGAAAATAAAAATTCAACTGTGTTCAATAAAATTCAGAAGCCGTTTTCCTCTGTGGAAATTAAAGGAATCCAAGGAAGTCTAGGAAGATAGCGACCTTCCTAATTAAAGCTGAAGCAACTGCAGGAATCCAGTTTTTACAACCACCTCTATCTCACTGTGCTGAGAACAAAGCAGTCCTCCATTAATATTTTATTTTCTCTTTTCTTCCACTATAACAATGCTCTATGTTCTGTGTGAGCCCTGGAAAGACATGCAGAGCTATGTTAATTATGGTTTAAATAATTGACACTCTGATTGTGTTGTACATACTCAGAATTATATGTGGCATGTCAGTAGTTTGGTACATAATTACATCTATTCACTGCCATCATTTTTTCCCATTTACAGCACAATATACAGTAGTTTGCATTGCAAAATCTTATGCAGTAACAACTAATAATGTCTTCACCCAAAGATCTTTGTTTTTTAAAGACATGGGGTATGTGTAGCAATGGAGGTTGAGAACCATCTGAGGAAGTGCATATAACATAGAAGATCCATTATGAAACAGCCAATGCCATGGGAGTTGGAACACACATCAGAAACAGGCTCTGAGTCCAAAGAATGGGATAGATAATTTCCAATGGAGTATTTCCAATTCCTTACTTTTAACACTGCATTCAAGTTCTGAGTTTTTGGCAGCTGTCTCACATATTGATCATCTTTACATGTTTATCTGATAAATAGGAAAGTCATTTAAGAACATTTAATCATAGTTTATCAGGTCCTCGCAACAACATAAGCACGTTTTTTAGGATTCATCTTCAGGTGTTGCCTGAGTTGTCTTGAAAACTTGAGTGTGTATAGATATTTCAATAGCAACTAACATCTACCTTTTTTTGGAGCACCTCTGTAGTCAACAAGACATCCGCACCACGACATCTCCAGTCCAATGCTTATTCACTAACTGCTAATTAAAAAATGAAACATTGTTCCTTGTTGATGTTGCGCTAATGAGCTAAAATTATTTATGGCCTTTTTTAAAAAACGTAACTTGTTATGTATGATTAGAGATGGGGTGCATTTGCTCAGAAATAATGTGAAGATTTCACAGTACAAGACCACCCACTTTTATTTCTTGATCCACTTCAATCTGCTTTATGTGATACTGTTGCTTGCTTCAGATAACTTTGTACCCAAATAAGGTAGATGAGAGGATAAAGGATTAGTTTTAATGGTCTTATAATTCATATTCAGATAATGAAATGGCTAAATAGAGGACCAGTGGAGACTGACTGGCGTGCCCGGAGACAGCTCCAACGCCCTGATTCAACAAAACCCAAAGTACATTGTAACTGCCCTTTTAAGGGCCAGGTAGCCTGGGGCCAGCCATGTTCCATTATCAGATCCACCTATGAGGGAAAGAGGTGATCCCTATGCAAGGCTGAGAGAGCTCAGTTGGAGGAGAGCTGAAGGAGAGATGTTGACTCTGGTGACTCCCTGAAGCGCAGAGAGGCACAGAATTCAAGGCCTCTCTGTGTTGGTCCGAGGGAATAGCCTTATTTTGTTGTCACTTTGTAAGTGTTTTGTTTGAATTAATAAACTATGTCCTGAAGGAAGGTCCTGAAAGAAACTTGGCCATGACATTAGTCCTTCCTGGGTTGGGGAGGGCAGGCCAGAAGCCCTACATCTGTGCTGAAGTCCTATTGAAGTTGACGCATGTGTTGAAAGCTAAGCATGTGCTTAAGGTCTTTGCTGAATTGGGACTTGGGAAAGGGGCTGCTTATTTGGGGTGTTAAATATGTGAAGGTTCGTGGAGACATAATGTGTAAATACATCTTCAAGGAAACAACTTTAATTTCTAATATTTTATTAAGCAACAATCCGAATGGTTAACAGCACAAAGCAGCATGTATAATAGAGCGATAGTTATATAAAAGAGCGGAGTCACTTTCAGTAAATATAAATATTGTCATAAAAGTTATATACAAAAAAATCTTTAGCAGCTCTTTCCATTTGGCTCATCTAAACTGTTCAGAGTACAGGAAATCAGCTACAGCAACCACTAAAACAAAGCAGTTCATAAAATACTGGGTGAAATTAGGGATACAGATGTCTGACATGATCTGGTAGGAAACACCATTTTGGAGCAAGTAGGAGGGGAAGTGCTGGTGTGATAAGCTATATATATCCCAGAAACCTGAAAAGCATAATAAGAAGGAGGAAAATGAAAAAGCCTGAAATGAATACTATTTTTGTAGCATCATTGCCAGACTATGGAGTAGTCATTGTCGTCGTCATTGTCCAGTGACACAGGGATGCTGTGCATGGTGAAGAGACCTGTGTGCAAGACCCAAAAGAGGAATGAATCTGGTTTGCTCTGCCTTGTTTTTGCTATTTTGTTGGTTTGAACAATGTGATTTTTGACTTTCTGCATTTTCAGGCACAAGCACAATTCTGCAATGTTTGGGTAGCAAATAGGTAAACAATATAAACCTTTTACCAAGAAATTAAAAATAAATATCTTGGTTATTTTCTTATCAACATTTTATTTTGCTACATAATTTTTAAAAATACAACCTCCCTGCCCCCTTAAATTTTAGATATCAGACTGTCTGGTAGTGTCTGTTTTATTTGGTACATGATCTACACTTGCAAATGCAAAGTGACAAACATGGCTGGAAAAATCATTTACCGTATATACTCGAGTATAGGTCGACCCGAATATAAGCCGATGCACCTAATTTTAGCACAAAAAGCTGGAAAGTTATTGACTCGAGTATAAGCCGAGTTCCCCCTGCCGAGGTTCCCCCTGCCGAGTTCCCCCTGCCGAGGTTCCCCCTTCCCCGCCGCGGGCGGGCTGCCGAGGTTCCCCCCTGCCGAGGTTCCCCCTGCCGAGGTTCCCCCTTCCCCGCCGCGGGCGGGCTGCCGAGGTTCCCTCCTCCCCGCCGGACCAAAAAAAAATGTGCGCCCCGGTTCCTCCCCTCCCCGCTGGACAAAAAACAAACAAACAAACAAAAAAAACCCGCCTCGCTCTCCCGTGCCCGCCGCGCGGGCGGGCTGCCGGGAGCGTCCCGGTTCCCCCCTCCCCGCCGCGGGCGGGCTGCCCCCCCGCGGCGGGGAGGGGGGAACCGGGACGCTCCCGGCAGCCCGCCCGCGGCGGGGAGGGGGGAACCGGGACGCTCCCGGCAGCCCGCCCGCGGCGGGGAGGGGGGAACCGGGACGCTCCCGGCAGCCCGCCCGCGTGGCGGGCACGGGAGAGCGAGGCTTTTTTTTTTTTTTTTTTTTTTTTTTTTTTTGGTCCGGTGGGGAGGGGAGTTACCGGGGTGACTCGAGTATAAGCCGAGGAGGCTTTTTTCAGCCCAAAAAGTGGGCTGAAAAACTCGGCTTATACTCGAGTATATACGGTAATATATTTTGTTCAATTGTGGGGAGGCACAAATAAAAGAGAAGAGGCTCAGTGAATGCAGAAAAGTGAAACGGTTCTTTTAATTTAAAAAAATCTGGTGCACATGGTTAAACTTATTTGTTGGTTGGTTTGTGACTTGTTTTTAGGATGGAGTTAAAATGGGAATTATGGGGTAGTTTGTCTTGTTAGAGCATGAGCCAGTTCCTATCAACATCAATGTAAAATCTCCTCTTGACAGTTTCAGCCCATCCTTATTGCATTTCTGAGCAGGTTGGTGCTTTCATCTTGTTCTGTAATATCTGTTGCTATATCATTACCAAAACACAAATATCAGGGTATCAGAGAAAGCAAATTGATACCTGTGTAATTTCTGGGATACATGTAAATTTCCAAACAAGTTGCTCAAGAAAAACTGGTTTCTAAAATATTTTATACACATCGGATAGGAACCTCATGTTTGCATATTATGGAAGAATTTAGACTAATATATAAATGTAATCAGAGCAAAAGTCTACAACATGGTATATGTTATAATTCTATGTATATAGGATGGTGGTGTCCCTTTAAAGAAAAAGAGGATGGGGAAAGTGGTGAATCAGTAATAATGAATATGTATGCAAAACATATTAACAAGTATCATAATTGTATGGTAAACTGTGTTTCTTATACAATATTAATGTTTTCTCATGTTCTTTACTTATGGGAAATAACCTGCCTGATCCATGGAATTACCAACTCATGCTTGTTATCTGTTGCTCTCCAATAACATTAAAGGAGTATCCAAAAGAGTGACTACCTTGGCTGCCTGTGGCACGGATGGCAGTAGGGGCTTACAGCATCATTTTCATGGGTACAAAATCATTTCCTGACCAGCATTATCTGTCACTCATATTTATCTTCCACCTAATAATGTTGGGTCCCATTTTTGGTTAGAGTGTTTAGATGGATGTCAGTTGTCCATGTAAAGTTAGTTTTAACAATCTATAACATAAACAATGAAGAACCACCATGTCAGCATTACAGCTATGGACCAGCTAACTGACTTCTAGCAATTTACTCTGAGAGTTCATTACAATATTGATATTCCAACTCCAGAACCTCCTAGCCCTTCTCGGGTGCTTCGTGGGCCAAAGGATTCCCCACATTTCTCATGTCATCTCCTGACTAGGACAACCAAACCCTCTGCTCACTCCCAGATTAATAGATTCTAAAGCATTAAAGGACCATTTTGGTCATCTAGTCTAACCTCCTGTATACGCCAGAACTTCCTCAAAATAATTCCTAAAGCAGATCTTTTAGAAAAACACCCAATCCTGATTTACAACATGTCAGTGATGGAAAAACCATCACAACCCTTCATATTTTTTTCCTAGGGCTAACAACCCACACTGTTAAAAATGTATTTCTTATTTCCAGTCGGCACTTGTCTAGCTCCAACTTCCTGCCATTGCATTGTATTAAACCTTTTTCTGCTACATTGACTGTTTGATAATGAGCTCTTCATTTCTCATGTGGGTATTTATAGACTGTAATCAAGTCATTACTTACTCTTCTCCATGTTGAGCTAAATAGATTGAGCTCCTTGAGTCTGTCAATATAAGCCAAGTTTTCTAGTATGTAAGTGCTTCTTGTGTTTCTTCTCTGACCCCTTTCAAATTTTTCAACATCCCTTTTGATTGTGGACACCAGAATTGAACACAGTATTCTAGTAGTGGCCAGACCAGTGCCTAATACAGAGGTAAAATAACTTCTCTACTCCTACTTGAAATTCCCCTGTCTGTGCATCCACCAATAGCTTTAGCCCTTTTGACCACAGCATCGAACTAGGAGTGCATGTTCAGATGAATATTCATTGCAACCCCCAAATCTCTTTCAGATTCACTGCTTCCTAGGATAGAGTCCCCTCAACCTAAAGGACTCACTGTCCTGTGTTCTGTGGCAGGGCGGGCCTGAGCCAGCCCTGCTGCCCCTTTAAGGGAGAAAAGCCTCTGAAAGTCTCCGCTTGCAGGGAAGGCTAATTAGCCACCTGGGTGTAACCCTGGGCTACAGAGGGCTTGAGGCGCTGCACCTGGCGGCCTCCACAGGGGATAAAAGCCTGGCAGGGAGGAAGCCCAGTGTGGAGAGAGGAGAGAGAGACACGGACAGGGAAAGGTCCAAGAGAGGGAAGACAGAGTGAAGGTGCAGGGTAGCCAGGAGCAGAGGAGGGTAGCTGAGGCTAATTGCCTGCAAGGTCTACCTGTTTCCTGAGGCCAGCCAAACTGAGGGCTGGGCCTAACCTGAAACTGAGCTAGTACTGTATAGAGCTGTATATAGGTGGTGGGGTTTGCACTGAGTGAATAAAGAGCACTGGTGAGTCACAAAAGAGTCTCCTGCCTGTGTTTGAAGTGGGGTGACAAGCGGATCTCCTACAGTTCCTATCATTCCATTTAGTCATATTAAAATGCATATTTTTCACTTGTGTCCAGCTTGCCAAGCAATCTCGTGAGGAGCCAACTCATATCAGATATATACTCTGTGATCTTTCCCAACAGACATATATTGTGAAATTTCCACAGTTTCTTCACTCATGTCGGATAAATGACCCAATATGCGGTTAACACATTTATTGATATGTCCAACTGATGGAAGAGGCAATATGTTCAAAGCAAGACTGCCAAAGGAATAACTTTGGGGGTTTTCCCCACAGTGCTCCTCGGGAATAAATTTTCTAGCAATTTTCCAAGTTTCTGCAATTACCAGCCCCAAATATTGTATTCCCCATTGGAAATAATATTCTAGGGTAAAGCTCCTCTCGCCAATTGTACTTGCATGCGAGTAACCCTCACACTGCGCTGAGTGGCTCATCAACTCCTTGCTGGTAGGATGTCTTTTGTGATCATTTCAACCAGTAATCCATCAACTCAAGATCTGCAAAAAAACCAAACAAACCATCCTACAAGCATGTGGGTCAAGGTGGAGGGGAGGGGAAGATCAATTGCCAATGACAGGCTTCGTCACTTTCACTTTTGCAAATATTCAGCAAGGCTATGTTTAGGAATATACGCTTGCTTTTAGGCATGTTAATTTGTGGGGAAAGACATCCCACTTACGACAGCATCAACCTTGGTTTGCAGAGGAAGTAGGCCTCAAAATACTCACCAAAAGTATCAATTGAGCATGAGCATTGCTGGGGGAGGAGGCATTGGACACCATGGACTTGTGCTTCAGTGTGTACTTATTTTGTTTTCTGGCATCTTGATATACTGAGATTTGATATCAAGTTGTTATGCATCATGACAAAAGCCAGGCAAATAAATATTTCAGGTAAAGCCCCCCAAATCTCTAGATCTTTTAATAATCCTGTAATCACAGTGATTTCTCTGAATCTGGTTGTCTGCTTCCTAAAATGATTTGGTGAATAATTATAATGCAGTGTGGTACAAGACTGGGGATCTTTCTTTTGGTAGGGTATTAAACCAGAGGCTTCCTAGGTGTTTTGTATTATCTATGCAAATCCTGAAAATGTCTTTTGTTTCAGTCAAATGTACTTCTCAGCCTTTATTGTGGACATGCAAACGTTTTCTAGTTATATTGTTTTAATGGAGAAGCAGTCGTGTGTGATGGAATGCTACATTGTCATTTTCTTTTTCTATGTAGTTGTTGCAAAATTAAAAAGCTCTAAAGTTACAGATGTGGCTTCATCTGAATCAATACACAGCACAGCATTTTCTGCTGGTGGTTAGAATAATAAAATTATTTTTAACAGATTAAGACAGTTAAGAGTCAAAAAGCAGGTCACTGTTAAAAGATAATAGTCTACTGTACTTTATGTAAACTTCTGAAAGAAATATCAATTTTTTCATCTTCAGTTTGGAAGCAAGAACAAAACAAGCGTATTAGGATTTTTTAAGGCATAGAAAACAAAAGTTATCAAAGAACAACTGTTGTTGCAGATAATCCAAATGTTGCACAAAAGCAGTATTTTGGTGTGAACCATGGACTTCAGTGTTCAGTAGTTCATGGACTACCTTAGTTTATTAGTATACTCAGCTGCAGAGTAATACAGTCATCGGTTTAGAGACATTGTCTTTTCTTTTCCCCTTTTTTCACCCCCACCTCACAAAAAAGTAATTAAGTTTGACAAGGATGGTACATTTTACAGAAATTACT
Source organism: Sternotherus odoratus (assembly GCA_032164245.1). Taxonomy (NCBI): domain Eukaryota; kingdom Metazoa; phylum Chordata; order Testudines; family Kinosternidae; genus Sternotherus; species Sternotherus odoratus. The sequence continues at coordinate 25,751,735 of JAVMKO010000014.1, read as the reverse complement.
AGGGAACACAGAACCAAAACCAGGCAGTTTCACAATGCCAGGGAATGTCCTAATGCACCAAAGAGTAGTTTTACATTCTGTTTGAAGAAAACAGATTAATTGGTTCTTTGTACCTCCAAATTGAAAGCACAGTGTAACCTGCTTGTTTTCAGCACAGGCAGCCTTTGGGGATGCCAAACCTTGGACAGGAGTCTGGGACATAGTGAAGTCCCAGAACTATTGTGTGCAGTGAGCTGTGAAAAGCCATTCAGAAGAGAAACACTCAGCATCCTTTATTTATTTGCATTGAAATATTTATCTGTGATGTGAAGCATTCATAATAGATTGTCAATCTCTTGTGCCTTGTGATGAATCCAGGCATCTTGCATTGAATTCTAAGCATTTTCCTTAAGTGAATAATTCCATAATTGTCACATATCCAACCCATAAATGTTTCCTGACCTTTGGACACAATTCTCTCTCTCTCTCTTTTTCTTCCGTAGGAAGGAAATATTAAACCTTCAATTTTCTATATTTGGAGAAGCTTGCCGAACTAAATTATTAATTTTTGAATTTAGAGATTAAAACTCAATCAACCTGAAAATTCATGTCTTGCTGCACTTTCCTGATAATTGAAGGAAATTATTTATGTAGCATAGATTAATATTGTTTCATGTTCTACCTGACATACCAGATTAAAATATAGCTTTGAAACAGAGAAGGGTAGGGACTGAAATACCCAACACAGCCTGCTAGTACTTGAAAAAGCAACGCATTGGATCCACAGGACCTGAGCTCACGAAAAAAGTTAATTTCACTTCCATTTTTAATGTGGAAAAACCAAATGTAGGCGGTGACAAATGGGCCTCAATTACAATTGTGTGGGTGTGAGAGAGAGAAAGTAGGGTGAGCCTATAGGGTGAGGCAGGACTACATGTGGCAGCACAGGAGACCTTAGTTTCTTGATTCTTAGATTGGGGCCATGGAGGCGCAATGTAAAGGATATGGGAACAACAGCCACTTAGGTTGTGTTTCCACTAGAAAAACCTGTGCCTGTTTTCCTGCATCAGTTAGCTATGGTGCAGTTCACTTGTGGTGTGCTCTTGTGTAGACATAGCTCAGGAGTTTTTGCCACCATATCATGAAAAAGCCCAATCAGCACCGGAGCCCATCTGGAGTAGCACTTAGCACTAGTGTAGCTTCACCATCACTGGAATACTGGCACAACTCTTTCTATAATAGGCAAAGCTTTACTGCTCTACTGATGGCAGGGGAGGGAGAGGGATCAGATGGGGGGTGGGAGTGTTATACTGTCTTTAGGGTAAGGGTCTCTCACTCAGTTTCTCCTTGACTGAAAAACCAGCTTGCAACAGAACAAAGAGTATGGAAGTGGAACTATCTATTGCTGGCATGCAGCCATTGTAGTTATCATCTTAATAGCAAAGTGTAGCTGGAGAAGTTAAACTCATGACCTTCTGCTCCTACAGCACAGGCTTCTTAGCACATCAGCTAAAGGAGACCATCCTAATTCCTCATACTCATATGGTCTGTATATCTTGTTCTGAGACCCACCACTCATCATGACTGAACAGTTGATCAGCTCTGATTGCAACCAGTAGAGGGCAGTGGTTAGACACAAAGACCCCTCAGTTCCTCACCGGAAGATATTCTCAACATAACATTGAGACTGGCCTGCATGCACAAGAGGCAATGGTTGCAAGAGACGCCAATCTTCTGATGGCCGAGAGACTATCTCTCCCCTCTAAGTGTGAAATTAACGTGAATGGATTAAGCACTGTTGCCACTAGCTTTGCTTTTTTTAAGGATTTTGTTCTTGTACTGTCACTCTTATTGATCTATCTGTTGATTTATTTGCATTGTGCTAGCACCAGGAATCCCTAGTCAGGACCAGGATCCAAGTACACCAGGTGCACGTTGCTGGCAGCGATGCCATTTTTTGACTTCAACTTTTAAATGGGATTCTGGGATTTCAAACATGCATCTTCTTGGGATGGAAATGAGGCTGGGATGAAATGGGAGGCGGGGTCAGAACCTCTCCAAGCTGCAGGCAAGAGCTTTGATCTCATCTTTTCTGACTCAAGCGTCTTTCTGATGGCAACTAGATTGGAAAGGAGAATGATGCTGTGCTGCTGCTTGCTGCCAGGCTCCATCTCCATGAAAACAGATGGTGGGTTTGGAAAACCAGGATGTTTCCAGGGGTTGGTTATTTTAAGAGCCCCCCCCCCCCCCACACACACACACGCACACCTTGTTTCCACTAATCCAGTCTTTTCTCAGCTGGGTTCTGAAGTAGGAACAGCAGCCAGCTACCGAAATTAGAAGGAAAAAAAAAACCCTTGTCAAGTTTAGCTGTGGCTGCTCTGCAAATACCATTTATACACTATTAGATAAAGACACATTTTTTCTGCCGTTGGGTTACATGTAGGGCTTGTGAGTCATGGTTTACGAGTGTCCTTACGTCCTCACGGCAAAGAGGTTTTCTTCAGGAACAAAGATATTGGTGCACCAAGGACACACACCACACACACACACCAGTGTCCAAGCTTTCTTTGGTCAAGCTCCTGCTGGCTCCTGCAGCATTCCTCTTCCACTTCACTGAGGCAGAGCAGTTATCTTCCCATGGTTCAGGAGCTCCTTCCCCTCCATTAGCTTATTCTACAACAACTGAAGAAAAGAGAAACTGCAGAGCTGCAATTCATTTGCAAATTTGACACAATCAATCTGGGATTGAACAAGGATCTTGAGTGGCTTGCTAATTACAAAAACAGCTTCTCCTCTCTCTGAGTTCACACCTCCAATTCAGCTGCTAGAAGAATACCTCACCCTCCCTGATTTAAGATAACAAGCTGGTTCAGCCTGACTGGACTTGCTACCTCCTACCTGGTTCTTGCCTACTTATCTATACCTGCCTCTGGACACTTCCACTGCTTGCATCCGACGAAGTGGGTATTAGCCCACGAAAGCTTATGCTTCAAAACTTTATAGTTAGTCTTTAAGGTGCCACAGGACTCTTTGTTACCTCTGCTATTCCAGACTAACACGGCTACCTCTCTGATTCATTTCCATTCTGCTATGTCATGGAGAAGGATTAGGAAAGGAAATATCTTATCCTTTCTACTCTTCCTATTCAAGTTTCCTATCCCATCTTGCCCTTTAAATCAGATAGGGTAAGGTCTCCATCACATCTTTGCATCCTTAATCGGAATCACTTTCTCCTAGCCCCTCAAAAGGCATTGTGGCTTTTTAGTTTTGGTTTAATCACACACCTATGTTGCTGTACTTCGAAGAGTTAGTCCCAATCTTCCAAACGCTAATAGATGTCATTCTTACATCAAAGTCAATGGTATTTTCATGGAAGTAAGCACTCTGGTTGGTCGTCAGTGTCAGTGGGGTGGAGCTCTTAAACAGGGAATGAGACAAGTGTGGTATAACCTCAAAGGCCTGATCTGAGGTCAGTAGAATTCCTCAAAAAATGACAATTTGCATTATTTGGTGTTTGTAAAACTGGGCCCCAAATGGAGAAAAGGGAATCCCTTGAGAAGCAAAGCTTATCACACCAACATTAGACTATCTACAGCTGGTATGATCCATGCCAGAAATCCAGCTAATTGAAACCTGTACCACCTGTTTGTGATTGCCTGTTATCTGGAACCGCATGGCACAGAAAGCACTTTCAGTTTTTTGCCAGCACATTAAAACTATTACCTATGTGGCTACTGGGGCTTAATGAGTTAATTTCAAAATTTTGATTGGCAAATATAACTGAATAAGTCTGTATGAAGTAAGAATGATTGCACTATGCCTACACAGAGCAAAAAGAGTTCAGTGAGCCTTAAAACAGAACACCATAGGCCAAGACCAGAAATGAATTCCACACATTTCTGAGTAAAGTATAAGAAATTCTGCATAAATAGGACATTCAATTATTTATGAATAGGCTCTAAGTTGGTGATTAATTAGCATTTTAAATATGGTTGATTAACACATTAACCCTATTTTATGAAAACTCTTTTAAAAGCTACATATTGCATGTGCTTCTATTTGATTTTCACATTTCTGATGTCTTTCATCTGTTAGATTACTATGTCCTATAAGACTTTCTAGAATGTTTAATTATTTACTTTACAAATGCAGGATGTTATAATGATATTTGTAAAGAAAAAGCTGAGATAATGACTATACAATACAGTATTAACAGCTTCTCCAACTGTTGACAGGAGGTTGGAGGGATGGGGGGGTGGAGGGAAGAAAGAAAATCAGTACAAGATAATGTTGCACTAGATGTATACGAGAGAATATGCAATAAGCATTGGGAATTGTGAACAAAAGCAATAACATAATTTACCATTCTGTATGAAAGAAACATCTGAAGTGTTTGTGTCTGTCTTGAAGATAATATTTGGTAGCTTTCACTGGAAAGCATAATATAACCTAGAAACGGTTTGCATTTTCAGTTACAGAAGAAAACATTTACTTGTTTAATGATCAGTTATTTACTTCTATTATTAATTATTCATCCCTCTCTGAGAGATTACCATGTATACTAGCTGCTACTATACCAAGTGCTGGGAGTTTACCAAGCAGCCCTAACAGAGAACAGAAGCCTCTGATAGCCCAGGGTATTCACACCACGTACAGGATGCAGTAGCATTAAAAGAAGGAAGAAAAAAAAGTTAGTTTTAAATAACTTGTATCTCTGTAGATTGATTTGGCTTGCTAGTCCTGCCTGTAAACCATAAGATATCTGTTTCCTGCACATAATGTTCACAACAATTCATGTAGAAGTCAACATATTGTGCGCGATAGGCTTGATCAAGCTACATTCACGGGGTGAATCTGACAGAATTAGACTTTTCTCTAGGGCCTGATCTTGTGAGTTGCTGAGCAATGAAGGCTTTGAGAGTTGAGGGCACATAGGCCCACACAGGAAACCCTGATTCAGTCTAATTTTAAACTCATGATTAATCACATTGAAGTCAATAGAACAACCCACATTCTCAAAGCTAGGCTTGTTCTTGAATACCTTTCTGAGTCAGGGTGAGGATCTATCCCCAGGGATGCAAAATGGCAATAGCAAATTTATCACACTTCAGCAGAGTATTGGCGTCTTGGGAGCGAAGGACAGTTTCTATCCCCCAAATGGAAAAATAAACTACAAAAGTAATTTCTAAAGGGCTGTGGAATTTTATTAAATGAAGACAAATACAACAGAAAAGATGAAAAGCAATATTATGATCTCTTTCAATATTTGATGCTGCTTTAGTGAAAGCCAGGCCTTTAAGTTGATTATACTAATTAGTGCTTACAAGAAAATGGCATTAAAAAAATGCAAGCCACATATGCACAATATAGGTAAATGGACAAAGAGCATAATTAGACAAATGAACTGATGTAGAGTCAAATCTTACCTGTCTTACTCGTAAGTAATCTCAATATCTTCAATGAGACTGCTCACTGGAGTAAGATGAAAAGGATTTTTCCTGTACTGTATTCTGTTGTCATAAAAATTGGTAGAACTAATTATTCAAATCACTATCATGCTGTTCTGCATTTAGGGTCTGATTCTTCTTTACACTATACACCTCTCTAGCAGTATCAAGGGGTCTTATTGCAAATGTGATTGGCCCCCAAATGTAGGCGAAAACTCCTTCTCAGTAATGTTGGTAGGATGTGATGTTTCTATCCCCCAGATGGAAAAATAAACTACAAAAGTAATTTCTAAAGGGCTGTGGAATTTTATTAAATGAAGACAAATACAACAGAAAAGATGAAAAGCAATATTATGATCTCTTTCAACCTGTTCGTTGACCTAAATAGAAATGTCCTTCCTAACTGTGAAGAAGCAGATGAAGACATTCACGATTTTACTGGCCTATGATTGTTTGGGGGATGTAAAGCAAAATATTTCAGTGTTGCTTATATTGTTATATGCATGAAGTTGATGCCATATCAAACGAGGGCCACATGAAAGATGAGCATTCAGAATAAAGGGCAAGATGTATCTTTCATGAGTTAAGGGACTCTATGTAAGGGTATGTGATTGCCATATAAGAGAGCTCTCACTGAGCAGATTCAATGAAGTCATTATGATATTCTTACTAGTAGCCATTACTGTACATTACTAGTGGCCATTACCGTAATCTAAATGGACATTGGGGGGAGATTATGGTGAAAGGTGCTAATGGCTTGCACATTAGGGGTCATTAATGTATAAGCACCCAGGGTGAAACCTTGCCGTACTAAGAGTTAGACGCCACTCAGTAACTGTCCCCAGGGAGTCATTACAGATATTATGTGAGTTAAAGCACTTTTCTGTGTCTGGGACATTAGACCTTTCCAGACCTTGAGGTCTGAGGGCAACCTCGATGAGGGCTTTTCCCAGGTGTAAAGGGGATAAGGGAGGGAAAAGGACACAGTGTATTTTAAGCAGCTGCATTTGTTTGAATTATGTACGTCCTAGAGAAAGAATATAGGTACATCTACACTGTAAATGAAGGAGTGATGTACCCACAATAGCTTTAATCTAGCTAGCATCGGTAACAATAGTAGTGAAGACATGAGGGCTCAGACTCCAACATGGGCCAGGCATATGTACCCAGGGTCCCTGGTGGGCTTATAATGAGGTGACTAGATTAAAACTAGTGTTGTATTCCTACCCATGCATGCTGCAGCTATACCTTCATTTGCAGTGTACTATATCTATGGTACAAGCTAGGGGTGCAGTGGCGTATTATCGCCTAGGCCAACAAATTTGCAGGGACGGCAAATTTATATTAGCAGCATTTTTGTAGTTGTGGCATCAGTGACGCCGCGATTCTACCAGTCATAGCGGGTATTGAAACCACCAATGATGGCGTGACGCCATTTAGTAAACATACTCGTGAGAATCCTAAACATTAGTAATAGTATATTTGACATACACTGGACCCTTGAACGTGGGGTTTTGGATCCATGCGCAGTCCCATGCTATAAGCGAAATTGCGCTATACGGACGCGCGTTCATGCGAGGGTCCATTATAATTGTAATTTTATTTATAATAGAACCTGTAAATGTTCCATTATTTTAATGATATTTAGATTCATTTGAGTTCAAACTCATTTGTAAAAAAAACTAAAACAAGTTCATATGGGGCTGGGGGTGGCAATTATTTCAGAGCCCAAGGGTGGCAAAATCATTAATCTGCCACTGTAGGAGTGTGATGTCCCCTGCTCGTTTGCACATGCTCATGTTAGCTCAGTGGGAGCTAGCACAAGTATAAATAGTGGTGTAGCTGTAGTTGAACAGTGAGCAGCAGCAGAGACACAGCTCAGCTGTGCCAAATACAATCCCCCATAAACCTGGAGTGTAGGTTCATGGTATGTGTGTACACATAGCCTAAATGTACCCAGGGGCTCAAAGCAGCTGTTTCTAGGGACAGGACCTCGGTGCCTTACCAAAGACTTTCTGTGTAGAATCAGGGTGGTAGCCGTGTTAGTCTGGAATAGCAGAGTTAACAAAGTCCTGTGGCACCTTAAAGACTAACTATAAAGTTTTGAAGCATGAGCTTTCGTGGGCTAATACCCACTTCGTCGGATGCAAGCAGTAGAAGTGTGTAGAGTTTGTTGCCACCTGTGCTCAAAGGAACGGGCCTTGCGCTACTTAGCTTTTACCTTAAATTATTAAGTTAACCCACCAGAACATTGGATGAAAGGTTTCCTATATTAATGCAACAGTTTGCTTCAACATCTGCCACAACATCAATACAGCTGACATGCTGGCATTTTTTATGCAAAAGCTAATATGCATATGTTTTCGGACCTCCTGGTAGCATAAGCCCCTGTTACCCCGAAGACTGTCCTATACTATGAATATCAAATATATATTGTGGTAAATTTGATTCCTTAAGGCATTGCCCAAGGTCATATGTTGATTCATATTTAGCTTGTGATCCATTATGACCACCTGAACCCTTTCTGCAGTACTCCTTCCTAAGCAGTCATTTCCCATTTTGTATGTGTGCAATTGATGTTCTTTTCTAAGTGGAGTACTTTAAACTTGTCCTTATTTAATTTCATCCCATTTACTTCAAACCATTTCTCCAGTTTGTCCAGATCAGGACCATATTCAGGACAACCAAATTAATATGACAACCAAATTCAGGATCTATTCCAGCTGTATCCTCTCCATACTGCTGTATGGTTGGGAAGCATGGACACTATGCCGTTCAGACTGGGCAAAGCAAGAGGTTTTCCACACAAAATGCTAATGTCATATATTGAGCATAAGGTGGAATGATTTCCTTTGTAATGCAGACGTTTATAGTTGTTCTGGTCTACAGACTACTGGAGCCATTGTCTGCAGCCAGCATCTTATGCTTTTTGGACATGTCACCAGAATGCTGCAAGATGCTCTTCTTGGGGTGGTTTGTAACATCCAGGATAAAATTCAGCCAACCAAGAGGTATAGGCAGTCCAGAGATGGACTCCCTATTACATGGATGCATCAGATCTGTTCCAATACTGGACTTCTGGCCCATCAAGCCCTTGCAGCCACACAGGAATGGACCAAATGATTAATAATCGCTACGGCTGACTATTCAGCTAAGCGTTGAAGAAAAAGTGGAAGCCAGCAGATACAATGGTGATCAATACCATAGATATCACTTGAAGAGAAAAGGAGAAAGGTACATTACAAATAGTATTTCTACAAATATTTAATCCACAGCTTCCACAGAACCAGCAGAGAAATAGCAGATTTGGACTTTACCCTGCTAGAATCCTTAATCATCTTAGGGTGCACATCTATATGAAAAGACTTTCACTAGCTTCCATGGGTTTGTAATCAAGCCCTAACTCCACACTGATTAGTATTTTGAGATACAGCTGATGTTCTTTCAGCATAGTAAATCTTAAATTATCACTGGATATTTGCTTCTTTCACCCATCCTGTGTATCTAATAACAGGCAGTGGGACTTAGGCAACAGCACCTGATATAAAAATAATAGGCAAAATAGTTGTTCTTCTATTGGGAAAGTTTCAAAGGCTAGAAAGTTTCGGACAGGCTTTTTTTTCCTTCTTTTTCAGGTATAATGAAAGCATCAGCATGTATTTCTCCCAAAGGCTTTCATTTTTCAGTTTTATCCTTAAGAGAAGCCGGTGGCACTTCCTAGGTATTGTCACTGATGGAGGCACAAAAGGAAGGAAGGGAGGGGGAAGAAAAACAATTGATAAAAAAGGAAAGAAAAGAAAAAGCGAATCAAAACACTACTTCTTGTTTTCAAGAAGAAGGGCCAACTTTGACTTTATAGTAACAGCTTTGAGATCAGCAGCTATGGGATTACATGGCAGAGGTTTGTAAAAAAATCAATACCTGCTGCTGTTTGGAGAGAGGGAAAGAAAGGACAGCTAACTAGACCAGATTGTAACAGTTCTGCAAGCAGTCACAATGCTCACCTTACAACAGCGCAGCCCTGCAAATTATTAAATAATAAATCACAAAGTCGAACAGTCTTGGGTGGACAGAATGCGTTTGACTGTAAAGCAGACAGAGGCCTATGAATTATTCACATCTCAACCAAAGATAAAACAAGCAGGGAAGAAATGAGGAGAATTCTTCCAAACAGGTTCTCCTGTACTGAAATATACCTTTTGATTACTGATACATATTTGGGGATTCAACTGGTCAAAGTCATGCCAGAACTAAGAAGAAGGAGACAACTGCAACCTAGGTTTAGTGCTGTGGGACAATCACGGCATTAATAAGTAACTGCAGAAGTAAAGTGCCTCTGAAATAACATTTTGCAGCACTAGTATATTAGCAATTTAAAAAAAAAATTGCTCTCAGAGAATAATTTGTCATAGTGGTGCCAAGGTTTCAAGGATTCAGCTTTAAGTTAGTGTCCGACTTTTAATTTTAATGAAAAGAAGGAAACCAGATCTACCTATGTGGGTGGAGGGAATCGTGGATCTTAATGATGACTTTTAGGGTCCGACAAAATCTGAAAAGTAGGCAAAATAGGAGTTAAAGTGGGTCTCAGATGATACATGAGTTGCAATAGTTGCACTCAGAGAAATGGCTGAGGGACAGAGTCCCTCACCCTGGCCTCTGAATTTCTTTGGTTTATTAGCTCATAACACTTCTGTCATTTGAACATAGCAATGCCTATGACCTCCAGGGGAAAGAAAGTAAATCAAAAGGTTAATTTCCCTTAAAAATGTTTTTAAACCGTGCAGGAGCCTTTCAACAATGCATTTAGAAAGACAAGCTCATTTTGCAAACATATATAGCCAAATCCTGTCCTTGCCCATTCAACCCTATGGCTAACTCGGACCGTGTCCACATAGCAACTTATTTCCTGACAAGCTAATGCACTATACGTTCATGCCCTGGCTTGCCATGCACTAAGGATACATCGAGAGCAAAAACCTGTGACAGAAAGTCTCAGAACCCAGGCCTACAGATGCAGGCTGGCTGGGTTCATGCAATGGCACTAAAAATAGCTCTGTAGATGTTCTGGTTCAGACCACAGTGCAAGCCCCACGAACCTGGGTCTGTAGACTCACTGCCATGGATTTCTGCTTGCCCTGTAGACATACCCTGAGTCTCTCTCTAGGCAAGCCATTAACAGGGCTGCACAGTTGAATAACAAAGGACCACTCTACAGGGCTGCCAGGAGTAAACATTGCAATTGCCCAGGGCACAACAGCATTAAGTTACAGACAACAGATGATAACAGGTCCCAGTCCAGCTCCTCATAGCCGGGAGTCTAGTCCATGGGTATGAAGATGGGGATCTCGGGCCTAGTGACAGGGCAGGCACTCCCAGCCACTCTTTTCCTGGCTACCTATCTCCTGGCCAGAGTCCAGTCCTTTGGTTTTAAATCTGTAGTCTCATCCAGACAGTCCACATGGCCTCCTGTTTTCAGGTTGTTCCTGAGTACCCACCAGTCATGGCAGCCACTGGTCCCTCTGTCAGTAGTAGGTTGTTTCCCAGCCTGAGTTGCAGGGCTTCAGTTCTAGCTCCTAAGTCACCTGGCCGCCTCTCCACAGTCATCTCCCAAGCTGCTGCCTCCGGCCTACTGTTGCTCACATGCAACCTCCCTCCTGAGCCCAGTCTCTCCCCACTTTCTCTGTGCTGGGGGGGCACTCTCCTGGGTGGATATCGAGACAAAAGGTTCATTGTAATAGGTAAAAAGGAATAGAACTTAGCAGAAGAATACACGAGAGACATTAAGGAAGGGAGGCTTGAGAGGTAACGGGCATAGAAATCAGAGGAGATAAGAGGGAAGATGTTCAGGACCATATAGATACAGACAAGAAGCTTGCACTGGTTATGGAAAGTTAGAAGACTCTAATAAAGGCATTCAAAGAGGGGAGTGTGTGGCAGATGAAGAAGATAATGTTAGCAGTAGTGTTTTATGTAGGCTGGAGGAGGGAGAGGAGATGAGTAAGTTGAGGTAATGGATGTGAGTGAAGACTAAGGTAGCGACAAGGGCTGTAGTTATAGGGGTTGAAAAGAAAACAATAAATTTCTTTGGTGGTTTAGATGATGATGTGACATAGTATGTTCCACTCAAGAACACTGAAACATCACTGCAACATTTGCTACGGCACTGGAGGTTCATTCTGATCTGCAAGGTCACTTTCAGGTCTAAAAATGTGCCCTGAGAGATCTACTTGGCTGTAGTTAAGAGGTATTCACTTCCTTCTGATTTGAGTGCCCAGTATACATGCCCAAGTTTAAAAACTGGCTACTTAAAGCTTCCAAGTGGCTATAATCATTTTTTTTAATTCTATTGAAATTTGCATTTTTATGACCCAGTTACAGATTCTTGAAAATAGAAGATTTCGTGGAAAGGTTAAAATGAGTGAGTTTGAATATTGCAAGCAAAGAATGTCTTATCTTTGGTTTCTACTACCTACCTCCTGTAGGTGATCCAACATAGATGTTACCTGCTTCTAGTTCAGAGCCTTTCAGAGTTTTTTGCTGCCATTCTTACCACTAACTAATAAGACAAAGGGACTCATCTAATGGCCTTTTATGGTAAGACAAAACTAAATAACTTCGTTGTGGCATCAGATCTGTTATCACCCTTGTTATGTATAATATACACACCTTTTTTAGGGGGATTATTGATGTATATAGTTGGATTTCTTTTGCCTTCTGGCTTAACTGAAAGTTGCCACTAGATATCCTCCATCATTTGGGCACTAAACAAAGAAAGTTTCAACAATATAAATCCCTATTATGCTCGAAGAAAAGTCATCTGCCAAAGAAAAGACCAAACTTGTTTGAAAATATTTAATTTAATTCTTTTTTCAGAAGAAAGAGAACATCTGAATAATATACTCTGGGTAGCACTGTCAATTAAAGAGCTGCAAAGTGGAAATTAGGTGATTATTTATAAAGCTGTTATATAACTGGTTAGATGGGAGGCACTGGAGAAATTATCATGACAGAGGGATGGAAATCGTATTAGAACTTGGACTTACTTGAAAGTCTACGAAATTATATTTTAAAAAAATACCTTTCAGAATAAACACTAATGACATGTCTTTTTATTGATGTTTAATTCAGAGAAGAAGTTAATGCAAGCTCTATGCCTTGAAAAGCAGAGAAGAAGGAATCCTTTATGCTTAATAATTTGCTTAAATTGAATTTCATACAGATAATTAATTTGCCCTTAACAACTAGATGTCTTTCTAGAAAGGGGAAAAGTTATATTATTGGCTATCTCGCCAGAATACCAGTGCCCTTCAGCACGTTTGAAGTACGGAGAACAAGTTGGCAGAATAAATTTAGAGAGTTTCTGGATATCACAATTTTCCTTCCTTTTGCTTTGGGAGACGTATGTTAGTGCCAGCCATTCTTAGTGGGGCAAAAGTCTCTCCGGCTTTATGCACATCCATAATGTTGAAAAGTTTGGCTGAGGCCTCAAAACATATGTAAAGCACACAGCAGTCTTTCTATTCTTGTAATCCCAAAAGTGCAGTGTTCTCGGCTTTATATTCCCCAAACTTCTGCAGCTGAGGAAGATTTTTTTTTAACATGAGATTCAGAATACATATCACCTAATGTTAAATTCAACCAAATCAGACATTCTGGGGGTTTTGTGTATGTGTGACTCCTACAACCTGGAAATTCTACTGCACTGTGGAGAAGAGAGAAACTGCCCATTGTGGTAAATTCTGCCATTTTAAATCCAGCTTTCCAGAGGAAGAGCTGCTAGATACCGTGGAAATCCTGGGAAAATTGGAGAGGAAAAGAAAATAGTTTCCTACCAGATACAGACATCCAATGTTTATTATCTTGGGAACAAGGACTTTTCCTTTCAGGAGATCATTAGTGATTCCATTCAGACATCCTTAAGTGCTCCATGAGGAGAGAACACCCATTTACAATCTTCCTACTTTGACTGGCAGGGTTGATATTACCCTATTCCGTCTGCATGGCCCTAAAAGTCCCTTGTAGTTAAATACACCTTTCTTGCAAAAGCATTTTTCTGCCAGTGGGTGGTAAAGACAAGGAAAGGGCACATGAAGATTCTGCATGGAGGAATACTGATTGCTCACTGGGCTAGCACTAGTGGTGCTACCCTCCCCAAAGGGGGTGAGGCTCCAACTCCTCCCACCTCTGTACCAGCCGTGGAAGTACAAACACATCATCCTTGCAAAGTGTAACAGAGGATTCCTTCACCTAGTCTTTTTTTTTATTTTTATTTTTTTTTGTCAAAGGACACAAGCTGTTAGTGCTCTCAGGCCATTCTTCAGTCCAGAGCCCTGGTCTGAAAACTAGTTCTGCTTGTTTCAGGTTGGCACCCAGTAGGACTGAGTTCCTCCCTCTTATAGTTCTCCCAATGGCCTGACACATCACACGGATGCTATTGATTGTGATCACAGGAGTTCTTTAATATTATCATTATGAGTGAGGGTGTTATCTACCCCACTATCCCAGCTGAAGGACTACTATTTGAGCTCCTGGTTTAAACCCATGACTGTAGGGAGCGTCCACTTATAATTTTTTCCTGGCTCCAATAGTCCAGTGTATATCAATCAGCTGGATTTATGGATCTCTAGTTATTGGTTCCAGGTCTAGCCACAGGCTGCTGACCTCATGTTGTCCTACTCAGTTACTCAGAAGCTAAGAGGTGGAGGGACAGCTTAGGAAAGTATGCAATGTGTATAAGTTTTAGCTCTTAGATCCACATCTAGGTGCCTAATAAAAGTGGCCTGGTTTTCAAAGAAGAGCAGCTTCCATTAACTCCTGAGGGATTTGCAGGTGCTCAGCATTGTCGAAAACCAGGCCTCTTTCATTTAAGGACCTATGAATTTAGAATTTAACTTTAGACACTTAGGTTTGAATATGTTGGCCTTAAATATTGAAAATAAAAATAAATCTTAGTGTCCAGAGTATCAATTCAGATGTGCCTTTCTCGTGAAAAAGATTATATCATTTTCTTTACAACATAGTAACATTTTATTTTATTAATCCAATGTATTGACAATTTCTGAAATGACAAAGATGTATGGCAAACAGAATGTATCCCATTCTGATCATTTAAAATCTTTTGCTGGTGGATAGAGCTGGAAAGAAAATGTTGCTTTTTTCCCCCAGGCATAATTTTGAAGAAAACAAACTAAACTTGTGTTTTGTTAAAATTGTCAATGGAAAAAACTTAGTTTCCTGGGATAAATGAAAAACCTAAATTTGGGAGGGGGGGGAAACTAAAATATTTTGATTTAGAAATGATACTTTGATACCTCATGGGAGATGTACGTCAGGTTTCCATATCCCCATAGAATCATAGAGTCATAGAATATTAGGGTTGGAAAGGCCCTCTGGAGGTCATCTAGTCCAACCCCCTGCTTAAAGCAGGACCAATCCCCAACTAAATCATCCCAGCCAGGGCTTTGTCAAGCCTGACCTTAAAAACCTCTAAGGAAGGTGATTCTACCACCTCTCTAGGTAACCCATTCCAATGCTTCACCACCCTCCTAGTGAATTTTTTTTCCTAATATCCAATCTAAACCTTTCTAACTGCAACTTGAGACCATTACTCCTTGTTCTGTCATCTGGTACCACTGAGAACAGTCTAGATCAGTGGTCCCCAACCTTTGTATCAACGCGGACCGGTCACCGCGGACCGGTCAATGCTTGCAGCCCGGGGGGCGGGGAGGGGTGTTCTACTATTGAGAGCCGCAACCCCTTTTTAGTTTTTCCCTCGGCGCGGCGGACTCTTATATGTCCGCCGAAAAGCCACCGAATACATGCCGATGCGGAATGGAAGGCGGCCCGGAAGGGAAGGCGGCTGACATGCCGATGCGGAAGGCAAGGCGGCCCGGAAGGGAAGGCGGCCGATGCGGAAGGGAAGGCGGCCGCGGCCCGGTACCAATTGATCCACGGACCGGTACTGGTCCGCGGCCTGGGGGTTGGGGACCACTGGTCTAGATCATCCTCTTTAGAACCCCCTTTCATGTAGTTGAAAGCAGCTATCAAATCTCCCCTCAGTCTTCTCTTCTGTAGACTAAACAATCCCAGTTCTCTTAGCGTCTCCTCATAAGTCAGGCACTCCAGGCCCCTAATCATTTTTGTTGCCCTTCTCTGGACTCTTTCCAATTTTTCCACATCCTTCTTGTAGTGTGGGCCCCAAAACTGGACACAGTACTCCAGATGAGGCCTCACCAATGTCGAATAGAGGGGAACAATCACATCCCTCGATCTGATGGCAATGCCCCTATTTATACAGCCCAAAATGCCATTAGCCTTCTTGGCAACAAGGGCACACTGTTGACTCATATCCAGCTTCTCATCCACTGTAATCCCTAGGTCCTTTTCTGCAGAACTGCTGCCTAGCCATTTGGTCCCTAGTCTGTAGCAGTGCATTCTCCTCTATAACCCATCCTGAATCTCCCATGATGAACCATGATCTCACTTTATAGGGAGAAGAAAGGATCATGGAAGTCTTTGACCATGGTGCATCATGGGACTTGTAGTCTGACTGGGAAGCCCAGCCCACAATGAGAATGTGGACTTGAGGAAACCAAATTACAATTCCTGAGGCACCATGGCAGAATATCAGCATCAAAATATTTTAGTTTTCAGGCATTTGGATTTTCAACAAAAAATATAAGTTTTCTGCAGAAACCAGACACCTTTCATGCGAAATGTAGTAGTAGAAAACCCAGTTTTCCATCAAAAACAGTTCTGATGGAAAGTTGTTGACTAGCTCTACTGGTGGACATATATGCTTCAATTTCCCCTTATTGCTCCTTCAGTTACTAATTTTTTTTGTTAAAGATAATAGTAGTCACTGCAGCCATAGTTCCAAAACAGTGACAACTTCTTTATTAAACTGTACAAAGAGGAACAATACTTTTTTAATCTGAAGTCTTCATTATGATATTTTATTATGACTTTTATTAAACTAAATGTAGATGCTTTCCTCTCATGTCTTCTGTTTGAGAGAACTGTTAACTAATTTGACATAAAAGTGGTTATTGATGCAATCCCATATATTTTTGAATAGTTTGGCCACAAAGTGATATCAAACTAATTCAGAAGCATGTTACATTAAGGAAAATATGAGCAGGAATTTCTAATTAGTGAAACTAACCTGAAATACACACTTCCTCTTACCAGTTTTTAAGCCATTTTCTTTTGAATCCCTTGGATGTGCTAGTGAGTGGGTCTGCAAGAATTAATAACATTCTACAAGTGTGTCATCCTGGAGTCATTTAAATGATGTGTGTGTTCCA